>CAWUFW010000961.1:2410000-3010000 GCA_963921515.1 Calotriton arnoldi
TTGGAATGGGTGAACTAAGGGTATAGTATCCTTTACTCCTAGAGAAGTAATTCCCATGATGTTTTATAGTCCATGAAAACACCCTAATAAGAACTTGTAGTTTTCAATGATCTACAGACCGTCCTGTTAGAACAGTTACTCCATCAATATTTTCAACATTGAATTTACTATTCCCATACTTCTTCTAGCGTTTCCTGTTACGGGCTGTATGCACTGATTTGTGTGAAGGAAAAGTATGTCCCTTCTAAACGCATACCCACTTCACTGGATCCACATTACAGTCTGTGAGAATATTCCGCAGCATGATATTCTGGAGTTTTAAACACTTTTCTCTGTTTGATTCCCTGCCACTATGCCCCTTTCACTGTCTCTGTAATTAGGCACTCCCATTGGCACGACCGACTGGCTATGCTAATGGCTTGTTCTTTTTTATATTTCACAGTCTGCAGTCTGATGGTGTCCTGGCTGCGGGTGTGCCTAGAACCTCCAGAGATGGCAAGCTTGTCTTCAAGTCTGATGGCTAGGACAAATGTCAACCCTCTATGTCACGCAAGGGCCATTGATGTAAATTGTCAATCCCTCCTCTGTGCTGGTGTCACCTCTCAAATATACATTATGTTTATAATGATCTGGCATAAGCTTTTTCCTGAACTCTACATTGTGGGCCTCATTTATGAGGCCCTACCAGCACTTTTGCGCCACCGGAGCATCACTTTTTTTGATGTTCCGGTGGTGCAATGTGCCATGGCATATTTACAAGGCCACGTAAAGCCACTTCCCGTGGCTTTTCATGTCCTTATAAATATTGGCCCCTCTCATGCAGAAAACTGCTTGAAAGGGGCATTCCATGGGTGTTGCTGTGGGTGTTCCCACGCAACACCCATGGAACCTGAAGCATTCCCAGATTTACGAGACATCGTAAACCTGGGAATGCGTCAGAACCTAACGCCACCCCAGGGGTGACGTTAGGGAGGCGCAACGAGGAGAAATGCATTAATTTCTGCTTGTGCTTTCCTTTCTCTATGTGTGCTCCATTCTGCAATACACATAGAAATAGGAAATGGCCTCTTGTGATTGATTTTGTGCAGGAAGATGTCCCTTCCTGTACAAAATCAATCAGCCCGCTACGCAGGCACCCTTGCAACATGGCGCAAAGGTGCCTGCGTTGGCGCATGGCAGCCCATTGTGCACCGGCGCAAGGAAAAAGGACAGGGATGTGCATTCCTGCTCCTTTGTTTTGACACGGGCAGCGCAGCAAGGTTCCTTGCGGCATTGCCCTATCCCAACACCTCATAAATGAGGCCTTGTGTCTTTAGGTTAACACCACTCCATCAGTAATGCAGTTTAGTGGATCCATGTGGGTGCTGGGCAATGCAGACTGGCACAGTGATGCCTGCTGTAGTTGCAGCAGCCAGCCATGGTCCCACATGCATGTATGGCTCAGGATCTCTCTGGCTCATAGCCCGAATGTCCCCATGCTTCAATGCATTCAAGTGCTAAAAGGTAATACCTGCTTGGTCAACCAGGCCAGTTGAGGTAAATGTGTCTGCCTGTGCTTAGTCTTAGTATTACACCACAGTTGCTGTGGAATTTTCTTGCTCCATGATGCTCCATGTGAAGTAATGGTGTTCCTTTAGAGTAGGAATGCACTGTTGTATTCTTACAGGGATCCATTTCCCCTTGTGCGGAGTTACACCTCAAAAGACACCTCAGCAGCACACCCACGGGTGGGTGGATCGGGGACGGTGTTAAACCTCAATTTAATCAGGCAATGTGTCTTAAGATAAGGTGCAAAACAGCATATCAAAATACAGTCAATTAAGGAAGGACAGATTCAATAAGTGAATCATAGGGTGGAATTAGAACATTTAGAAATATTTATTACAATCATTCAAAAGGCACAATACACAAATCCCAAAGGGCAGAAGCATAAAGTCATTTCCATGAAGCTGGCATGAAGAAGCCTACCTTTCCCATAGGATAGCATTGGGTTGACCAATTACACTTAATAAGTGTTAACTTTTGATGAGGAGGAGGTAGGAAATTCATGTTTGGTGTCTAAGAAATTGTCATTTAAAATCCTCTTTTATGGTAAAGTTGGATTGTAGGTTACCATTTTGAAAATGCCAAGTAAGACATCGGACAATATTCCCCATAGCATCAGAAAAGTCTCTGGCTCACCCCCAAATTTGAGGGTTTAAATACAAAATCTTCTCATAGACTAGTATTGAAACTGAAAATTCATTATGGTGTGAGCAAAGGAATTGCAATTTCAGAAAATCAGAGCATAGAAGTAAGAAGTGTCACGTTGCCTTGCCACCGTAGCACTATCCCACTACATTAATACTGACTCGACCCCCTCTATATTAAGACATGGCAGAACAAACTAGTTGCAAAACAACAGTGAACTATTGTGAATGAATATAAAACAGCTAGCAGGAGGAAAAAACCTTGAAGGTTGAAACATTACTGAGCCCATGCTAGAGAGTCTTCTTCAAGAACAATCCCATTAGTAAATAAACAAGCATGACTTGCATGAACATTTGCAGCAAAAATAATAAACAGTGACTATGCAGGGTGAGACATCCATTTTGAACAAGATGGAATAAGTCACATTTTCCTGGCTTTAATAAGTCGTAGCAAAATTGTCTCAAATGCAGTAGCATCATATAAGTATATACATGTGAATTTGAGTGCAGATTACTATTCTGCACATTGTTAATAATGCACAATCAATACTAAATGCACAAAAACCTCCATAATGGCAAAACGTATGAAAAGTAGGTTCAGTCAGTGTACAGGTCTCCACTTGTGAGATTCTGACTAGAGCCCTTAATCATTTGCTTTGTAAAATTAACAAATGTTCATTTCTGCTGTGCCTTTTAATATAAATCGAAGAATGGGCATATTTCTAAAGTAAATTACTCATTCCTATGCTATTGTCAGCTATATAACAAATGCATCAAGTCAATATGAGTGATGATGGGGGTGTTTGGCTTGACACCCATGAAGAAGGAAGTGGTTCATTGAACTCTGTGTCTCGGGCGTTGCTCCTGAAGTGGCAGATCCCTTCATTTAGACTTGCTTATCCCAGGAGGAGAGCGGGCGGAGGTGGAAAGGATGGGGAGACAGGAGGCATATTTTCTTAAGTTTGACAAAGCAGTTTTGCTTGCTGTTTGGAGACATCAGCATTCTCCTCAGCTCACTGATGACTGCCATTTACTTTTTTATTTTCCATCACAAGGGGTGCTGCTCCCGTGGTGGTGGCCTGTCAACCTCAGTGGATGGATTGCGGTTTGAGAGCTGAATAAGAAAAGATACCCACCATGCCTTTACTTATTTTATTCAAAGATTTTAACTGTGAGTCCAATTACAAGGCCTGTAAAACTGTTTAGGATGATACTCTTCAGATATGTTCTGTGGAGAATTGATTTTTGTTATCCTATTTTTACTGCACTTTTTTCTTCAAAATTTCATTTTTTGGTATTGTTCAATGTCCCCCATTTGAAGCCCCTTTTGTGTTAGTGGTTATCATTCATGGGACATATCAAAAAATTAAAACATATAAATAAAGGCTCTTCCTGTTTTAAAATACCCTGGTAAGTACCAGTGAAAAAACAGGGATCCCAAAAGAAGAGTTTGCATTCAGGAATAATAAGATGGCTAGAACCCCAGCAAATGTGGATGTTTCTACTGGCAGTAATACTTTGGGCACTATCCCTAAAAAACTGTCAATGGGTTCAGCTAAGCGACCTAACAAAGACTTAGAATCACCCTCAAAATCCCCATTGCCATTAACTTTAGAGGATATATTGGAAGAAATTAAAGCCCTAAAGCCATTTATAGTTGATGCAAACAAGACGACAGAGGCTAGAAGAAAGATTGACTGGTCTGAATGTCAGAGTGATGGAGTCACAGCAGAGCATAAGTAAAGATGATGATATAGGTCAATTTCAACTCATGGCCAAAGAGATTGCTTCTTTGAAAACAACTCACTGAAGACTTGGAAAACAAAAAGAGAAGGAATAGCCTCCACATTTATGGTACTGCAGAAGGTTCTGATATGTTATCTTTTCTCAAGTTGCAACTTCCAGTGATGTGGATCTTATTTGCTTCGTCATTTAATATACAAAGAGCTCACAGGGTTGGTCCAAAGTGAAATTCTACTTCTTCTTATGTTAATCCTAGAGCTATAATACTGTACTATTTGCAATATATTGATTTAATAACCTTTATCCATAGCTAAACAAAAGATGCAGACTCAATGGAAAATCTTTATTTTAAACAATGTCTTTAGGGCAATGGCAAGTAGAAGGAAACAATTCCTGGACCTTCGCCCTTCTCTCAAACAAATGAACGCTAGATATGGTTTGACTCATCCCTGTCTTTTCAGGGTTACTTACAAGAACAGAGCATTATCATTTGAAGAACCTTGCAAAATGTATAAACAAACATTGGGTGGACTCTGTGGATTTGGGAACTAATGTTGTTTCCTAGAATGTTTGTATTATTATCATCCTTTTCCAGCATTTAGATGGTCTAAATTGGTATCTTCTGTGGTAGTTTAACGCTTTTCATCTTCAGGTTATATATTTTCAAATAGGCGGTATGTTTTATTCCTTACTTTTTTTCCACACAGATATTGCTCACTCTCAAGTGATTGTTTACCACTATCCTGTATTTTATCATATTTATGGTCTGGTTGTTTAACAGTGAAGTATTGCTTCCTCTTTGTTGTATTCTCCTTCTTGGTAGAAATGTTTCTTTGTAATCCTTTGGTTCATGATTTATTAATTTTCCTTATTGTTAGTTTCTGTTGAATTTGTTATGTTTTTAGCAATTCATTTTCTATAATAATATACTGTTGCACAATTGCTCATCTTCTTTTGCCAGGTGTGTTTACATCACCTGCTTTCCTTAGATTCAGATGTAGCTTTGCTAGCAACTGTGCTCTTGTCACACTAGTCATCTTATTTCTATTAAATATTGAGACATTGTACTTATATTTTGGTATTTTTTAAATGTATGTTTTTAGTATTGCTTTTTGTTTCTTTCTCTGTTTATCCAGTTTAACTCTAGTGAATAAAAGTTCTTTATAATATGGCATGTTGAGTGTTTGATTTCAGCTACAACTGATTTGTATCTCTCAACTTCAGACAGTAACTTGGAATGTAAGGGGGTATAAAATCCGACTAAAAGACAAAGAGTTCTATTCCATCTTGCTAGACAAAATGCCTTGGTGGTGCTTCTGCAAGAAACGAATTTTACAATTGAGGATATTGTAAAATGAAAAAAACAATGGGTTGGAGCAGCATGGCTATGGGGATGGTCCGTGAGCCGGGCGACCCTCTTGTGGCCCGATGCTGGACTGAATGACAGCTGAAGACCTCCAGACGAGAGATCTGAATACAGGAAATGGTGGCACACCCAACGCTTCTGCTGCAATTGCGCTTTGAGGATGTAACACTACAAGTGTGAGATCAGCGAGGCCCCCCTACCACCTCAGGAAAGTTAAAAACAATATGGATGCAGCCGTACAAGGGAGAGAGGTATGCAGTAGCAACATAAGTATGAAGGTACTGATCGAGCTAGGCCTGAGAGGATGCAACTAAGAGGATTGCTCTCATGGAGTGCACCAGCTGTAACAGTAGCTCATCCATAGAGCCATTGCGAGCTCAAGACACACATCTCAAAGACGGTGATGAACCAGTAGAAGGTAACCCTGTTCTACACTGTCTGGGTGGAGGGGCTGATCGGTGGTGTGTAGGTCCTCTGGCAGATCCCATGGTACCCCACGCGGGAGATGTTAGCTCAAAAAGGACATGCTGGAAGAATGGATCCTCTCCTTATGAGGCTATATAGATGCTGATTTGGAGCATGTGGGTAATCCAACATACTTAGAAATCTGTGGGCTGGTTGCTGGGGGGTGTTGAGTGTGCCCCATTCTTTGCGTTGCGATATTTAACAGCGAACTGTAGGTGGTGGACAGTGGCTGGGCAAGTGCTGGTAAACCATTTTGCTCCAAGATGTTCGAGCTCCATAGTGGTAGGACCCTCACAAAGGGACCAAGAAGTGGATTCTACTTTCGGATTGCAGAGAGCCCTGCTCAAACCATAATGGTGAAAGTCTGCACAAAGATCTCAAAAGGGCAATCTGTTAAAGATCTCCTTAGTGCCCAGAAGCCTCATAATAAAGCAAAAAACTCGATGGACCAAATAGAAACCACAGGTCCATAAACACATCCTCCACAAGAGGAAAGAGACATGGGGTTCCCTGTGTCCAAAGGTGACGTCCATTCCATGATAGCTAAATTAAAAATTAGATGGGTCAATTGTGGGTCAATTGTGACAGGACTTTATTAAGTCATTGTCTGAACTAGATCATGCAGTCCAGAAAATCGAAACATGAATGGACCAACTGGAAGAAGTGACAGCAGAAGGTGCATGTGAAAGAGACGAACTGGATGTGATAGTAGAAGAACTGAAACACTGTGTCAATGGGTGACAGATAAAGCAGAAGATGGAGAAAACAGATTCCGCTGGAACATTGTATGAATTAAAGGCATTTGAGACGGTGACAAAACAAGATCTACTCCAATGCATCCAGGATTTGTTTAAATATCTCTTGAAGTGTCATCATGACCTCCTGAGAGAGTTGAATCACACCCACAGAGTGTTTGGCCCCCATCAGACTCAGAATAACCTCACACCAGATGTCCTGACTAAAGTTCATTACTTTTAACAGAAAGATAAAATAATGAAAGCTGCTGGACAGATTGATCCCATTGTTTTTTCTGGATCAACTTTGGTGCTTTTCCAGGGAGTTTCTTCTCTGACCGTTTCCAAAAGAAAATTGCTGAAAATAGGGACAGACTAATTAAGAACCCAGAAAATCCCAAATAGATGGGGATTCCCAGTCAGGCTCCAATTTAGATTCAATGACAAGCCGGCAACAATCTCCACTAGACAATGGAGGAAAACATTACGGAGGCAAAATCGGAACTTCAACCTCCATCGTGACACCGACAACAATTACGGAAAGCAAGGAGATGGAATGCATGCATTCTCCAATGTAATGCTCCATGGATCTCAGATGAGATTCATGATTGGGAGCCCTTTTTCTTTTTTCTTGGGCACAAGGACAAGAGAAGGTGCCGTCTGGTACAACTGGGGCTTCCCCCTAGGGGGTTGCCTTCTCCAATACATTAACAATTGAAGACTGTGTAATACCAGTACCTTATTCAGGGACATTGAGGGAGACACTCTTGGTGAGAGTGGAAATGCATGACTTCTATTCTTTCTTGCGAACTCTATGACGCATGATAATGAACAAATCTCAAATGTTCTTACTCTGAATGTACAGGGTCTCAATTCACCAGTTAAACAAAAGTCCCTTCTCATTTGGCTGTGCATAAAAAAATCTGGCGTGCTGTTGTTGAAGGAGGCTCTCCTCTTGGGAGATGATGTTAAAAAATGTATGTCACAATACTATCTACAGCAGGTTTACTCAAACACACTTACAAAAATGAAAGGTGTTACCATTCTCATTTGACTCAATTGCCCCGTTTAGTTTGACATGATATTTAGAGATAGAGGGGAGGATGATGCATATAAGTGGCACAATCTTGGGTAAGATGTTGGTTTATGGCTCAAATGAGGGTAAAGAAAATTTTTATTTCACATTTTTCTCACATATAGCCCAATGATCGTCAGATAATTTGATTTTCGTGGGTGATTCAATGTCGCTTTTGAACCAAGCCTATATTGTTCACGTCCCTCATTGCAATCAACAAGTACTCCCTTCCTTCTTCATTCCAGGGGTAACTCATTTGAAATTCATTGATGTATGGCACACTCAGCTCTACACAATTACTCAAATGTGCTTAGATCACATCCTCTAATTAGCTATATTTTTATCTCTCCGTCTGTATATTCCTGAGTCGGTTCATCCTCGATTGGCACTTAGATTCTGTTGGACCATGCACCTGTAATAAATACTGTTAGAAATGGGGTTTCTGGTTGGCAGAGGTATGCACCCTGTCCAAGTAGGAACCACCACTCTAGTCAAGGTAAGCTAGATACACACTAAAAGATAACCCAATGAAAACACCATAAAAAGACTCCACACAGGTTTTGAAAATAGAGAATATTTATCTGAGTAAATCAAGACCAAAAGGGCAAAAATCTAACAATTAGAACCGGAGTTATGAATTTTTAAGGAATAAATAAAAAATAGTGCTTAGAAGTCACTAGTGCTAAGGGGTTACTTGAGGTTGCGATACATCGGGGTAAATCCAAAGTTCAGGCCGACAGAGATGAAGGGCAGGCCAGCTACAGGACTCAAACAGGTCCTACTAACAAAGTACCTTGGATGGAGCAAGCGGCGATGTCAAAGGCAAGATGCGAGGAGTCGAGGAGGAGCGGCATCATCATCGATCCTGTGGATGGAGGCAATGGGTTGGCGCCGATCCGCGCATTGGCTGAAAGCTTTGGTTTTGAATGCCTTTAACATGCAGGCACAGCATCGATGTTGAACTGCGCTGTCTGTCGGAGGTCAAGCCGCGCAGTCCTTCGAGGCGTTGTCGTCGATTGGCTCCTACATCGGCATCGAAGGGCAATGCATTGGTTCCGTTTGGCACAAAGTTGTCAATGCGTCGATGTTAGTGCAGAAACAGCTGCAGAACCCACTTCTGAAGCCCAGGACTGGAGGCGGCACCACAGGCAAGGGTAGGACTCACAGATGGCAGAGTCTGGCAGCACCAGCCGAATTGCAGGAAGTTTATTATGACCCTGAGACTTCAGAAAACAGGAGGCAAGCCAGCAAGTCCTTGGAGTCACTCTGGGTTCAAGTGAGATGGGTCCAGTCCTTGGCAGAGATCAGAAGGCACGAGGGGCAGCTCAGTACAACAGTGAAGCAGTTCCTTATAACAGTCAGTCAAGCACAGTGGCAATCCTTGTAGCACATGTCTTGGTAGGGTCAGAGCCACAGTACTTATACCCAAATGTGCCTTTGAAGTGGGGGTGACTTTAAAGCAGCTCTTTGAATTGCACAGGTCCCCTATCATCCCAGCCCTGTCTGCCAGGATATCTGAGGGGTATAATCAGCTCTTTGTGTGGGGACAAGACACAGCCTATTCAGATGCAAGTGTCAGCTCCCACTCTCCCTTCCTGCCCAGGAAGGCTATCAGAATGCAGAGGAATGCAGATGAGCCCTCTTTCACACCCATCCATCCTGTGTTTGTGGCTGTGTAGAGGGAATGCACAAAGTGTAGCTGTCACCCACCCCAGACGTGTATTGGAGACAGGCTGCAAGCACACAGAGTTAAGTAAAGAGCAGAGAAATGGCCACTTTCTAAAAGTGGCATTTCTAAAATAGTAATGCTAAATCCAACTTTACCACTAAAGAGGATTTGTCATTAGCATCCCAAAGATATGAAATATGATTTAGCACTCCTTTCGAATCAGGAATTCCAGCTTAAATGTGTTTTATGGAATTCCCAATGATAGCTTATGAGAGAAGTAGGCCTCACAGCAGTGAAAAAAGAAATGTGCTGTTTGCCACTACCAAAACATGTAGAACTTAAAAGTACATGTCCTACCTTTTACTTACATAGCACCCTGCCCTTAGGGCTACCTGGCGCCTACCTTAGGGGTGACCTATGGGGAATAGAAGGGGAGTTTAAGACTTGGCAATTGATTTTAATTGCCAAGTCGAAGTGGTAGTACACTGCACACACAGGCCCTGCAACAGCAGACCTGAGATAGGTTTGAGAGGCTACTTGTTTGGGTGGCACAATCAGTGCTCCAGGCCCACTACTAGCATTTAGATTACAGGCCCTGGGTATATGGCATACCACTTTACAAGGGACTTATAAGTAAACTAAATATGCCAATCAGGTATATACCAATGTCATCATGTTTAGGGGCAAAGCACATGCACTTTAGCACTAGTTAGCAGTGGTAAAGTGCTCAGAGTCCAAAGGCCAACAAAAAGATATTGCAAAAAGTGAAGGTAAGCAGCACAATGTTGGGGAAAGACCACCCTAAGGATGACAGGCCTAACAATCACAATGTGTATCTCTCCTTCATACAGTCCTCCCTATAGCCCTGGAAAATAAATGCAGTAGCTTTTTGTCACCCTGTCCTTAGGGATAACATATAAGAAGTAGTTGAAAATGACTTTAAAGAGAATGAAATATAGGGGAATGCCTTGGGTGACACTTTGGCATGAGAGCCAAGGCAGTGATGAGATGGGAGATAATCAAACACACCTCGACATTCCTCCGATTGGCTAAACTCGAAAGGTTGGGCCTTGAAGCAGACATCACCCATTTAGAATCAGAATGTAAAATTTGAAATACTAGAACAACACAACAAGCAATACACATGGCCAGGGGGGAATTGGAAGCACTTTTGCCCAAAGACTCTGCCCACAAATTGGTAGATATATGGCAGTTATACTACGAGAAGGGAGGTAGGGTGGACAGGCTTTTGGCTTATAAAATACAAGCCCTTAGAAAGGATAGTTACATAACTTCAGTAATGGAAACAGAGGGCCATTTACATACAATCGACTTAGGAATCATGGAGACTTTTACACAATATTATACTAGCTTGTATGGGAAGGGGCAAATAGATCCACATCTGCTGGATATTTATTTTGCAGATGTGGAGTTTCTGAGAATAGATACAGACATAAAAGAGGAGCTCGAACAATCAATCAGTACAGATGAAACTCCCTAATTATAAAAGCCCAGGCACAGGTGGGTTTTCTAATTCTTTTTACAAGGCTTTTGCAGCTTTTCTATCAGCTTTTTTGCTAATGACTTTAACTCCTTTATTAACACACACAGTCACAGCAACAGTGATGGAATCCTTTCTCACTCTAATAGTTAAACTGGGCAAGGATCACAGCTACGTAAATCTGATCGACCTATTGCTCCTTTGAACAGTGGCGTCAAGATTTTCACCAAAATCTTGACTACAAGGCTGAAGAATGTATGTGTGACATTGGTGTGCCCTTTTCAGTCAGGCTTTATCACGGACACACATGTGGGGAATAATATTAAACTAGCCTTCATATTTATAGATAATGCGGTGTTTAACAATACCAAGGTCCTCCTTCTCTCGTTAGATGTGGAGAAGGCATTTGACATGTTAGGTTTGAAAATCTCATTCTCGTTATACACTTGTTCTACGTTATATTAGGTTAGCAGTGTGCGGCTAAATTAGACACCATTCGTATTCACGTTATGCAACCCACTGAGTTATCCCTGCAATGTGTGAGCTTCAGTTAGCGAGTGTGACTCCATTTTGAATTTCGTCATCCCTATTAGGCTGTGCCTGTACTAGGCCTCATTATTCGTATTGCTTGCCTCAGCAGAACACTGTATTCAGCTATTATTTTCTTTTCTGTTCAAGGTTGCCTTCTGACTTGCCAATGAATAGGCCATTCTGCCCTCACATACCTATCCTTGTGTGTAGCTCTGCTCCCACGTTAGGAGACGCCGAGACCCAGCACGGCAACCTTGAGATAGTGATAGCGTGTACCCATCTAGCAGGTGGTAGCCCATCCTTCAGTGCCTCCTTTGTTCATGTTCGGCCTAAGCTGGTAACTTTCCATTGTGGGCGTGGTTGGGAGGCCCTTGGGAGGAATGATTATGCGTTGCAGACTGTTGGGGGGTCAGTCCCTTGGCAGACATCTTAGGGTGCAGGTCAGATTGGACTCCTCTGCAGAGTATTGGTAATAAACAACTGTTTTGTATTCTCTACTGTCTGACCGACTCTTCATTTTGTGGAAGGCGATTAGGAGGTTGTAGAAAACCCAGGTGGCCCTTTTCGGGCCACTTCCTTCAGACAGAGTTGACTAGTTGTTTCTTAGCAAAACGCTGGAATAGACAACCTTGGGTCCCTGAATGATTTCCTTAATAATAGCCAATTTTGTGGTACCTTTTATTAGGTTATGCTATAGATCCCACATCTCAGATACGAAAGCTCTGACCAGAGGTACTCAAGCGGGGTGTCCCCTTTCACCATCGGTTTTTGCCCTAACGATAGAACCATTGTACCAACACATAATGGCAAACCCTGACATAGCAGGCTTGGAGACAGATATAGGGCAGATGGCATCCTTTGCTTTTTAACAAACCTTACCACCTCTTTACCTGCAGTGATCTTGGAAATGGAGCACTTTCAGCTTGTGGCTGGGTTCAAAATTAATCACCATAATCTAAAGCAGTGGTCTTCAAACTTCTTAATGCCGTCCCCGTGTTAAAAAGATAAATCATTGGGCCCCCCTCAATTTTTCACAAATATTCTGTTAAATTGGCAATGTTTAAATATGTCTAAACATATTTAAACATTGCAGTTAAGTTCTGTTACCCCTTTTATACACACTTACAGTCAGTATATAAATGACAAAAGATGTTAGTGAGGCCCAATACAAAGTGGCTTACTGCCTCTCATTTCTTATCACTTAAAACAAAGCATGATGCTTCTCTTGGCCAATGACTGGTGCCCCCCTCCCCCGAGATCACTTAAGGCCCCCACTGGGGTGCCTGCCCCCCAATTTAAAGACCTCTGATCTAAAGCAATGTGTGTGGTAGTAAGAACAGAGAAAAGTGAGGCAATAGCATCATAATAACAGTTTGAACCGGCTCCAATGGGAATGAACAATTTAGGTGTGAACATCCCCTCTAAGATCAATGACACATATCACTGTAATGTACAGGTGGAGTAGACTCAAATTTCGTTGGTTGGGAGAATTAATTGTATCAAAATGATTTCCATGCCACTACTTCTCTACCTTTTTAAGTTGCTACAATTGCTGATCCCTCCAACTGTCCTGAAGTCCATACAAAAAATATGGAGCCTTATATGGAACCAAAAGCCACCATGTATTGCTAAATCCTTATGGATGAGAAGCCCTAGGTAGGGAGGCATGAGTGTTCCAGACACAGAAAGATATATATTGGCAGCCCAACTGACCCTGACTTTGGCATGGTGGCTCCAGATAGTAACAAGCCACGATCCCGAAAAGAGCAGGAGGTGAACAAAAGCCATCTGCATTGTTTGCTGTGGATCGTCCACAGAGCGAGGCCCTGTGATGTGGACTACTGAAAGAGCTCTAGTATATTGGAACATGGCGACCCAGACTAGAGCAATAGTGACCTACCCCTCCCCTTTAACCCTGGTGGTGGGAAATCCAGACTTAATTCCAGGCCTAATCAACAAGGGGCTACCTCCTTTGGGCGGGAGGGGTTGGGGTGGGGGTGAGTCAGTAAGCTTGGGCCAGTTGTACGAAAATGGTGCCCCCAAAAAAGTAGGGGCCAATGTGCTAATGATTTCCAGCTGAGGATCATGGATATTTATCATTTAACCCAACTCCTCCACTGGGCTAGACAGCGGAGGTTAAGGCAAATGGAGCAGGAGACCGAACTAAGAGAAGATATTTTTACAGATGGCAATACTAACCAAGCACTATCCCAACTCTACAGAGCATTAGATAAAACTGTCTAACTCTCATACTCTCTTTAGAGCCCTTTCTTGAATCTATAAGACAGAAAAATCAATTTCAGGATACTCCTATGGAAGAAATCAGATGAAATTCACAGTATATGCTGATGATATTTATTTATATATCGATAAACCTGATATGTCCTTGGCAGCTTTTTTATGGAATTATCTGACTTTTCTGTGGTTTCAGGTTATAAATTGAATTTCTTTTAAATCTGAGATTTCACCTCTTATTAAATATTGATTCACACATCCCTTTTGGCAATGCAGGACTAAGTTGGAACCCGGCTAGAATAAAATGCTTAGGTATCTGGTCTTCCAATTCTGTTCATAGTACTTTAAAATTTAATCTGGAAGAACTAAGATTTAGGGCCCGATTTCGATGTTGTTAGGAATGCCATCCCAGAGCTGTCCGTAGTCGAATGTTCCAACCGACTGGTACTGGGATCCGGTTCTACCAAATGACGCAGTACGATGCCCAAAAGCCTTTACTCACCAAACTACTTGGTCACTCCGAATCCGTCTTTATTTTCCGAACTAGAAGCCTCCAGGTATGCAGAATGGAGTTGTCCGGAGGCATTTTCCCAGTCTGATTCCGAACGCCCAAGTACGATGCATACACCGTATGCGCCGAATTGGTCTCCACAACCAACACGTCGGAGCGTCTGGAAGGGGACCATTTCAGCTCCGAATCGTACCACAACACGATTCCTGCGACCAAGACTGTACATCCATGTATCCGATTGCGCATGTCATCCCTATACTCTACATCTAGGATCAATACTACAACCCCAACCGACGCGGTCGTCGCAGACGGTAAGTCAGACACCTACCCCTACACAATAACGCCACTAGCCTGCGAAAGGCAACATAAGAGAGAGCAAGTCGAAACTACATGTAATTTTGGGGTGGGGGAATACTTGCAGCTATGTAGAGGCAATTTTCGGGGGGGCAATAGTTCCAGCAATTCAGACACAACGGGGGCTGGGGGACTAATACTCCCAGCATTGTCCAGGCAAAATTGGGGTTGGGGGACAAATACCCCCAGCAAAGTTTAACCAATGTGGGGGTGGGGCGTCAAATACCCAGAGCAATGTTTAACCAGTTTGGGGCTTGGGGGGGCAAATACCCCCAACAATGTCAATCAAATGTGGGGGTGGGGGGGCAAATACCCCCAGCAATGTATAGGCAAATTGTAGGTTGTGGGGCAAATACCCCCAGCAATGTTGAGGCAATTTGGGGGTTGTGGGGTAAATACCCCAGGAATGTATGGGCCAATTGTGGGTTGTGGGGCAAATACCTCCAGCAATGTTGAGGCAATTGGGAGTTTGTGGGGTAAATACCCCCAGGAACAAATAGACTAATTGTGGGTAGTGGGGCAAATACCCCCAGCAATGTTGAGGCAATTGGGAGATTTTGGGGTAGATACCCCCAGGAATGTATAGGCCAATTGTGGGTTGTGGGGCAAATACCCCCAGCAATGTTGAGGCAATTGGGGGTTTGTTGAGTAATTACCCCCAGTAGCGTATAGGCTAATTGTGGATTGCGGGGCGAATACCCCTAGCAATGTTGATCCAATAGGGGGTTGTGTGGCAAATACCCCCAGCAATGTTGAGGCAATTGGGCGGTTGTGGGGTAAATACCCCCAGGAATGTGTAGGCTAATTGTGGGTAGTGGGGCGAATACCCCTAGCAATGTTGAGCCAATTGGGGGGTTGTGGGGTAAATACACCCAGGAATGTATAGGCTAATTGTGGGTTGTGGGGCAAATACCCCTAGCAATGTTGAGCCAATTGGGGGGTTGTGGGGCAAATACCCCCAGCAATGTTGAGGCAATTTGGAAGTTGTGGGGCAAAGACCCCAAACAACGTTGAGGCAAATTATGTGTGGGGGCAAATCCCCCCAGCAATGTAGAGGCAAATTGTGTGTTGGGGGCAAATCCCCCAACAATGTGTACTTGAACAATGTAACTGGTGCTCATGAAAAGTGCCTCAATACCTACAGGTGGCGAACATGCTGCATGATTAAAAAAGAAACCCAAAGGTAATTTTTCAGGAAATGCATTCACACACTGTGGCAGCAAAAGTAACTGGCAACTTTGAGGAATGGGCAGAGTGGAGATGCTGGTGCTCAAGGGACTGTTGATAAACAAGTTAAGCCTCAGCATCTAGTAAATGGCCCCTATAAATCCTGTGACATACTCAGGTGCTGATGCACAAACATGACAGACCAGCCACACACTGCAGCTCAAGTATTGTATGTGTGTGTGGGGAACCTGTCTCAGCCTGGGCTGACACACACGACGAGGGGGCTGAAGCCTATAGAGCCCATGGGTGTTGACTTTCATCAGAATGTGTTCTGCATAGGCTTGGTTTGGCTATGCGTGAAATTTGACATTGGTCGATGGGCTGGTGCACCAGGGTCACCTGTGGCCCACGGTGTTCTGGACCTCTGTAAAACACACCAAGGGACTGAATTACTTCACCAGTCCTCACCAGGCCACTGCAATGTGGCGCAAGTATGTTGTCTGCTCACCAGCTGTGCTGTAAATTGAGGCTGGGGGACAGCCTTTGGAGAATACTCACCTTTGCACACTGCCTTGCGTGCCTTGACAGAAGCAGTATCATCTCCCCCACCAGCCCATCCCTTTCAGGTCATGGCAGGTGCAGGGAGGTTGTGTTGTAAGTAGGAGCCTTGCAGGGAGGCAAGTCTCATTGGGACAGTCTAACCTACATACCACCCACCTGATCAGCAGCTGTGTGCCTTTGTGAAACCTCCCCTGACAGGTAAAAGCACAGAGGCTACAATGAAAGAGATGATCACAGAATGTGTGCCAATTACTTTCAGAGTGCCAGAGCATCACTCTGATCCCAATCCGACTGTGGGTCCCTAGCATGTTAGGCATCTCCAAAGAGGGAATGTAATCATCAGGTAGGTACACTTAGCCCGCCAAATAGTATTAGAACCACACTTTTGACGGTGGGACAGGAATTGCCATAACCACACATATGTCTGTATCACAAAGTTAATGCATGAGTCCACCACAACACACACTCAAACTTTGCAGGGCAACTGAACTCCAATGTACTCACAAAGGTATGACATTGTGATGCCTCTGTGTACATCAAAGCCCAGAGGATATTGGCCCAGACAACACACTACTCCACAGACTCAGCCACTCTGTACCGATTTCAGTGCCTCCCAATATAACAACCTAGAAGTGGTTGTGTCACATTTGCCTCGGAATCATTTATAGACAACATCCATCTTGGTTTAGAAAGAAGCATGGGACAACAACAAGGTGGGATACAGTCACCAGGTGTCGACTGTGTGCGCTGCACACAACTCCCAATCTGTATGTGTACACGGTCATCTTTGGAGAATGTCACCGACAGCAATTCTGCATCGAGCTCCTCAGGCTGTAGTGTGTGCCGCAAGAAAAAATCCAATGTTGAATGTGCAGATTGTGTCCTGCAGAGTAGTAGGAGTACGCATGAGTCTCAGGAAGTAGGATCCACCAACAGTATCGGAGGGTCCAGTGCACAGCCTATTGTGTTAGATAAGCTGCCAGCACGGGTGAGGATGCCGGGGGAGGGGGGGTGGTGGCTCAATCTGTGCCTCCCAATAACAATCAACATAGCCATTCACAAGCCAGGGTATATGGGTACATCTTGTGAGGATGAGGGATATGTGCAGTATGAAGTCTGCTATGTACCCATTTGGCACTGAAACACTGTCTCAAAATCTATGAAAATGTCAAGGAGACATTCCACAAAGACATATTGACATCACGCTCTAGGGCAGTGTCTAATGTGCAAAATGGGAGCACCCATAGACTTAGACACACTCAAGGGTTACCCTTACAATACCTGATTCGAGTTTGCAAAATATTGACAATGCAAACATTCATTGGAACAGGGTGTAATGTTCCAGTGTCACATGTGTGTTTGCATACAGTGCAATTTGTTTACCAAAGCACAAGCAGATATGTCATCACAATGAGTCCATCTCCCTTGGTGCCCCATACCTTGAACTTACAATGTCAGAATGCCAATCACAACCATGTATGTGTAATCTACTATGAAGTGTGGGGATATGTATCTGGAGTAGTCTGACACCAGGTGGCACAACAACACACATCATTGACTTCTCACTTGAGGGGGCTATAGCCCTGTAGGCAATGGACTGTCATCCATTGTTCCAGCATCATGACATTTGAATATAAGCAATCACCACCTCCATCAAAAGGCAGTAAGCAAGGGCAAGAATAAACAATCAGTGACTACAACTACCTACAAAGGGTAACTCCACACAGCAGCCAACACAAAACTCAGAAAAGGCAAGGCTAGTTGGAGGCAAATTGTCCTGGGAGGACAATAGGTTTTGCATATGCCAGTGTACTCAAAGCGGCCTTTACAAGAATCAGTCATGAACATTCAGTGGCAGACAGCAAGCTGCAGAAAACACATTCCACATCTTCATATTTAATCTGGCTACTGTTTATGCCTACTTACATGCACATTATTATTATTATTTTTTTTTTAGTCCTCATTCGCCTTTAAGAAAACAGAGATATTTGGCCTTGCTCTGGGGCCCCCTCGCTCGGCACCATTCAAAGATCTCTGTTTGAAGCCCAAGGTGGTGCACTTTACACAGAACCTCTCCTTTCGTGGTTTATTCTGACCCCCTACCAGGGTCGTCCAAAGAACAACCGGAGCGGTAAAGTATCACAGTGTAAATGCATAAACATAGGACTAAGTTCCCATCAGATTCAAGCCAATTCTCACATGGTAACAAAAAATCTTTCTTCTTGTTTGGTGATGACCTGTCTAAGTTAATTGTGTATTTCACTGAATTAATTCAATCTATTGTAGTCGGGGGAACATTTTTTATCCAATTTTTACAAATTTCCCTTCGGGCAAGTAAAATTAAATAAAACATTAGTTTGTTTTCATCAGCTGATAAAGATTCATACTGTGCCGGAACCCCAAAGAAAACTGAGACTAGGCTTACCTGAAGTTCCATTCCGAGTATTATAGAAATACTATTACTTACATCTGCCCAGAAGGGTTGTATCACTGGACAGTCCAGAAACATGTGTATATCATCTACCTTTTCTCGGACGCATTTAGGGCATTTCGGGGTAGCACCCTTACCAAATTTAGAGAGCTTTAAAGGTGTCCAATAGACCCTATGGAGACAAAAAATGTGGTTTCTCTTTAGATTTGCAGCCTGCCCCGTGGAATACAAAATGTTACAAGATACTTGCCATAAGTCTTCTATCGGGATCCTGGGCAAGCTCCTTTCCCACCACTTCATCTGCAGTCTGAAGTCACCCTCTGAAAGGTCAATCAAAAGCCAGTATGGGTTTGCTACCTCTTTCTTTCTAGTGACTTTCCTCATCAATAGGATTCCAGCTCATTCGAAGAGCCAATGTCTACTCCAGTTACTTGATGCCAGCTTTTCAATTGGAGATATTTGAACCTGGATAATTTGTTGTCCGTGATCTCTGACCATTTATCCCAAGAAAGTAGAGCTCCATCTTTGACTAGCTGTTTCCAACACATCACTCCCGCTTCCCTCAGGAGTGCCGCTAGAGTATCCTTTGTCCATTCCTGGGAGCCAGGAGCATTCCATATTGGTGCTAACGCACTGTAATAGCTGATCTTTAACTCTTTTCTGATTTTATACCACATAGCAGCTAAGCCATGCAGAATCTTGAGACGCACCTTTTTAAAGTATTTAGGATCTCCGAATTTATAGATGAAACCCTGCTCCCCTCCCTTCACATCTGAAAGCATCACCTTTAGCATTTTCCCGATGTCTGGACCATCCGGTTCATTCAATAATATTTTCCCATTCCTTATGAGAAAAACCCATGCATGATAGGATAAATCTGACCCCCCTTATTTTTCTTTCTGCGCAACTTTTTCCACAAGATCCGTGTGCCTTTTGAGGCCCAAATAAAACTACTTATCTTGGACTGTAATTTCTTGAGCCAGTCGTCTCTAAAAACCAAGGGGGTGTTCTGAAATATAAAGATGAGTTTTGGGAAGATCATCATTTTTATTAAGTTCACCCTTCCAATAATTGTCAACGGTAGGTGTGACCAGTTTGCTAATGACTTACAGATCTCTTTACTAACTCTTTTAAAGTTTATTTCCGGGATTCTCTCAATGTTTTGTGAGACCCTGATAACCAGATATCTCATCTCAGTTTTAATATTCCCCTGTTGTGCATTCATGTTCCAGGCCATTATCTCTGTTTTTGGTTCGTTCACTTCATAGCCTGAAATACGGCCAAATTGAGAAGTCAAGTTGTACAACACAGGGACTGCGGTGGACAGATCTGAGGTATACACCATTAAATAGTCGGTGTACAAGGCCACCTTTTTCTCCCAGCTGCTGTATCTAAAAGGGGATTTTTTATCTTCTTGTCTAATTGTCACAGCTAAAGGCTCTATATATAAATTAAAAAGATGAGGAGACAGGGGGCACCCTTGTCTGGTTCCCCTCGAAATCTTGAAAGGGGCAGATAAATTCCCATTCACCAAGACCTTAGCTGTGAGAGTTTGATATATCAGATCCACAGTCCTTCAAAAGTTCTCTCCCAGATTACACAGACTCAATACTTTCTCGAGGTAGGGCCAATTTACCCTATCAATTTCTTTTGTGGCATCTAAGGTGATAATAGCCAGGGGTATTTTATGGAGTGTGGTTAGGTCTATTGCCCCAATTAAGGGGCATATTCACAAGGAGCTATCGCCGAATTATCGGCACTTTATCGCAGCCAAAGTCGTGATAAATATACCTCCCCATTCACAAGCTGGTGTAAACAGCCCACAGCACCAGTTTACCCACGATAGCAGCCGTAAAAAACATCGCCACAGAGGACCCGCGCAACTATCGCTAATGAGATGCAGAGTGGGCGTTCCCGTGCCAAAAGGCGCGACAACATCACACCTCAACATTCACAACGACCAGCCACATCGGCGTTAAAAACACAAAACAGGCGATAAGGCTCGTTAGCACCAGGAAATCTACACCTGCTCTGACCTGGTGTAAAGTCGGACGGCAGCCTGCAAACCAAAAGGGAGCACAGCCCATGGCTACATCGGAAGTGCAACAGATGCCATGGAGCCACCCATCATGCGGCCCGGTCACCCAAGAGGGCCACAACACCCACCGCCACCACCCCCAGGACCACCCCGACCAAAGACATGCCACATCAGCCACACCTAAACATGTACAAAATATTCCGCTTGATGCCGCACAATCACAACTGGTGACATGCATGTGTCGTCACAGAAATGAGCAGCACACATTCACTTTCGAAGCAACAAATGAAACTTTATTAAAATGAACACCGAAATGAAATGAAGACACATGGCCGCTCCCCTCGGGACAATACATAGGTCACAGCCTGTAAGACAAAAAACATGATGAGAAGGTGTGTCCTGCGCACAAGAGAGGACAGAGAGAGCGCGAAGGAGAGAGAGAGGAAGAGAGGGAGGGAGAGAGAGAGAGAGAAGAGGAGGGAGAGAGAGAGAGAGGAAGAGAGAGAGACAGAGAGAGAGGAAGAGGGGAGAGAGAGAGAGAGAGAGAGGAAGAGAGGGAGAGAGCGAGAGAGAGGAAGAGAGGGAGAGAGAGAGAAGAGGAGAGAGAGAGGAAGAGAGGGAGAGAGAGAGAGAGAGAGAACGTGCCGCCCCTGCGCACCCAGGCCACACTGCTCACCTGCTGCCACCGGTGTGTCTCCAACCACGTGCCGGTATGTATAGCAGGACACCAGGTCACACATCTGAGTCAGAGCCGTCAGCTGAAACAGAGTCCAGATACATGACTGGCACAGTACACACACCTGCACATGACAACATCGCCTGCCCGCCCATGCACACCCAGGCAGAGGCACCCCAACCCCTCCCGCCACCCATCGGAGCATGCCCGCCCATGCACACCCAGGCCTCAATGCTCACCTTCCGCCACCGGCTCATAGACAGGAGGTCCCACCACGTGCCGCTGCAAGCCACAAGCCCGGGGCCCGCGGACATGGCACCCTCCACAATCAGCCCCGCTCCACAGGCCACCAGGTCTCATGTTTGGTGCTGGGTCTTGATTACTCCATGGCAGAGGACATACCAGTGCACCCGGCACCATCGCAGGCTGCACACCCGCTCAGCCCAATGGGTGCCACCACTCTGGGATCCCGGAAGCGACGCCACGTGGTGGTAGGCCCGCGCTGCACGCTGGCTCTGGCCTACACTGCGGTCCAGCAGGGCACACAAAACCAGAGCTGTCCGGGCCGCCGGGACGGGGCATCATCGCAGGCTGCACACCCGCTCAGCAGCTTAAGGTGCCACTGACTCAGTGCACCCAAAGTCACCGTCCCGTTCGGGGTGCCTGTGCCGTCCGCAAGGCCCCGTGTGCCACTAACCCTGTGCAACCCCAGTCTGCGCCACGTGGTGGTAGGCCCATGCCGTACTCAAGGCCTCGGATGCCACTAACCCTGTGCAACCCCAGTCTACGCCACGTGGTGGTAGGCCCGTGCCGTACTCAAGGCCTTGGATGCCACTAACCCTGTGCAACCCCAGTCTGCGCCATGTGGTGGTAGGCCTGTGCCGTACTCAAGGCCTCGGATGCCACTAACCCTGTGCGCAACAACTCATGGGCCCTATATGAGTGAGAACCGTGGAGCGTCCGTCATTCAGTCACCACCGGAAGAGGGGAATGTGACGTCGTCGGCCCCTTATGTTGGCGGAGTCACATGGCCTGTGATGCCTGTGCCGGATGGGTGTGGTGTGTGTGAAAACCTGCCCTCAGGGAGTGGCTGTGACATGCTGACAACTAGACCAGTGACCTGCACACCACCAGCGAGTACGGCTGCGACGGGTAGCAATGAGGGCCCCCCTCGGGGCGTTAGCGGAGTGGTCTGGCCTGCCGTACGCCGGACCAGCGCAGGGCTTGCAACAATGACTCGTGGGATCTGGGCATCGTCCAGTCCATGTCTGGACAAGGAAGTGACTGATGCGTGTGTCCCTGTTGTAGTGTTCACGGGACCTGGTACACAAAATGCAATGTCGCACCCTCTGACTAGCATCCCACAGGATGAACATCATTGACGCAAGGGAAGGCACTGTCCCCACATTCATCCACACATCCATACATGAATGACGTAAGACATTACACAGCAGTGCGTCACTGGATGTTTATTTGCACATCCAGTGCAGTCATGCAGCTGGAGCGGTACAGGGCAATGCCGAGCACACTACACAATATGGGCCCGTGGAGGGCCAGCCAGTGTCCATCCGGGGATGACCTGTACTGCGGAAGAGGAAGGGTACAGTCCGCAGTCTGTCCGCCGTGTCAATGGTCGTCAAACAAGATGTGGCAGTCCATGTCACTGTCCAAGGTGAGTGCATCGGAGTGTATCGGGGGTCAGTGGTAGGTCTTGAGGCCATGTGTGGCACCAAGCAGAAACAGGCAAGGTGGCTTAAATGAATGCTAGTGCCTCCTTCTGATCTCAAACCCATCCACGTCCTCGTCCCCGGATGTGTGCTCTGGCCCACCTGTGGGTGTTGCAGTACCGGCTGCGGCACTGTGTGCAACTGACACATCAGGGGCCAGAGGAGGATTGTCGGCCGCACTGTGTGGCAGTGACACATCAGGTGCCGGAGTGGATACGCCTGCCGCACTGGGAGGCACTGACACACCAGGGGGCGGAGATGTGGATGGTGTGGGGGCAGCAGCATTCATCATCGCCACTCCTTGTGGCAGCAGTGCCATGATGAGGACATGCAGGGCCTGGTAGATTCCAGCTACATTTCGCTGATGTGCAGCGGTGGCTGCCATCCTTTCCGCCTCCATCCGCACCATGTCCTCCATGAGCCTCTGCATGTGTGCCAGCTCACGGCTGGCATCGCTGGAGCCACTCTGAGCGGACAGGTATTCTTCCCTCCGCATCATGACTCCAGCGATGTCAGTCAGGGCTCCTTGGAGACCATGGGGCGGACATAGACACCCAAGGATGGCGTCCAGTTTGGTAGCCATGAGGTCGAACCCCACCCGCACCTGCTCGGCCGTCTCCCTCTGTCCCTCCAGCACACGGCGTTGGAAGGCCATTTGTTGTTCCTGGGGGACTTGGGAGGGTGCCGGGGCTGTGGGTGCCTCCTGCTGGGTGGTTTGGGTGGTGGGTGGGGTCTCATCGATGTAGCTGGGCTGCCCTGATCCTGGAGGTGGCTGGCGGATGAGGTCAATGATGTCTTGGATGGTTTGGGTGTCGATGCTGGTGTTGTCCTCCTCCTCATCATCAGTGAAGAGTGGCTGTGACTGTTCTGCAGGAGGTGTTGACGATGCCCCTGCGATGTGAAGGGGAGATGGTGTATTACAATGTGTCCACACGTATGTAGCCGCATGGTACAGGTTGACATTCAGACAGCATGGCATTGTACATTGTGACAGTCTGTGGGTCTGGGCGAGGACCCAGGGTCATTGTGGGTGTGCACTGTGCCCTGCTTGCTTGTGCATGTGTGCCATTGTGGCCATCTCCACCCGTCCCCCCAGTACCTGGTGGTCACTCACCCTGTTGCGGTTGTGTAGTGTCCTGTCGAGCAGTGTCCGGTCCCCCGACTCCAGCCACAGTCTCCACACTGATGACTGTCGACACCAGCTCCTCCATGTCATCCAGCTCCAGCTGTGGCGCTGGGCCCCCACCTCCGGTCTGCGTTGCTGCCTTCTGGTTGGCGGTGAGTTTCTCCTTGGTCTTCCGATTGATGTCATTCCATCGCCTCTTGACCTCGTCCATTGTCCGCTTGTGCTCTCCGACGGCATTCACCTTGTCGACGATGTCCCACCATATTCCATTTTTGGTGCCCAATGACATGTTGGAGGTGACGAAGAGTTGTTGATGGTGTTCCATCACCTCCGTGACTATGATCCTGTTCGCCTGCGGACTGAACTTGGTCTTCCTCGTCTTCTTGTCCTTGCCCTTCCCTGTCCCCGAGGTCCCAGGCTGGTCGTCCGGGGTGCTTGTGGGGTTGCGCTCGTCCTCTGCGCCTGCTCTGGCTGCCTCCATGGTGCTTAGGTGTTAGTCAGTTTGTGTGTGGGTGTTTTATCTACTTTTATGGTGATTTTTGACGCCTGCCAGGTGTGTGTTGCAGGCCTGGCGCTGCTTGTCGCTGATTTCCTCATCGCGCTTTGGCCCATCGCGTGTTTTTTGGTGTAGTGGTTTGTGTTTTTATCTCCATCGTGGTGGTTGTATCGCGGACATTGTCCGCGGTTTCGGCAGACTATCTCATGCTACCGCCTTGTTGTGAATTCCACGTTGACACGGGGTTATTTTCCTGCGCTAGGCTGCGATATTGAAAGTTGCGTTACGCTACTCTTGCGGTAGTTATCACACGTTCTTGTGAATATACCCCTAAGTTGTAAGTTAAATCCTGGATCCCCCTCCCTCGGACAAAACCTTTTTGATCCTTGTGTAGAAGGCACCCCACCACCCTGTTTAACCTTTCTGCTAAAAGTTTGGCGAAGATCTTATAATCGCAATCAAGCAACGAGAGGGGTCTGTAAGAGTCACAAGCATTGGGCGGTTTTGCTGGTTTGAGGATCAGCGTGACTATAGCTTAATTCCAGGATGCGGGCATGTCTCTTACTTCCTCGAAGATGTGTGAAAACAGCCTCTCCATTACTGGGATGAGAACCTCGCTCAAACATTTATAAAACTCAGCCGGTATGCCATCTGGGCCTGCCGCTTTCCCAGACTTCTCAGCCACAATGGCCTTCCTCATCTCACTCCCTATAATGGGACTATTGAGGTTATTAGCATCTCTTTCATTGATTTTACACGGAACATCCAGACCCAGCCAGGCCTCTACATCTTCTTCTGTAACTTCTAATCCCTCCTGGTATACCTTTTCAAAATGGTTAGGAAGGCCTCTTCTATTTCTTCACTGATTGTAAGGGGGTTTCCAGATACCTCACACCTAAGTTCTTTTATAAACCCTTTTGCCTGATCATTCTTAGTTTTCCAGGCTAGAAGTTTTCCACACCCTTCCCCATATCCAAAGTGTGCGAGTTTGCTCACTTGCCACCTTTTTCTTAATCTCTCTTCAATCACCCCGGCTAGTTCCAACCTGAGAATCTGTAGAGATGTTTGTATGGACCCTAATTCCTGTTCGACCCCCAAAGCTAATAACTGTTGTTCCAACCGCTGGATGTTCCGTTCTATTTCCCCTACCTCACCTCTATATTTCTTCTGTTTGAATACCTGCAAATACATAATATATCCCCTTAAAAAAGCTTTATAGGAGTCCCATACAACCCCCAATGGGGCACTATCAAGATTAATCGCAAAGAACTCTCGAGTCTCAATACTCAGCTTCTCAATCACTAATTCATCTAGTAATAAAACACGGTCCATTGTCCACCTCCTCTGTGCTAATTTAACTGGCAGATCCAAAACTAGGGTTATTGCAGAATGGTCTGATAAATGTACACCTAAGTGCTTTGCATGTTTCGCCTATCTTTCCAAATCTTGATATCTAATCTTGATTGATGGCCATACTTTTTATTATTGAAATTAAAACCCCTTTTGGTACCCATTTTATCTCTCCATATATCCAACCAGCCTAGCTGTTTCATAGAAGACTTTAATAAGGAACGCATCTTACTATTCAGGATTGCTCTACTCTTTGATGAACGATCCAAATCAGGATCCAACACTACATTAAAACCCCCTGCTAAGATTATAGGGTCGGGAAAGCTTAATAACTCAGTGAGTAATCCTCTAAAAAAGCTGGGATCATCTATATTAGGTCCATAATACCCAACCAAAGTACATTTATGAAGATAGCACCTAATTCTAGCTATAAACCATCTCGCCGTCCTATCTGCTCTGCTGTCTTCTGCTACAATATGTGGGCTCCTCTTGACCAGAATTGCCACTCCTTTTATAGTTAGCTATTGGGTAGTACAAATAAGATCTTGGACCCAGCTTCTAGATTTAAAAAGGCTTCTCATTTCTATGTCCGTTAGATGCGTTTCCTGCAATATTAAGATCTGTGCCGGGGCATCTTTTAGATATTGTAGAATCTTTTCCCTCCTATACTTGACTCTTAGCCCGTTCACATTCCAAGATAGGACCTTCAACTGGACACTCTGGTCACTCATCGATTGGGCCAATTTCTTCCTACCCACAGTGTGAGAAGCTGGGTTTCTGTTGCAGTAACCCCCCCCACTTTTTGCCAGACTACTGATACACTTTTGACTTGATGTGCCCTGGGTCCCTGCCAATCAGGTTCCCAAGGCCTGTATTCTTTCCCCAATACTAACCCAAACCCAATTGGCATCTCTGGCCACAGGTCAGCCCCTGGTAAATGGTACACAGGTACCCAGGGCACTGTGACCAGGGAAGACCTCTAAGGGCTGCAGCACTTATTGTGCCACCCTTAGAGGCCCTAAACCTTTACACACACACACTGCCTTTGCAGGCTGCGTGTCTTGGTGCAGAACAAAGTGAAGAGTCGACATGGCACACATCCCTGTGTGCCATGCCTACAACCCACTGCCCTGGCATAGATCAGTCCCCCCTCTAGCTGGGTGCACTATACCTGTGGTGAGGGTACAGGTGCATGAGCCCTGTACCCCTACAGTGTCTAAGTCCATTCTTAGACATTGTAAGGGAAGTGCTGCCATTAAGAGTATATGGTGCTGGTAGTTTGTCACTACGAACTCCACAGCACCATAATGGCTACACTGAAAACTGAGAAGTTTGGTATCAAACTTCTCAGCACATTAAACCCACACTAATGCCAGTGTGGGATTTAATGAAAAATGCACACAGAGGGCATCTTAGAGATGCCCCCTGAAAAACGACCTACCACTAGTGTCCAGGCTGAGTGGCTGCTTTCAGCTGCCACCACCAGACATGTTTCTGGACCTCTGGGTCGAGAGCCTGCTGCTCTCGGGGACCTGAAACAATGCACATCCGGGGACAAGGTGCCAAGCCTCCTCCCCTAGGATGGGCAGGGTTCACGAAGGGGAAGCTTCAAAGGCTTGCCACCTTTGTAAGCTTCCCAAGGCCACTTGCTGCTTTCAGCAACTGGTCCCCACTGGTTCTGACCCCCACTTTGGGCGGGAGAACCAGCAGGAAAAACCTCTGCCAACTCCACCCCTCAGGTGGGGGAGGCGAGGTGAAGCACAACTCTCAGTCCCTGCCAACTTGCAGATGGGGGGACCCAGCCAACCAGGGAAAGGCTTATGCCCCCCTCCCACTGGAGGGTGGCATAATAGGCGGTGTACCCACCCCAGGGAAGGGACCCATTGGTCCCAACCTTTTTACCTACCTGTAACACCACTAAATCTAGTATTTAGAGGCACCCCTGAACCTTGCTTCCTCAGACAAGAACCTGCAAGAAGAAAAGAAAAAGGACCGAACAGCCGTGCCGAAGCTAACAAGAGGAGGACGCCCACTGACTTGGCCCCAGCCCTACCGGCCTGTCCCCACCTCGAACCTGCTCCAGCAAAATCCCAGTGTGTCCTGCAGCCAGCAACCTCAGGAAACCCGGAGGACATGCCTGCCTTCAATCCCAAAGACTCTGTCTCCCATGAACACCGGATTTGTTCAAACACCAGACTCCAGCTCTGCAAGGATCTGCAAGTTTGCACCACTCTGCACCCGACGCCCACGGCCCGAGTTCGAGTGGCCCAACACCAAGAGGAGGTCTCCCCAGCGATCCTGACCCAAGATTCGGTGACCCCTGACCTGCCTCAAGCCTCCAGCTGACGCCTGCAGCCTCAAACCGGAAGGTCCCCCCAACCACGACCAGGAGCTGGTAAGAAGATCCGACCCTAAAAAGCACCTCTGCACCCGACGCCCCACGGCCTTGGGTGGCCCAACCGACGGTGCCTAACCAACCCCTAAGATCCCAACTTACCTCTCCAAGTGGTGGTCGCACCCAGAAGACCTTCGTCCCCGAGCCTGCAGTGCTTTTGCAAACCAGAGACTCCGCATTGAAAGCTACAGGGCTTCCGACGCCAAAACAGCACTCTGCATCCGGCCGCTCCAGTGCCACTGAGGGTGAATCTTTTGTGCTGGCCTAAACCCCCATTTGCCCTGAGCTTAAGTTCAGGAGCTTTGCTCCCACAACCCAGTGGCCTGCTCGTCAGCAGCCACCAACCGGGGGCCCCTATCCCCCGTTGGATAACATTGGGCCTCAGCACTCTGCACCCGGCCGCCCTAGTGCTGCTGAGGGTGTAACAAAAGTGCATCCTTGACCCTGGGGGACCCCTGAGTCTAACCCCAGAACACCACCTCCCACAACAAAGTACTTACCTTTAAACCGATAACACTATTTTCCTCCATAGGATAACATTGACTGTTTTTATATGAAATGTTTCTAAGTGTGGAGTTGGAAAACCTAAAGAAATTCTTTAAAATTGTACTAACTAACAAAAACGCTTTTACTTACCTCTTTACAGGAAATGTCCCAGTGCAGTATCCAGGCATACTGCACTGTGTAAGAAAAGTAATCTCAAAAGTAACATCTGTAATTTTACTGAAAATCCTATACAAAGTATATGTACTGTATTTACAAAGCATTGCATTTCTCAGTAGTCAAAGTCAAATAAAACTTTATTCGATTGCTTTTTCAGACAATCATAAAAGTACATAAAAACACACAACTCGTTACACAGCAAATTTTAAAAAGATAAAATTATTTTGCAATTAATTATAAAAACATTCCATTAAATGAATATCCCTAACTCATTGTAGGCTAGATGGTTATATTACAATGCGTTTCCTGTACCAAAGTGCTTTTTTAAGAACATTGCTACCCTCCAGGCTATGTGTTCATTTTCCAGGAATTGTAGTACTGTAAACACAGGCGACATTGTCTAATCCCAAAGATTTAAGAATTGGAACAATCCACATTTTCCTAAAATCAATATAAAATCTACAAAATAGAACAACATGAATGGTGGATTGTTCTGAGTGGTTATCACAGGGACACAGTTGCATCTCTCGTGACCAATCATTCATTTTTGGAAAACTTACAAGTTTGTGAAAGATCTCAAGTCTGAATCTGGTCAATAGAAATCAGTCATAGCCACCCGGTACTATCGTTAAATAAGGTTGAATACAAAAAGTGGTTAAAATCGTTTGATTATACAGTACAGTGGGCTTAATGATCTCTGCCGAAATTCTAATTGTATCTAATAGCAGTAGGCCCTCTTTTTTTAACTCTTTCCTCGCAATGGTTAGCATAGTGCTGGGATCGGTAAAATATTCTAAGAGGCCTAGGTCATGCATTAAAATCTCGGACATACCTTAACCAGGGGATGGCTAAAACCCCTTCCAATTTCAGACTATCCAATAAAATGTACTAGTTAAGCGTAGTTTTTACCGATGTCCAGATCCTATGCCATAAGAGGATAGGCTCCATTTTTATGAGGTCAGCAATGTGTGGTACGCCCATCTCGGAATGGCAGACATACGATGATGTACTGCTCGGTACTATCAGGATATAACATGAAAACGCATTTTCCATTATTTGTAGGGGCTGTACATCAACGAAACCCCATACCCCTGCCCCGTACATGGCCGTAGAAATACATTTAGCCTTATAAATCTGGATGAGCTCAACCGGCGGCCTCCTACCCAGCTTTCTTGAGAAATTAGCAAGGGCTGCTGTAGTTTTTGAAAACGCCAATTTTTTTTGCTAACACTGCTTGTGCCCAACGGTCATTCTGACCAAAGAGTATACCGAGATATGAAAATGTCTTAGTGAACCCTGTCTTCTGCTCATCTATATACATTTCCCTACACCTCTGACTGCCTTGACCACACCTCATTATAAAGGTTTTCGAGGTGTTCACCCTAAGGCCAAGGTTGCTCATAAAGGCTGCAAAGCTATTTAGAACCTTTTGCAGTCCCACTTGAGTGCGTGACATCAGAACTGCGTCATCCGCATATAGAAGGTCAGGTATTGGACGTCCTGCTATTTGGGGAAGGTCTTGGCAATCTTTGATCAGTGCTTCACCCAGACCATTAATATAAAGGTTAAAAAGAAAGGGGGTTAGCACGCAGCCTTGCCTAACCCCCCTCCTTATTGGGTACGGGGCAGAGCACTCACCATTGATACCGTATCGCACTCTCGCCTTTGCGTCACAGTATATCCATCTAAGGTAGAGGATAATTTGCGATTCCATTTCCATATCCTCGAGGATCTCCCATAGCTTGCTGTGCCTAACACAGTCGAAAGCTGCTGTGAGATCCACGAAAGCTAAAAAAAAGCCTACCCTTCTTCACCCTTGTATACTTCCCTATAATAATATTTAGATTTAAACTCTGTTCTACGGTCCCTAGGCCCTCACGGAAACCGCATTGGATATCTGATAGAACCTTATTATCCTCGGCCCAATATTGTAGTCGTTCTAAGGTAATTCGCCCTACCACTTTTATCAGGGAGTCCAACAATGAAATTGGCCTATAACAGCCAGGGTCCTGGCTATCCCCTTTTTTGAAAATTGGGACTATGATCGATTCCGCCCAGGTTGTCAAAAAAGGGGAAGAACAGCTTGCAGTGGTTACCTGGGTTATAAGCGGTCCCCATAGGGTCAGGTTTGACTTATATAGATCTACAGGGACCCCATCCTGCCCAGGAGTCTTACCACCCCTACTTGCTGATATAGCACGATTTACTTCATCCAGTGTAAACTGGAGATCTGTATGGTGGGTCAAGGGTGCCAGAGCAAGATCCCCATGATTTAGAATATCTGACGTTTCAGCTCTCCCCTCGCCATTATACACCGTGGAGAAATGCTGGATCCATTGTTCTTCTGTTATGGCTATTTCTATTGTCGGCACTCCTCCAGAGGTTAAAAAGGGTGCTTTCACTGCTTTCCAGAAAGCTGAGCTATCTTTTGATAATGAGGCCTCATGCAAGGATGCCCACGCTTCATTTCTCAGGGATGCTTTTTGTTCTTTAAGTGCTTGCCTATAAGCCCCTCTAGCCTGTCTGACATTGCTTGGGTTTCTCGGGGTCTTATGTAATTCATGCTTTAGGTTGGCATATGCTCGTGTGCACTTCGAATCAACCCACCCCTGTTGTTTACCTTTATTACGATTTTGTAGGAACAGGGCCTCCTTTATGGCTCCAGAGATTTCTTGGAATGAGGATAAAACACTATCAGGTGAAGCTGTTTCATTCAGACATACATCAAAAGCTGGTTTGCATTACTTGTTTTGTGATGTCTAAAGGATCCACCATCGACCAATGCAGGGAGTAAACGTTTATCCTGTTAATTGTTAGATTTTGTAAGACCTGAACAGTTTCATCCCGTTTTATAGATGATCTTTTCGGCAATAGGACAGAAATGCTCAATGGAAAATGGTCACTCAGTGAGTGTCATGTGTGGTAAAAGATTGAAGTCTACTTGCATGGCTATTTGACACCAATATATAGTCTATGGGAGTAAAGAAACCTCTACCATTAAAAGTGTAGCTCATCGGAGTGGGCGTAGCACATAACTCATTTGCAAATCCCAAGTCAAGGCCAAACAGCACTTCATTATACAATTCCCACAATTTTACATGTTGAAAATGGGTATTACTAATCCCATCCTCATTTATGAATCCACACGATTTACCATCCTCATTTGAGCATAAGGCGCAATTAAAATCCCCTCCCAGAATTAAGAATATATCCTTAGTATTTTCATTGTACAAAGATCTCAAATCATTGCCCAGTCTATTCACAACTACCCCAATTTGGTCTGAGGGAATATTACTGTAAAAGTTTATCAACGCAATACAGTGCTTCCTATCCACGTGGATTTTGATCAGTTGGTAATAAATCTCTTCTGTATACATCTCTATTTCTGTTACATTCAACCTGTTGGAGATGTAGGTGCAAAGCCCTCCCTTTGCCCTTCCACGAACCACCTCAACAGCTGGGGTGTGAAAGGTTTTATAACCGTTAATATGCATTATGTCCTTTACCCAGGTTTCCTGAAAACACATTATATCGAAATTCACTATAAAATCACACCATATGGGGTTGGTTAGTTTAGAACATAAACCTGAAATGTTCCAGAAAACGAGGTTACAGGAGACGCTATTGACGTTACCTGAAGGTTTTAATAAGGCAAAATTATTATGAGATGCTTCACAGTTGTTAACTGGACTCTGATTTGAGCTTGTGGATATCATGGGTTTAGGGGACGCATTCTGATTACTGGCACACAATGACTCTTCTCTCCTCTTGGTAATAACCGATGATAAGAGGTAGTTATTTATATCTTTTTGCGTATAGTCAACAGTTTTTTTCTTGCTGGGCAGTTTATCAGTACTACAATCACTAGGGTCATATTAATGAATTGGGCAAGTGTCACTAGAATAAAATAGTCAGTCTATGTCTTCTAAGGTGTTAAATGTGTCAAAACGATTACTAACAGGGACCCTATAGCAATACTGCAAGTTACCTAGATGGCTCTCCTCCACAGGTTTATTCCCAAAAACCTTTGGTGGTTGGTAAAAATACCCTAATGGTAAGATATTAATTTCCTGGGCCATAATGGACTGGTTTCCCGCCCTGTCAAGGATGGATTGTACCAAGTTCGTGGACCTGAAGGTCAAAACCACACAATCACCTTCTAGAGCTTGTTTGTTTTACCGACCCATCCTATTCTTCTAGCCATTTTGAAATCCGAGAAGAGAATATTAGTTAAACCTGTTCTGGCGCTCAGTAGGTGTAATGACTTATTCCTCAGGGTTGTCCAGTGTTCAGGGACATAGAGAGGTAAAGGGGGGACATTTGCCAACACAATCGTGTAAGGTGTTGCTTCTGGCGGAAGATGCAGGGTCTGGTTTGGGTTTATAATGTGCCTTGGATTAGACCTTTGAGAGTTCTGAGTGTTCGTATCTCTCCCTGCTTCTCCTAACTTAGGTATCCTTGTATGTGCTGCGGCCCTATTATAAGTATTAGTAACCTATGTGCATGCAGTGCCCGGGCCCGCTATGCTACGTAAGTGCCCTGTGTATTCTGAGGATAAAGATGCTACAGATTGTTGGGGGGGGCGAGCTAGGGCTAACGCTTCGGCAGAGCAGCCGTGAGTAGTTACATAGGGTACTTGTCCACTCTCAGGGTTAGTTATAGGTGGACTTACCCCAATTCCTGGCCCCCCCATTTACCAGAAGATTAGATTCTCTACCAAGATGTGGGCAGATATTTGTAACTAGCCCCTCCAATTTGGTGAGTCTCTCCTCAATTTGCAATAATTTCTGTGACAGTGGACCAATTAGAACCGATACCATAGTCTCAAGCCTCTTCCAAAAATCCTCCTTGTTTAACCGTGGGGGTAGTCTGGCAGTTTCATTTGTCTTTAAAGTTAAACAGACCCCTTGTTCACAGATTCTATCACAAGTTGTAGTTTCGCACCTTTGGTGATTTTTGTTTTTGTTTCTGGGGCCCCCGACCCTTTCTTTTTTTGGATGGCGGCTCACTATTACTGTCCTGCCTTGTTTTGGCCTTTTGACCCCTAGTGGTTATATTTATCCTGTTGGCTGACTCGGGGGGTGTGGAAATTTCAAGATCTGACCCCGATTGTGGTAATTGTCTTACTTGAGGGGTAGGGTCTTGTGAACTATTTTGTGAAGAGCGCCCAACGAGTGCGGACGATTTCTGAGTTGTCTGAGGTTCTAGCGAGAGCCGACGCTCTGTTAACTCAATCTCATGTATGAGGGCTGACTCCACCCTTAGAAGAAAAGCGTCAAGTATCCCCACAACTCCTGGGGCCCGCTGATCATTGGCAGACTTACCCTTGCTCATTTTGGCACCCCCTAGTAATAATAAAAAATGAAAGCAAGTTGTAAAGTACTTTGTTTAAATGGTGCACACATAGTCCAGAGTCCAGATGTTAAGGGGGTGGCCCAGCCCGGCCCCGTCCGGTCTCGGACGGGCGCAGACGGGCCCACCCTTGGCCCGGGCTTTGCCCGGGCACGCCCGCGTGCGTCCCGCGCTGCGGGAGCCTGCGCCCGCTTTTAAAGCGCCTCCAGGCGCTTGGCAATGATGCGAGCGGCTCCGGCCGCGAAGACTCCTGGTGATCGTAGTGCCCCCAAACTCACAGGCTGCAAATGGGCTGAAAGCGGGTCCCGCGCTGCGGGAGCCCGCGCCCACTTTTAAAGCGCCTTCAGGCGCTTGGCAATGATGTGAGCGGCTCCGGCCGCGAAGACTCCTGGTGATCGTAGTGCCCCCAAACTCACAGGCTGCAAATGGGCTGAAAGCGGGTCTCAGTAACAATATTGTAAGTAAAAACAAAGTGCATATACAATTACAATCCAAACTGTATTACAACTGTATATTTACTGCAAAGTATTTATCACTTACATTGCAATGCCAGGCTTGCTTAGTTCTAGGAAATAAAATAACTAAAAGAATATTTTTATACAAAAATAAAATGTCTGAAGTTCAGTCTTTGAGTGTGTGAATTCATTTGCTGACTGAGTGGGTACAACAAATGCTTAACACTGTCCTCTGATAAAGTCTTACTGCTCGGCCACACTACCACAAATAGAGAGTGAAGTGCTATCTACTTGACCTCTGCCTACCTTTTGGGTTCCACTGGACTCTGTGCACACTATACCTTACTTTGGTATAGTATATACAGAGCCAGCTTCCTACACATAGGGCGCCAGAAACCATACTAAGGCGAACAGGACATATTTTTTTTGTTTTTTTTCCCACTGCTCCCCACCCAGTGACCCCTCACCCTCCCAAACCCCACTGTGACACCCACCATGGAGAACCCTCCTTTTCCCTCCTCCATGGCCCAAACCTAGGCCTATTGGGCCCCCCCCTAGAGGCGGAAGAATACATAATACCTTGCAACTTTTTACCGCTATTTGCCCACTTGCATTGTTTACTTAGCCTAATAATGTCTAAAAATAGTAACAGATTTAACGAAAGAGGGGATCAATTTTCCTACCCCGAATCCTCTAGTTTATCCCTCCCTCTAAAATGGACTGTAGGAATTTCTCTGCATCTTCCACTCGCCGAAAAGTCTGCATTTTGTTGTTGTGCATCACCTGCAGAGTTGCGGGAAACTTTAACTGCGCAGTAACTCCTAGCTTCTTCAAAGGGTCATGTAACTTCCCTAGCTCCCATTGTTTATTTGCAGTGATCGATGACACAGCTGATCTTTTTTTAAAGCTAATCCCAACCACAGTTAACGATTTCATTTTTAGAGCCTTGACCAGAATCTCTTCTTTTATCTTATACGTATGGAAGTGGATTAAAATCTTCCTGGGTTTTGTTTTATTTGGGGTTAGCCTAAACGGGTCTCTATGGACCCTCTGAATGTCTGCCATGAGATCTTGTTCCGTGCAGTCAACTTGGGTTCCTGCTTTGATCAATCTAACCACAAATTATTTTAGGTTATCCTCCTCCGCCCCCTCGGGGATCTTTAACAAACAGAGGTTATTTCTTCTTTGAGTATTTTCGAGGGATTCTAGCTTTTCTTGAATGCCCACTCCATTTTCCTTTAAAAGAGTGATCTCTTTCATATTTTCAACAGTTTGGGAGGTTAACACCTTCACCGTTGTTTCAAGTACTGAAGTTCTACCAGGACATCCAATTTCTTTTCCATTTTCTCACATGCTGACCTAATCTCAGTCTGATTTATTTCCGAGATCTCAAATCTGCTCCTGACTTCTGTTGTCAGCAACTGAACCAAGTCTGAGACTGACTGAGGTGCTGTCTGATTTGACGGTCCGGCCTTCAAATCAGAGCTTAACGTCTGACTTTGGCCATTACCCCCTGATTGTGGGTCCCTCTGCACCTCAACCTGGGGGGTGGGAGATTTGCAACTGTATCCTGACTCACATCATCCGTCATCTGCACTTCCAGGGTAATCCCCTCCAATAACTGAGGATCGTCCGCCAAAACCTGGAACCTATTGGGGCTAAAAATAGTCTCTGTCTTGCTTTTTGAAGACCACGGGGTACTATTTGGGGGAGAGATACCTGTTTCAATATAAATTTTTTTGGAATTACTTTAAAAAAGGTTCTTAGTGAAGGTGTGACCTTTACTTTGTGCTTTTGGGGAGGCACCCTTGCTTTCCCCCTCTTAGGGCTAACCCACTCCTCAACCTCAGCCTCAGCGTGATTTAACCAGGTACTTGCAGATTTTCTCACTCTTAAAATGTCCTGGGCTGGGTTACCTTGTGTGCTTTTGTAGTCGACTAATGTAGTCCCTGTGACTGACCCTGCAACTGCACTCCTTAAAGCATATCTTCCTTGATGTAAAATACTTGCTGCCGTCTCTCCCTTTGCACTTACATTTGGTTTTAACTCCAAACTGTTACCTTGCTCCTCCCGGGGGAATTTACCTTTCACCCTTGAATTTACCCTCAGATGTTTTACTTGGGTAGCACTCCCCTTGTTTCCCCTACTGCTCTCCTGTTGAAACCTCTCCCCCCTACCTGTGTCTGCGGGGGCTCTTTCCAAATCCTTCAGGTCCCCTCCTGATACCCTGGAGGAGCCTGCCATACTTTTGCTGCTTCTGCCCCCACCACCCCGGATAGGAATTCGTGCTACCGCTCTCCACCCTCTGCCGAGCTCGAGCGCTGCATGGGACCACCACAGATCCCAAGAGTCCCGGCCAGATTGTTCCGTGGCCACCGCCGCTACCTCCGACCCTGCCGCCGTGGTCAGAAATGGCGTGAAAGCAAATTTCCTCCTCTTGTGTCGTTCCTGCCACTGGTGAGTGATTACTTCAGTTTCCTAATCAAACGTTCCCCATTTACCGCTTTCATGCAAGGGCAAAAAGCTTCCGAAAGGCTTCCGACTCGTGGAGCCTCCACAACCTGCCGCTAGCTGGCCGCCCTGTTCCCCCTTACATACACATTATGTACATATATGTACATTTAAACATTACCTCATGGCCTGCATGATCTCCACTTGTGTGACAATGACCCCTCTCACATCCACCTCAGAGTACATGCTCATCTCTCAAAACTATCATACACATACAAGCATGTCATAAGCACACTCTGGTGCATCTAGACAGAAAAGTATGTCTGCCCCACAAGCTCAATCAGTGTAATCAAACACTTCAAAACTGATTCTCCCAATCACACACTTGCACTGCCCTTCTTACCTCAACACCTACATTCACAGAACCACTCTTCATCACTATGTACACAACACCTCTCACATACATGACATTTACACAATGTACTGTACTCATCACCTCATCAGCAAACGTCAAACGTAGCATGTCAAATGGACCACTCTCATAACCAGTTGCACCCTCAGTAATGTCTTCCACTGCACTAATTTCACAACGTGCAGCCTCACAGCCCACTCTGACAAGCTCACTTAACACATTACCACATCTCACAACAAGACACTTACATTGCTCAATGAATATGTCCTCAGCCATTTACATATGAACAGACACCCATCATACTCTGTTTAAGTTCTACAGATTGTCATTTCTGAAACAGATGCTTCCACATATTGGAAAACAACATACATCAACTATACAAAACCTCATATGTCACTGTTCAGCACCCTAAATTACACAATGGATGTATACCCTTTACACACACTTATCCACTTTGTCACAAATTACAAGTTTAACCTTGTCTCACTGTGGCCCTGTCACATCCACATTTGACTTCCATGCTCCATACCACCATTGAATTATGCACATCACCAACTATCCTCACTCATTGAAACTGCCTGGTTGCCGTCATCCCTCAATGTAGAGGCACAGACTACAGCTCTCATCTCTTGCCAGAATAGAACCTTGTCTAAGTGGTTTTACACCTATCACATCTACCTATTCATACCATATCTTGCACAGGATTTAACCAGTCGCATACTTCTGAATCACACCCTCGTATCTTTAAACACTCACATAGGGTGAATGTGGATACCTCATGTCTCCTATACGAGAACTGCCTATGAACCCAAATCATACCTTACACTCCCTGACAATCACTAAATTTGTCCTGCCACCATGACGTATGAATCTCCACTCCGACCCAAAATTTTAAAGACCAGTCACTCTCACCTTTACCGTTGTTTAAGCAAGCTCAGCACATGCAACATGAACCCTTGATAATACATCTGCAGCCAGGACGCATATTCCCACAAACACATCCTCCCCTGTGTGGCAACTAAGAGCATGAATGTGACTCTCGATCCTGTAGCACCTGCACAGTAGACGGACACACATCTTTTCTGTGCACTCACTGTCCACTTGGCTTACCACATGTAGCACTTGACCATCCAACAGACATCACAGCACCTATAGTTCAGCTCTGTGTGACCTGGAACAGCATCAATCATAGCTTTAATCGACTCCATTGTCAGTCATCCACAAATGACAAATTACACATAATTCATATGCTCAACTGCGACTGGTGTGTGGTTGTAAATATGAATTCCAAGCTGAGACAGACAAAAAACACCATACATGTAATATCACCAAACAAAAGCAGGATGGCATGACTGACTTAGAAATGAGAAAGCAATGGACTATTAAGACAACACACACCTTGCCTAACAAGAATCCCTGCAGTAAGTGGAGTCCTATTGAGGCAATAGGGCCAGAAGACTGTGAGAATACTGCTCACCTTACACTCACCATGGGCTCAGGAAATGCATCAGATGAGTACACAGCCATGAAGGGATTTTGCCCACAGTGGCATGCCACCTGTGGCAAGGTTGACATTGCCACTAGTCTACCAGATCTGATGAAGACCCAGACATGGGTCCACCACTATCAAGTCACATACAAGTATTATAACATCACTTTGTAAACATGGGTGTGTCCAAAGTCACTGCCATGTAGTCAAACTCAATATGTATCCAGGTGTATTGATGAGACAGGTGTCTTTCTGCACATCACAAACATATGCAGCATGCTTCTCCCAAATTGTTGCACTGTGAGACACTTGCACCATGTTGACATATGTAAGCATGACCTATGTGCAATTGTATTTTAAAAGAGTAAAGGTTTGTGACTTCTTGTCACACTCATAGCCAAAACAGATGTGGATGATGACACAAAAATCTTGACAACATACTATCAAAGGGAACATACTCCATAGACCACATGCAATCCCTGCAATACTTACATCATCGGATACTTACACTAGTAATTGTACATGATTTACAGTTAACTAAAAAACAATTTCTGGGACACAGAGATCTGCAAGAAAAAAGTTGCAGCCAGCTTTATTTTGCATGAAAAGGCAGGAACGTAATAAACAGAAGGCCAATGGCCAGTCAATAAATGTTCTTATGCCCAATGGGCCAAAACAACTTGCCCATTGACTCTTGCCTGCACTTAAACTGCAAGGGGTTACCTTCCCTGGGAGGGGCATCTAGGGGCATGCCAGGCACCAAAGGGGACAAACTAGTGGGAACTGGATTGGGTTTTGGGAGGGATGGGATCAGGAGGGGAGGTTGGGTCCACTGCAGTGGTAGATTCTGATTGAGGGGGGTTGCCTCCACTGCAGTGTTTGGCTCTAATTGAGGGGGGGGGCAGCTCTAGTGGTAGGGGTAGATGGAGGTGGGGATGGTCTTAACTATTTTAGGGATTTTTAAATGTTTGAGGGGTTTGTCAGGAATGGGGATGATACTGGTCTTTTTAGTGGGGGTTGTTTTTGGGACGGAGGTACTGGACAGGTCTGGTGAAGTATGGGTTGTTGGAGCTGATTTTTTCTTTTGAGACTGGGGAATTTTCAGGTGGGGGTTGTTTTTGTAGGTCAAGTCAAGTCAAGTCAATAGCATTTATAGAGCGCACGGCTACCACCTACGGCGGTGTCCCGGCGCTGTGAGGTTAAAGCAGTTGAAGGGAGGGGATGAGGCTAGGACAGATCAAACAGCCAAGTTTTCAAGGAACTCCTAAAAAGGGATTCGTACTCAGCCTTGCGCAGGTGAATGGGCATCTCGTTCCAGAGGGCGGCTGTTCTAACTGCAAAGGCACGCTCTCCCAACCTTGCTCTCCGAAAGCGGGGAGCACGGAGCAACGACAGAGAGTTTGAACGCAGAGTTCTATTCTGATGGTATATCTGGAGTCTCTGCCTAAGATAGCCAGGCCCACAGTCTCTAGTCGCTCTAAAGGCCAAAGATAAGGCCTTAAATTGAATTCTCCTTTTTACCGGCAGCCAATGTAGGCTGCGCAAATGAGGGGGGATATGGTGCCAAAGGGGTACCTTTCTTATAAACCTAGCTGTAGCATTCTGGACTGTCTGCAGCCTTTGAATAAGATAGGCCGGAAGGCCCAGATACAGGCTGTTAGCGTAGTCCAGCTGAGATGTAATCAAGGCATGGACAATGGTGGCCCGACAGTCCATAGGCAGGAGATGGAGAAATCTGCGCAAAGATTTAAGTTTCCAGAAGCATGCTCTGGATACTTGGCCAATCTGGACCTTAACAGACAGTTCAGAATCGAATCTAAAGCCTAGGTTTCTGACCGAAGATACAGGAGTGGGAGGAGGATTCAGTTGCGACGGCCACCAAAGGTCAGCTAAAGGGGGTGAAGGCTGGTTAAAAACATCACCTCGGTTTTATCCGAGTTCAGTTTAAGACAGTTGTCTGTCATCCAAGAGGAGATCTTAGGAAGGCAAAGCCTGAAATTGTCAAACGCAGCCCTCGTTGTAGCTGAAAATGAGAACACCAGTTGTGTGTCATCCGCGTATGATATTAGTCGAACACCACAGTTATTCATTGTAGAGGCTAGAGGGGCGAGATATGCATTAAACAGGGTCAGGCTAAGCGCAGAACCCTGTGGTACTCCACAGCCCATGATGCTAGGAGAGGAGACATAAGGGCGAAGTAAGACCTGCTTGTAGGTTGTTTCTTCTCAGGGGGGGTCAGGGGGGGTCAGATGTTGATACGGGGTCAGGGGGGAAGTATTTTCGCTTCTTAAGAGGGGTGGTGTAGGTTTGGGTAGGGACAAATTCAATTGTGACAAGGTGGGGTGCTTGGGCTGAGGGGGGAACAGGAGAGGAAAGGGTAGGGGGTGTGGAGGCAGAGGGTTCTGAGGTCTGTGGAGTGTCTGTGGATGCATGTGTGCTGTCAGCTGTTATGTCCCTGGTGGTGAGTGTGCTGTCTGTCTCCTGAGTGTTCATGTGTGTGGGTTTGTCCTTGTGTTTGTGTGCTGCGTGTGGCTGTTGAGGTGTGTGCATGTATGTTTTTGTGTGTGCTTGGGTCAGATAGGGTAGTTGGGACAGTGGATGGGGAAGAGGTAGGATGGGGGAGGGACTGCTGGAGCTGGGACACTATTGCCATCAGTATGGAGGCCAGAGCCTGATTGGATCTGTGTAGGGCAGACATGTCCAAGTGAATGCCCTCCAGGAATGATACCATTTGTGTCAAATGATTGGTATGCACCTGCAGGACATTCAGCACTGCTGTCTGCCCCACAGAGATTTGCCTCAGGATGTTAATGGCCTCCACACTCAGGGCAGCAGGGAAGACTGAGGCATGGGGTGAGGTGCCTGGTGCAAAGGAGACGGGCCCCCTTCTAGGGGAGTGGCCACGGACAGTGGGATAGGGAGCAGCTGGGAGGGTGGAGATGGTAGTGGTGGTGGTAGTGGACTCTGAGGTTGAGGATCCAGTCACTGTCTTTGCCACCACCACATGGGAGTCTTCACTGGAGCTGTATTCTGCTTCAGAGCCTGCTGATGTAGTTGCAGAGCTGCCCCCAGTGAGGCTCCCCTCACCCTCTCCGTCACTGGGTCCCTCCTCCTCCGACTTATCACTGGACCCAGACTGACATACTGCTCCCACCACATCCATGGCACTGTCTCCTCCGCTGGCCACTGATGATGCTGTGAACAAGAATGAAAAAGAATCACATAAGTCATCCGTATGTACTTAACACATAGGTAAGATCACAAATCTTCACTGATCCAAAAAAAACATCGTATTAAGTAGTGCTATTACCTCTTGCTACATTAACATACATGGCACTTGTTAGTCTGCCAGTTAACCATTGCTGACTCACACATGATGTTATCTGCAACATTGGGTGTATCAACATCAAATTACATAACCACATGGTCAACTACTGCACTATGTAGCAGGGGATGTATCGTCTTTTGCTCCTGACGGTCTTGTGTCCTGACATACCTGTCTCCTCTCCTGCAAGGGAGTTTAGAAATCACAATGGGAATCGGATTCACAGAATTGAATTGAGACATGGTATCCATTCTGCAATCCATAGTCATCAAATTGGGAACCATTGGCTCATATGTCACAGCTCAAATGTCTTCCTTGTCAAACATTCACATTGCATAGTCATAGCATGAGTCATGTCACACAGATAACAGTGATTGTGCACAATTGTGCTGTAACTTAGGTTCGGAGACACCAAGGTAGTAGGCATAACTAGGGTGACAGGCATGTGGCACACTGTCTCGTGCCATCTATGCACAGTGTCATGAAGATGAATCAGAATGTTGTGCACATTGTAAACAGCTCACCTTTTTCAGATGTGAAAAATGTTCTACACATTTCAAAGTCTGATGACTGCAGCTTCACAATGCTTCAGGTGGAACACCATGCCACTGGCACGTCTGGGTGCATTGTCTGTAGAGACTATTGTTACTGAACCTATATTTGTCATGAGTCCAGTCAACACTGTGTACCAATCCTGTCTAGACTGCACAAGTCCCCATTTGTATGGGCCAAGTCTGAATGTCCCTCACTTCTTTTAGACATTTTGCACACTTTGTACATCTTACATTGCTCTTGTTTACCATCTCATTATGTTAACTTACTCAAAAATTGTGCATATTTGACATCTCTGAATCTGACAGTGATGCATTAAACTCATGGCTTACAAAGCCATCAAGTAGGAATAGTCAAGAGCATTTACACACATGTCAACTGTTGTGAAAGTGTACCTAACATCATACCTTACAATTGCAGCCATTTTTCGACCAGTGACCACCTGTGTTTGACACTGAATGGCATGTGTTGTCACCCTTACAGAGTCAGACACATGTACTCACTCTTTTGAATGGAGAGAATGGAATATTCCACAATATCATGTGTAAGGCCAGTGTGACATGTGACCAGAGTTAGCATAGCTGTGATTGTCTCATGGGATACATTTGATCACACTGAGCACCACGGCTGGGACAAAACAATAGCACACTGACCAAGCAAAACTTACCTAGGCCTGAACATAGACAACACATTCTTCCGGAATGTATAGCATGTGCTTTCCAGACTTGAGTGCTCCAATTACAACATACTTCACAGATTTGTTAAAACCACACTGAGAACAGGCTCACCCATCAGTCAATGTGTAGACACATGTCAAGCTATCGCATTACTGCTGAAGGTTATCCCCATACACATGTTTTCTGAATTAGTGCTGATCACATGAGCATGGCACTACTGTCACTACCCTGAACATAACTTACTCACATGTCCCGGAGGAAAGGGGCATAACCAGGCATCTAATGATCCTGCTGCATATGCATCTTTCGAAAATAAAAGTGGGTTTGGCTGACTTACGACCTGTAAAAAGGCCAGCAGGCTAAGATATTACAACATGCATGCTTAAAGAATGAAGTGTGAAAAGGCACATACTCACCCCTCCTTGCTGCTGTTTGGCTTTCAACCGCCCATCCAGGTCAGGGAAGACCACCGCTAGGATGCGGAGCATGTGGGGGGTCAGGGTTCGGCGCCCGCCTCTCTTGCCTGGTTGTGACAGGCCCAGCTGGACCTCAGCGATCTTCTTGGCCCAGCCACGAAGATCCTGCCACCTCTTGCAGCAATGACGGACGAACCGAGTGTCCAACCCCACGTCGCGCAACTTCCGGGCGATGGTCCTCCACATCTTGGCCTTCTCATGGGAGTTGACCTGTAAGGATGACATGGTGACAGACCCTTAGTTCACATGCAACATGTTTCTGAGTCAGACACTACTACACATAGGTCATGGTCAGATTGGCAACAATTTATAAGGGGTAGGCATATGGCATCATGTGCAATTGTCCTGTGTTCAATGACGACTCTGTCCCATGAGAACAGTGATGATATGTTTACCCCAGTACACACACTTCTACAGCAGTGTACCTGCCCAGAACAGTTCCCTACACACTGTTAAACTTACAAAAACACAATTTAGATGCTTGCCAATGAGATTCCTAATGCTAGTAGTGCATGGTAATTGCACATATCCAATGGCAATGCACTGTAATTATCACTCACCTGCTCCTCTGGTTTGCCATACAGCTGGCTGTGCAGTGGCAGGAGTGTGTCCAGCAGGGCCTGGTTCTCCTCCTCAATGAATGCTGGGGCCCTGGGCTGTGTCCGTGCCATAGTAGCTCCCAGAGGATGTGGTAACAGCAGCAGAGAGATGGGGAGGTGCAGGAATGATGAAGGTAGTGCAGGTAAGTGAAGTCTCTAGGGAACAGACAGACTTATATCTAAACATCAGAGGAGGTCTCAAATCCATGCAGCAAAAGTGATAGGTTTGCGTCGGTCGCATTTTCCGAATCAGTCCAATGCATTACATTGCTTGCAAACGACACGCCTACCGTGACGTTCAAAAACTCATCATCGGTCTAGAGTGACTTTGATGCATTGGTGATGGGAGGTTGCTGAGTCGGCTTCCACGGGATGACAATAGGAATCGAAACGCGCGTCTGTCACCATAACAACCAACATCCAATGGCTGTGTCCGAATCGGTTCGAATGCGGCTACTGCGTCCTTTGAATACTCATCCGCGTCTGTCACCATAATAACTTTCAGCCAATGGCTGTGACCAAATCGGTTCGGATGCAGCTACCGCGTCCTTTGAATACTCACCCGCGTCTAGCTCCATAATAACTTTCAGCCAATGGCTGTGACCGAATCGGTTCGGATGCGGCTACCGTGTTCTTTGAATAATCAGTCAGCAGGGCAGACACTTCTGTGATTGTTGTATTTTTTGAACATTACATGTGTGTAGGCAGATTTTTCATGCTGAAATGGACCTTTATATGCATAGCTCACACACCCATGAGGAATTAACTTTGAGGGGCATATGACACACTGAATTTGTGGCTAATACCAACAATTTCCATTAGTTTTTCATTTACACTTCAAGGCTTGGTCACAGTGCCAATGACTTCATGGGTATGTACAAGTCCATATTTTAACATATTCATTGCATTAGGTGAGTCTGTGACCCAGTGTGCAATCAGTGTGATTTTTGACTATAAAGAATTTTTGTGTGATTCATGGTTAAAGCAATTACATTTGAATGAGTATACCGTGACAATATGCACCCAAACATATGATGTGTTTGTTGTGGGATTTACCACTGTATCTTTGTTGTCCCAGACTCAAGTGTATGAAGGCATCATATATGCAACTCCAACATAGTTAATGGTTTGTGTATGTAATTGCATGTGTGATGCTGACCTGACAACATGACAGTGTCCATCCTGGACAGTAGTGTGCATAATTTTCAGAGTGGGACGCTGTATGTATGTGGTGTTCCACATATCTGTCAATTTTTTATCCTTATGTGGGTACATTTTAAGCATGTAGTTGTTCTCACAAACCTATATCTACTAATTTTGTCTCTATGGCACTCAAATTGCTGTGTGACCATACCATGGTAACAGATCTAGCAAGGGTCATAATGCTGTGATATGTGTCTAAGATCAACCGTATTCATTTAAACATGTGTTACAAATGTTCTATACTATATTTTGTGCTCATATTTCATGTTCTGTTTGTATTGATGCATGTTATCTTGTATATTTGTATCTACCAACAATTGTGTTTACACTCTACACATAGGTATCGCAAATGACCACCAGTCCACAGGCCCTTCCAAGACCTGCAGACCATGGAGGAATGTGACCAAATTCAAAAATACCGTTTCACCAGGGCAATAATTGAACAGTTGGCTGACCAGTTGACACCAGATTTGATGCCTGGTTGCACATATCCGACTGCACTGACCCCCAAGGTGAAGGTTATGGCTGCCTTACATTTCTTTGCCACTGGTTCTTTCCAGTATACTGTGGCAACATGTGGTCGAATGTCACAGACAATGTTCAGCCATGTCCTGCGTGGTGTGTTGGAGGCATTGCTCCATCGTCTGGAACAGCACATCAAGTTCCCCACACCAGGAGACTCATCTGACATCAAGGGTGAATTCTATGCCTTGGGACATATACCCCATGTCATTGGAGCAATTGATGGAACCCATGTTGCTTTGGTACCACCACAGGCCAATGAACAGGTCTACCGCAACAGGAAGCACTTCCACTCCATCAATGTCCAGGTGGTGTATTTGGTGGACATGTCGATCTCCCACGTCTGTGCACGTTTCCCTGAATCGGCACATGATGCCTACATCCTGAGGAACAGCGTCATTCCCCATATGATGTCTCAGCTGCAACGTGATCGTGCCTGAATTGCTGGTAGGTGATGTTTCATGTGTATGTTGTAGTGTGTGTTGATTGCATGTCAGATAGTGCTCTGTTGTCAGACAACTGAACTTTTTTCTGTGTTCTATGTAGGTGACTCTGGATACCCTAACCTTCCCTGGTTGCTGACCCCTCTGCGCAACCCAGTCACCCCTGCAGAAGTGCGGTTCAATGAGGCACAGGGTCATACCAGGCGAGTGGTTGAGCATACAGTTGGTCTCCTGAAAACAAGGTTCAGGTGTCTGGATCGCACTGAAGGAGCACTACAATATGGCCCCTTGAAGATGTGCAAGATTATCACAGCTCATGCATGCTTCACAACCTTGCAATCCGGAAGGAATTTCCACTAATACTGGATGATGGAGACCAGCAGCCGCCAGCAAGGGAGGATCCAGGCTTCAGACATGATGCCAGTGATGATGAGGATCATGTTGGGGATTTTCGACAACATATCTGCAACTTCTTCACCTGAATGTGAGTATTCAATGAGAGGTGTCAACCCCAAAATGTTTGTTTGTGTGTTCCTGTTGTCCAATGTGTATGTATGCTGCTGAGTGTATGTTAATTTTCATGAGGTTTGTACTGAGTTGCTTAATCAAATTTTCAAGGTGACATGTACAATGCTAAACACAAAACTACTATTGTGTTCACACTGACATTTCTATGCTTTAGCTGAGACAGTTAGCAACAGTAAGCAACATCATTCCTGAGTTCCTGACTCTGTTCTATGTTTCTCCTCACCAGGGTACTTTGCCATGTTAACTGCAGAGTTGTGACCTCACCAGACCCATGATACTGTGCCATACTCCCTAGTACTCACTTGCTTCTGAACTGATGGTCATTTATTTTTACTTGTGAGCATTTTGTTACTGTGTGATGTGATTTGACTTTGGGTTAAGGTGCAAGGTTGTATCAGTAGAATAAACCTGTGCTCCACATTGAGGTGTGCCTTGTCTGTTTGCACACATCCAAAGGTTATTCTGAAACAAAACATATCCCATGATGATCTGGTTTGCTGGCAATGATTGTTGTTTGTGCTTGCAAATGGTGATATATTTGCAGACAGTAGACTTAAATTGAATCAGTACCATGTACTATGGGTTGTGTGATAATCTGGGTGTGTCTATCTATCATGCTGTGACAGGTTACATTTACTCCCAAGCCAGTAGTTAACATTTCTGATGTGCTTTCTTATCCAAAGTTGTTGACACTTTCTTCTTTGTGATTTTGTGCGTCATTTTAATCTGTACATTTGCGTCTCAAAGTCACGAAATGAGCAAGTATTTTGTGCACAGTGATTTATTTTAGTGCATGACGTAATGATAAAAATTCACAGAATGGGGGTGTGCTCTACAAAACATAAAAAGCAAAGTGCAGAGAGGAGTTGGTAGTGTTTGTAGATGAAGTCTTCAGAAGTTAATCCACAGTTATTTGAGTCCAAAGTCCAACTTAGACCCTCCAGCCAATGTGGGACAGTTCAATGACAGTCAACAAACTGAACTCTTGGCACACAATGGAGGGTATCAGGAGCAGGTTGTCACTTCCTGGGGGTGATGCGTAGCCTTCGGTCTCTCAAGGATGCTTCTTCAGATGACCCTTCCCACGTTTGGGGGGGCCCTCAGGTGCAGGCAGCGGCGGTGCAGGGGGCTCTCCGCTGGGGTCCACAACCCTACCTGTGGCTGGTGCAGATGTTGATACACCAGATGTACTGGGCCCACAGGGAGGTGTGGACATGTTGGTGGCAATCTGGCGGAGGTAGGTGAGAATGTCCCTGTGCACCGCAGTCATTTAATCAATTTTGGTCATGTGCATGTCCATTTTCTCATAGTGGGTTGCCTGCTGCTGTTGCATGGTCATGAGGATCCCAACGACCTGGACAAAATCTCCTTGGGAATCCTCATATGCTTTGAGGATCCTGGTGAGGTTTGGGTCCTCCTCACCAGCAGCACCAGCTGCATGATGACGCCGGTCCCCATGGCCCCTCCCATCACCCCTACCCACCCAAGCAGGCCCAGTTGTTGTTGGCACAGTCAAGACTGAGTCTCCTTCCTCGTTGACAGGGATGTTGTTGTCCGCAAACTCCAGAGAGCCCTGTGTTGCTGTGCTGTTGGTTGTGTCCTGGGCTGGTGTGTCCATGAGGTTAGGGGTCAGCTGGGTGTTGTCAGCTGAGGCAGGAGTAGTCGCAGAGGATGCAGATGTAGCTGCTTCTGGTGCTGTGGGCTGACCCAAACCTGATGGGCCAGGTCGTTCCTCGTCGTCCGAACATGGTTGACAGACCTCAACGCCGGAGAGCTCAGGGTCTGGCTGTCCTGGTTGGTTCCAAAAGTGTTCCCAGCTTGCCCTGTGGGTACATAAAAGACACAATGATTGATGTGAATGTCGACAGCCCCTCAAATCATACACATTACACAGGCTACTGAACCTAATGATGAGATTATGTACATAGATTGGCCTCCTTCAGCCATGATGCTGGCCTATGTTTTTGGAGAACAATGTAAATAGGACAAGATGGGGATTGATGAGCATGTGCATACATGGGCATGTTGTGTTTAGTGGTTTGTGACACCCTGTGACTGACACAGGTGTGTTGGTGCTTTCCACATCTGTACTTTCACGGTAACATATGTACTCTTTCTCTCCTAATGTAGGTATTTTTGAGGCCTGTGTACTGGGCTTAGTGCATGTCTTTAGCAGTCACATTGGTGTGGCTACCTACACACTCACAGTCTGGTATGTTTTCCTGATATTTTTGGATTGTTGTGAGTGAGGTGCTTCTTGTTCTCATCTCATTATACACTGCGGAATAGCTGTGAGTAGCACAATGTGTTACTGCTTAGCTTTGAGCCTACACAGATCATGTATTTTGTACATTGCCTCCATAGACAGATGAGTTCCCAAAACTTTGCTTTCTGCCATTTTGTGGCAAATACCATTGATGAACAGATGTTTGAGTGCTTGTTTTCTAATTGTGGAACTTACACCTCTCCTCCCACCCAGGCCCACCAGGCCACCAGGAAGAGTGTTGTCCAAACAATGCTGGTAAGTGTACTTGCAAGATGTTTGTCACTGGTGGCAGGTGTTGGTAGCACAGAGGTAGATGTGGTAGTTGTGATAGTTTCAGACATCAGTCCACAGTGTGTGACATCTTGGTAGTACACATGAACTCACTGTGAGGTAGACATACCCACAATGAAGTGGCTGTGCTATGTGTGTGGAGGTGTGTTTGCTGTTATTCCGACTCCCATCAGGCCTTGTCCTTGACACCTCTTCCCAGCCAGCACAAACAGACCACCTGGAACTATGGTTTCCTGAAAGTGAGTGGGAAGTGTACTGGCAAGATGTCTGACACTGGTGCCTGTTGTCAGAGTTGACCACAACTCCCATCATGGCCTTGTGCTCCAAACACCATTACCCAGTGTCATCCATATTGTCGGTACATTTTTACTCAGTGTCAGGTAAGCAGAGTTCCATGTGTGCTGTTTGTGCTGGGTGGGAAGAGTGTGTGTAGGACAGGGCCTGCTGGAAGATGCAGTCAGGACTAACACTCCTCCTCCCACCCAGCCCAAATAGTCCACCATGAACCATGCTTACCTGCCAGTGAGTAGAACTTTACATTCAAGATGTCTGACACTGGTGCCTGTTGTTTGACTTGACTGCAACACCCATCAAGGCCTTATGCTCCAGACACCATGTAGCAGTGTCAGACATCTTGGCAGCACATTGCCACTCACTGTCAGGAAAGCAGTCTCCGGTAAGCTATTTGGGATGTGCAGGAAAGTGTGTGTAGGACAGAGCATGATGGGAGATGTAGTCAGGGCAAACACTGCTAGACCTACCCAGTCAAACTGGGTCATCTGTGCCTATGGCTAGCTGACAGTGAATGGAAGTGTACTAGCAAGATGGCTGACACTGTTGCATGGTGTTTTGTGCACAGGGCCTTAATGGGAGTAGGAGTGTTTGTTGTCACTGCAACTCCCATCAGGCCTGGGCCCACACAGACCTTCCCACACAGCTCAAAGAGCCCACCAGGAAGAATGATGTCCTGACAATGAGTAAAGTGTACATTCAAGAAGTCTGACACTGGAGCCTGCTGTTTGTTTTGACCACAGCTCCCATCAAGGCCTTGTGCTCCTCACACCAGTCCCCAGTGTCAGCCATCTTGCCAGTACTTTTCTACTCACTGTGAGGAAAGCATAGTACCAGTTGGGCTTGTTGGGCTATGTGGGAGGAGAAGCATTAGCTGTGACTACAACTCCCATCAGGCCTGTCCCCACACCCACCTTTCCAGCCATCCCAACCATCCTTCCTGTGACTCAGCTTTCCTGGGAGTGAGTGAAACTGTGCTGGCAAGATGGCTGCCACTGGTGACTGGTGTTTGGAGCACAAAGCCTTGCTGTGAGTTTGTAAGAAGTATGCACATGTTAAGAAATTGTTACATTTTCTATTTCATTGCAGGTATATTGTTTGTCAATATGGCATACACATCACATGCTCATTTACTCTAGATTTTTGTACCTTTGATAACAGTCATTTGCATCACTGTATCCTTGACAGTGATGTCTGTGGATGTGTAATTGGTAACATTAGTGGAATGTTGAGTAGGTACTCACCAGATTTTGGTGCTCTTGGTATTCCATAGACGCCCTCCGGTGGAAGGATGTCATGCACCTTCTCCTCCCAGGAAGTGAAGTGCACGGGTGGTGTAGGAGGGCCACCGCCAGTCTGCTGACTTTGGGCGTGTTCTCTTGCTATCAGTTTCTTGACCCTCCTTTGCACATCATAGTACCTGTTCCTGATAGCATCCATTGTGCGCAGGCAAGGTGCTTGAACGTTCACTTTGTTGACTATCCTGTCCCACATCCTATTTCTCTGGGACAGGGGGGTCTGTTGGACTAGGTTCCCAAACAACTGTGGCTGTACTCTGACTATTTCATCTACAAGCACTTCCAGCTCCTTCTCTGTGAACTTTGGCTGCTTCCTCTGGGGCATCGTGAGGGTGAGGGTCAAGATGGAGGTGAGGGTGAGTGTGAATAAGTAAAAGAGTGTGTTTGAGAGAATACTTTTGCAAAATAAAAATGTGCGCAAGTTGTGTGGTGGGTGAAGTGTGATTGTATGAGGCAGAGAGCAGTGAATCTGTGGCTAATTCTGTGTCCTCTCAGCAGTTCTGTTGGTGCAAAGGATCATGGTCATCTGTTTGGCCCTTTATATAGGTGGATTGGTGGGTGTGGCTGATAATCGGATTTTTTTAAATTTGGCGTTGTCAATGCTTGTTTTGAAATTTTTTGACATTTTCAAGTTGCCTTTTGTGACACAAACCGACAGGGTTCAAAAACCTCATCAGATGCATAGTCATCTGTTCGCGGGGTATACCGAGTCTGATTCATACCCGGAATGCTATATTTCAGTGTTACTGAACAAGTCGGTCGCATCGGGCTTGTTTACGGACGAATCGGTCAGACGGATTGAACTCTGAACGAGTCGGTGTGAGTTTACATGCATTGCATCGTACTCCATCGTTTGGGAAACTCGCGGTCGAGTCGTTTGGAAAGCATTCCATAACAGATTCGGTAGGAATGCTTTCCTAACAAGATCGTAATCGGCCCCTTAGAGTTAATACTTTAGTGGAGAGATAGTACTGCCTATATCTTTTTTGGTGGGGGTGCCTTGATACAATAAAGATGATGTTTCTTCCTGTTATTAATTTTGTTTCTGGTAGTGTTGCCTTTGAAAATTAATAAGTCTTTTTTGCCAAAGTGGATAGTATTTTGTTTAGGTTTGTGTGGGACAACAAAAAAGCCAGGGTTTTAGTAAATTCTCTTCAAAAACCCACATCTAATGGAGGTGTTAATTTTCCTGATTTAGATACCATCTTGCTTTTTGTTTAAAACAGGTATAAAATGTTACATTGCCATCATATGATTCTTCAGAGAAAATCTGATATTATCTGGAGCAGGATTGTCCTCTTATTTAACAGTTTTGACTTCAGGTTTGGCAAAAAGGTAAAGATATTTGTGGTCACACTATTCCTTTTTCATGTTTGAATGTTTTTCTAGGGGGTTGCCTTGATTATTAGAAGCACCAGAGTTTTCTGGCTACGTTTGTTGAACTTTTGTTAGCTAATGCCATTCAGGTCATTACGTCTAACAGGAAATAAACTGAAGCTAATTCATGTAAAGACAGGTGGAATTTAGTATGTAAAAATCATAAATGTAATACTCATAATGTGAGAACCTTACAGTTGGCAATTAAAAAAGCCAGAATGTGGTACCCCTTATGCCATTTTAACAGATATTCTGAATTTATTTTCCCAGATATCTCATTTAACAAAGGGCATTTGGAAGCCACCTTAGTAGTTACCCTAATGTGAACTGATAATCAATATTACTGTGGCAATATTATTGTCCTCTTATTTTTTATAGAAATATTTAGGATTGATACTTTGCCTTAACTTTTGGATTTTGCCTTCCATTTATTATTGACTTGTACTTAATGATCTCAACATATGTATTTTTATTTTTATACACCCTCACTTTCTTAATAATATATTCAATGTTATTTTCATACCCTATTCGCCTGAATATGTAGTTCATGTTATATATAGACATATTACTTGTTATTTGTATTTAATTCCATTTCCATCTTTATGATAATATATATATATATATTCACTGAAAAAACCATAGGTTTTAGGGACAGTTATAGTTACTTGGACATTGCACTCGTACAAAACCCGTGAAATTCCCCGTTATAGTTAGTTCAGCTAACTATAACTCGCGCCCCGCAATGCACTGCTGATGACGTCACATATTACATCACTCATGACATGGTCAGTGACATCACTGATGACATCACTGATGACATCTCAAATGACATCACTGTTGACATCATCCAGTGACTGTGTGTTTCTGTAAAGTTTAAATATTTTTAATATATATAGGGAAAGGCGTTTTGAAGAATGAGTGGGTGTATAAGTGTCTGTATGGATGATTTAGTAGGTGCGTGACTAATTCTATAAGTGAGTGATTAAACGTATCTTACTGAATGCATGGGTTAGTGACTAAACTGGGTGAATGTCTGTATCTGTCTGTTGCTGTGTAAGTGGCTGCATGGGTTTGTGAACAGCTACATGAGTGTCTATAAGAGTTATTGATTTGTTGTCTGAGTATCTGTATGGGTGCCTGAGTGTTTGTGTGGATGGGGTGTGTGCGACTGTGCATAGATGTGTGAGTGGGTGATTCACTGGGTGGATGGTTTCAAGAGTGCATCTGTGATAGACTGTATGGGTGGGTAAGTGTGTGTAACAGTGTGTTAGTGAGTGAATGTATGTCCCAGTGGTACATGTGTGAGTAACTACATATGTGAAAGGCAGTATATATGTGTATTAGAGTATTTAAATGGCTATAAGTGAGAGTGTGTTATTGTGAGAGTGGCTGTATGGATGAGTGTGTGCTTGTATCAGTGATTGTATAAGAGCGTAACAATGTGCTAGTATTTGTATGATTAAGTGAGCTGGTGTGTGTATAACTGTATAGGTGAGTAAATGGCAGTGTGTTTAATTATTTGCATGACTGACTAGGTGTGTGAGTACCTCTATGGATGAGTGGCGGTGTTTGAGTGTCTATATAGGAGTAAGAGTGCATATGATAGTCCTGTACTGAGTGACCATAAGTATGAGTGACTGTACGGGTGAGTGAGTGGATGTGTGTGTGTAGACCTAAGAATCAGTGAGTGGGTATGTAGTTATTGGTGTTGGAGTGTCTATGGTTTTGCGAATGGCAGTCTGTAATTTAGAGTGGGTGTATCAAAGGTTATATTAGGGTGTGAGGAGGTGCATCAGATTATCACGTGGATGATGTCATCAGTGATGTCATTTGAGATGTCATCAGTGATGTCATCAGTGATGTCACTGACCATGTCATGAGTGATGTAATATGTGACGTCATCAGCAGTGCATTGCGGGGCGCGAGTTATAGTTAGCTGAACTAACTATAACGGGGGAATTTCACGGGTTTTGTACGAGTGCAATGTCCAAGTAACTATAACTGTCCCTAAAACCTATGGTTTTTTCAGTGAATTTCAAAGGTTTTTTAAATGCTAATTTGTAACTATAACGTGTCTGAAACCTATGGTTTTTTCAGTGAATTTCAAAGGTTTTTTAAATGCTAATTTCTAACTATAACGTGCCTGAAACCTATGGTTTTTTCAGTGAATTTCAAAGGTTTTGTAAATGACAATTTTTAAATGTATTAATTGTTATATTAATTTTTTTCATACTGATTTACTACATTTTTAGAAACATTTTTTTTTACATATTTTATTTTTTAAATTACATTGTAATTACATTATACATTACATTACAAAAATACTTTCTCAGAATGAATTACTTTAGTTTAAATACTTTGCACATAGGCAATAGACTTTTAAGTACAGTAGTTACAGTTGTTGCAATGGGCAACACATTTTCAAACACAATGCAACATTCAGCTCAATGTGAATTTCTAGTTAAATGCAATTAGTTACTTTATGGATTACTTTTCTAACCACAGGACTGGATCCTAGATTCAGTCCTGGGACATCTCCTGTAAACAGTTGAGTAAAAGCGTTTTGGTTACAGTACTGATTTTTAAGGAATATTATTGTATTTTAAAAAGTTGACACTTAGAAACTTTTTCTCATATGGTCACCAATGTTATCCTATGGAAGGAAATTCACTTAGCAGGTAAAAACTGTTATTGTTACTTTTTCTTACTCAGTGTTGGCTCCTGGATCCAGCACTGGTGCATCTCCTGTAAACAGTTGAAAGAATGCGTTTAAGTCATACAGGTGATTTTTAAGGAATATATGTAGTTTGTAAAAATCAACACTTTGAAACTTTTTTGCTGAATACCAGACAATGGATTCCTATGGAAGAAAATATAAGTTACTGGTAAGTACGGTTAAAATTACTTTTCAGGGTCAGTGCTGGGCTAAAAGATGCAGCACTGGGTTCTCTCCTGATAACAGGTGAGTAAATCGAAATTCGTATTTCGGCTGATTTTAGAGGAATATTTTAAAGTTCCAAAACTCCACACTTAGAAGAATTTCCAAGTGAAACCAGTCAATGTTAGCCTATGGAAGGAAATTCAAGTTACTGGTAAGTACGGTTAGAATTACTTTTCAGGGTCAGTGCTGGGCTAAAAGGTGCAGCACTGGGTTTTCTCCTGATAACAGGTGAGTAAGTCGGAATTCGGATTTCGGCTGATTTTAGAGGAATATTTGTATGTTTCAAAAATCAACACTTAGAAACTTTTTCAGCAAAAAGCAGGCAATGATATCCTATGGAAGGAAATTCAAGTTACTGGTAAGTACGGTTAAAATTACTTTTCAGGATTAGTACTGGGCTGAAAGATGCAGCACTGAGGTCTCTCCTGATAACAGGTGAGTAAATCGGAATTCGTATTTCGGCTGATTTTAGATGAATATTTTAAAGTTCCAAAACTCCACACTTAGAAGAATTTCCAAGTGAAACCAGTCAATGTTAGCCTATGGAAGGAAATTCAAGTTACTGGTAAGTACGGTTAAAATTACTTTTTAGGACCAGTACTGGGCTGAAAGATACAGCACTGAGGTCTCTCCTGATAACAGGTGAGTAAATCGGAATTCGTATTTCGGCTGATTTTAGAGGAATATTTGTATGTTTCAAAAATCAACACTTAGAAACTTTTTCAGCAAAAAGCAGGCAATGATATCCTATGGAAGGAAATTCAAGTTACTGGTAAGTACGGTTAAAATTACTTTTCAGGACCAGTACTGGGCTGAAAGATGCAGCACTGAGGTCTCTCCTTATAACAGGTGAGTAAATCGGAATTCGTATTTCGGCTGATTTTAGATGAATATTTTAAAGTTCCAAAACTCCACACTTAGAAGAATTTCCAAGTGAAACCAGTCAATGTTAGCCTATGGAAGGAAATTCAAGTTACTGGTAAGTACGGTTAAAATTACTTTTCAGGACCAGTACTGGGCTGAAAGATACAGCACTGAGGTCTCTCCTTATAACAGGTGAGTAAATCGGAATTCGTATTTCGGCTGATTTTAGAGGAATATTTGTATGTTTCAAAAATCAACACTTAGAAGAATTTCCAAGTGAAACCAGTCAATGTTAGCCTATGGAAGGAAATTCAAGTTACTGGTAAGTACGGTTAAAATTACTTTTCAGGACCAGTACTGGGCTGAAAGATGCAGCACTGAGGTCTCTCCTTATAACAGGTGAGTAAATCGGAATTCGTATTTCGGATGATTTTAGAAGAATATTTGCACAATGGTGAAGGGAGGGGGCGGGGCCTGAGGTGACATCTGTGCAAACGCGCCCCGTGGCGCGTTTTAAGTTGGGGGATTAAGTCCCCTTGAATCCTGAGGGTCCCTAGGGGCCAACTAGCCCAACAGGTACATCCAGAAAGCGCCACAGAGCTGCGTTGCAGAGAGGTGTAAAAAGGGGTGTGGCCTCTCTACACGTCCTTGTGGGACCCCCTGAGCAAACCTAGGGGGTCAGGGTGTTTCTACCCTGACCCCTTTGTGCGCTTTGCGCACTTGTTTCTGTCCCTCGGTTCTACAGAGGGACAAAATGGCTGCCAACATTTCCTGAATCGAATGTTGACAGCCAGCTGACAGCCAATTAACATGCAGCTCGTGATCGGGACGGTGCGCGCAGGGTGCGCTGAGGGTACGCGGACCCTACTCGGCCATAGATATCACTATCTTTTTTACTTTTCATTTTCTCAGCAACTACTGAACGGATTTACACCATTTAACAAAAGGGTTCTTTCTGAACCAAGAACTACCTCTTTGCCAAATTTGGTGTAATTCCGTTCAGCAGTTCAGGCTGTAGCCGTGTCTAAAGTTTCCTATGGAAAAATGCATGGGGAAAACGTGTTTTGGGACCCCCCTTTTTCTCGGCCCCCGCTTGACGAATCCCCCGAGACTTTCAGGGTAGGAGCGGACCGGAGCGGGCCACAAAGTTTGAAAATTTCGCGAAGATACGTCAACCGGCAAGAGAGTTATTTCAAATAGAATGTCGCGGATTTCCTATGCATAATAGGTTGTAACTATAACTATCTACTGGTGACCGCCAGTAGATAATATATATATATATATATATTACCTACTGGCGGTCGCCAGTAGGTAGTTATAGTTAGGACCTATTTTCCAAAGGAAAAGCATTTTTTGTTTTCCCAATAACTTTAGCGTCGTTTGATAAATCTTCGCGAAATTTTCAAAACTAGTGGGGCGCTCCGGTCAGCGCCTGTCTTGAAAGTTTCGGGGTGATTCGCCAAGCGGGGGCCGAGAAAAAAGGGGGGTCCCAAAACGTGTTTTCTCCATGTTAATTCCCATAGGAAACTTTAGACACGGCTACAGCCCGAACTGCTGAACGGAATTACACCAAATTTGGCATAAAGGTAGTGCTTGGTTCAGAAAGTGCCCCTTTTTTTAAATGGTGTAAATCCGTTCAGTAGTTGCGGAGAAAATAAAAAAATAGAGGTCAAAAAATCAATTTCCCATAGGAAATTTAGACATGGTTACAGCCAAAACTGCTGAACGGAATTACACCAAATGTGGCAAAAAGGTAGTGCTTGGTTCAGAAAGCGCCCTTTTTTTTAAATGGTGTAAATCCGTTCAGTAGTTCCTGAGAAATTAAAAAAATAAAAGTTTCGATATCTATGGCCGCGGTGGATCCGCGCACCCTCCCGATCACGAGCTTCATGCTAATTGGCTGTCAACAATCCAAACCAGGAAGTGTTGGCAGCCACCTTGTGCCTCAGTAACCGAGGCACAAGAAAACAGAAAAACTAAGGCGCAAAACAAGAAAAGGGGGCAGGGTAGAAACACCCTGACCCCCTAGGCCTGCTCAGGGCCCAAAAAAGCATTTTTTTAAAAACAAAATTGGCCGAATTTGCGCTTGGTGCGCGAATCCGGCCGTGAAAATAAAAAAAAAACGAAGCGCGGGCTCCCGTGCTTCGTTTAATTGAAGCCCTTGGGTGGGCCAGGTCCCGGGGGCAGTAAAAAAATGTGTGTGGGGGCCCCAATACCCCCCACACTGCCCCGGGGACTGCCACCCCCGGGGCTTTACAACAATATTTGCGGGGGCACACGGCCCCCCGCAGCCCCGGGGATCGCCACCCCCCGGAGGTTGTTTTTTTAGAGTTTGGGGGGCCTCTAAGGCACCCCAAGCCCTGGGGACCGCCACCCCCCGGAGCTTTCATCAATTATAATCGCGGGGGGCACACTGCCCCCCTGCTGCCAACCCCCGGGGCTTGCAATAAATCATGTGCGGGAGGGCACTCGGCCCTCCCGCAGCCCCGGGGACCGCCACCCCCCGGGGCTTCATTTTTAATCAGAGGATCACAGATACCGCTGCGACACGGCGCCACCAATGCCACCTCGGGCGGCACTCCTCTCCGTGCAGCGGGCGCCGCTTCTTCTCACGCCGGGGGCAGCTGGGGCTCTACTGCCGGAGTGGCAAGCGGGCCCTCTGTCCCCGGTCGTGGCCTCCCTCCCGGCGGCACACGCCTTTGTTATTGGGAACTGCAGCTTATCCGTGCAGTGGACAAGGGGCGCCACTGAAGGGACTGAGCGACCAGGGCGCTGCCTCCTAGCTGGGCGGACCTGGGCACCACCGTCGGCAGTCCCTTCACGGAGCCCAAAGCCATCGTTTCCAGCCCCAGCAGTAATGCTCGCCCCTTGAGTCCCCGCGTTCCTCAAAATATACTCCTACTCGGCTCCAGAAAAACCTGCATGCTGTCTGCTCCTCTCGCCCATGAAACCAGAAAACGCAATACACCGAGGACGAAAACTCAACAGAAAGTGCGACAACGAAATGAAAGGAAATACCTAAAACGGGCAAGCCACTATTTAAGAGAAGACAAAAAAACAAATATGCAGATTTATTAAGTACCGTGAATGTGGACGGTGTGATTGGATTTACATAAAAACGATAACATAGTTGCCGAATTGTAAAGGAGTATGCAATTTAGCGACGTGATTCTGTAAGGGATATATACACTAAACACGGTCAATTGGTATTTCAAAAGGTACCTGGATAAATTACAAATTAAGCAAATACTGGCTCCATTGGAATCACTGTTAGTTGGTTCTCAATGTGTATATATCACACAGTCTATGTATGCGTGCTTACATGAATGAAAGAGCGCTATTCCAATTTCACAACTGGCTAAGTGAAGGGCATGCGCTATAATACAGTCCATGTTGAGCACAGGGACAAAGCAAGGATTATAGTCATTATAATAGAAATGAAAACAAGGCATGCGCAACCCACCATCTACAACCCTTACATTAAAACCGGTCAGTGATTGGTGCAAAATAAACATCCTTCCGACCCCTCTGTATATATATTCATTTCATAGTGCTGTGCATGTACTCAGCATTGCAAAAAAGACTAAATGCGTACAAATCCCTAGACCAGCTAAGGAGATGTAAAAAGACAAGAGGCGACCCAGTTGGTGTCTGAGCATTTCCACGGGGGACAGGTCTCACAGCGCCTGAGCACTATCCCGGGGTGCGTCTGTTAACAAGGCATTATACACATTCCTAGAAATGGAGCAATGCTACATCATTTCATATCACTCTCGCGTGCCAGCGACTCCGCCAGGGGCCTAGAAACACCAACGCAAGCACGGGAAGTCTGCCAGGTTTGCTAGCTACTTCCAACAGCACAGCCGTCTCTCTGTTCTATACACTCCAATTTACTGTAAATCCAGGACTTACAGGTTTCCAAGACAATTCACCGATTCAGGTAGAGGTCTGCGAGTGTCTGACAGTCAATAGTCAGAAAGGCTGTTTCTTTTGCTGGCATCAGTTGTCCCACCGTATACTCCAAATCTTTCACCCGATCACAGTCATCAAAATCCAAAGGCGTGACACCTGACCCCTGCTCTAGGTCCGTGACTTACAGAGAGTGTAACGGTGGAGACAGCACTGAGGGGGCAAGAGGTCTGACTGCTAACGTCACACTGCGAGTTTAAGCGCCTAGTGTCAAGTCCTCGATCAGCTAACTGAGAGTGCTTAGGAACATGTAAACTGCCAGAATACACGTGATCTAGAAACTGGGCAATACATACATTGACTGGCTAGAAATCAGCAATGTCCGTCCTCTCACACCTCAGACCTCTGTGTTCTTGTCCAGCTAAATCGGGTCTTTATACCAACATGCTGCGTGATAACCTCAGCACACGGCTTCTTTACTACAACCTTACTCCATGGAGATGAATCAAATTCAACCACTCATCTAACCCATCAGAACACCCACCCACTAATACACCCCCTCATCTATCTACGCATGCACCTGCCACTCTCTCATTCATCCACCCAGCTGCCCGCTCGTCCATTCCGTCACCCGCTCTTCCGGCCACCCACTCGTCTATCAAAGCAGGCGCCCGCCGATCTCGTCATTCATCCGCTCACTCGTCCCTCCCTCTAGCTGCTCACCTACTCATCCATCCGCTCATCCTTCCACCCACTCATCCATCCACCCACTCATCCATCCATCCGCTCATCCTTCCACCCACTCATCCATCCACCCACTCATCCATCCGCTCATCCATCCACCCACTCATCCATCCACCCACTCATACATCCACCCACTCATCCTTCCACCCACTCATCCATCCGCTCATCCTTCCACCCACAGTTTCACGATCCTTTACTTATCAAAGGAGTAAGCGTGCTGCACAGGTGATAATAGTTACATCTATCTGGTCTGATAGCTATATATATATCTTCACATGGTGTACATTTATTTACAGTGGGCCGATGCAAGTATTTTGAGCACTCCAGGCAAAGTGCAATTTCGCCAATTTGAGTCTCCCCGTTCACTGAAGGAACTAAGAAGCCATTTTCAGGCCCTTTTCCTGTACTGTTGCACCGTATCTGCGTGGGCGCTGCGTCCAATGGGCACACGGGTCAGGAGAATTCATTCAAATGAGAAGGAGCCATTTATGTAGTCAGTGGTTGTCCTAAAAATGTAGCATCGATCGAGCCTTCCTGGCCAAATGCTGGACACCCCTGCTCTAGGTCCGTGACTTACTTACAATAGACACCTGACCCCTGCTCTAGGTCCGTGACTTACAGAGAGTGTAACGGTGGAGACAGCACTGAGGGGGCAAGAGGTCTGACTGCTGACGTCACACTGCGAGTTTAAGCGCCTAGTGTCAAGTCCTCGATCAGCTAACTGAGAGTGCTTAGGAACATGTAAACTGCCAGAATACACGTGATCTAGAAACTGGGCAATACATACATTGACTGGCTAGAAATCAGCAATGTCCGTCCTCTCACACCTCAGACCTCTGTGTTCTTGTCCAGCTAAATCGGGTCTTTAAACCAACATGCTGCGTGATAACCTCAGCACACGGCTGCTTTACTACAACCTTACTCCATGGAGATGAATCAAATTCAACCACTCATCTAACCCATCAGAACACCCACCCACTAATACACCCCCTCATCTATCTACGCATGCACCTGCCACTCTCTCATTCATCCACCCAGCTGCCCGCTCGTCCATTCCGTCACCCGCTCTTCCGGCCACCCACTCGTCTATCAAAGCAGGCGCCCGCCGATCTCGTCATTCATCCGCTCACTCGTCCCTCCCTCTAGCTGCTCACCTACTCATCCATCCGCTCATCCTTCCACCCACTCATCCATCCACCCACTCATCCATCCATCCGCTCATCCTTCCACCCACTCATCCATCCACCCACTCATCCATCCACCCACTCATCCTTCCACCCACTCATCCATCCGCTCATCCTTCCACCCACAGTTTCACGATCCTTTACTTATCAAAGGAGTAAGCGTGCTGCACAGGTGATAATAGTTACATCTATCTGGTCTGATAGCTATATATATATATCTTCACATGGTGTACATTTATTTACAGTGGGCCGATGCAAGTATTTTGAGCACTCCAGGCAAAGTGCAATTTCGCCAATTTGAGTCTCCCCGTTCACTGAAAGAACTAAGAAGCTATTTTCAGGCCCTTTTTCCTGTACTGTTGCACCGTCTCTGCGTGGGCGCTGCGTCCAATGGGCACATGGGTCGGGAAAATTCATTTAAATGAGAAGGAGCCATTTATGTAGTCAGTGGTTGTCCTAAAAATGTGGCATCGATCGAGTCTTCCTGGCCAAATGCTGGACACCCTTGCTCTATGTCCGTGACTTACTTACAATAGACACCTGACCCCTGCTCTAGGTCCGTGACTTACAGAGTGTAACGGTGGAGACAGCACTGAGGGGGCAAAAGGTCTGACTGCTGATGTCACAATGCGAGTTTAAGCGCCTAGTGTCAAGTCCTCGATCAGCTAACTGAGAGTGCTTAGGAACATGTAAACTGCCAGAATACACGTGATCTAGAAACTGGGCAATACATACATTGACCGGCCAGAAATCAGCAATGTCCGTCCTCTCACACCTCAGACCTCTGTGTTCTTGGCCAGCTAAATCGGGTCTTTAAACCAACACGCTGTGTGATAACCTCAGCACACGGCTGCTTTACTACAACCTTACTCCATGGAGATGATTCAAATTCAACCACTCATCTAACCCATCAGAACACCCACCCACTTATACACCCCCTCATCTATCTACGCATGCACCTGCCACTCTCTCATTCATCCACCCAGCTGCCCACTCGTCCATTCCTCCACCCGCTCTTCCGGCCACCCACTCGTCTATCAAAGCAGGCGCCCGCCGATCTCGTCATTCATCCGCTCACTCGTCCCTCCCTCTAGCTGCTCACCTACTCATCCATCCGCTCATCCTTCCACCCACTCATCCATCCATCCACCCACTCATCCATCCATCCGCTCATCCTTCCACCCACTCATCCATCCACCCACTCATCCATCCGCTCATCCATCCACCCACTCATCCATCCACCCACTCATCCATCCACCCACTCATCCTTCCACCCACTCATCCATCCGCTCATCCTTCCACCCACAGTTTCACGGTCCTTTACTTATCAAAGGAGCAAGCGTGCTGTACAGGTGATAATAGTTACATCTATCTGGTCTGATAGCTATATATATCTTCACATAGTGTACATTTATTTACAGTGGGGCGATGCAAGTATTTTGAGCACTCCAGGCACAGTGCAATTTCGCCAATTTGAGTCTCCCCGTTCACTGAAAGAACTAAGAAGCCATTTTCAGGCCCTTTTCCTGTACTGTTGCACCGTCTCTGCGTGGGCGCTGCGTCCAATGGGCACACGGGTCGGGAGAATTCATTCAAATGAGAAGGAGCCATTTATGTAGTCAGTGGTTGTCCTAAAAATGTGGCATCGATCGAGCCTTCCTGGCCAAATGCTGGACACCCCTGCTCTAGGTCCGTGACTTACTTACAATAGACACCTGACCCCTGCTCTAGGTCCGTGACTTACAGAGAGTGTAACGGTGGAGACAGCACTGAGGGGGCAAAAGGTCTGACTGCTGATGTCACACTGCGAGTTTAAGCGCCTAGTGTCAAGTCGTCGATCAGCTGAGAGTGCTTAGGAACATGTAAACTGCCAGAATACAGGTGATCTAGAAACTGGGCAATACATACATTGACCGGCCAGAAATCAGCAATGTCCGTCCTCTCACACCTCAGACCTCTGTGTTCTTGTCCAGCTAAATCGGGTCTTTAAACCAACACGCTGCGTGATAACCTCAGCACACGGCTGCTTTACTACAACCTTACTCCGTGGAGATGAATCAAATTCAACCACTCATCTAACCCATCAGAAAACCCACCCACTAATACACCCCCTCATCTATCTACGCATGCACCTGCCACTCTCTCATTCATCCACCCAGCTGCCCACTCGTCCATTCCTCCACCAGCTCTTCCGGCCACACACTCGTCTATCAAAGCAGGCGCACACCGATCTCGTCATTCATCCGCTCACTCGTCCCTCCCTCTAGCTGCTCACCTACTTATCCATCCGCTCATCCTTCCACCCACTCATCCATCCACCCACTCATCCATCCATCCGCTCATCCTTCCACCCACTCATCCATCCACCCACTCATCCACCCGCTCATCCTTCCACCCACTCATCCATCCACCTACTCATCCATCTGCTCATCCTTCCACCCACTCATTTATCCAGCGGCCGGATTACACACAGGAACAGGGCACCCAAGCTATTACCGTCCACGTGCTGTCTGGGGGGGTCCCTTGTGTAATACAGCAGTGTCCCGGGGGCACGCTCGCCCCCGTGTAATACGGCCCCTGGTGTTCTCGCCCGCTTCATGGAAAGCAGTGGGGCAGAAGGGCTTCAGGTAGATCCGTCTGGATACAGATAGCTGCCACGTGACCTCATGTCATGTGTGTGACACATTCAGTCAGTCCCGGATTTTCACCCAACAGCGCTTAGCTTTCTTGGGCATCCAGGCAAAGTCCTGAAACTCCGAGGATTCAAGAGGACTTAATCCCCCAACTTAAAACGCGCTATGGGGCGCATTTGCACAGTGGTGAAGGGAGGGGGCGGGGCCTGAGGTGACATGTGTGCAAACACGCCCTGTGGCGGGTTTTAAGTTGGGGGATTAAGTCCCCTTGAATCCTGAGGGTCCCTGGGGTCCAACTAGCCCACCAGGTACCTCCAGTATGCTCCACAGAGCCTCGTTGCAGAGAGGTGTAAAAAGGGGCGTGGTCTCGGACCACCTCTCTGCAACGCAGCTCTGTGGTGCTTACTGGAGGTACCTGGTGGGCTCGTTGGGCCTTAGGGACCCTCAGAATTCAAGGGGACTTAATCTCCCAACTTAACACGCGCCACGGGGCGCATTTGCACACTTGTCACATCAGGCCCCACCCCCTCCCTTCACCACTGTGCAAACGGGCCATCTGGCGCGTTGTAAGTTGGGGATTAAGTCCCCTTGAATCCTGAGGGTCCCTTGGGTCCAACTAGCCCACCAGGTACCTCCAGTAAGCGCCACAGAGCTGCGTTGCAGAGAGATGTAAAAAGGGGAGTGGCCTTGGACCACCTCTCTGCAACGCAGCTCTGTGGCGCTTGCTGGAGGTACCTGGTGGGCTAGTTGGCCCCCAGGGACCCTCAGGATTCAAGGGGAATTAATCCCCCAACTTAAAACGCGCTATGGGGCGCATTTGCACAGTGGTGAAGGGAGGGGGCGGGGCCTGAGGTGACATGTGTGCAAACACGCCCTGTGGCGTGTTTTAAGTTGGGGGATTAAGTCCCCTTGAATCCTGAGGGTCCCTGGGGTCCAACTAGCCCACCAGGTACCTCCTGTAAGCGCCACAGAGCTGCGTTGCAGAGAGGTGTAAAAAGGGGCGTGGTCTCGGACCACCTCTCTGCAACGCAGCTCTGTGGTGCTTACTGGAGGTACCTGGTGGGCTCGTTGGGCCTTAGGGACCCTCAGGATTCAAGGGGACTTAATCTCCCAACTTAACACGCGCCACGGGCGCATTTGCACACTTGTCACATCAGGCCCCACCCCCTCCCTTCACCACTGTGCAAGCGGGCCATCTGGCGCGTTGTAAGTTGAGGATTAAGTCCCCTTGAATCCTGAGGTTCCCTTGGCCCAACTAGCCCACCAGGTACCTCCAGTAAGCGCCACAGAGCTGCGTTGCAGAGAGATGTAAAAAGGGGAGTGGCCTTGGACCACCTCTCTGCAACGCAGCTCTGTGGCGCTTGCTGGAGGTACCTGGTGGGCTAGTTGGCCCCCAGGGACCCTCAGGATTCAAGGGGAATTAATCCCCCAACTTAAAACCCGCCAGGGGGCGCTTTTGAACAGTGGTGAAGGGAGGGGGCGGGCCTGATGTGACATGTGTGTACTTATCTAATCACTCCGGCAAAACCCAAGCACTTATAAATTCAAGTGATAACCCATGCACTAACTCATGAACTGCTGAAATACCCTGAGCACTACTGATGTAGTCCAGCCATCGCCCTGTCACTACACATGCACTGCTCCTATCATCCAGTGAGCACCATGTACTTATCCAATCACTCCGCCAAAACCCAAGCACTTATAAATTCACCATGCACTCTCCTTGCAGTACTCTAATCATCCAATCAGTACCCATGCACTCATGCAATGACCCATGCACTAACTCATGCACTGCTACAATACCCTGAGCCCTACTGATGCAGGCCAGCCATCGCCCTGTCACTACCCATGCACTCTTCCAATCACCCAGCGAGCACCATATACTTATCCAATCACTCCGCCAAAACACAAGCACTTATAAATTCACCATGCACTCTCCTTGCAGTACTCTAATCATCCAGTCAGTACCCATGTACTCATCCAATGACCCAGGCACTAACTCATGGCAAAAACAGAGGATGTCATGCTAATCACAGGGGTACCCCAACGCATAGTGTTCCCTACTGTATGTAGGTGTTTTCACTGTATTCTAAGTGTCTTTTAGCATAGCACTGGCTCTAGGGCCGGTTAGTCAGAGTCAGTTACCACCAGTACCCGTCAGCAAAAAGTTGGGGGCACAAGAGGACTTCTGCTCCTCTGTTGGTTCTTTCTTCACATCTCTTGCTTCTTGTTGCACTTTTCTTCGTCTTTCTGGACTTCTGGTGCCTCTTTCTGCATTTGTCTTGCTTCTTTCTGTGCTTTTCTTCCTCTTTCTTCACATGTCCTACCTTTGTAGGCATAGTTACAAATTAGCATTTAAAAAACCTTTGAAATTCACTGAAAAAACCATAGGTTTCAGGGACGTTATAGTTAGAAATTAGCATTTAAAAAACCTTAGAAATTCACTTAAAAAAACCACACGTTTTAGGGAAAGTTATAGTTAGTTGGACATTTCACTCGAACAAAACCAGAGAAATTCCCCCGTTATAGTTAGTTCAGCTAACTATAACTTGCGCCCCCGCAATGCACTGCTGATGACGTCACATATTACATCACTCATGACATGGTCAGTGACATCACTGATGACATCACTGATGACATCTCAAATGACATCACTGATGACATCACTGATGACATCATCCACGTGATAATCTGATGCACCTCCTCACACCCTAATATAACCTTTGATACACCCACTCTAAATTACAGACTGCCATTCTCAAAACCATAGACACTCCAACACCAATAACTACATACCCACTCACTGATTCTTAGGTCTACACACACATCCACTCACTCACCCGTACAGTCACTCATACTTACGGTCACTCAGTACAGGACTATCATATGCACTCATACACCTATATAGACATTCACACACCGTCACTCATCCATAGAGGTACTCACACACCTAGTCAGTCATGCAAATAATTAATCACACTGCCATTTACTCACCTATACAGTTATACACACACCAGCTTACTTACTCATACAAATACTAGCACATTCTTACGCTCTTAAACAATCACTGATACAAGCACACACTCATCCATACAGCCACTCTCGGAATCACACACTCTCACTTATAGCCATTTATATACTCCAACACAAAGCCATGCAGCCGCTTACACACCAACAGACAGACGGATACAGACATTCACACAGTTTAGTCACTAACCCATGCATTCAGTAAGATACGTTTAATCACTCACTTATAGTCAGTCACGCACCTACTAAATCATTCATTCAGACACTTATACACCCACTCATTCTTCAATACGCCTTTCCCTATATATATTAAACATATTTAAACTTTACAGAAACACACAGTCACTGGATGATGTCATCAGTGATGTCATCAGTGATGTCATTTGAGATGTCATCAGTGATGTCATCAGTGATGTCACTGACCATGTCATGAGTGATGTAATATGTGACGTCATCAGCAGTGCATTGCGGGGGCGCGTGTTATAGTTAGCTCAACTAACTATAACGGCCGTCTGTCTGTTGGTGTGTAAGCGGCTGCATGGCTTTGTGAATAGCTACATGAGTGTCTATATGGGTTATTGATTGGTTGTCTGAGTATCTGTATGGGTGCCTGAGTGTTTGTGTGGGTGGGGTGTGTGTGACTCTGTGCATAGATGTGTGAGTGGGTGATTCACTGGGTGCATGGTTTCAAGAGTGCATCTGTGATAGACTGTATGGGTGGGTGAGTGTGTGTATGGGTGTGTTAATGAGTGAATGTATATCTCAGTGGTACATGTGTGAGTAACTACATATGTGAAAGACAGTATATATGTGTGTTGGAGTATATAAATGGCTATAAGTGAGAGTGTGTGATTCCGAGAGTGGCTGTATGGATGAGTGTGTGCTTGTATCAGTGATTGTTTAAGAGCGTAAGAATGTGCTAGTATTTGTATGAGTAAGTAAGCTGGTGTGTGTATAACTGTATAGGTGAGTAAATGGCAGTGTGATTAATTATTTGCATGACTGACTAGGTGTGTGAGTACCTCTATGGATGAGTGACGGTGTGTGAGTGTCTATATAGGTGTATGAGTGCATATGATAGTCCTGTACTGAGTGACCGTAAGTATGAGTGACTGTACGGGTGAGTGAGTGGATGTGTGTGTAGACCTAAGAATCAGTGAGTAGGTATGTAGTTATTGGTGTTGGAGTGTCTATGGTTTTGAGAATGGCAGTCTGTAATTTAGAGTGGGTGTATCAAAGGTTATATTAGGGTGTGAGGAGGTGCATCAGATTATCACGTGGATGATGTCATCAGTGATGTCATCAGTGATGTCATTTGAGATGTCATCAGTGATGTCATCAGTGATGTCACTGACCATGTCATGAGTGATGTAATATGTGACGTCATCAGCAGTGCATTGCGGGGGCGCGAGTTATAGTTAGCTGAACTAACTATAACGGGGGAATTTCTCTGGTTTTGTTCGAGTGAAATGTCCAACTAACTATAACTTTCCCTAAAACCTGTGGTTTTTTCAGTGAATATATATATATATACAACAAAAGAAGTTGCCCTCAATGATGGAGCCCACACGGGTGAGTATTCCTGTATATTTTAAGGAAGACTGCAGCAAAACAGGTACACAGCAAGCAGCAAAAGTATTTCACTGACGCGTTTCGGGCTCCTGCCCTTTGTCTCAGGCTTACTTCTACAGCTGTGCAAAACGCCATTAGTGAGCCCGTCTTTCAAATAGTACCTGCCCCAGTGGGCATGGCTGCTCCTGCGGCCCCATGGTACTCGTAGTGCTGACTCAGTGTAGCTCATGTGAGTTAGTATTGCTCATGTGAGTTGGCTTGCACGCTAATATATATATTATCAGGTGATATTTATCTTGTTTACACTTATGTTTTTATCTTGTAAATATATAATACAACATATCAGTAATGACCTATTGAGTCACATGCAATTATCTGTGATAACTTAATGAAATGTGGCACTGGAGATTAGCTTTGAGATCATGTTTCTAATAGTTGTTTGAGTTGCCTACTCACTGCATGAGCAGGAGGTTAAGAAAAATAAATTAAAGATAATAGCACATCCAGAGTGAAAATATTTAAGATGTAATCCTTTTTTAGATCACTTGCATTTTACCATATATCTTGGGGTATTCAAGCTTAGAAATTACATTGTCAAATCTTTTTAATGTGTAGTACTTGCTAGATATATTTAAAATTCATCCTTTTCACTTAATAAATAAAATGTGCTGGCTATATCTTAAAGTGATGATAGCTTGGTAATAATGGTTATATTTCCTGTTGGTGTGTATCTTAACCAGAATAAAAATAAAAATGTGCCTCCCTCTAGCCATTCTCACCTTTTTAGAACTTGTTTAGAGGGACTGAAGGGTAACTGATGTAAAGTTGCTTCTGCAGTTAAATATGGTCAGAGGTTGGTAGAGGGTTCTTTAAAGTTACTTTTACAAGTCTACAGGACAGCATAAAACATGCAAAAAGTGTGATGGCTCCTAAGGAGTCGTCAGAAGTCTTTTAACAACAAAGGTGATGTATTTATGCTCCCCTTTCAGTCTTGGCCTGGGAGGCAACCGACCACTCCTGCCTCTTCTCCTTGTATCCTTCTTCAAGACCCACTGCTTTCATCTGCTGCTGCTGGGGAACGTGCCAACACCACTGTGTCTGATGTTCAGCAAACCTAAACCTGGCTTTTAAAAAGGATTGAACTGGAGTCAAATCTGTTGATGGGATCAGGTGACCCCTAGAAAGTTTAGCTGATTATAAAAAAACAAAAAACAAAAAACAACTTGTGAACTAGTAACTCAGGCTGCCGACGCCTCTGATGTTTTCAATGCTAGTATAAGCTCGTGGAAGCTTTCTTCCAGGGCTTTAACCACAAACATTCAAGACTCCAACAAACATATGGTTCGTAGTTGTTCAGGTAGTTTGTCACAATATTCTGGTTGAAATATCCATCCACAATATCAGCTACCACCAAATTATCAATAGGATATTTTGGAGGTCGAACTTTTGACCACGATATTGTGGTATAACACTGCCAGTCAACAATAACTCCTCCGCTTCCATCTTATACCAGTGGGACGGCAGAGGCATATATCATTTGAATCGTTCCTGAGTGGCTTTATTTATTTTCATTTATAATAAGTTAAAAGTGAATGGCAGAAGGTTCATGAAATTTCTGCTGAACTTTTCACCTCCTGAGCAGGAGTTTGGAAGGTGTAACAAACATACAGGAAGAGAGATTCAGTTAAACATCGCCGCAATCGCTTCATCGTTTTACAATTTACCTCTGACAGTGCAGTTACTCAATTATATAAATCATCTTAATAACTAATAATAACTAAGGAGAGGAATATAACACTATCATTATCTTTGCTTACTTCACTGTCTGACATGAATCTCTGCAATGTATATTAAAGGGGGCAAGGGGAGGCAAACCACTTCATATAAATAACAATTCATATGCAACGCAGACTACTTAATATAATCCAAAGAGATATTAATTATTAACTTTTTAAAATGTAATAGTCCTGCCCATCGTGAGCAATTACTTCTGCTTTGTATTGCTGTGCAGTTGCTAAACAGCACACAGATCTGTTATATCTTATCACCAATGCGAAGAAAGTTTATACATAGACCAGCAGTTGTCCAATTTCAATGCCATTTGCAATGCCGTAACTTTAAAGGTTTCATTATCACTAACCATAGCATCACTGTAGCCTAATTGCCTTTTTTTCTGCATGGTCACCCCACTTTTTCCACCTTTTTCCGCACCCTATTTTTGCTGGCATTAGGACTGGTTGCACTGAACCTCAGCTAAACAGTAGTAAATTGCCTGTGGTTATCCTCTTAATCAGAGGTCTTCAAACTGGGGGCGGGCCCCCCAAGCGTGGCTTCAAGTGATCCCAGGAGGGGCGTCGGGCTCTGGCTAAAAGAAGCATTGTGCTGATAACTGTGCTCTTTTTTAAGCCGAACAAAATGGGCCATCACTAACATCTTTTGTCATTTATGTCCTGGCTGGGAGATGGTGTCAAAAGGGAAGGGACTCCAAATATTCTTCAAAACCCCAACCCCCATTTCTAATAATCACACTGTGGATACTTTACACGTTAGTAAGGCGTGCCTAACCAGAATAGTATGTTTGGCAATCATGTATTTGATTGCATTTTCAAAACAATAACACAACTTAACTGCAATGTTTAAATATGTCTATACATATTTAAACATTGGCAGTTTAACCCTTTCGCTGCGTGCGTCGGCCAACGGCCGTCGCGAGCACTACCTCGGTAGTGCTGCGCACGTCCGTTGGCCGACGCGGCCCCGCCCGCTTAATAGAACGTTCCGCACTGGCGCAAAACGTTCGAAGCAGCTAAGCGGTTAACATTTTTGAGGGGGCCTCTGGGATTTTTTTTTACTTGGGGGAGAGGGGAGGGCACGGGATAAAAAAGTTTGAAGACCACTGCTCTAAATCATGTGTTGTACTTTGGAATTCCATATTTGGCCTACTTAACCAATAAGTGCATTTTAAATGGTGCCTTAAGGGCGCCTGTGGCATGGAAAGTTAAATGTCAGATGTGAGTTGCAGTGTGTATTTACACCACCTACATATGTGACAAAAATATATTTCTGCCAGGAGTACCACTCTGGTCTGGCTAGGCTGCAGTGTGAAAGCACTGCAGTGACACATGGCAGGGGAAACCGCATTTGCCACGTAGAAAAAGGCTATTTTTATATATTCATAAGACACCCTAAAGTGTGCCTTGTAAGCCCACAAGGCAGTGTGCTAATAAATAAGAACTGGCCACACTTCATATTGGGGTTAGTGTACCCTCATAGTGAAATAAAACCCAAAACCTATTTTACTTTGTAGGCCTGAACCTTTTCCTGATAGGCTTAGATGGGATTAAAATATGTATTTTCCATCTTTGATTTGGAACGGGCTAGAAAAGTACTTCCTTGCTTGATTTTTAAAATATGACTTGAAGAGGAAATCAGACTTTTCATAACCTAAGGAGAAAAGTAACTTTGTAAAAATGTGCTTTAGGCTTCTTGAACCAGCACTGACTTAAAACCTGTTCTGTAAATCATCACACCTTTAGAGCTGCAATACACATCCTTGGCTCGGAGACTAAACAACCCTGGCTCAGAGGACATAGGCTTACCTCTGGGCCAATGAAAGGCAAATGGATGTTATCTTTTGACCACTTAGCAGAGATTTGCTATCTGAACGTGGGCGGGAACAGATGGCAGAACAGAGGGAGGCTTTAGCACTAACTCTTTTGAATTGGAGATTCCAGGCAGGGTGTCAGAACCCCTTTCAGAGGGCCATCAGGCATGCAGGGGCTACTGGGCCCAACCGTGGTGGTTGTGGGCTTTTACTCCTGATGTCCCAGGGCTCGAACTACTATGGATCCCGAGCAACTTGGCCAAATACTGCTTCTGCACTTGACTGTCAGTGGTATCTGGGAACAAGCAGCCAAAGTCAGAAGTGTAGATACAGGTAAGTGAGCATGACTCATAAATCAAAGTGCACACAGTACAAACAATAAATCAAAGTCCAGTCCAATACTTACTTTTATAAGAAAAAGAAGTATTTCAGTTCTAACTCTTCACATTCAAAGGAATAGCAACGTCCTTGAGCAATAACGCAATCCCTTGAGGTCGGGGATCTAGTAGTTGTCAGTCAAATCCCTGTCCCACCTTCTTCCTTATAACGTGGTTAGTGTTATTCCCTTTTCACTGGTGGCCACATCTAGGGAATTCTCACTAATAGGCCTTAATCAAGATTTCCCCTTTGACTCTTCAGGAATGAGTCAAAAGTGTCTATTGTACCGCAGCAGCATTAGCAGGAAGTCCCACAGGGCCCAATTCTAGTCTTACCTGCTCCAGCCCTATGGAACCTTTCAGCAGTGCAGCTAGTGCCCTCTTCACGGGCGCTTAAAAGTCTGGATCCAGTTCAGCAGAGTTGGGCTGCTTGCGGTACATGCGGTACAGTGGCCTTATATTTTGATCCGGTGACGCGAGGCCCCTAAACGGAGTGGGGCCCATAGGTTCATGCCTAATTTGCCTATTTGGTAATCCGAAACTGATGCGGCAGCATCTGGCAGGTGCAGGCTCTCAACCTTGAGCTGCGCTGCTGGCTTGTCCTAGCTACTCCTCGAAGATGAGGTAAGCAACTCTTTGCCTCATGGGGGTGTTTTTTTTTTTATCCTCTCGCCCCTGACTGGAGCCCATCGAGGGTGTGACGTCTCAGGCAGTGTCTTGGTGTGTGGACTCGATCCTCCGGTCACAGCTGCAGTTCTCCATCCAAGTAAAGATCTGAAGTTCTGGAAATGTGAGAACCGGTGGCCTCTACTGGCATATGGGGTCGCCGATTAAGGTGGTGACAAGTTTTCATGCTCCTGGCAACACATAGTCGAACAGCAGCCCCCTTGGCATAGGGGGTCGCTGGAACAAGGTGGTGTGGGCGTTGTGCTTCCCGCAAAGGGGTCACGACACAGCTCTGGTCATGGGGCCCATTCCTGGCATACAAGGGTCATTGAATCGATTCTGTATACGGGGGCGACCAAATCGGTGCACAGCCGTTCCCTCACACCTTGCTCAGGGAGTCCTCCCTGTAGGGCTCCCCACTGGACCTTGCTCCCTCCAACCCTCTCCTCTTATGCACAGGGCACACTGGTCTTGGCAAGCAGACAGGCGCTGGTGCTTCAGATGGCAGGGCAGATGATCTTGGCTTCCCTTGGTGATATCCCCTCACTCAGCTGGGAGACTAGCAGGCATTTGTCTACAGTCTTGGTCACAGGTAGAAGACATGCAGAGCTTCCCCTTCTCACACAGCCCGTCTGGCTGCTTGGCAGATGACCAATTTTTGGGGTCTCAACCTCCCCTTTTTATTGTCCTTTTCCAGACACCAAATGTGATTTAGGGTCCAAGTCTTTGAAGTGTTATGTTGAAGGTCGGCTTCTTTTGAAGTTTACATTTCTCTTGTTCTTCTTCCCTCTTGAAAGGCTGTCTGTCACAGCTGGCAATATTCCGCAGCTGATTGTCCCACAACACAGTTCATGGGAGTGACCAGAGTTCACACCTGGATGTCAGCCACAGTGATATGTGCATCAAAAGATTAATCCTAGGCTTGCAGCCCTCCTCTTTATCATTTCCCTATTAGCCCCATCTCCTTCCTGAAATATGCCTAAGCCCCTTACTTGTCATCTATCACTGAATCAAAGAGCAACCATTTGAAAGTGTAAAGGGAAAGTCTCTTCCTCCAGTGTGTGTCCAACCCAGCTCACAGGAATGCGGCAATACAGAAATCTGTCTGGGGGGATTCCTCTACTCCTCATGTCTTCACCAGGCAGGCCTGAGCTTCCCAAAATGAAACCCAGGGTCCTCCATGTAATGTAGCTTTGTAGGCACACTTTACTCTCAGCGTACTTTCAATCTGTGTGCACTGTTCAATACTGTAGCCTTTCTGTATTGTACCAGGGTGTGCTATTTGCAAACACACACACTGCCAGCACACACACACTCACCAGGTGCGTGCTGCACAACACTTTATCCTTTGTGTATGCTTCTATTGTGCATGCACTACAGAGCACTTTATCTCTCATGTAATGTATTCCCAACAGGCACACACACACTCAGTACATGCAGTAACCACACATATACTGCACAGTACTGCTCTAACCCTGTACTGTACTCTTCCCAGGCACACATACATCCAGTGCAGAGTCACTACTCCTGCCCTGCGCAGCATTCCACATCCACCTGATGTAGGTCAAGGGTGAGTTAGGCACATATCAGTGGAACTTTAAAAAGGTGAGTGAGCCTGTAGGTCCCACTGCTAGTGCCACAGGATAAAAAGGACCTGTTCACTCCTCCTGATCACTAAACGGTATGCTCCACCACCCCGCTCATACTGCTTAACTCTTGGTGAAGGCGGCACCCCTCCTGGTCCAACAAGACCGCAATCTGTGAGACAGGCCTATGTCATGGCACACACGTATGATCCGTGTTTGCCTATGTCAACAAAAATCAGCATTTGGGATCCAGACAAAAGTACAGTTGGGCACTTAGGGCAGGGGTACATGCCTTTCACCATGCTGAGAACTTTTCTATCCCAACACCGGGCTTCTTCTATTCATTCCCAGGACTCTCCTAGACAGGCCATCTCCTGTTATTGTATGGAGGAAAACCAATTCTGGAGTAGGTGCCCAGACATCTCTTTTCGGCTTTAGTGTGACCTTGACTTTGCCTTGGTCTTCTGACTCGTGTTGGTGTCTGTCTCCTACCATTTTCCTGTAGCTGCTCATTCTGCCCCGACTCTGTAACTACTCTTTCTTTGTTTGTGCCATCTGTTCTATCTTCCCCGTCTCTGTTTAACTGTTAATTTTTGCATCCTTGTTCCTCTCAACTGCCCTTTTTTGCATCTTATGCTCCTCTTACTGCTCCGTTTTACTTGTTGGTCTCTTCTGTCAGTTTTTGCCTCCCTACTTACTCTGACGATCACATTTTCCTGCCTTGCTTCCTGCCAGACTTTCCCACGCTCCCCACTGAACTTTCCCATTCTTGCTGAGCCTCCCCACTACTCCCCGCAATCCTCGCACTCCCAGAGGCCCTTCTTAATGGAGGCTGCAGTGCTGAAGGGGTGCCAAAGGCAAGCCAGCCTGTGCCTGTACCACGCCCAGTGCCAGGAATTCTGATCCAAATGCCTCTCACAGCTTCACTGCCGATGAACCACTCCTGCTGAACCCTGGACGCTCCCACAAACGCTGCTGCAGAGCCGCACCTCGGTCCGCAGTAGGCCCCTTTGCATGCTCATATTGCCACTTCACATACTTCCACTATTCCGCACCCACATACACACACCGCACCCCTCACAAGGCAGAACTCAAGACCTGCACTCACACAGCACCACCCACCCCCTAACCACAACAATACACGTTCTCATGCATGCAGCTCAACACACACTCACTCGACAAGCACTCCACCATAATACGGTATGTCATTGGGGAAACATCCTTTACTCCACATGCGTTACAATGCATGTCATTACCCCGCATTCTTTACTCTGCAAAAACTTATACAACGCAGGGCTTTACACAGCAAACCATTACAATGCATTCCCCATTACAACGCCCCGGTGGAGTTAGAATAGTAAATTGCTTTGTAATGGACAATGCGTTGTAATGGATTGCGTTGTAAAGGCCTGCATTGTAAAAGTTTTTGTGGAGTAAAAAAGGCGGGGTAATTACACGCGTTGTTAATGCGTGCGGAGTAAAGTGTCCTATTCATGTCATTGACTCCAACGCACTGGACCTCCTCTTCCTCACTGAAACCTAGCTCAACTCCACATGAGCACCAGACATCACCGCAGCCGTCCCTACTGGATAAAATATCCTGCACCGGGACCGACCCCATAAACCAGGAGGAGGACTCGCATCATCCACAGAGACACCATCAAGCATGTCTCTTACACTGACCCAGAGCCCACTTTTATGAAACACATGCATGTTAAGCTTCAGACAGACAGTAGAAGCACTATCGAAGGTACCCTCACCCACCAGCCCCTAGGACCTTGCGCCAACTTCAGCAATCTCCTCACTGACCTCACCGCACACCTCGCCGTGGGCACCAAAGACTTCATATTCATAGGCGATCTCAGCTTTCATCTCGACGACCCCACGCACTCCAACTCTGACTTGCTTGAAAGTCTATAAAACATCAGCCTCACCCAGCTCGTACAAGGCCCTACCCACTTCGCCGGATATACCCTGGACTCCCTACTCTCCTCCATCGACAAGTTAAAAGTCAGCCACATCACTCCACTCACATGGATGTATCACTCCTTCGTCCACTTTCTTGTAACAGGGCCACTAACCACACCTACGGAGTCTAGCAACACTTGAAGCCACTGCTGGAAAGAAATTACAGAGACAGAATGGTTCAATGTCCTCCATCTACACTACCCAGGCCCCACCAACGACCTCATCAATGACACAAACAACTTCAACAACCGGATCACTACCTGCGCCAACACTCCTGAAAAACAGCAAACCCAAAAGATCCAACAAACAAGCTAGCTGGTACAATGCTGACCTTGGAGAGTCCAATAGAGTTTGCAAACAACTCGAGAGGAAATGGAGAACCACCCGAGGAACCACTGCAAGGAACACCTACAAGGCCACACTTAGACACTATCACAATCAAGAGAAAGAGACAAAGAAAAAGGCCCTCACCTTGAGAATCAAATCTAGCTCTAACAACTGCAAGGAACTTTTCACCTTCATCAAAGAATTCACCAGCCCAACTGCTGCAACCAACACCCTCACCCTACACAAGAACTCTACAGCAACATCTCTGAATTCTTCCACGAATACATCACCAAGATCTACAGCAACTTCAAACCCTAGCCACCCCCCATCAACCTTCCCAGCCTGCTAACTTCATCAAGCAAAGACTACCAACTGACAGAATGGAACCCTCTATCCACTGAGGACACTGCAGCCACAATGAAGACAGTCCACTCAGGCTCCCATAAAGCCCTGCCCTCACCATATCTAGAAACCTGGGAAGAGCCACGATCAATACTGCACCCTCTTCCATCATCAACAACTTCAGCCGACCCTGAAGTACTCAGCAACTACCGACCCATCTCGCTGCTCTACTTCCCAGTCAAAGTAATTGAGAAGACCATCAACAGACAACTCTCTTACATCCTAGAACACCACAAACTCCCGGATGACTCACAGTCAGGATTCCAAAACAACTCAGGACCGAAACAGCCCTCATCACTGTCACAGACGACAAACGCACTATCCTCTACTCATCCTCCTCGGCCTGTGTCACATTCGACACCGTCTCCCACCACACACTCATCGCCTGACTACACACAGCAGGAATACAAGTACCAGCACTCAAATGGATGGGTTTCTTCCTCTCTGGAGGAACACAACGAGTCAGGCTTACGCTGTTCACATCAGAAACCAAGGACCTCATCTATGGAGTCCCACAGGAATCATCACTCAGCCCCACACTTTTCACCATATACATGACTCCTGTGGCTAACATCATCAGATCCCATTGAATCAGCATAATCTCCTACACTGACGACACCCAGCTCATTTTTTTCCCTCAGGCGACACAGTCAACACCAAAACAAACTTCAAACAATGCATGACCAGACTGCCCAGTTGAATGAAACAGATCTGCCTCAAGCTCAACACAGAAGAAACTAGAGTGCTGATATTCTGGAATATGAGCTCACCTTGGGACTCCACTTGGTGGCCCACCAAACTTGGACCCACACCCACCCCAACCAACCACTCTAGGAACCTAGGCCTCCTCCTAGACACAAAACTCACCAGGATGCCCCAGGTCATCGCTGTCACCTCCACACTCTTCCACATCCTCTGCATGCTATGTAAAATCTTCCAGTGGCTACCCCTGGATGCCAGATGTACCATCACACAGGCCCTAATCAAGCAGCTTGGACCACGGCAATGCCTGCATCACAACTCATATTCTTCACAGACTTCAAACCATCCAAAACACCGCTGCCAGACTCATCCTCGACCTCCCGCACCGATTCCACACCAAACCACTCCTCAGAGAACTCCACTGGCTCCCCATCCAAAAGTGCTGCCTGTTCAAACTTTTCACATATGCATTCAAGTCACTACACAACACGGGACCTGCATACCTCAATCACCGGCTTCACTTCCACCAACCCACCAGACAACTTCGCTCATTATCACTCACACTTGCACACACACCACACATCCACAGAAGCAGAACGGAAGGTTAATCATTCTCCTACCAAGCTGCCAAATCCTGAAACGACCTCCCTCAACACATCTGGGCCTTCTTCTCACTTCTTAAATTCTACAAGAAGCCGAAAACCATTGAGACTGCCTACACTCAGGCTCAGCATCACCACATGCCTACTCTCATCTACTTAGCGCCCGGATACCCTCAAGGGTGACAAACAATGCTCTACAAATCCACCTTGCATTACATTATATTATAATTCTGCTACCTTTCTCACTTCCAGAGCTGGAATACACATCTTTAGCTGGGAGAGTAAAAAACTCTGTCTCAGATGACAATGGTTTACCTCTGGTCCCAGGAAAGGCCAGTGGTTGTTAACAGCTGACCACTTAGCAGAGTTTATCGATTTGGGAGTTGAAAGGCAGAACAGTTGGCAGAACAAAGGGCAGCTTTAGCACTACCTCTTGATTTTGAGAGTCCAAGGATGGCTTCTTTTATTCTTCACCAGGACCATCCTAGACAGTTAGGCTCCAGCCACTTTAGGAGGGAAAACCAGTTTAGACCCTGAGAGATACGAGTGGCCAACAAGCTAAAAATAGCACTGTCTATTTAAACAGGGTCTCCTGGCTAATATTACAGTAAGGCAAAGAGGAAATTCTGCAAAAGGAGGTGGGGGGACTGCAAGAATTGTGTTAGAATCAGGTGGTAGTGCAGAGGATACTTCTGGCACATCAGCATCTCTTTTTTGAGTTGACAGACCAACCGTTTTGTGATGGCAGAGATCCTTCTGGGTCTGCTACTGTCAAATTTACTAGAATGGCCGACAGAGTAGGGGCCATTTGAGTAAGGGTGTCAGAAATATGCCTTATTCAGAGCAGATGGGCTGATGCTCTTTTTCCTGTCTGTCACTGCCAAGTAAAACCTGGCTGTCATGAACAGAAAAGAAAATATGACCATCTACCCTGGGAGAAAACTTCCAGGGTGTGGGGACTATTAGCATTTTGTTTTTCAGAAACAAACTCCTGCTTTCTGAAAAAGATATCTTAGTGGCAGCCGTCAGAAAGACAGTGGATTCACACCAAATTGTTTGTGCTCTCACAGGTTCCACGTAGGGGGTGGCTCCTGGAAAGGCAAATAAATCACTGCAAGGCTAACGGAATTTCATCCAGGGTGACAGAGGTAATGATCTCTGTCACCCTGACTACTTTTATTCCTTAATTCAGGCCCTTAGTCTAAACTGATAAAGCTTATTTATTTAGTAGGTACAACTGCCCATTGGGTACTCATCCTGATAAAATGATTCACTACAAGGTGCCAGTTTCTGGATAAAGACTCTTGGAGTTGGTACTCTGGAGGCATTTTTGAGGGTTCCAGTTACATTCTTGTACCAAGTGCACTGGCATTAACTGTGAGCAAATTAGATCCAAAAACTCATCTCATTGCTAATCTGCAGGAAGTACATCTTAGCTTGCTCTAAATATAACACAAATGCCATATCCCATTTAATTTCACACAGAGACATTATTTAAATTTACCTTTGACATCCTATTGAACATTTCTGTGCATTGATGGAATGCCTGTTCCAGTCTGGGTACCGATTCTTGGGTTCACATGTTTTTGGATAATTTTACTTGAAACTCAGCCACATAGGTTCAAACAAGAATCTAAGGCAGAGAGCAGCCATAAAAGTATCAAACATGATACACTGTATTTCTCAGTCTGATACCTTTAATTTGTTGACTGACCAAAGTAGAAAAAAACATTGTAGTACACCATAAGATTTGCAAATGCTGCCAAGAACTCCAAACCCTTACCATCTCCTGGGGCAAGCCTTGACTGAGTCAATTAATATCATGGGAAGTTCACATGTACAATGGAATCCAATTGGAGCACTGTAGCCATTGAAACCCTTAGAAGCAATCTGTTGGGAACCGGACTAGGTTGAGGAATATTAGTTTCTGCTTTGCGGTATCTTTCAATGGAACCACGTTGGCATATACAACCCCTTACTTTACAGAACAAGATACACAGTAAAAGGCAGTTGAGGAGAGTGCAGCTGTGCACCACGGGCTTACAACTCTCACAGCCAGGAGAAGAATTGAGCATCTTGTCCAGGAGATGGAGTCTGTTTTCAAGCTGTGCATCCTCTTGGGTTGCCCAGATTGAATTTTGTTGAAACCATTATATTCTATGGATGTAGAAAGAAATCTACCCTTATTCAATATGGCTGACAAATTAATTTACATAACTAATACTTCTTCTACTGGGGCATGGGTGGTTGTGGCAGTTTGAGGGACAAGGTTTCTATTCAGTCTGTGCTTGGCAACATTGTATGTTTGTGGGTTTACCCCACGTTTGTGCAGTTCACAGTCAGCCTTCCCTTCTTTGTAACCATTTTTGTTATTACCCTTTTTGATGTCCTCAGGTTCCCCCTGAAGTTTTTCTTGTGCTTTCTTTGACCGTTGTTCATCTCATTTGCATTTATTTAGTAAATCACTGCTGGCCCAAACTGTGCTTGGATACACTTTCTGCTTTCTTCTTTGCCTCTTGACAGAACAAGAGAAGGGAGTTCCCTTCATTGTGTGACTAAAATTGTTCATTGAAATTGCCACATAATCAATGTCGCATTTATAACCAACTATCTTTGTCTCCTTTAGAACTCCCCTCCTGTTTCCCTGAAGCCATTGTTACCCAATATTGTCTGAATAAGTCCTGGGTTTAATGAATAACTGGGTGGTAAGGTGTCAGCAGTGGGGACAATCTGCCTTTTTGGTTTGCTTGGTACCTGACCAGGCGCGGACGGTACAGGTAAGAGAGGTGGGGTGGGGCGGGTGGCGGGGTGAGCATGGGGGTAAGTCGCTGGTGACGTGATAGGAAAAATAAAATAAATAAAACCATTTACCTTGCACTCACCACTTCGCCGAGTCAGCGATGCAGCAAGCGCTAGGTAAGTGATTTTTTTAAATTTTATTTTTCCTATCCTGTTGCCTGTCTACTTCCCCACACCCTGCCCCACCACTCTTACTTGTACCGGCTGTGTCTGTACCTGACACAGTTGAGGGAGAGTTTTAATAAAAACACAAAATATTATAGTTTATAACAAATGTGCAGTATTAACGTGCAAGCTTTAATGAAAGTCAAGTACATTTAAAAATCCGACAAATTGTATAAAGCCATCATATTTACATGTACTAAGCCTCAAATAACTAAAGTAACCCTGCTTGAAAAGTTGATTTGCTTAGAATGCTATAACACACATTAAATGTTTCTTGACCAAGAACTGACATGACTAAAGAATGCAGGTATAACTAAAATGTTTAACTCTTGATCTTTCCATGGAAATACTTTTCATAATCAGTAAAAGTTACATAAAAGTTTAACATATTTCTGCAGAATGTTTCGACTTAAACCAAGCTCACTGTTAACAACTGTTAACAAGGTTTTGTAATCTATATGGAAAATGAAGATTTCAAACATGTAGATTCAGCATTTAAGCTTGATATTGACCCTTTCAACTAGCATGTATTTTCTTTCCTATGAATGGAGGAGATGCTGACATTTTTTCTTTTCGTTATATTGATGTTTCAACTTTTATATAGAACATTGATAATTGAGAAGTGTAGTCTAAATACGTGGAAAAGTGAACCTGAATAAGAAGTTGACCCACACTAAGTCATAACTGCTAGAAACTTAACACTGCTGTCTGAGGACTATTGTATTCTTGGTGAGAAGACGAGGAGTGATCCTGTTCCCAGGAGAGCATTGAGCGCTGATTGGTTGACTGAAGAAGTAAGACATAAATGTTGAAAAAACTCATGAAATGTGCAGTCTATAATAATGCATGTCCCTAGAGTAGGCTCACTCACACAGGCTCTTACCGAATCCTTTTCCCTGAAGCTTTTTACCTAGACCTTATGCCACGTTGCATTGAAACTCTACTGAGTTTCTTGAACCTCTCTTTATGGGAAGTATGCTTTGATATTTTTGATCTATTGAGCTGATTTTTTGCTGAAGCTAAATGCTTTCTCCCACTCTCACTTGAACTAGAACTTTTTATGGATTCCGACTGACTCCTTTCTCCCTTATTCTTAGATTCGGGATTCTTCCCTTCATGGAACATGCTTAATGCATTTTATTTAATTTATTGCGTATTATTTGATTTCTAATAAGATTCTAATGAATAAACTTGATGAATTTATCTTGTGATCTAATAAAGATGATCTACCAAAAGATTTATTAATTAAACCCTTTAACTGATACCAAACTCTCTTTATTGACTTAAAATAGATTAATGACTGTGATGATAATTTATCACATGCATTGTTCTCTTCTCTAAAACAATGGCAAAGATCCATATGGTCCCAAAAAGGGTAAATCAGAGCGAGAATTAGCCCATTTGATGGTAAACCAGCAAATCTTCATTTAAAAACTGATTCCCGCTCCAGCAAATTTGGTAGCAGAGGATACTTTACATTATGAGAAGAGGAGCTATAAATAATTACCCCGTTAGAGTAATTCCCAAATTCCATTGCCCAAAGCCCAGAATTTGAAGATGGACAGGGTACGGTATCGAAGGTGTTTGCTATTGGAGGTGTGCGTATCAATAGGGTTATGTGTTGTGAATTGTGATTATTGTTGTGTTTTACTTATGAGGTATTGTAGCATGTGTGTTGAATGAATTTGTGATGTTTATGTGCTTATTGCGAAGGCATGGAAGAGGTTATCGTGCTCGACATAGCCTAATATCCCGGGATATTGAGATATTGAGATAAGTGTAGAATGCACTTAATATTGTTTTCTTGTCTGCTAGAGATTTGTGGTGTAGGTCGTGAGGTACCGTCGACTACACAATTGAGATAGGGACTGTAACAATTTGTTGTGATTGCACTAATATTGACTGATGCTAGTGAAACATAATTGCGCAAAGTTGAAGCTGCATTGATTAGGGTGATTTCCCGCTGGTCGAGATTTCATTTGCCAGGGTGAAAAACAACATTTGTGTGAAAAAATCAGAGGGTGTTAAAACCTTAATATTCCGATTGTTGAAACGTATTTGTTTTGCTTTAGAGGAGCAGACAAAGATTTATTTTGCATTTGCTTAAAGTTGTGGAGTTGTGTGTATAAGAAAAAATTGTAAATCAGGGTGAACTGTTGGGAGGAGTGAGATCATACGTCATAGTATGCTGCACTGCGATTGGTTGGGGATCCTTTTGTCTTTTGTCTTTTGTCTCCGCAAGTTGCGTGGAGGGGGTTGCAAGGGACTTCAAGTCCCATAATCTGCTGTGCCAAGAGCGCCAACGAGGGGAGACAGAGCCAGCACCATCTAGCATTATTTAGCGCTCACACGCCTCCTGCTGCACAGGATCCTTCTGCCTTTCAATCAATCAATCAATCAATCAATCAATCAATCAATCAGGATTCATAAAGCGCAGCTAAACACCCTATAGGGTATCCAGGCACCTGCTGGTCCCAGAGGCTTATTCGAACAGCCAGGTCTTGAGGGCCATTCGGAATTCTGGAAGTGAGGTGATGGTTTGGAGTTGCGTGGGGAGGCTGTTCCAGGTCTTTTCTGCTTCAGTAGATGTGGGTAGTATGGGTAAGTGAGAGGGAGGTGGAGCGTAGTCTTCTCAATGGATGGTGGAAATTCGGGCGGTGGTTAATATAGGCGGGTCCTTGGTTGTGTAGAGCCTTCTGTGCATGGGTCAGCAGCTTGAATTGCCATCTCTTCTGTACGGGGAGCCAGTGCAGTTGCCTGAGGGGGTGTGTGGTGTGTGTTTGTCAGGGAAGGCCGAGGATGAGTCTATCTGCTGCGCTCTGTATGGTCTGAAGTCTCTGTAGGAGGTGTGCAGGGATTCCTATATAGAGGGCGTTTCTATAATCCATTCGGCTGGTGATGAAGGCCTGTGTCATGGTGCATCTCATGTGTAGCAGTAGCCACTTGAAGATCTTACATAGCATGCACAGAGTGAGAAAGCAGGCGTAGGAGACTGAGTTGATCTGTGATTTCATGGTGAACTTGTTGTCGATGATTCTGAGGTTTCTAGCGTGGTCGGAGGGAGTGGGTGCGGGTCCTAGGTTTGATGGCCATCAGAAGTTGTTCCATGTGTTGCTGCTGTTGGCGAAGATCAGTACTTCCGTCTTGTCTGTATTCAGCTGCAGGCAGTTGTTCATTATCCAGTCGGCAATGCTTGTCATACATCTGTGAAAGTTGGTTCTGGTGGTGGTGGGGTTGTCAGTGAGTGAGAGGATGAGTTGGGTATTGTCTGCATAGGAAATTATGTTAAGGCCGTGGAATCTGACGATGTTGGCCAGCGGGGTCATATATGCGTTGAAACAGTGGTTAATTTGTAAAAAAATACGTGCCATTGCTCTCGCCAGGAGGCAGCTTGCATTAGCTAATTTCTCCTGTTAGCACCACCTAAAACAGAACCAACTGCTAACCAGGAAAGTGGGGAGAGGATGTAGCATAATGGCCAGAGCTGCAGACCGCGTTGAAGAGCGTGGGCTGAGGGATGAGCCCTTGGGGACACCGCAGGTGATCTCCTTGGGTTCAGAGGTGAAAGGTGAGAGGTGGGAGGTGGATCCTCTGGGTTCTTCCGGTGAAAAAGGAGGTGATGCATCTGAGCGCATCCCCTTGGATGCTGATGAGTCTTTCGATCAGCGTGTGGTGGGATATGGTGTGGAAGGCTGCCAAAAGGTCGGGGAGGATCAGAGCTGCTGTTTCTCCTTGGTCGAGGAGGGTTTGAATGCCGTCGGTGTCTGCGATCAGGCGGTTTCAGCGCTGTGATTGCTGCAGAAGCCAGATTGGGAGGCATCGAGTTACTGGTTCTGCTCCAGGTGTGTCATGATTTGCTTGTTGATGATCTTTTCCAGTACCTTTGCTGGAAATGGGAGCAGGGAGTTTGATCAGTTGTTTTTGAGTTCGCTGGGGTTGGTGGGTGGTTTTTTGAGTAGTGATCTGACTTATGCATGTTTCCAGGCATCGAGAAATGTTGCAGTGGTGATAGAGGTGTTGAGCAGGGTGGTGAGTCCCTGGCCAATTCTTTAGTTTCCGAGGTTGAAGATGTGATGCGGGCATGGGTCTGTAGGGGCTCCTGAGTCAACGAATTTCATGGTGGACGTGGGATCCTGGGTGGAGAGGAGATTCCAGGTGGTCAGTCTGTGGTTTGTGGTGGTTGCGGTGGTGGCATATCTGTCAAGGAAGTCTGTAGCTGTGAGTTGGGGTTCGAAGTTTCTGTATATGATTGCGATCTTTTCATGGAAGAATTGGGTGAGGTTGTTGCACAGCTCCTGTGAGAGTGTGTTGTTGGTTTTTCTGGCAGCTGGGTTGAAGAATTCCTTAACAATGTTGAAAAGTTCTTAGGTGTTGTTGTTACTGGTTTCCATGTGTGCAGCTAGGGCTGTCTTCTTTGTTGCTCTCAGCAGGCAGTGATAGAGGTAGAGGAGGTCTTGAAGGCTGCCCTTTCGGAGGAGTCCTTGTTGGAGTGCCATCTTCTCTCCAGCTGTTTGCTGTCTCATTTCGCAGTTCTGAGTTCTTGGGTGTACCAGCTGGCCTTCTTGAAGGATTTTCTCTTGATGTTGCTCTCGATGGGGACGATGCTGTCAGCACAATTGGTGATCCAGGCGTTGAAGTTCTTCACTCCCTGTTCCTGGATGGTGGTGGTAGCAGAGTTGGAGGTGTTGAAGACGTCCATCAAGCTGGTCGCTGAGATTTTGTTCCACCTCTGGTGGGGGGCGCTGGTCGTCTTGGGGGTGGTGGTGCAGGAGCTGAAGATGCTGAACTGGATGATGGAGTGATCGTCCATGTGAGTTCTGTGACGTGGCTGTATTTGACACGGTTGCTGGAGGTGAAAATGGAGTCCATCGTGTGTCCTGCGGTGTGTGTAGGATCATGGATAATCTAGGTCAATCCAAGGCTGCTCATACTGTCGAGGAGGTGTGTAGTGCTGTTGTCGGTGGGGTCATTGATGTGGAAATTTTGGTTGCCGAGGAAGATGTAGTCCTTGGAGTCTAAGGGTGCCTCTGATGGTTGTCTTGTTGTCCGTGTGGAGCTTGAAGTTGAGATGTTCCATGAGGGTGGTGGTGTTGTCAGTGGTGGTGCACTGTATGGCTTCTTTGTGGATGATGGCTGTTCCTCCTCCTGGCTTTTTGGTGCGGTCTTGGTGAGTGAATTTATATCTGTCGGGGATCGCTGTCACAATGTCTGGGGTGGATGAGGTGTTGAGCCAGGTCTTGATGAGGAAAACAATGTCAGGTGTGAGGGTGGCAATGAGGTTCCGTAATAGTGTGTTGAGAAGAGAGAATGCAAGTTGGTGTTTTTGTTCAGGTAGTGACTGTGGTGTGTTCGGGGTGGGGCTGGTCAGTGGGCTGGTGTGTGTGTGCTGTGGCAGGTAAAGCGACAGTGGGTGCAGGTGAAAGGTCGTATCGTGGAGCATGGGTCAGCGCAGTGGCAGTGTTTATTGTGGCATCCGTGGTTGAGGGTGAAGAGCTCGGCGATGGTGTATCTTCGGGGAGTGGGAGGGGCAGAGGTTGTGGCGCTGGGCGTGGTCCAGGTGTGGATGGGTGTAGATGTGCTTGCCTTTGCTGTGCCAGTGGCCCACCCGCTGTGCACATCCACTGTGCGGTCACACTGCGGCCTGCATTAAGTAGGCCCTGGGGTAGGTGGGGCTTTCTGTTGGTGACAAGAACGGTGAGTGGGAAAACCCCAGCGGTAAAGCCCAGGCAGCGGCGGTGTCACTGGATCAGTTTGGAAAAAGCAGGAACTGAAGGCCACAGCAAGTGGCAGGCTAAGTGCCCATGTGCCTTTTGCTGCCACAAGTTGCCTGGAGTGGGCTGCAAGTCCCATAATCTGCCACGCCGAGAGCGCCAACGAGGAGAGGAAGAGCCAGCACCATCTAGCGCTAGTTAGCGCTCAAACGCCTCCGAATGTGCGGGATGCGCATGGGCCACATCCAGGCAAATCCTGACCCAAGAGCAGGCCAGTCCTGCGCCCATCATTGACTGGAAGAGTCAGGGCTGGGACAGCCCCCTTGGTTATTGGTCTAATATATGGTGAGTCCCTCATGCTGGAGTCTTATTTTAAGTGGTTTAAAGTGCTTTTAACTGGGCACACTTAGGGGAGCCATGGGCAAGCGAAAGCTCCCCGGGGACAGAGAGTGGGCCGATGCCACAACTAAGCCAGCCGGAGGTACTGCAACTTCGCTTGACTCTTTTTTGGTTCGGGCAGCTGGGGTTTTAGCTAAAGAAATCGACCTAGTGGAGAGACCCTTGTACCTCAGCATGGAAGATGGCTACAGTAGTTCCCCTTTGACACAGCCAGTTCAGATGGCCCAACAACTGACGGTGGACAGTGAGGATTTCCCTTCATTTTGTGGCCTACTGTTCAACGCATCTGTCATACAATCTCAAGCTTAAGAAATTGGCACACCTATCAATGCTGATTCCCTGAATAATAGTGTCACTGGTCCTTCAGCCCTTGGCCCTTTAGCCAAAAGGAAATGTAACCTTAAGCAAGGGGGTAATGTCAGGCTTACCGAGCACACTCCGTCAGTGTCCAGTCTAGCTTTATTGACTCTAACTGGTGCTGTCAGTGCAGCCATAAATACTGATTTGACCTGGATATTTGAGAATTTCAAATGTATGGTTGGCAGAGTGTGTTACCCCTTTGATAGACAGGATACGTAATCTGGAGGATACTATTACACAGCTAACTCTGACCTAGTCTAAGTTGCTGGCCCAGCTGGCTTCTGATCATCATTCAGTCATTGGTCCAGCTAGGCCCTTGGTCCCGAGCCATGCTCTAACTATAGGCCTTCTTCTCTTGCAAGGAGCTAGGATAGCTACTGGTGCTCAGTCCTCCTCTATGAAAGTCGTGAGAGTCCTTCCAGCATGAGACAATGGCGGAGGTGTTCAAGTTTATTCAGACGCTCAGAATGGATGGCAGGCTCTAGGAACTGTACTATTACCTCAGTCTTTTCCCAATCAGACTAAAAGTTGCCCCTATGTTGATGTCCTGACCGGTGTTTCATATTTACAAACCCCTAGCGAGGAACATACACCCCAACTCAAAAACAAAGTTTACCATTGGTTGTCTCAAAAAACACATTTTAATGCCAAAGAATTGGATGTTATCTTGTTTGTGAGGAGGGTTGGGTGGGTTGGTCCCTCCGGAAAACATCTGAGAGGGGACTGTGTTGCAATTAATTGCAATAATTCAAGACTGGCTCATTGTTTAATTCAGTCTGGTGCCAGGAGACATATGCAGGGAGCCGACATCAACGTTGCCCTCCTGGCTACTTTTATAAACATCTACAGTCTAGGAGGGAGATGGGGGCCAGGGTTCTTGCCTTTGAGGACACTTGAGACACTTAAGGTCTGATTTAGATCTTGGTGGGACTCCCGCCGTCCCTCCGCCGCAGAGTATCCTACTACTCCTCCAAGCTGCTGGTATCCTACTCGCCGTATTTAGATGTGTTTTGGCTGAACCACCGTCCGCATCAACAGACTGTTTCCCGTTGCATAAGCGGTGCACCGTTGTCAAGGCAGCGGACTCTTCTGATAGCTAACAGTACTCCATCGCAGTCAGGCTGAGCCTATTTAAATGTCCCCGTTGTGCTGGAGTTGTCCTGGTGGTATGCTGATGGAGTTAGTGCCTGGTGGAGTGGAGACTGTTAAGTTCTACTGATTTATGTGTCAATTCGCATATATGTTGAGTTTGTTTCAAAACTATATGTGTGTAATGCCCCCTTTTTTAGATATTGCATTGCACACAAACAACACACACACTATTGAATGCCCAGCCACAGGCACCACAAGTACAACACCCACAACCGCCACAACAACATCAAAAAATGTAAGTGTCAATACAGGTGTGTTCTTTTTAACTTGATGAGTTGTAAAATTAACACTAATGGACTACACAGAAAAAGAAATGCATGTGAGAGCAATGTAAAAGTACATGATGATAAAGCCATTGTCAACACATGATTCCTAGTAAGACAAGTGTAAATGAATCTTACCTTACATCCTGTTGACAACGGAGTTGATTACTGTCGTGGTCAAGTAGACGCAGCAAAGGAAGGGTTCAAGATGGAAATGGAAGTGGGAGACATAAAGAAAGATACATTTCTGCCTCATTTTCTTTGATTTTGCCAACTCAAAGTAGGAGGTTTTCCCACCATGGTTTCCTCTATGGAAAGGCACATTGTGATGTGCACAGCAGTAATCTTGGCTGGACTCCCGATGACAGCTACTTCTGCCTATGACACCGTCAATGCGGGTGATGATTCTTGGTGGAGTCTGCAGCACTCGGGCGGTCTTTTGTCCATATTCCGCCAACATCTAAATACAGCGGGTGGACTGCCAAGTAGGCGGGCGGTAAAACTGTTGTAAAAGTGACAGTGGGACCAGATCTGCCAAGATCTAAATCAGGCCCTTAGTCCTGCAGTTCCTACATCAAACAGATTTCTCCCTCTATCAGATTTGGCCAACACTGACTGACATCTAAGTACCACCGGTGTCTCTTAAGAGGCCAGTATTCAAGAGCTGGAGGTTTTGGGGAATCCGATCAACTCTCTAACCTCTGATTCCAGTGGCCCTGCTCCACTAGTAATTAAAAGAAGCCCAAAGCACATCACTGATGGGGAGTCACTCGCTCTACCCACAAGGCTTTTTTCCTGGAATCTTGCAGGATTAGCCTCCAAACTCTCCTGTGTAGATGGGTGCAAGTTTATTGATATTTTTGACATTTGCCTCTTTCAAGAGACCTGGCTCCTATCTCCCCAGTTCTACCTTTGTTTTGTCAATTTTACACAGGCTGCAGTTTCTACAGGGAAGGGCCGACCATCAGGCGGGCTGACCATTTGGGTGAAAAACACACTGCGTTGTACGGCAAAAGAGATTGATATGGGTTCACCCGATGTCTTATTTGTTAGCCTGCGGTTCACTGCTAATGTGATTTATTATGTCTATAATGTGTATTGCAGGCCTGGGGGTAGTAGTTCTGAGTCATCCATTATAGGCATTGTGGACTACCACATGGTAGCCCTTCCGGTTGATTCTTATAAAATTGTTGCTGGTGATTTTAACTGCAAATTTGAGCCATTGAGCATTTACTCTGAGGATATTACTAGTGATGAAGACCAGGCTTGGTCAATTCCTATGCTGACACTTTCCCCCATTAAGGAATGGTCTTCTGTTGTAGTCCAGCTAGATGCATTCACACTGAATCAACGCCTTCAAGCCTGTAATGGGAGAACTACTTTCGATAAAGATGGGAGGCATACATTCAACCGCTTGCACAATGCTAGTCTAATTGATTAAATTCTGTTGGATATCAGACTCTGGACCACACTGGTTGATATGTGTGTTATACCCTGGCAGTACAGTGACCACAACTCATTAGTTCTTATGTTGGGTTCACTAGGAACTGCCTTGTCCAGCAACCCTTACTGAACCCTTTGTCAGGAGGCTCAGGCCTACCAACAACCGGTGTAGTTTAAAATGGAGTTCGGTTCTACAATCCCTGGTAGTATTGAGGGAGGTTTATAACACTGTGGCTGATGGGTTTGAAGCTGTGCAGCTCATGGCAGCATCCTTGGATCAATTGGAAGCCCTAGTGACCATTAGTGCTATCTACAATGCTATGTTTGCATTTCTTAGGAACACCTTTCTTGTAGAGTCATAGACACTCACTAAGAGAAAGACACAGGCATTGTGGTTTAATAAATCTTGTAGAGTAGCCAGATACCTGCTATCTAAAGCTATTCAAGATCAGGATAGGAAGTTGATCCAAGAAGCCAGGCAGTCCTAGAAAGCCACAATTGTTTGTGCAGAGACTGGGAATATGCAAAATGGGAATCCTTGCTCTGTTCCATCAAAGAGAAGGACCATCGCTTCTTTTGGCATACTCTTGCCCTATAGATAACAACATTTTGGCAGTGGACTGGGTCGCCCATTTTACAGAGCTAGAACTCTCCTGTTACAGGGACAGATACTCCCCAGAGCACGGGTCAGTGCATATCACTGGCTGTGGTATATATAGTGCTGGGACAGTAGTTTCTCAATCAGAATTGTTCATCCTAGATACTAACCTCATACTCAGTTCTAAAGCTAGGGACACCTTGGACTGGAAAATTCTGAATAAAGCCCTAGGAATGGTAAAATCCCTGAAGACCTTTTTGAGGGCCGAAAAGTATATCTGGGCCTGTATTACAGATAGGGTGCAGCTTCCATGTTTGTGCCACAGTGCACCTTAAGGCAGGTGCGCTGGGTGCAAACATGGAAAGGGCACCCTCTCAGGAAGAATACGCTGCCCTCAGGGCAGCTGTGAACTCGTGTTGCCCCAGGATAGCGCATTCAAGAGAAATACGAAGCAGTTGTTTAAAAGCTGCTCCATGTTTCTCTGTGCAGGCAGCAACCCGCATGCACTTTTAAAAGGGATTAGAGATTCTATTGCAGTGATCTCCTCCCTGAGTGCGGACATAAAGATTGTACTTGTAAATGCCCTTTGTGAATTCCCAAAGTCGTAAACTTAGACGTTTGGCTAAGTTTAGACCAAACGCCTAAGTTTACCTTTGTGAATCGGGACCTATAGTTAAAATTTAGATTAGGGATACTACCACTCTGCTGTATTATGGTTAAATGGCAGCGTGCTCCCAGGGAGTCTGATGGGTTTTGTCATTTCTGTACCAAGGTTACTGAATCTATCGAATATGCTGTACTTTTTTGTCCTGTTTACATGGGGTACAGAAGGAAATGGATCCTCCTGATCTATCGTAATTTGGGCATACAGGACTAAAGAGTAGTCATTAGGATCCTGAGAAGAAATGTTAGACAACCCATGGTGTTTGTAGTCCCACGATTTTTGCTACATATGTGGAGGCTCACACAAAAAAAGCTTGTAGTATAGAGTCAGCTTTTGTACTTTGCTAGAATTTGTATATTTTTAGTTTTACATAGGTCTATCGTCTGAATCTTGCACATTGTACCACTGTTTTTGGATTTCATATCTTGTACCTGATTTATGTATTTGTATTTTATTTGATTTTATGTAATTTTATTGCGATGGATATCTTGTGCTTTTATGGCTAGATAGCCAAATAAAGATTTAATGATAATGATGATGATTGGTTGGTGTATTGTCGTGCTGCTATTGGTTGATGATGAAAAAGAGTACTGCACAGTTATAGCTCAATTGTTGTGTAAGTGCCGCATTGAGATTGGTTAACGAGTTTTCAAGTATTAAAGCCTTCACAGGATTGGAGAAAAAAAGCTGATGTTTACGGAATAGAATCAACACATTTGAAAATCTGAATTACTTTGTTTGCTATTTGTTGAATAATCCAAAATCATGATGTGTTTTAAATGATTCAAGAGTCTTGTGAGAGGTGATGTGACAAATCCAGTATGGGAAGGTGAAGAGGCACCTCCTGAGGGTATACCAGCACATTATATGACAACGAATATGGGGTTACATACATTTCTGTGGCTTCATCTATGGTGCAAGGCCACTGAAAATAAAGGTCCTCTCAGTTTTCCAAAATATGGCACATTTGAACTAAGATTTTTTTTAAGATTGAGGGAAAAGCTATACGATAGGAGGCCTCCATCTAGACCCACACAGTTCGAGGCATTAACATTTGGGAGAAAACAGCACAGGCTAAGGAAGTGTCAGAATAAAACTAAGAGGGCAGTTTGTAATTATGCAGATGCACAATGGGATGAGGAACAACAGAGATGGAGGAAAGCTATAGTTGGAGGGACTAGACTATATCCAGCTATTATTACTGACAAACCTGAGAAGATGAAAAAAATAAGACCCGGAAAAGAGGATGAGGGAGCTGCAAAGAAATCAGACACCAAGAGTGATTTAGGGGATGAAATTTTGGATGCATTGTTAGCTGCTTGTCCACCACCTTATGTGGCCCCTGTAATAAATGTTGAGGGTACTTCGACAGTGGCAACGGCCCCTGTTGACCCAAATACGGTACAAATTGAAAGACCATTACAGATGAGACAGCCTATTGTGCAACCTGTTATATCAGATGTTGTGCCTCCATGAATTGAGAAGGATCCTACAGTAATGCCTCCAGGTGTTACTGCTTCAGTTGTAACTGTACCTTCACCTGTGACTAGGGTTGTAACAGCACAACCATTAGGGATTCGCACAGCAACAGCTCTGTTAAATATTGTTCCAAATACTATAGTTCAAGGAGCACCTGTGACTCGGTTTATCCCAACATCACAGAATTCTTCAAATTGTTACTTGGACACCACCACAAACAGCCCAGTCATTGAGAGAAGGAAGAAGGAATTTCCTTACAGCATCAATAACACGGGGTGAGACCAACCTATTTGAAGATGGCATCTTTCCCCATGGTTTGAAGAGATGGCAGAGAATGAAAAGACAGAAAATCAGGTTCTCATTACACAGCAGACAGAGGAGAGACCATTAAATGTCCCGAGATTAAAAATAGAATTAGAAGAAATAATCAGAGAATGTTTAGATCTTGAGCATGTGAACACATACCAAGAGAAAGAGCTGATATATTTGTGTAAAGAAATTACCAGACTTGCAGCAGACACTCATGATAAATTGACAGATTTGGCCAGAAAATATGAAGTCAATAATTCAAAAAAGTGCTCCATTTCAGAAACGTTTCAGGGTACAATTGGATGATGAAGCTATTGAGACAATGCATTCTTCAGGAATGCTATTACCCATCACTGAATTAGTAAAATACATAGTAAATAGAGTGATTTTGAGAAATTCTAGAACAAATGGGCAAAGAAGAACGAAAAGAAAAAGAAACAATCAGAGGTCTATGAAGCAGATAGTAAACCACCAACAGGTCGGCCAGATGAAGGAAAAGCTTCAGCTTATTCATTGAGTTAAATACAAGGAGGAGCATATGTTTATGTACCTTGCAGCAGAGGAGATCATGCAGCATTTACAAATAATTTTCCAAAGTTGAGAGACAAGCTTGTTCAATGGTACATGCAAGTTGACAGATTTGTTAAAATTTAAAAAGTGTTGTGGAATGATTTGAATACATTTTTTGATATTGTAGTACCAAATGATTTGTGGGCTGAGTGTAAAGTTGCTGTGCAATGGCCGTCAGCAGAACCAACGAGAGATGTACCATCTCCTGAGGTCATAGAAAAATAAGAAGCAGAGGTCACATTTCTGAAAGTTAAGGTTCCTCCAAAAGATATTGATTGGGTAACGATTAAAGGAACCTCACAAAAGCCGAAAGAATCAGTGCATGATTACTATGAGCGATTGCTTCAGGTGTTTCAACAACATAGTTGAAGGATATATCCAGAACCAAGTGACATGGGTTTTTTGTGTCTCAGTTTATTATTGGGTTAAGACCAGACATTAATATGCACATACAACAGGGTGTGATTTGCTGGCAGACAAAATTGTTGCGTGAGATCCTGAGGCATCCAAAGTATTGAAGTGATGCACAAGGGAGAAAGCAGAAAAAGCTTAGAGAGCCCAGACGAAGTGTGCTCAAAACGATTTTCAGGAAATACTGGTGGCATGCAAGATGGTGGTTTACAAACTGGAGGATTTGGTGCTTCACAGGGTAGAGGTGTTCCGGTTGATCCGAATTTAGGTGTAGATATTGCAACACTGAAGAAAATTACCCTTTGTCACCTCTGTAATAAAATCAGCATTGGAAGAGGGAGTGTAGACTAATGGGCCGGATTTAGATCTCTGCGGACGTGTTACTCCTTCACAATGGTGACAGATATCCCGTCCGCCGAAAAATAAATCCCATAGGATATAATGGGATTCATATTTCAGCAGACAGGATAACTGTTACCGTTGTGATGGAGTACCCCGTCAGCCAAGATCTAAATCAGGCCTTTAATTCTGATAGAATGAACGGAAATGGTCAAATGCAAGGAGGAAAGCAGATGATGATGCAGAATGTACCAGTTCAGTAGATGCAAATGCCATTGCAGAAACAGGTTCTAATGATGCAGATTCCAAAAGCCCAGATTGTCCCACAAAACATGGGAAATCCTAGATTTAATATAAATCAGACGTCCAAAGCAAATCAAAATCCATTTCAGAATCAGAACCCATTTCAATGGTTCCCGATGTTAGAAAATAACAGTTTTGGCTCCCACAATTCCCAATGAAGGTCCTGAGGAGGAAGGAAGATTGCATGCTTGGAGCAGTCTTGGAGGTAGACCAGAGTGGGCCATTTGTAGAAAGAGAAGTTAATGGCTAACATGTGTCATTTTTGACCGACACCAGTGATACCGAATCCACTGTTACAACAATGGAAGTCCCAGACCTACCCCTCTCGGGAAAGAAGATCCAAGTTGTAGAAGTTTCAAATAAACAAATAACCAACCCAGTTTCAAAGAAAGTTCCTGTAAAAATTAGTTCATTTGAGGAAAATCATCAATTTGTTGTCTGTGATTCTAGTCCTGTAAACCTGTTACAGAGAGATTTATTGTGCAAGTTAAATTGCACTGTTTACTGTACACTGGATGGTGTAGAATTTCCCATGTAATGCAAGGATGTGGAATTCAAAATGGCCTGATAAGAAACAGCTGTAGGAGTGTATCCAGTAAGGACAATTGAAGAATTGCCTCCAGATTAAAAAGACACAGTGAACCCAGAAGTATAGGATTTCACAGGAAAAGATATTGGATGGATTATAGGTGTAGAACCTGTCAGAGTCACAGTGAAATGTAATGCTGAGTATCCGAGAACACCACCATATATTTTGACCCCAGAAACAGTTGCAGGAATAATGCCTATAATTGAAGACATGCTGAGGAAAGGGATTCTAAGAGCAATTGTTGGGAGCCCTTGTAACTCTCTGATCATGAGTTTACAGAAACCTAATGGTAAATTTTGGATTGTTCAAGATCTCCGGAACATTAATAACATTGTTGTTCCATGTTGCCCTGTGATACCAAATACGGCTATCACCCTTTTTCAGATTCCATGCACTGCAGAGTGTTTTACTGTTGTGGGCTTGTGCCAGGCATTCTTTTCTGTTCCATTGCATGAGGACAGTCAATTCTTGTTCTCTTTTGTGTTCAGAGAGAGAGAGAGTTTTCGCATGGTACCGAGTTCCGCAAGGGTATACAGAGAAGAGACCCATTTCCAACCAGATCTTGAAAAAGAGTCACTGCAAATGCCATACAAATCAATTCTAGTGCAATGTATTGATGACCTACTTGTGTCATCAGATTAACGAGAAGCTTGCAAACAGGATACGACTGCACTCTTTAATCACCTGGCTGAGTGCTTCATTTGAGCCGGAGTATTCCGGTGCTCGGCACCAGAACTTAAATGTCAGCACCAACTCTTATGACAGTCTGCCACATGGTGGCACTGTTAGGGATGAGCACAACAACAGCTGTTTATTAATTGAATATACGTTAACAATGACTAAAACTGACACCCAAGCCATTCTTATAGCTTTGGAGCCTTGGAATAGTATGAATCGTCACACTTGTCAGAGTGTGTTGGTTAGTAGTTGAGTTGGTATTGTCATTGGCAGCACTGGCAGTGGCAGTGGATGGTGTGAGCTGCAGTGGCCTCCTGACAAAGGCCGTGGCACTTAATTTTTTACAAATGAAGCACTGCCTGGCTGAGAAGGGACATTAAGTATCTCCAGGTAAACTACAATATTGTCAAAAAGAAGTCCAATACTTGGGACATATCATTTAGAAGGGAGCGAGAAACGTGTCACTCGACAGAATTGAAGCCATATTGAAGATGAACCTACCTCGAACACAGAGAGGATTCAGAATGCCTTTGGGAATTGTTAGCTTCTGTAGATAGTGGATACCAAAATTTTCCCTTGTAGCTAAGCCTTTACTAAGGCTGGCACACAAAGATGTGCCTTATCCATTTCCATGGGAAAACGAGTGCTTAAAAGCTTTCATAGAGCTGAGAGAAAGCCTCTGTCATGCCCCAGCACTAGGAATGCCTGATTACAGTAAGATGTTTACATTGTTTTGCAGTTAGAGGGAAGGCTGCACTCTCTCAGTGCTTACCAGATGCATGGAGATTCACAAAGACCTGTGGCTTAGTTTTCGACTACCCTTGACCCTGTAGCCGCAGGACTGCCCGGCAGCCTTAAATCAGTCATGGGTGTTGGAGTTAGTCTGGAGAGATGTGAGAGTATAGTGATTACGACATCCTTTAAATGTTATGGTCCCTCATTCTGTAGAAAATTTGCTTACCAGAACGAAAACCCAGTATATGACTAACAGTAGGCTTACCAAGTTTGAACAGCAAATACTTGCCAACGAAATTGTCACTTTAAAGCGTTGCCAGATTCTAAACCCCTCAACACTGTTACCCATAAGTGAGGATTTCAATGATGATGATGTTGAACACGATTGTCTAAATGTCATGGACTTATGCACCAAGCCAAGGCCAGACATAAAAGATGAACCCTTGATTGAGCCTGATTATGTTATTTTTGTCGATGGCTCATGTTTGAGAAGCAATGAAAGCACCCTGAGAGCAGCTTAAGCTGTCTGTACAATTCAAGAAGTTGTAGAAGCTTCATGGCTTTGAGGTATTACTTCAGAAAAAGTTGCAGAGCTGATTGCGCTTACAAGAGTTTGCAGTCTAACAATCCAATTGAGAGTGACTCTTTTTACAGATAGTCAATATGGCTTTGGTGTGGTCCTTGATTTTGGACAGTTAAGGTCACAAAGAGGTTTCATGACATTTTCTGGAACCCCAATTAGAAAATGGGGAGCATGTAAGAAGGTTATTTGAAGTCCTGAAGTTACCAGCAGAAGTCGCAGTGGTTGAGTGTGCAGCTCACAGGAGTGGCAAATGATATGTCACAGTTGGAAACAGCTTTGCTGATGAAGTTGCACGATACTGTGCACTTGTGGCTTGCACATTTACCGGGTGTTGGTCTTGTCATGTTTAGCAGGTTTATCCCCTGACTTGGCTTTTTGGCCTCCTGTTTTGGACTTTGTTTTTGCTGGTTTAGTGTCTCTGAGTCCGGATTCACTACTTTACAGTGATAAAGTGCAAGTGCTTCTACTGCAAATTGAGTTATGATTGGTTTTCCATGATTGGTACATTTGATTTACTAGTAAGTCCCTAGTACAGTGCATTGTGTGTGCCCAGGGCCTAAAAATCATATGTTACTAGTGGGCCTGCAGCACTGGTTGTGCCACCCACACAAGTAGCCTTTCAAAGGTGCACACAGTTTTAACTGCCATGTCGACCTGGCAAGTGCACTCACTTGCCAGGCTCTAACCTTCCCTTTTCTTACATGTAAATCACCTCTGAGGTAGGCCCAAGGTAGCCCCATGGACAGGGTGCCGCGTATGTGAAAGGTAGGACATGTATAAGAGTGTGTTACATGTCCTGATAGTAAAATACTGTGCATTTCGTTTTCCACCAATGAAAGGCTGTCATTCCCATAGGTGAGCTTTGAAGCTGCCTTGTAACATTTTACAAGTGTAACTTTCAATTGGGAAAAGATAGAGAAATGGAGTTTAGGCTCCCTGGGCTCAGTATTTAATAACTCATCTTTGAGTAAAGGTGGTTTTTAAATTGTGTTTTGAAAATGCTACTTTTAGAAAGTGGCCATTTTCTTGCTTTACCATCCTGTGTGCCTCTGCCTGTTTATGTAGTCACCGTCTGGTTTTGGAGTGACAGGAGCTGGGGATGTGCATTCACACTAGCCAGTCACGGGGGTTGAGGTGTGTACTGCCTTTCCTGGATGGCTCATAGCCAGGCTGAATAGACCTTTTCTGCATTTAGAGTGGTGGGAGGAGTTTTCACTAGCACCTGAATAGGCTGTGTCTGCTCTGCACAATGCTGTCTCTACCTCCTGTAGTGAAGCTGGACCAGGGAGGACAGAACCGGTTTTCACTGAACTCAGTGACTTTCTGCCTAAAACTTCAAAGGGAAAAGTAGTATAAATATTGGGGCCCTGACCCCAGAACTTTAGAACTCTTTTGGACTACTAAGGAACCTGCCAAGAAGAAGAGCTGGAGAAGCTGTCAGGAGGAACTACCACTTTGCTGTGTGCTTTGCTGTGTTGACTTGCAGTGGCTGCTTCTGTCTTGGGCAGTGAAAGGACTGGACTTTCTGCAACTTATTTTCCTGAGTTTCTCCAAGGGCCTGAGGTAGAGCTTTCCCCCTGTTCAAGAAGTTTCAGGAACTGCAAAGACTTCAAGATCATCTGCTACCAGCACTGGGAACTGTGTGTTTTGTGCTGCAACAGAAGAAAAGGCAAGCCGACACCGTCAACGATGCCGGTGCCAGCTCTGTGACCTGTTGGCACCGCAGAGAGCATCGCCCGCTTCGCATTTCAACACTGGTCTCACCAATAACGCCGACCAATGCCACCACCAAACCACTGCTTGCACCGTGACCTGAGGGCACTACACTTCGCACCGCTTTGCTTCACACCGCCACCCTGGTATGCCCAATGATGCCGCTCCGCGCCGACATCGACGCTGCTGCCTGCACCGTGACCTGGGTGCACTGTTTGTAAGTTACTTGATGTACTGCCTAATCCCACATCGCAGCCTTGGCCCACTAATGCTGAAGCCACCGACTCCGGATCATCTACAGACAACAGCGCTTCAACAATGACGACGCCGCTGCATGCACCGTGAACTGCCTGCACTGCTGGATTTGGTTGTTCACAATGCCGTGATAGCCCCGGACGGAGCTATCAACTTCAAGGAACTGTATTCCAAGTCTATTTTTGCAATATTGTTATTTTGATTACTGTATGTTGGATCTTTATCGTTTTTGTCTTGTTTTACACAGATAAATATTGGCTATTTTTAGGTTTCGCCTAGGCAGCGCATGCGCTGTCTTGTAGAAAGATGCTGTATACAATATAGCGGGGGAAGCTCCGCCCACTTTCCAGCCATAAATTTGATTGGCTACATTGAAAAATCCTGCATTTTGATTGGTTTTTGGCGTCTTAGTCCCGCCTCCTGACTGCCATGGCGTCATTTTTCCTCTTCCGAGGTTATCAGCCCCTTTACTAGTAAAACCGTTTTGTTTCCCTGTCTCTCCCTGTTCCCTCCCGCAATCTGTAACTTTTTGTAGCACAACCACCCCCCCACCCACTCCCGTTCGTGCCTTCTTTTTTGCCGGCACTTCCATTTAAAATGCAATAGGTCTCGGGTAAATCCGAGTCCTATTGCATTTTCAATGCTTGTTTGTCCCGTGATTGGTTGGTGACTTTGCACTATATTTTGCCTGGCCTGTCCTAATGACATGCGCAATACAAACAGCTCTCTTACGCTGCCTTATATTCTACGCATGCGCCAAAAGTCAGCGCGCTCGTGGATTCCCTGGCTCACCCGGAAGCTGCATCTGCAATCGCTCTACCTGTCAGTGATAGTCGGTCTGCCAATTACGCTGTCGGCGATGTGGTTTTACATAATTTGTTTTTATATATTTAGCTTACTTATTTTTATTGCCATGATGGCGTTGTTATCAGGCACTGCCTTCATAAATAAAAGTAATAAATAACACTGATCCAATTTTCATGATTATTTATGTACGTCCATACACTTATGGTATCGCGTTATCTCGTTACCCTTTATATAATGGCGGCCCGGCTTTCATTCCTGCCCAAGCCGCCCAAGTGTGTCCCGCTCCGGGGATTGCACACTGCCTGTGGCGCCCTTTGCAGCAGATGATTGGCCACCCTAGACTAGGGGGAGGCACCCTTTCACTTAAAAATGGGTCCTGTGGCTCTTCACCCTACTGCCTATTAGGACGCGTGCTTACAGACTAAGGATACGGGTAAGGAGCTACATGGGGTGACGGCCAGTTAATTTGTTCTGGTCCTGCGCTAGCAGGGGGCTGGAAGGAGCAGTTAGGATTTCAGGCTTTGCACCAGTGTATTCGGGTTGGGTTTAGCATATGCACTGGCACCATCCGGAGGCCACTCAAACTTCCATATCTACGGGAGGGTTTTTGTGTGTTACCCGTGCTAATTTTTTTACTAGTTTTGTGGGCCAAGGACTTACTTTGCCTGCTGGCCACTTTCGATACACCAGCATAACCTTGAGGCACATTCAGAATTACACCAGCTGATGGCACTGGGGCCCGCAGGACTCACCGTCCGTCCCAGGGTGTGCTCCCTCTGTGCGTATTTGGCACTCACTGGACCCATTGATGCTGCGGGGCGAACAGACTCCACTAACCCTCAATACTCCGGCCATGATGCAGGCAGGCTCAATGCTTGCCACCCTAGAGTTCCCGTGAGAGTCTCATCCCATCACCCAGAAAACAAAGTAGCGGTCCTCCATCTGCAAAACGGACACCTCGAACAGGCCACTGTGCCTCCTCTCTTCCGGCCACCTTAGTGACCCCATGGGCTCTCTGCACCCGTGGCCATTCCAGGTAAGTCACGCCTAGTGTGCACAGGTTGTGGTTTTGAAAATGTTTACATCTGAAATACCGATGTTGTTATATCTGTTAACAGCTCTACCCTGTAACTATGCATAGATAGTGGTGTTGCACAGGTTTACATCTAAAATACCGCTGTGGCCTTCTTTCTGTAGCCAGCTCTTCCTGCTTACTATACAGTGATAGTAGTGTTGCACATCTTTACATCTGAAATATTACGGTGTCCTCTTTCGGTGAAGAACTCTACTAGGTTAATATAGAGGCAGTGAAGTTTGGCACTTGTTTACATCTTAAATTCCAGTGTGGACATCTTTCTACGAAAAGCTCTGCTCTGTTACTATGTTTATCCATCGCTGCCCGCAAATGATTTGCTCAGAGGTCCGGAATATTGGCTCCTGCAGTGCTCGTGAGATTTATTGGTTGACTAAATAGACATCTTTGTTTTAAATATACATCTTTGTTTTTTTATGGATTATTTTAGCACAGTGAAGTAGGTGTGTGTTATGTGTACATTTTGGTCGAAAAGCAGAAATGTCAGGAAGCAGTTAAAAACTTTTGTTTCAGGAGAGTACCTGCACTTATTAATAACAATTTAATACTTTTAATTCAAGAGTACCGGCACTTCACAGAAACAAGCAACTTCTATTATTCCATTTCAAGCACTGTTTTATGCACTCCATGAGAGAGTGCATGTTTTAGTTGCTCTCTCCCATGTGCAATGCCCCCCTCCTGAAATACTTGTTTATCTCTCCTCCCCTGCATGTTGTGTGTTTATTCGGTAGCAGGAATGCGGTGCTTGCTTAGTGCTCGGGTCCCAAAGGGGCTGTACTTTTAAAGTCACATTCCCAAACAGCAACAGGACTCATTTGGCTTGGTGTAGCACGGTAAAAGTATGCCAAAACTTCAAATGGGTTCTACAGGTTTAAGGTTGGCAGTTCGAAATAGTATGCGACATATTGTCCCAAAAAACAATCAGAAGAATTATATTTAAAACTCGGATACATTAAATGCTTTAAATTTTTGAGCAATTGAATGATTCAATACCAGCCCTACTGGCTCTGTACAACCTAAAAGTCATTAAAAATTCAAATTTTGGCATGTCTTCTCTTGTTTAATCTAGCCAGGAGGTTTTTATTCATAAAACAAATACGGACGGGATAACTTTGGGGGCAGTGCTTAGTGGCAACTTAAACAGGCATACAATCATGTTTCTGCCTGTCTGTACCCCGGATGTCTGCCCCTCCGTCTAACGCTCCCCTGAAACAATCTTTCAAACTGACAGTTTGCCCCTCAAACTCACTTTCTCTGTCTCGTGCACAGTCCGTTTAAACCCAGCGTTCTTCCTCCACCCCAAAACTCTGCCTGTCTCTCTCTTCTAAAGTTTCTCATCTTCCTCAAACCCAAACTCTGCCTGTCTCTGTTCTCTCAAATGCACGCTCCCCCGCCTATCCTCCTACCCAAAACTCTGTTGATCTCTTTCTTCTAGTTTCTCCTCTCCCTTACTCCTAACTCTGAGTTTATCTCTTTTAAACTAACTTCTATCCTCCAAACTCTCTGTAGATCTCTATCTATGCTATCCCATTACCTCCCACTTCTGTCCTTCTGCAGAACTCTCTCCTCTCCCTTTCTCACACTGCCCCAAACACTGTTCTAAAAGTCTACCCAAACTGTGTTAGCTTTTTATTCAACACAGCTGGTCTCCCCATTTCATGCCTCTACCCTAAATGTGCTAAATCGCTAAATACGTATAAGGTCCCAAAGGCGAAACGGATTGCATTGCAAATGCTTGTTCTAAAACTGGTGTTGTGTCCTTTTGTAGTGTTTTCACTGTATTACTGTGTTTTATGTGCAAATGCCTTACACATTGCCTTTGAGATAAGCCTGACTGCTTGTGTCAAGCAAACACGGGGGTGAGCAGGGGTTATTTTAAATGTGTAATCCCCTTACCCTGACTAGAATAAAGGGTCCCTACTTGGACATGGTGCATACCTCTGCCAACTAGAGACCCTCATTTCTAACAACAGGGCTTACAAAAATGAATTTGAAAAGACACTGCTTTTTCGATGTTTTCAGTAGCTGATATATGGGAATAACTCAAAGAATTGCAGGAAAAAGTTTCAGAAACAGAACAGCAGGGGTGGATCAGAGCAGGATGTGAGAAAACGCATATCACATTTGGATGTCAGCAGATGGAAGACCAGTGTTGCCACACTTTTTGTTTTTGTTTTAAGAAGATTCCCTAAGCCCAAGTCTGCTGAAGGAAAGTAGGGATAACACTTTTAGAAGAAGCCGAAGTAGGGGGATCACTGATAGAATATCGACAGTCAGAATATCGAGGTACAAAAATATCGACACAAAAATATCGATGTCAAGAATATCGAAGTCCTATCTACATAATGGTAAGTACAAAAATATCGGAAAAAAACTATTGTTGTCAAAAATATCGTTGTTAAAAATATCGTTTTTTTTAATGTTTAAAAATTAATGTAAAATAAAGTAAATAATACATAGAATTAAAAGAAACATAGTTAAAATTATTTTAAAATGTTTAAAATTATAACTAATACATATAATGTAAAAATAAATTAAACATATATATGTATAAAATACAATATATATACTTACTTAATAATATTTATAAATAATTATTTTAATAACTTGTAAATTGTTAAAAAACATATTAAAAAATTATAAATACATATATATACACATACACCAATAATATAAATAAAACTATAAAAAATATATATAACAAATTAAAAAATTAGAATATTTTTTATCTTTTTAAAATACATTATACACCACATTAACTAAAACAGTAGAGAAAATATTGGATAGCGGAGAGGATAAAATTAGTATTGCTAATTCAGAGAGTGCAACAGTAGGGAAAGTGTTGGATAGCGTAGGGGTAAAAATTACTATTCCCACTCCAGTGAGTGCAACAGTAGGGAAAGTGTTGGATAGCATAGGGGTAAAAATTACTATTCCCACTCCAGCGAGTGCAACAGTAGGGAAAGTGTTGGATAGCGAAGGGGTAAAAATTACTATTCCCACTCCAGCGAGTGCAACAGTAGGGAAAGTGTTGGATAGCGTAGGGGTAAAAATTACTATTCCCACTCCAGCGAGTGCAACAGTAGGGAAAGTGTTGGATAGCGTAGGGGTAAAAATTACTATTACCACTCCAGTGAGTGCAACAGTAGGGAAAGTGTTGGATAGCGTAGGGGTAAAAATTACTATTCCCACTCCAGAGAGTGCAACAGTAGGGAAAGTGTTGGATAGCGGAGGGGTAAAAATGACTATTCCCACTCCAGTGAGTGCAACAGTAGGGAAAGTGTTGGATAGCGTAGGGGTAAAAATTACTATTCCCACTCCAGAGAGTGCAGCAGTAGGGAAAGTGTTGGATAGCGAAGGGGTAAAAATTACTATTCCCACTCCAGAGAATGCAACAGTAGGGAAAGTGTTGGATAGCGTAGGGGTAAAATTACTATTCCCACTCCAGAGAGTGCAACAGTAGGGAAAGTGTTGGATAGTGAAGGGATAAACATTACTATTCCCACTCCAGTGAGTGCAACAGTAGGGAAAGTGTTGGATAGCGTAGGGGTAAAAATTACTATTCCCACTCCAGAGAGTGCAACAGTAGGGAAAGTGTTAGATAGCGTAGGGGTAAAAATTACTATTCCCACTCCAGAGAGTGCAACAGTAGGGAAAGTGTTGGATAGCGAAGGGGTTATAATTACTATTCCCACTCCAGAGAGTGCAACAGTAGAGAAAGTGTTGAATAGCGTAGTGGTAAAAATTACTATTCCCACTCCAGAGAGTGCAACAGTAGGGAAAGTGTTAGATAGCGAAGAGGTTAAAATTACTATTCCCACTCCAGAGAGTGCAACAGTAGGGAAAGTGTTGGATAGCATAGGGGTAAAAATTACTATTCCCACTACAGAGAGTTCAACAGTAGGGAAAATGTTGGATAGCGTAAGGGTAAAACTTACTACTCCCACTCCAGTGAGTGTAACTGCAGGGAAAGTGTTGGATAGCAGAGGGTTAAAATTAACATACTTATCAATTAAATAATTTTTTAATTAAATAACCAATTAATAATTAATTTACAATAAATTAATTATCAATACCAATAAATAAAAATTAATAATTACTTTATTAAAATTAAATTACTTCCGACCCTATTCCCCTATAAACCCACAACCCGCTCCTAAAGAAAATAACACAATTAATATAATGATCAATTAATAAATTAATAAAAATTAATTACCAATTAATAATTAATTAACAATAAATTAATTATCAATACCAATAAATAAACATTAATAATTACTTTATTATAATTAAATGACTTCCCACCCTATTCCCCTATAAACCCACAACCCGCTACGGAATAAAAACACAAAATTTAATTAAAAATAATTAATAATTTCTAAAAATTATTATTAAATTTACTATAATTAAATTACTTCCCACTAAATTACTATAAACCCACAACCCGCTACGGAACTAAAACGCAAAATTTACTTTTAAAAACATTAATAACTTCTAAAAATGTAATACATATATTTAAAAAAAAATACAATACTTAACAAAAAATATAGAACACATACATTTAAAATACATACTAAAATACATAACACTAATATAAACATTGATATTATTAACAACAATATTTTTACAAACGATATTACTGGCTTCGATATTAACAAAAACAATATTTCTTACCTTCATGTCGATATTCTGGTCACCGATATTCTTGATGTCGATATTCAGTCCCTTCGATATTTCCAACTCGATATTTTTGTACTCCGAAAATAAAAACTCGATATTATGTCTGTGCACCGAAGTAGGGTTAAGGATGACTATACAAAGATTGTTGTAAATAAAGCTGAAAGAACTAATTGCAAAATAAAAATAAGAGGAGACTGAAGAAAACTAACTGCAAAGCGAAACTGTTTCAAAGATCTGAACTGAACTGTTGAGTTATTGTTGCTATATTTTTGCTTAACAATCTGATTCCAGACAAACATGTGTTGTCTAAATAGAAATGTATGCAAGATTATTATGGGTATTACATGTTTAGTAACAGTATTAGTAATTATATTAGTATTTGTCAGCTATTATTTCACACCAGATAAGGAGATAAGATCAATACTTGCTCCTACAACAGACACACACAACAGATGAGACAAAATCACATTCCTTTATCATACGCAGTCACATATAGTATATTGCTAAGTTTAGTGTATAGACGATAACACTTTGAATATTTTTACTCAAACTATGACCTGATTCTTTCACAAGTGCCATTACAGAAGAGCATGAATTAAGGCTTACGAAAACTATCTAACCTGCTTAATGAGACCCTTAGAAAAATGTATTCACCATGACATTAGAGGGAAGAAGTACAAAAAGTTCCCACAGTAAAGACAGAGAGGATAATGTTTTGAAAAACGTTTGGAAGAAAGAAGATGAATTTAAAAAGAAAATGACCTATCCTAAATTGAAATTAGACAAAAAGGGAAAATATGTGTTTACAAAATAATAACTCAAAGTAGGAGCAGACATGTAGGAATTAGTAGTTGTAAACATTATGGGATGTCAATGGCAAATTTTACAAGGAGTAGAAACTAGAGTTTTTTCATTAGTAGACAAGATGCTTACTTTCCATTGCCAGCTGATTGGGGGTGTATTTGCTATTTAGGTTTGATATTTCCTAAAATGTATCATGTATATTGTGTAGATGTTTTGACAATGACACCATCACACAGACATACACTTAGGGGCCGATTCCGATCTCGCTGGGAAAGCCCTACGGCCGACAGGTGCCCGTAGAGCTTGCCGTGCGACTCGGGCTCCTGGGCTCCGAGCGACAGAGTACGATGCGCTGCAGCGCTGACGGACTCGGGTCGCTCGGAGCACCATTGAAGTCAATGGGAGCCTGGTGTACATTGCATAGATGGGCTCCAATAGACCGAAAACGCACATCTCGGACAAGGGTGCTCCTTGTCGCGGGGATGCATCGGTCCCGCCCGCACCGTGCAAGCATGTGTAGGGGGGACCCTTGGGACCCCCCCAGTGATTGAGTCGTAGGGCTGCAGGTGAAGGGGGGTACGCTACGGACACCTGAAGTCCGCTTCCCGGAGCTTTTTCGAGTCGGTGGCTCCGACTCGATCCGGCTGCTCGACGTGCGCATCGTACTTGGTCGCTCGGAAATCGGACCCATTGCGTGGTGCGCATCGATGAAGTCGGAGTCGTCCGGACGGCGTTCGCTGATGAGTACGAGTTGGTCGGAGCACGAGGCTATCCTCGCATCGTACTTGCTCGCTCGTACAGCGGTACGAGTCGTCCGGAAACTGGGGCTACGAATCGGACTCGCTCGCTACGGATCCCGTTCGGTGCCCTTCCCAGCGAGATCGGAATCGGCCCCTAAGTGTAGGTGATGGAACACAACTAGTTGAAAACATTTTTGGAGCAATAATACAGCCAGTAGGAGTTTATTAAATGATGAAAAAATTACAAAGCTTTTGACAGTTGTTGACAAACTGGCAATCTCTACTTCTGGAGCTTTAATAGTTGTAAATACAGAATTAGTGCCTATTAGAGCATGGTTTTACAAAATCGCCTAGCATTAGACATTTTGCATGCAGAAAAAGGCAGCGTTTGCAAGATGCTGAAGTCTCAGCATTGCTGCACCTATATTCCAGATGAAAGTAAGAAAATTCTAGAATTTGTACAGAACATTTCTGATTTGAAACCTAAATTAGAACCATTAGAGACACCTACTGTTTTAGAGAATTTTGGAATGGGAATCTCAACTATTGCCAATTGCCAATTGGTTTACTAGTGCTGGAGGAGGAATTTTGAAGGCTATATTTATGCCAATACTGATAGTAGAGTGTTGCTTATTTTTGCTTTTTTCAGAAGCTGTAGATATTACATTAATAGAAGAAATAGCAGAGGAATGAGTAAAAGAATAGTGAGGGAAATAGAATTAAATGATCACTTCAATCGAGAATACAAGAAAGCAAAACACAATGAGAGTTTGAAAAGAAAGAGGAAAGACTCAACAAAGGGATGAGAATGAAATCTAAAGCTTCATTTGTGAAGAAATTGTGATGGTTATATAGGCCACCAGAGGTGGGATTTGAGGGAGAGTTTTAATAAAAATGCAAAATCATATAGTTTACAATGAATGTGCAGTATTAACGTGCAAGCTTTAATGAAGATTAAGTGCGTTTAAAAATGCATAAAATTGTGCAAAGTGATCATATTTACATGTACTAGGCCTCAAATGGCTAAAGTAACACTGCTTGAAAAGTTGATTTACTTAGAGTGCTTAAACAACCATAAAATATTTATTTGTTGACCGGGAGCTGACATGACTAAAGAATGCAATTATAACTAAAATATTTAACTCTTGAGCTTTCCATTGAAATGCTTTTCATAATAAGTAAAAGTTACATATAAGTTTCATATAGTTCTGCTGAATGTTTCTACTTAAACAAAGCTCACTGTTAACAATTGATTCATTTTTGTAATTTAATGGGAAATAAAGAGTTTAAACATGTAGATTCAGAATTTAAGCCTGATCTTGACCCTTTCAACTGATACGGCTAGAGCGGTTGACCTCCACGCTGGGGACCTGGGTTCGAGTCTCGGCAGGGACGCTCAACCTCCTGTGATTCTGGGCAAATCACTTAGGGGCCGATTCCGATTCGGGCCGGAAATCTCTCCGACCGAGCCGGACTCGGAGAGATTTCCGACCGAATCGGACTCTGGCAGCCCGACCGAACGAGTACGATGCGCACGTATGCCATCGGACTCGGAGTCGGGTCGGACTCCCATTGAAGTCAATGGGAGCCGGTCGTACAACGCGTACGCGGGCTCCCATTGACTCAATGGGTGCGAGGCGGACAAGGGCGCCCCTACAGCGTGTACACGGCGAAGCGATTCGCGCCGTACACGCACAGGTAGGGGACCCATGGGTCCCCCTGTGTGCGACTCGCGCGGCTACGCGTACAGGGGGTCCGACACGGACCCCCAAAGTACGGCTCCGACTGCTCTTTCGAGCCGGAGTGCGCGGCTCGGTCGGACTGCTCGCGGCGCCCATCGTACTTACCCGGCCGGGGAACGTCTCCATTGCGCGGTGCGAGTCGAGTCCGAGCGAGTCGGTCGGTGCAGTTCAAGCCAGGAACGAGTCAGTCGGAGCGGTCGGGACTCCCGGACGAGTCGGTCGGCGAATTCGCATCGTACTCGCTCACCCGGAGGCGCGTACAAATCGGTCGGGAAATAGGGCTCCGAATCGGATCCGGTTAAGCCGAATCCGATTCGGAGCCCTACCGGCCGAGATCGGAATTGGCCCCTATATCTCCTCGTGCCTCACAAAAAATGAATGTGTTTGTCTGTAACGCAACTGGTGCTCATGTAAAGCGCTCTGATACCTTCAGATCAAGTTTGCGCTATATAAAACTCCGGAAAAAACCCCATGTATTTTCTTTTCTATGAATGGAGGAAATGCTGAAATGTTTTCTTTTTATTATATGGATGGTTCAACTTCTATATAGAACATTGCTTAGAAATTTGATAAGTTAAAGGTTTGAAGTGTAGTCTAAATACGTGGAAAAGTGAACCTGAATGAGAAATTGACCCACACTAAGGGCCCCATTATGAAATAGGACCGACCGCCAGAGGTGCCGCGGTCCCACAAGGCCAATTAGGATGCGCCCGCCACAGTGGCGGGCGCATTCTGGCCTTTAACATTGCGGACGGTGCTGCTGGGCGCAGCTCCGTCCGCAATGTTAAAAGTGCATGGTTTGCATTGCCATGCACAACGTGACAGGCACCACGCGGTGCCTGCCACCTTGTGTATGGCAATGGTACCCCCCAAGTGCAGCCCCCCCATCCCCCACCCCCCCGGGGGCCCGTAACGGGCCCCCAAAGCAATTTCCGCCGGCCTTTCCATGGCGGCATCGCCGCCGTGGAAAGGCCTTTACATTTGCACATCATAATATGGATGGCGATGCCTGCTCGGCACCGCCACCATATTATGCTCCAGATCCGCACGGCAGGCAATCGTAACGATTGCCTGCCGGCGGAAAAGCAGTGGACGGTCTTTCCGTCCGCCGCGGTACTCCCGCCATACTAATGTGGCGGGGGGTAAACCAGGTGCAGATGGCGGGCGGATCGCCACCGCCGGCCCGGTGGTGGTGATCCGCCCGCCATCCTAATAGGCCCCTAAGTCGTAACTGCTACAACGTAGTTGCAAACTTAACACTGCTGTCAGAGGACTATTGTATTCTTGGTGAGAAGACGAGGAGTGACCCTGTTCCAGGAGAGCATGGAACACTGAATGGTCGACTGAAGAAGGAAGAAACAAAATGCTGTAAAGCTTCATGAAATGTGTAGTCTATAATAATGTGTGTTCCTAGAGTAGGTTTACTCACACACACTCTTACTGAACCTTTTTCCCTGAAGCTTTTTATGCAGACCTTTTGCCACGTTGCTTTGAGACTCTACTGAATTTCTTGAAACTCTCTTTATGGCAAGTTCTGCTTTGATATTTTTGATCTATTGAGCAGATTTAATGCTAAAGCTTTATGCTTTCTCTCGCTCTCTCTTGAATTAGAACTGTTTATGGGTTCTGACTGACTCCTTTCTCCCATAGTCTTAGAATAGGGATTCTTTCCTTCATGGAACATGCTTAATGCATTTTACTAAATGTATTGCTTATTGATTGATGATTGATTTCTAATAAGATTCTAATGATTTGGTGCATTTATCTTGTGATGTAACAAAGATGATCTACTAAAAGATTTAATTAATAAAACCCTTTAACTCATACCAACTTCTCTTTATTGACTGAAAATAGACTAATGATTGTGATGATAATTTATCTGATGCATTGTTCTTCTCTTCTCCAAAACAATGGCAAAGATCCGTATGGCCCTAGAAAGGTAAATCAGAGTGAGAATTAGCACGTGTGATGGTAAACCGACAACTCTTAATTTAAAAACTGATTCCCGCTCCAGCACAGTCATTCATTACATTAACCAAAGAAAGGGTTTTTCAGTTACAGTGATGATGCAGCTGGTGTCAGAAGTCTCCATCCCCAGAAAAAGCAGTCTTAGCTTGTAGGGAGACATAGAAAAGTTGTTTTAAGCCTAAGTTCCAACAGACATTACAATCCAAAGGTACCCAAGTAAAGTAGCTTAATTCAGCAATTAATAGGTCTTTGGGTAGTGATGCCTCAGAGTTAGAAAATATCCAAACTGCAGAAGTCAGGTGTCTTTCAATGCACAGACCTGACGCTCTGAACACTCATCATGGCATGCAGACCTGTGGGAGTTGTTGTATTTCACAGACAGATATCCATAGAACTTGTCATTTTTGTCCCACTGTCCTAGCCTAACATCTCAATGTTTTTCTCTTACTGACACTTCTCCACTGTTGCCTTCATCCGACCTGCCCACTGAAGAAGGCCATGCAGACAGGACCTCCCCTATGCTCTGTCTATTGTGTGCTGTCTTCTGTAGCACCAGCATGTAGGTTCCTATTAACAATAGATTGTGCTAAACTGATAAATAGCTTCTATTTATTATACATACTGCCTGATGGAATATAATCAACATACATAAATGTGAAATGGAGAATAGTAATTCTGTGCTTACTTATATATATATGTAACTTGATAAAGCAGAGGTATTCAATATTATGGAGACAATATATTTGTAGGTTGATATAAAAATCCTAATAACATGGTAGAACACCACCATCCTGCACAGTAGAATGCATAGCATAGATGAGTTCCACTTTGATAACCTGGAACTTTCTTGGGGTTCTTTGATCTCTCTTTCTCTCACTATTTCAAAGACTCTGACGGATCATCTGTGCTAGCCTTGCTCATTTGTGTTGAACATAAGCATTTGATGTATGACTTATAGGATTCCAGAAGATGTTGGGAAGGCCAAATCTTTTTAAACAGGTTTGGCTCCTTATCTAGCAGGACTGGTAGACTGGCACCACTTAGAGGTACAGATTCCCATGGAAATACTGGGTAGGTTGTTGTAATGGGAAGGACCATAATCAAATGGAGTCGAATACACGGGGTGTGTTGATTTTTCTATTTAAGAGTTTTGAGAAGGGACTAACTTCCAGGAGAACAATTTGCTCCGTTTGACAAGCTGTTTCCACAAATAATCTTCCGTGGTGTATACCTTCAGCCTTCGGACATGAACACAGTCTCATGACTGTTTTTGAATTGGGCCCCTAACAAGGATTCTGGAAAGCAGCTATTCCCCAAGCCAACCCTGTTGTTTTGCTTAATTTCTTGCAGAAGGGTTTTGGATGTTCAATCTCTGGTCCTACCTGGGAGGATGGTTATCCCAGTAGACATTTGACATTGGCATTTACTGTCCGTAGATAAACTAAGCCCAGTTTTAAAACTACCTTGAACCTGTATGTTCCTTAGGCAATTCAAAGTTATGTTTGGTAAAGTGCCTGAAAGCATATGAGGAAATGACAAGTGACTGAGGGCCAGAGGTATCAAATTAATGTTTTGCGATTCCCTAATTGCAAATCATTGCGATGCGCAATTAGGGAATCGCAAAACGGCATGCATGAAAGTGTGCAGTACACTTTCTGTGATTCCTAAGGGTCGCAAATGACCTACCTCATGAATATTAATGAGGTAGGTCGCAATTTGCGACCTCCTAGGAATCGCAAAAATCACAGGGATGGTGGCCTGCCAAGATCAGCAGACCATCATGTCTGTGATTGCTTTTAAATAAAGCAATCTTTTTTTTTTTGTAAGGCAGCCCGTTTTCCTTAAAGTAAAACGAGATGCTTTACAAAAAGAAAAATGAAAAGTTTTCTTTTCATTTTTTAAGAGCAGGCAGTTGTCCGTGGGACCAATGCCTGCTCTTAAAAATGCTTTTACAAACATTCACAAAGGGGAAGGGGTCCCTTAGGGACCCCTTCCCATTTGCGAATGGGTTACCACCTACTTGAAGTAGGTGGTAAAATGCTAATGTTTTGCGACCACATTCACGGTCACAAAATATTCATGCATACAGTTAGGATTCGCTATTTGGAAGGGACGCCCTAAACACACCCCTTCCAAATAGCGAATCGCAAACCCATTTTGCGATTCGGTAGCAGGTTACCGAATCGTAAAATTGGGTTTGGTGCATCGCAAAAGCATTTTTTGCGATCGCAAAATCGGCCCGTTTGCGAGGGGAAAAATGCTTGATGCATCTGGCTCTAAAGGCCTAGAGGATCTCAGCACCTCCTCATTTCTTTGAAGAAGCCTTTTGCTTTGGTATCTTCACCTACTTTGATTGGGTGGGTAAGATGGGTGATGCTGGAGGCTGGCATTGATACAAGCAGGTTTATAGCACATTCTGTTAGAGGTGCTATGGCCTCTCAAACTTTTTTATTGGACTATAGATTGGAGGGCTGACAGTATCAGCTAATCAGTTAATGGAGTACACTTTCAAAAAATATTGGTTCAAACATATGGTATGATTTAGCTTTTGTAGGTGTGAGTAAGCTTCATAAATGCACACTTGTCGCTTCCATTTGTGGCATAGAATAGTTTACATTCTATTAAGGACGTGGAGCCAAGGATTCTCTCTCCAGTTTCTATATGCTTTTAATTGCACAGGTACCAGCCACGTTTTTATTTGTTAAGTGGGTTAATCATTGACAAGTTAATGTCTTGTAGGGAATTAGAGTAGCTGAATGCCTTGTCTGTACCCTGAGGCCGTTTCTTTATTTTGTTGTTTTAGAAAACGATCAAAAGCAGGAGTAAATGGGATTTTCATATTTCACCAGATTGGTAACATTCAGGGCATATGCATGCAAAGAAAGAACAGAGGACGGAAGATCTCTTGAATGCTCACCCTTTATTGGGTGAAGGAAATCACGGCTCTCGATAAGAGTAGTTTATTGTTAAGAGTTTTGTTATGTGTTTTGGTGTAACATTGTGGCTGCTGACAGAAAACAGTAAAGAAAGAAGTACAAGTCCTTAAAAGAATATAATCGTTTTTCTTCTCTAGCTGTGGCCTTTTTGTATCCGGGGGCAGTGCCAGCATTTAATAAATTAAAATGTTCAGAGATGGATATCTTGCATCCGTAAAGGAGACATATTCCCACGCCCACATTGGTCGGATGCGATTTAAAATAAGGCTACAGCTGGGAAAGATAGGCAAAGGTTCCGGTTTTAGTTCTCAAATAGTTAAAGCATCTTTTCTGACAATGTGCAGTAGTCTCTGGGCCTGTGTGGTCGGTGGAGTATCAAGACTCGAATCAAATCAAGAACAGGGGTTTTTATTCTTGTGACCCGAGGTAGACATCCGTTTGTAGTCAAAAAGAGCTGAAAGATAAACATCTCCTGAGTCTAGTTTCTCTTCCTCACTTATGAATTTTCAAACTGTATTTTATTATCTTTGTCAACGAGGTAATCTATTCCATATCAGATTAATATGTAGTATGATGAATCAGGTTATTCATCACATTACATATTAATCTGTTATGTCTACAAAAACTCCAAGGTAAGTAACTTTATGTTCGATTACGAAACTGCCAAATCAAGCTGTTTATGTTGTTTGTACCCAAATTTGCTGACACACAACTTCCATTTTAAGCCTCAAATGTTATTTTATTTCCCTTTGCCTTCGGTGATAGTGACGTTCGCCCAATGCCTGCCAATGGCATTTTAACATACAATTCACCCAGCAAAGAACAACCACCAAGAAATTAAGGGGCACATGCATCAAAATTGTAAATTGCAAATACCTAATTGCGAATTCCTGAGAATCGCAATTAGGTAATCGCAATTTACAATGCATGAAACTCAAAGGGCTGCATGCATCAAAATTGTAAATTGCGAATACCTAATTGCGAATTCCTGAGAATCGCAATTAGGTAATCGCAATTTCCAATGTATGAAACTCAAAGAGTTTCAGATAGCGATTCCTAGGGGTTCGCAAATCGCTCTACCTCATTAATATTAACGAGGTAGTTTGCAATTAGCGAGCCCCTAGGAATCGCACAAATCACGGGTATGGTGGCCTGCTGAGGTCAGCGGACCACCATGTCCATGATTGCTTTTAAATAAAGCAATCTTTTTTTTAGGTGGAGCCTAGCGGCAGCACCCATGCGCTGCTCGCTCTGTGAGACTGCTGTAGTAGAGTATGGTAGAGAAGCCGCGCCCACTCTCCTCCCATATTTTTCATTGGCTTGTGTCATTGTCTTTCGTAAATGCTGCCTTCTGATTCGTTAATAGACTTGTTAGTCCGTCCTTAGTACGGCCTTGTCTTCATTTGTAACCTCCCATGGCTACTGGCCCCTTCACTTCGGTTGTTACATGGGACCTGTTATTTAGTCTGTAAGCACTATTTACTTTATTGAGTTTCTCTTACTGAAGGCCAGACATGCGCTGCTTCAGCTGAAATCGCTTGTGTTTTTTTAAACAGCAGGGCCACACCGTAACACGGGCGCCCGCTTTCAATCACTTTAACCCGGCATTATCTCTTGTCTGTTTCAACCCCCCCAAGTAAAATGGATTTAGAAATGATTAGCGAATTAAGTCATGTGAATTCCAGGTGGCACATAATCGTGTGCTAATGGGCTGAAGCTGACAACAGCACATCTGTGTTACATGTCATCTGCACTAAGCCACCTGACGGGTTGTTTTCAAAAACCTGTTTTATTAACAACAACAACAACACCACCAATACCACCACCACCAATACCACCACCACCAATACCACCACCACCACAAATACCACCACCAATACCACCACCAACATCAATACCACCACCAACATCAATACCACCGCCTCCACCACCACCAATACCACCACCAATACCACCACCACCAATACCACCAACACCAACACCAACACCATCACCACCAACACCACCAATACCACCACCACCAATACCACCAATAGCACCACCACCAATACCACCACCACCACCGCCACCAATACCCCCACCACCACCACTACCAATACCACCACCACCAATACCACCACCAATACCACCACCAATACCACCACCACCAACATCACCACCAATACCACCACCAATATCACCACCAATACCACCACCACCAATACCACCACCACCAATCCAATACCACCACCACCAATACCACCGCCAATACCAATAACACTACCAATACCACCAATACCAATGCCACCACCACCAATACCAATAACACCACCACCAATACCACCACCAATGCCACCAATACCACCACCACCAATACCACCAACACCAATACCACCACCAATACCACCCCCACCAATACCAATACCACCACCACCAATACCACCTCCACCAATACCAATACCACCACCACCACCAATACCACCACCACAACCAATACCACCACCAATACCACCACCAACACCAATACCATCACCAATACCACCACCACCACCACCACCACTACCACCACCAATACCACCACTAATACCACCACCACCAATACCACCACCAATACCACCACCAATATCACCACCACCAATACCACCACCACCACCACCAATACCACCACCACCAATACCACCTCTACCACCACCAATACCACCGCCACAATACACTCACCACCAATACCACGACCAATAATACCACCACCACCACCACCAATACCACCACCACCACCAATACCACCACCACCGCCACCAATACCACCACCACAACCAATACCACCACTGATACCACCACCACCACCACCACCGATACCACCACCACCAACACCACCACCAATACCACCACCACCAATACCACCACCACCACCACCAATGCCAATACCACCACCACCAATATCACCACCAATACCACCACCAATACCACCACCAATACCACCAATACCACCACAACCACCAATACCACCACCACCAATTCAATACCACCACCACCAATACCACCGCCAATACCAATAACACCGCCAATACCACCAATACCAATACCACCACCACCAATACCAATAACGCCATCACCAATACCACCATCAATGCCACCAATACCACCACCACCAATACACCAACACCAATACCACCACCAATACCACCCCCAGCAATACCACCACCAATACCACTCCCACCAATACCAATACCACCACCACCAATACCACCAGCACAACCAATACCACCACCAATTCCACCACCACCACCAATACCACCACCAATACCACCACCACCACTACCACCACCAATACCACCACTAATACCACCATCACCAACAATACCACCACCAATACCACCACCACCAATACCACCACCACCAATACCACCACCACCACTACCACCACCACCAATACCACCACCAACAATACCACCACCACCACCAATACCACCACTACCAATACCACCACCACCAATACCACCACCACAATACCATCACCACCAATACCACTAATACCACCACCAATAGTACCACCACCACCCCCAATACCACCACCACCAACACCACCACTAATACCACCACCACCAATACCACCACCACCACCAATACCACCACCACCAACACCACCACCAATGCCAATACCACCACCACCAATGCCAATACCACCACCACCAATACCAATACCACCACCAATACCACCACCAATACCAATACCACCACCAATACCACCACCACCACCAATACCACCACCACCAACACCACCACCACCACCAATGCCAATACCACCACCACCAACACCACCACCAATGCCAATACCACCACCACCAATACCACCACCACCAATACCACCACCAATACCAATATCACCACCAATACCAATACCACCCCCACCATCAAAACCACCACCACCAATACCACCAATACCACCACCACCACCAATACCACCACCAATACCACCACCACCACCACCAATACCACCACCACCACCAATACCAACAATACCACCAATACCACCACCACCAATAGCAGTACCACCACCACCAATACCAATACCACCACCACCAATACCACCACCACAACCAATACTACCACCACCACCAATGCCACCACCACCAATACCACCACCACCAATACCAGCACCACCAATACCACCAATACCACCACCACCAATACCAATACCACCAATACCAGTACCACCACCACCACCACCAATACTACCACCACCAATACCACCACCTCTAATACCACCACCTCAGCTCCTCTCACTCACTAGTATTAGCAGGGGCACTGTACGAGGCCGGAGCTGCAGCCGAGACCATCCCTCCCTCCCTCCCTCCATGCCTGCCATAAAGCACAGCCCGCCCTGCACCAGGAGGTGAAGCCAGGGCACTACTACAGCTGGAGTATTTTTTATTAGTCCAAAGAGAGCAATGACATTATGCAATGCCACACTGCACACTCAAATATCGGAGAGGGCAGGAAATAGCCCACCCCTCCCACTTTTCCTCCTGAGCCGCGACAGTGTAATCACAGAGCGAAAGGTGTTGGAGTGCTTTGTTAGTGTCTATAGCTTGGATCATATTCACACTTTGTGTCTGTGTAATTTACAACACTTACACATCTTCTTCACTGCACTATTTACCACTACTTTGAAGACATCGCAGGCTGGTCTCTTCCTATGATATTTACAATCTAACAAGCGGTCGAGAAGGCCCTTTATTGCAATGCAATAGGTCTCACATTTGCGAGAGTTTAAGCTATTAGTATTGTAAGTGACAATGCCTTTTATTTATGTTTTAAAACCCAAAACATAAATAAAAGGCATTGTCATTTACAATGCCAATAGCTCAAACTCGCGTGAATGCGATACCTATTGCATTGCAAATGCTTGTTTTGTAGAGCAGCCCGTTTTCCTTAAAGGAAAAAGAGATGCTCTGCAAAAAGTAAAATGAAAAGTTTTCTTTTCATTTTTTAAGACCAGGCAGTGGTCCGTGGGACCATTGCCTGCTCTTAAAAATGGTTTCCCATTTGCGAATAGGTTACCACCTACTTGAAGTAGATGGTAATATGCGAATGTTTTGCGACCGCATTCACGGTCACAAAACATTCATGCATACTGTTAGGATTCGGCATTTGGAAGGGACGCCCTAAACACGGTCCTTCCAAATACCGAATCGCAAACCTATTTTGCGATTAAGTAACAGGTTACCGAATCACAAATTGGGGTTTGCTGCATCTGAAAAGCATTTTTTGCGTTTGCAAACGGGCTGATTCTGCGAACGGCCCGTGTGCGAAGACAAAAATGCTTGATGCATGTGCCCCTAAAAGAAAGGGAGATTCGCAAGTAGCATTGCAAGGAAAATCGTTGAAAAATGAGCCACTATCATCTCAATAGAAACTGTATTTGCATTCAATTTCAGACCCCTGTGCTGTGTGAACAGTGAACGAAATTTCACCTGACTGCTAGGCAAACGACTGCAGCATTTGCAGTAGCAAGATATTTACTCAAGTTTCACGATATAGTTTCATTACAACCGCCGTTTCTTGCTAGATTATGTACAATTTAACAATGCTAAATGTCTGCAGTGTGTTTATTATTTCTACCACCCATCCCAAAGTTTGGAGATCATAGATGTGACAAGGGCGATGGAAGTGGCACTAGAAAGGTTGCTTTAAAATCAACTTCAAAAACTTAAGCATTCTAGTATGATAGACCCTTACGCCTCTTTGTTAATAATAGGTACAGCATGTACACCTAGGCGCCATTGCACATGGCTGCCACAAGAGAGCGCCATAGCACTGCAAGTGCCCATCCCACGAAGCTGCTCACATGGCACCCACATGGCTGCGAAGGCTATCTCTCGACTTAATACATATTTCTCGTCAGAGCTGTGCTGTTTGCTACGCTGTTTACATTAGTATACATGTTGTCCTATCGACTGTGCAGCGATTGGCATTTAATTTAATTTGACACTTATAGGTGAACAGTAGGTAAAGTATGTGCTGGGATACTAGCGGGACAGTATTAAAGTATTTTTGTAAAATTCTAATGACACTATATCAATCGAATTGAAGGAATTAATTTTAGGGTTAAAGAAATGAAAGCTTTAACGAAATTGCACGTGGGCGCTCAGAGGAATTCCTAATAACAATCAAACCCATTATAATCTTCTTCATTTTTGGCGTATCAAGTTATCATAGTTTTTCTTTGCCTGCTGATCAAGGAGTCTCAAAATAGGATCTCACCGAATAAATGTCTTCACAATTTCTTAGCTTTCCTGCTATCAAAAACACATGTTTATCAGATGTGCATACTTCACAATGCTGACTGCTTTTCACAATACTTCAGGTGTGATGGCAATTCACAATTTATGCCCAGTTGTTCTTTTACAGTAGGAGGGGCAAGAGCGGTGGGACAAGTTAATCTCTTAGTAAAGTCGTTAAATATTTTTCCCCATTGGTCGTAGGGACGGGCCTTAGTTGGTTGACTTGAACCATTGAAAGGGAGAAGACATCAATAATACATTTCTAACTTCTGGAATCAATGTAAGGCCACAATAAAGACCAGAAATCACCAAATATATTTAAATGATTTTATTTTGGATGACCGATCAATCCAGTATATAAGCAAACCAATGATAAGTTCAGTAAGTACCATAATACAGAAGATAAGCTGAAATATCTCAGTAGGGTGAGCCGCAATAGAATGAGATACAGAATTGTGATAGCCATAACAATAAAGAAACAGATCAAAAGCAAACAGGTGTTCCATGAAGAAACTTCCCTTCTCTCTTCTAAACATACTTTATATATAGAATCTGTTAGAAGTGGGGGTCTCTAGTTGGCAGTGGTATTACACCCAGTCCAAGTAGGGACCCTTCCTTGTAGTCAGGATAAGGGGATTACACACTCAAGAAAGCCCCTGCTTACCCCTTGGTAGCTTGGCACGAGCAGTCAGGCCTATCTTAGAGGCAATGTGTAAAGTATTTGTACTTAATGCACACAGTAACTGTAGGAAAGTAGGATCTGCTTCTTATGGTTACCCCCACATTTTACTTCATGTTATACTGTTTTTGACTAGTCTGACTGGGATCCTGCTAATCAGGACCCCAGTCTATCTGCTTTCTCCCTAAACTGTTATGTCATGTACTTAGGTACACTCCAGATTGGATACTGGGGTACCCTTGTCAGTCCCTAGTATATGGTACCCATGTACCCAGGGCATAGGTACCCCAGAAGCCTCCCATGGGCTGAAGCATGTATTATGCCACCCATGAGAGGCCATGCAAAATGGAACTACAGGCCTACCATTGCAGCCTGTGTAAGTTGGTGCATGCACCACTTACTTAAGATATAGGTTTACTATATCTAAAGGTCACTACACTTAAAACCTATAAGTCACCCCTATAGCGGGCCTTAACAATCCTGAAGGCAGAGTGCTTGGTTCTAAGTGAGAGGGTGCCACTACATGAGCAGGACACCCCTGCAGCCTACGGAGTCCATTCTCCCGGGCTGTTAGTGCTGCAGCCATTTACAACATATAGAGTGGCATTATGCGACAGGGTGATGACCAATTCTAAAACGGCTGAAAGTAACCATATCGTGTTTGGTGTCAAACATTGTGGAATCATACCCCCACACCGGTAACTGGTGTGGGAGGTATGATTCCACCCCTTAGAAACGAGATTTGTGAGGTCCCTGGTGTTCCCGGTACCAGCCTTCTAGTCCTGGGCAGCCCAAAATGGTTGCTGCCGACCAGAGACACATTTCTGCCCTCCTGCTGCTGAGCCAAGCTCGAGCAGGGGAAGGCAGCACAATAGGCATCCTGTCACAGGGAGGTGTGACCACCTCCCAGACAAGATTTAGTGTATTAGGCCTGGGTGGGTGCGCTTGCCAGTGACCAAATGTCGCATGAGGGGTACATTTGGTGTCCCTGTGCATAGTCAAGTTCAAACCAATCTTGGGAGCCGTTGGCTCCTGATCTGGCGCAAAACTGGGCAAAGGACATGGGAGTAACCTCCCCACTGTCCAAACCCTCCCCTGGGAGGGTCCCCTGAATCTGTCCAACCCTCTCCCGTGGGTACAAAAGGGCTTACCTGGCTGTAGAACCCTAGATTCGACGTGGACAAGATTCTGAGCCAGAAACCACTGAACTTCGACCGTCTCGACACTCTGGACTTCGCTGGACTTCGTTTGGGCCCGACTTCATCTCCCTCTCAGTCTGAAGCATTGTCTGTGTCCGTGCACCATACAGGCTCCATGCAGGACCTGTAGAGCATCAAGGACAACTGAAGATATCTCCCTTGGAGTGAAGGAGTCACTCCCATACAACCGCAGGCACCACATCACGATTGACCCGTCTGCCGCTCCTGAGCTCCTACGGACTCCGAAGGCTCCAGCAACACAGGAGGTAGGTTTCCAAGTCCCTTGAGGTCTGAGCTGCCCTCTCACCAAGTTTGAGGACAGAATCCCTCGTGGGGGCTGCAATACCCGTACCCCTGTGCACTGCATACTTTTGCAAGTGCATATGCTTGTTGGCGTGTCCAAAACAAGTACACTGGGTTCTGAGTAGCCCCACATCTGGAACCATTTCCTACAAAGAACTCCAGCCTCCTCGCACCGAGTGCTCCGTGGGCTGCTGCTTTGTGAAACTGCTCGAGGTCCCCTCGCGACTTCTGTGCCTCCGGCCTGTGGGTCCTCTTGAGGGTCAACACTGCTTTTCTTGGGCTCCCCTGGTTGCTCCAGGCTTGCCCTGACTCCCCTGTGTTTGGTGAGTGTCCTGGACCTTGCTGGTCCGAACCGTAACCTTTCTTGACCTTCTTCGTGGGTTGCCGCTGCCAAGGTTTGTTGGTGCTCCAGCCGGACACCGACCCCTCAGCACTTGACATCCTTCGTGGGACAACTGGCATCCGGCTCCTGGTTGTCTTCGACGTCTCCTGGTCCCTGTGGCTGCAGAGTCAAGAACCCCCTCAACGCACCTGAAGCACCCGACATCGGTGGGCATTCGTCTACCGAGCCCCTGGTCACTCCTGAGTGACCCAGACTCTGTGCCCTCTGCTTTCAGGTACTCTTCAACAAGAATCCACCTTTGGATTCCGATGGACACTTTTCTTCTTCCCAGCAGTTGCTCTTCTTCGAAGTCCTCCATAGAGATCGACAGCGGTTTCCGACGCCACTTCAGACCTATGCACCCGGCTTCCCTGGGATAGGTAACTCTGGTACTACGGTATCCACAAGTGGGGTGGCTCTCCAACCTCCTAAGTTCCACGGGGTTTCTTCGAAGTCCACTTAGAAGGGTCCTTAAACTTTAAAACTGCAACCACGACTCTCCCATAGAATTGTACGGCGCGTGCAGTCGTGTTCCCACACTGCACCCGTCCTCCATGGGATCCCTACTTACTCACCTTGTGTGCTTTCATGGGGTCCCAGCGATTCTACATCCTCTAGACACTGTCTTGACTCGAGTCGTGGTTCTTATACCTCTATTTTAGTATATGGTTTGGTCTCCCCCTGGAACCCACTGTGTATTAGTGCTATTTACTATTGTTTCTGTGCTACAGTATTGTGCGTTTGTGAGTATCTTCGTGTAGAAGATACTGTGTTGTACTTAGAGTGTGTTATATCAATAAATACATATTTTTATAACTACTGTTTGGTTCTCCTTTCATTTAACCAATACTATAAGGTTGCACTCTGGTAAAACAAGCTGCTTAACATTCCTTCAAGACTAAGCCTAAAGGCTGCTCTCCACAACTACCACTTGGATAGCTTTCTAAGGTTATCTTTGACCTCTTAAATCACCATAAGGGTTATTTGGACTGGTGCAAGGTGCCCACTTTAATTAGTGGACATCATATACCAGGCCAACTTCTCACATTGGTGTGCAGCGGTTGGGATTCAAGCCTGCATTGTTTTACCAGATAAATCTTTGTATTGATTAACTGAAAACCACTAAGTACTAGGTACATATAGTACAAGCTTAGAATAAGTAAGTTCTACTGGGTAAGTCAAGGGTCTAGCACACCCTTTCTCCAACCTCAGAGAGTTTAGTTCCCACTAGGTTAGGTAAGTGCAACACCTCACCACACTTATTATGTCTACTAAAGTAGATGCCAGTGGCTCTCTGCCCTCTAGATACAGTGAGCTTTCATTCCAGGAATTGAAAGCCCTGTGTGCCTCTAGAAAGCTGAAGACAGGGAGAAGTGCCAATACTCAACGTCTGATAGAGATGTTACTGTTAGAAGACCTAAGGAAGACCCCTGGGTCAGATGAACTGGACAGAGTGGGTGGGACAGGGAATGAAGACAGGTCAGGAGGTGACACCTTTTATGACCTAGAATCTAACCCTGACCAGGGGGACCAAGATGGGTCCCGCCTGGATAACTCAGATCTTCCAGAAGGTAGTGGGGAAGGCCATGATGGCCCCCTCTTCACCCCTCCTGGCAGAGTGCAGAGTTTACCAAGGAGATCTAGATCTCACTCTGCAGAGTCTAATCACTCAGGACAGTCTGTAGGGAACTCTGTATCTAGCAAGAGGGACCACTCTTTTGATAGGGAATACCAATTTCTTGAACTTGAGAAAGCTAGGCTTAGGCTCAGGCAAGAGCAATTGGCCCTTGATAAAGAGTCCCCAGAAGTCCAGAGAGCAAGGAAAAAGTTGGGACTAGAGTCCCATGGTGGCAGCAACAGTGTCCCTAGAATTAAGGAACATTCCTTTGATAATAGGAACCTGAGCAAGATTGTCCCTCCCTACCATGTTGGGGATGACATCTATAAATGCATAACTGCTTTAGAGAGGGCCTGTAAAGTTCAAAGGGTCCCTCAAGAGCAGTGGGCATCTATCTTGTGGCTCTCCTTTGCTGACAAAGGTAGAGATAAGCTCCTCACTGTTAGAGAAGAGGATGCTGACAACTACTCAATCTTGAAGAGTGCTCTCATTGATGGGTTTGGCTTAACCACTGAACAGTATAGGATTAAGTTCAGAGACACACAGACGACACAGAATGAGGATTGGGTAGACTTTGTGGATAGTGCCATTAAGGCTCTGGAAGGTTGGTTGCATGGCAGCAAAGTGAATTATTTCAAGGGATTGTACAATTTGATTATGAGGGAGCAGATCCTTAATAATTGCCAAAATCAGTTATTGCATCAGTACCTGGTTGACTCTGTTCTGACTTCTCCCCAAGAATTAGGAAAGAAGGCAGATAAGTGGGTCAGGACCAGGGTGAAGCAGAAAAACCAGAACAATGGTGGTGACCAAAAGAAGCAAGAGGCTAAAACTCCAGATAAGGGTGGGGACAAGGGTAAAGATCAAAAGTCTTTATCAGGGCCCCAAAACCCTGCATCTGGGGGGGGTCACAATCCAACAAAGGTAAAGGCAAAAAGAAACCTTGGTGTTACTTGTGTAAGGTAAAGACCCATTGGACAAAAGATGCTGATTGTCTAAAAGCCAAGGAAAATCCTCCTACCACCACTGCCCCTAAGGCAACTGCACCCCATAGCAGAAGTACAGGTGGTGGTACAGGGAACAAGGGATTAGTAGGGTTAACCTTGGGCTCTGAGATGGGTTCTGGCCTAGTCAGAACTCCAGCTCAGGCTGTGCTTGTCTGTGATGGTGGCATGGATCTTGCCACCTTATTTGTCAGTCCCAGTAACCTGGGCAATACAGACAGCAGCCTTTGATCAATGGTAAGGTGGCCATGGCATACAGGGACACAGGTGCAAGTGTCACTATGGTGATAGAGAATCTTGTGGGACCTGACCAAATCATACTTGGAGAAATGTACCAAGTGACCAATGCTAACAATGTCAGGACTGATCATTTCTTGGCAGTTGTTAATTTCAGCTGGGGAGGGGTAACTGGCCCTAAGAAAGTTGTGGTTAGCTCAGACCTTTCAGTAGAGTGTTTAATGGGCAATGCTTTGGAAACCTCAGCCTGGGCTGAAGTAGAGTTAAGGACTCAAGCAGCAATGCTGGGCATCACCGCAGATGTGTTTGCTGTGACTAGGTCACAGGCCAAGCTGGCTAACACTGAACAGGCCTTGGATCCTGGAACAATGGACCAAGGGCCTTCCAAGAGAAGGAGCAGGAGGGGTAAGGCTGTGTCTCCCCCCCAGACTCAGTGTGAGGATCAATCTCTTGAGGGAGATGATCTCTGTCCCTGTGAAGAAACTGTCTCAGATGAACTGGAACCTAATCAGGTTTAGTTCTTGGGGACAGGCGGCCCTTCCAGGGCAGACTTGAGTTTGGAGCAGCAAACCTGCCCCTCTCTTGAACCCCTCAGACAGCAAGCTGCTGCTCAGGCTGCTGGGAGTATCAGTGGATCCCACAGGATCTATTGGGATGAGGGACTCCTGTACTCAGAGGGTAGAGACCCCAAGCCTGGTGCCACCAGGAGGTTGGTCATACCTCTGGTTTAGGGGCTTCCTACTCACCTTGGCACATGACATTCCCTTAGCAGGACACTGATGCCAAAGCAAGACTTGGGACAGGCTTGTCCCTCACTTTCACTGGCCTCACATGTCAGAGGACACAAAGGAGTTTTGTTGCTCCTGTACCACCTGTCAAGCCAGTGGTAAGTCAGGTGGTACCACAAAGTCCCCCCTCATACCACTACCTGTGGTGGGGGCTCCCTTTGAGAGGGTTGGGATTGATATCAATGGTCCCATGAACCCTCTAACTGCATCTGTGCACAGTAATATTCGAGTGGTGGTGGACCATGCCACTAGGTATCCAGAGGCTATACCCCTTAGAACTACCACAGCTCCTGTGGTGGCAAGGGCCCTCCTAGGACTTTTATTCAGAGTGGGATCCCTAAGGAGGTCTTAACTGACAGAGGTACAAACTTCATGTCAAGTTATATCACTCAATGTGGAAGGAGTGTGGAGTGAACTGTACGTTCACCACACCCTATCGCCCACAATGCAATGGGTTAGTTGAAGGATTCAACAAAACCCTCAAGGACATGATCCCGGGCCTCCCAGAAAAGTTTAGGTGAAAATGGGATGTCCTGTTGCCCTGCCTTCTCTTTGCCTACAGAGAGGTCCCACAAAAGGGGGTTGGCTACAGCCCTTTAAAAATAAAAAAAAATCTTTTTATTAATAACGAAAACAAATTATTAGCAATGGATAATAAAAAGACACGTTGCAGGCAATATTTACAATCAGTTCTTGCTTGCAGACCCACATATACCATAACATGCAATTTTCATTTACATTTTGTGACCACACAACGTCAGGACAGCCTTACTCCTGTAGGGGGGGGAACGCTTCCAATGGTGCACATAACATCCCTCTGTGTTTATTCCAGTCCCCCCAGATCTTTGTCAATTTTTGTGGGCACCCTCTCGCCTCATATATTACCCTCTCCATCTGCATGCACCAGTCCATATCGGTCACCCAATCACAGAATTTGGGCACCATGTCTCCCTTCCAAGTTCTGGCAATGTTACGTTTGGCCACCACATTTCCCAAGGTGACCCAAATCCTTTCTTTTGCCGCCAAATCAGTGGCTTCCCATATATTAAACAGACATAACCGGGGCGTGACTTCCATAGATTTCCTGCAGACCTCCCACATTTTGGATGTTACCTTTCCCCAATACGAGTGTACTATCGGGTGTAGATACGTCCCTTCCTGGCCACAACCTCTAGGGCATAGTGGGGAGCTCAAGGTACCCATTCTGACCAGCCTCACACTGGTATAATATACTCGATGCAGAAGTTTAAGCTGTATTAACTTGAACCTGGACCGAATAGCCACATCCCGGGGGGATGCCAATGCCTCCCGCCACTGATCGTCATCTAGATCACCCACATTCTCCAAGTGGCTCGGGTTTTCTCCAAAGCATCTGGTGGTGTTATTTAATATCCTCCTGTAAGTCAAGGAGATTGCTTTGTCTTTGAGGTAGTCATCCAGGAGTCTATCCTCCAATGGCTAGGCTGCTGGTAGATCTGCATCCTTAGGAATAGCCCTGACCAACGCACTCCTGACCTGTAGGTATCTAAAGGTTTCCCCCACACTAAATTTAAAATCTCTTTGGAGGTCACTAAAGGGGATTATTTTACCTTCCGCCCAGACGTCTCTGACCCTAGAGAGCCCAATAAGATCCCATTTGTCAAATCCAGCACATTTCGCCAAAAGCCCCAGTCGATCCGTCTCCAGAAGGGGAGTGGCTTGTGCAATCTTATTTTTCCATCCCATTGCGGACGTGGCCGCATGCCAGAGCGTGACTGTAGTCACCGTAGGAATATACCTTGGACTATGTGACTTTTCTCCATACAATGCCCGTTGATAGGACCCTGGTGTCATATTATATCGATCCATCCTCTTCCCTTTGTTCTGCACCAAAACACGCAGCCTGCAAAGGCAGTGTGTGTGTGTAAAGGTGCAGGGCCTCTAAGGGTGGCACAATAAGTGCTGCAGCCCTTAGAGGTCTTCCCTGGTCACAGTGCCCTGGGTACCTGTGGTACCATTTACCAGGGGCTGACCTGTGGCCAGAGATGCCAATTGGGTACAGTTTTGGGGAAAGAACACAGGCCCTGGGAACCTGATTGGCAGGGACCCAGGGCACATCAAGTCAAAGTGCATCAGTCGTCTGGCAAAAAGTGGGGGGGTTACTGCAACAGAAACCCACTTCCTTACACAAGCCCACCCCTGCCCAAAGGCCAGGAGACTCAGCCAAAGCTGGGAGAGTCTTCCTAGTCTTTCAGGCGAGGAAGAGTAGAGGAAGTGGTTTGAAAGTTGCAGGGCCTACTCTGCCTTACATCCTTCTGTCCAGGTCAGTCCCTTTGGGGAGCTGGCCTAACTCAACAGTTTCAGGACCTAATTCCCAATGCTCCTTTCCTATCTCTTTAGTGCCCTCACCCCTCTTTTTAGTTTGGGTTCAGAGGTGCCTACCTCTGCAATTTCTAATTTAGCTAGGGCAAAGCCCAGCTTACCCACAGAGGTTACCCACAGCTTGAGCAACCCCACCATGACCAATAAGGTCAGGGGGCCTAACTTGCTATTTGGCAGGGGGCTAGGCCACCATGCCAGGACAGTGCTGCCATGAAGGTTAACACCCAGCAGAGGCTACTGACAGCTGTCAGTGCCCAGAACCACACCTTTAGCTCCTCACTGGTAGGTGAAGGGGCTACCTTACAGGCTTCTTTGGGTTCTGGTTGCCTATCTGCTGTTTTAGGGTGGGGGGTCACTACACTTGGTAGGGAACACCCTTCTTCCACCCTCTGTTCTGCCAGCTGAGGAGCCACCAACTCAGGCTGGACAGTTGCCTGACTAGTCAGGGCTTTTTGTTGGCTAGGGGGGACTTCACCAGTGCCAATTTTGGAGTTCTCCCTTACTGGGATAGAATCTCCCTGGCCCACTGGCACTGTGGCTAACAGTTGCCCACCTTTCCTACACTGTTTCTTCTTTTTCTTTTGGGGCTTAGCTGTACTAACTGCAGGTTGAGCCCCCCCAGGTTTCTTGGGTGAGGTCCGGCATTGGACCAGTACCTCTCTTTGGCTCAGACCAACCTCTGGGTGGTCGTTCCGAAGGAGGCAATCAAGGGGGAGGTCTTTACTGACTACCACCTTTCTCCATCTAAGTGACCCAGCTACTTCTAGGGGCACTACAGCCACAGGCCTAACAGTGACACCCCCTGGGACAGTCCTTACTCTTTTTGTTTCCCCTGGGACATACTAGTTTGAGAGAACCAACCTGTCATGCACCACAGTGTGACTGGCACAGGTATCTCTCAGGGCAAGGGCTGGGATTCCATTCACCAGTAGGTGGTGGAAGTGTCTACTCCCCTCTGGAATCTCCAGCTTACCTTGTGGCCCCATTTTTCAGTTGAAGGCTATCAGGGCTTCCTCATCTGAGGAATCACCCTATAAAGCTACAGTGGCAACCCCTGGAGCTACACCAGTCACCCCTGGAGCTGTACTAGGGGCTTTGTTTTTAGGACAGCTAGGGTCCTTGGTGTGGTGTCCTACCTTTTGACAGTTGTGACACCATACTCTGTTAGGATCCCAATTCTTACCTTGCAACCCTGTTTTAGTTTGTGAGGTGTCTTTGGGCCCACCCTCCTGGACAGGTTTTTGGGGGGCTACCTGGGACTCCTTACTTTTATCTTTAAGGGGTTCACTGTCTTTCCTCTGGGGAGGCTTTGTAACCCCTTTCTTTTGGTCACCCCCAGTGGACGTCCTAGTTACCCTTGTTTTGACCCAGTGGGCTGCCTTCTTTCCCAATTCTTGGGGAGAAAGTGGACCTAGGTCTACCAGGTACTGATGCAACTTTTCATCAATGCAATTACTTAATATGTGTTCCTTCATAAACAGGTTGTAAATTCCATTAAAGTCATGCATATTGTTTACAGTTAACCAGCCATCTAGTGTTTTTACTGAGTAGTCTACAAAATCAATCCAGGACTGGTTTTGGGTTTTGTGAGCCCCCCTGAATCTAATTCTGTACTCCTCAGTTGTGAGTCCAAATCCCTCAATCAGAGTTCTCTTCATGAGGTCATAAGACCCAGCATCTGCCCCAGAAAGGGTCAGGAGTCTGTCTCTGCAGTTACCAGAGAACAGTTCCCAAAGGAGTGCCCCTCAGAAAGTCTTCTTCACCCTTCTGGCTTCACAAGCCCTCTCAAAAGCTGTGAACCACTTGGTGATATCATCACCCTCCTCATATTTAGGGACAATCCCTTTGGGGATTTTAGGATCATAAGATTGCTCTCTATCCTTATTATTTTGATTGCTGCCACCATTGATGGGTGCTAAACCCATCTCCTTTCTTTCTTTCTCTAGAGCCAGGAGTCTGGACTCCAGATCCAGTCTTTTGGCCAGCCTTGCTAAAAGGCTGTCCTCCTCATTGAGGCTGTCCTCAATGTCCTCACCAGAGCCTGAGCCACCTGTGTGGCCTCTAGGTCCCCAGAGGTTGATTCTTGGAAGTAAGGGAACAGGGTTCCTTTCTTCCCTAGGAAGTGGTGGAGGTGGGCACCTTTCTCCATCCTCCTCACCTCCTTCTCCCTCTGACTGGTCATCACCATTTTCAGAGGGGTGGGCCTTTGAATACTCAGCCAACAGCTCCTGGAACTTTTGTTTGGTTGGGTGAGGGCCCATTAGTATATTTTTAAGTTTACATAAGGACCTTACACCCTTGAAAGACATGTGAAGGTAAGGGGTGAGGTCAAGCTCCTCAACCATGTCCTGTATGTCATTATTATCTTCACTAATTGCTGGGTTCTGTTTTTGAGACATTCTAACAAAAAAGTTCTAACCCCTCTACCCTTGACTACAGTGACTTTTTATTTTCTAAAATTCTAAAGGGACTTAAGCAAGGCCCTAACAAGAATTTTAGTAGTTTGGTAATAATTTGCCAATTTGAAAAAATCAGAATTCTAAAGGCAATTTAAGAGTTCTGTCGTGTGATCAGGTGGTAACCAAGTAGTCCAACAAATGCAAGGTGTATATCCCACCGCTGATCCACCAATGTAGGAAACTGGCTCTATATATACTACACCAAAATGAGGTATAGTGTGTATAGAGTCCAGGTGACCCCAGAGGTAGGCAGAGGTTAAAGTTAGATAGAACCTTACTCTCTATTTGTGGTAGAGTGGTCGAGCAGTAAGGCAGTATCAGAGAACAGTGTTAAGCATTTGATGTACACACTCAGTCAGCAGATGAATTCACACACTCAAGAACTGAACTCTAGGCCAATTGTTTTTGTATAAAAAATATACTGTTGTTTTATTTTTTAGAACCAAGCAAGCCTGGCACAGGTAAGCATTAAATACTTTACAGGAATAAGTTATTGATTGTTGAACAGTTTGAAAATGCAATGGAAATTGTACTTTGTTTGATTTACAGGGAATGCAGTAGGTTGCAACACTTAGCAAATACAGTACATTGGAATGAATAGGCTTTTTCAGTAAATTGCAGGTAAGTTACTTTTCTCGTTACTTTTCTAACTCAGTGCTGGATACCTAGATTCAGCACTGGGACATTTCCTGAAAACAGGTAAGCAAATATGTTTTGGTTATTCGCAGGATTTTTAAAGAATATCTTTAGATTTCAAAACTCCACACTTAGTCGGTTTTTGGAAGAAAAACAGTGCCTTGAAATGAATAGGCTTTTTCAGTAAATTACAGGTAAGTTACTTTGTACGTTACTTTTCTTACTCAGTGCTGGATACCTGGATTCAGCACTGGGACATTTCCTGTAAACAGGTAAGTAAATACGTTTTGGTTATTTGTGCGATTTTTAAAGAATATTTTTAGATTTCAAAACTCCACACACAAACTTTTTGAAAGAAAATTGTCAATTTTATCCTATGGAGGAAAAACAGGTTATCGGCTCACAGGTAAGTGATCCACTGTGGGAGTTAAGGTTCTGGGGTTAGACTCAGGGGTCTCCCAGGGTCCGTGATGCACTTTTGTTTCACCCTCAGCGGCACTAGGGCGGCCGGGTGCAGAGTGTTGAGGCCCAATGTTATCCTATGGAGGATAGGGGCCCTCCGGTTGGTGGCTGCTGGCAAGCAGGCCACTGGGTTGTGGGAGCAAAGCTCCTAGGGTTTAGGTCAGGGCAAATAGGGAACCAAATTAGCACCAACGGTGCACCCTCAGCGGCACTAGGGCGGCCGGGTGCAGGGTGCTGTTTTGAGGTTGGGTGCCCTGTTGTTTCCAATGGAGAACCTCCGGTTAGAAGAAACACTGCAGGCTCGGGGACGAGGATCTTCTGGGTGCGACCACCACTTTGAGGGGTAAGTTGGGATGTCTTGGGTTGGTTAGGCACCGTTGGTTTGGGCACACAAGGCCGTGGGGCGTCGGGTGCAGGGGTGCCTTGGGATGTCGGAAAGTCTTACCCGCTCTGGTCGCGGTAGAGGGGATCCTCTGGATTGAGGCTGCAGGCGTCGTCTGGAGACTTGAGGTAGATCAGGAGTCGCCGGATCTTGGGTCAGGATCGCCGGGGTGACCTCCTCGTGGTGTTTTTCCACTTGAGCTCAGGCCAGGTTCGGCGGGTGCAGAGTGGGCTGGATTCGCGGTATCCAGCCGGAGCCAGAAGCTGCAGTTTGAACAAGTCCGGTGTTCACGGGAGAAGCAGTCTTGGAAGTGAAGGCAGGCAGGTCCTCCGGGGTTTTTGAGGTTGCTGGCTGCAGGACACACTGGGATTTCGCAGGAGCAGGTTTGAGGGTGATCCAGCGGGTTACTAGCAACAAGCATTCATACACCGAATACTCACCTGGGCCCATTCATTCATACTACGCTAGCAATTTCCGCTGGTGGGTCAGTTGTACTCTTTATCAATATCCCTGCTACCAATTACTTTTCTGATTGAAGAGTAATGACTTACCAATGGACCCTTTGATAATTGGGAAGTTTAAAATGAGTGACATTCATTACAATTCTTAAATTCTTAAAATAATCACTGAGTCAATAAGTTTAAAAATGTTTATCTATAGTTTTAGCAGAGTAAATACAGAACCACATGATACTTAATCGTATATCAAGGATGAAGCATATTAATAATCAATTATCGATCAATGACGGTTCCTCAGAAAGAAGAAGATAGAGACAGCAGCACAGCTAAAGGTTGCATTTATATTTACCTAAAGGTGCGAGAAACCAAACACCTTGGCCAAGGAGTTGGAAAGATAGGTCCCAGGAAGGATGAAGACCAAAGACCTCCGGACCAGGTTCAGGACAGGTGACCTCTCTATCAATGACGCCTGCATCGTTCCCCTCTCTGACACTTCGCTCCTCCTCGAGTTCTGCCGTGTCTTCCTTCTAATGGATTCCGCCGCCCCCACCTCAGGACCTCTTTGGACAGCGATTCAGTCTGCAATCGATCAGCTTGTATGTCTGGAGCTAGAGCGTTCTAATGCCAATGCCTGATCTTGCGCTTGTGCTAATGCTCCTGTGCTTGAGCTAGTTAATTAACTAATTTTCTATCTATTATACCCTTCTACTCCCAGGTACCTCCCATTAATGTTTCAAATTTATGGGCCCACTACTTCTGATTGGACGGGGGTTGATCCTCACACCATGTCAATTTAGTTCTATTTCTTTAAGCCCATTGTTTTAAAATACCGCCCATCACAATTAATACATTTGCTTTATTTCCCACCCGTTTCCCATTGATTCCGTAATACATTTAGTATACATTTGTTTCGACTTCAGGTACATTTCAGATGAACTTGTGAACCAGGCTTCGCGACCTTGGAGGGCTTCCAAGTTGACTTCATCGCTTCCTCTGGTCAGCCTTGCAGGGCGCATGTGCAGAACCAATGTCTCTCGAGCTGCAGTTCAACCAACCCAGGCCCATTTATGAACTAATTAAAGTCAAAGAAGAAAATATTAAAATCACAAATAAATGGTTTCACTGTATACCCACTTTGTCTACTCTATTCCCATTTAATTATAAATCTATCCCGCATTAATAGCATTAGAATATCACAGTTTTTAATTGCAACATATGCGCAAGCTTTAGCACGTGAAAACATTAAGCAGCCATTTTAATACACACTGCGCAGAAGCAAAGATTTCCCTCCAAGCAAAGAAAGACGTCATACCACGTGATATGGTTGACACATGCGCAATGAAATTCTCGCGCTTAGCGGCCATTTTAGATTTAGACAAGCGTTACTTATTAGTTTAAACACATAGGCAAGCTTCTCTAGGATAGTGTTCATGGGTGCATTTGTTAGTGGAGACATTACAAAGTTTAATAAATTAATACTGTGAGAGGATTGCTTACAAGCAAGTCTCATTGTGAGTTCTTGCTCCATCAATCCCCTCTCTGATGGTGTTTCTGAGCCATCAAAATACTACCCACAACCAGATGCCAACTTTTAGCATAAAATTGTCTCAGCTTCATTTTTACACTTTCTATTTTTATCGTCTCCTTTCAGTTTCTTGTATAATTCACTTTTCAGATCTTCTAATTCAATTTCATCAAATTTTCGTTTCTTTCCTTTTCCTGTCACTCTATACGTCTCATTCTTTCTACAGCATTTAGACCATATCATTATTGACAATATTATTATTGCTATCCCTACTAAGGGTACTAATATTTGACCTATAAGTCCTTTCCCTACATTAGCAAACCAGGTACCAATTGACGTAATGCTATTTGTCAATCTTTCCCATACACTATCAACTTCCAGTTTTTTTAATTCATTCTCAAGTTTTGTTATATTCTGTATATACGTTCCAATTTCTGCACTTTTGTCAGGTATGTACGTGCAACAATGTTTCGTTTTCAATAATTTACAGACTCCGCCCTCTTTTGCTAATATTATATCAAGAGCAAGTCGATTTTGCATAACCATTGATCTAATCGCAACCATCTCCGCATTAATCATTAGAAAACCTCCAGCAGTATCTGTTGATAAGCGATCAACCACTGTAGATAATTTACATATTTTCCTTGAGTTCAGAATTATTCCCACTGAAGGTATCAATGCACCAAATATGTCACCTACAATTTCAGAAAAACTAGCTCTTTTACTGCGTGTTAATTCACTATTATTTTCATTGCTCCCAGTGTTTCTTTTTACGTGGTATATTTTTGGAAAAACTATTCCAAAATAACAACTCCCATACCACCGTGCAGGAAGCCTAAAGTAAGCCTTATTCCCACACACATAATAGATTCCAGGAAAAACTGAATCTGTTCCTCCTTTTAGTCCCCAACCTCCAAGAATTAAGAAATTATGTTCACATTCACTGGTACCGATGAAAATATTGTTATAATCAGTCTTTAACCTATGTAGACAAATTTTCCCTGTCTTTACAAAATCCAGAGCCATAGCAGCTTGAGCCTTGCCAGGTGTGTAACTACCCTCTTTCTCAGCCCAAGGTGGCAGATGAGCCTTATGCTCAGATGCTTTCTTTTGGAAATCTTGTCTTCTATCTTCTACTAAATTCAAAAATATCTTTTCTTCTTCATGTAACGAACATGTTAGATTGCTTCTATGTGCATGTGTTATATCTATTGACTTCATTGTTAGGAAAAATTCTCCCATAAACTGTGCATCTCGACTACTAAGCACTGGGTTCATATTCTTTCGAATCGGAACCTCAGAAAATATCACATCTATATTTGAATAATAATACTGAAGGCTCCCTGTTTTATAAAATAAACTATTCAATACACTACATGATATGCCATAGGTTAATGGCAAATGATCATATGTTAACCCTTCTGCTACTGATTCGGGTAACTTCATACAGACATAACAATTACTAACTTCCATGGTATCTACATATTGAAACAATAATTTTGTTAAAACATTCAAACTAGTGTCGTTATCTGTTACCTCATGATGAAAATCTGGTTCATCTTCTGCCTTTAATTCTACTCTATTACTTCTCAAGTTATCTACCCTTCCCTTCGTTTCGTTGTTAATCTTTTTATCCATTATCAGAAGGTAAGGAATTGCTACGATCACAGCTAACCATACTATAAGCACCACTATCAGACTACATATGCATATAGCACAGCATCTTTTACAAGATTTCTGTTTCGGTCTCCCAGAAACTCTGTCGTCAGGCATTTTGACAAGGAAGATTTCTCTTCTTATCTTTTCTTTCAAGACTTAATGTTTATCAAGGTGGTTTTATTTCTTTTTCATAAGTCAGTTCCGCACTTGTTCCTTCGTCACCACTTTCACTTGACTCTGAACTCTCGTAGTCTTCAAGGATTATATAAGTCCAATCAGGACCTTTAAATTTATTGTTCACAAGTTTCAGTCTTTTGCTTTTTCGTTTTACAGTTCCACTTGTTTGTTCCGTTAGGCTTGTTACTTCATTTACTTGTTCTGGATCTTCACTTCTGGTTTCTATATGGTATTTCACTCTTTTAATGACACTAGGCCAATGATCACCTTTCCTGACCTTCTTTGTTTGTACTGTTTCTTCACTTCTTATTTCTTCTTTAGAAGTTCCTTTATTTTCAAGTTGTGGCACAGTTTGTTTTTCTTTGTTCTCAGTTTCTTCTTCTATTTGTTCTTTTTCAGGTCTAATTGGTTTTTCTTCAATTGCTCCAATGTGAGTTTCTAGCAACTGTCCTTGTTCAGGATTTACGTCTTCATGTTTGAGGTTCTCGTGATCTTCTTCTTCTTGAACGTATTTTCCAAAATCTAACTTGTTCTGATCAGGGCTTATTGCACTTTGTACTTCTGCAGCCTGACTGCGTTCTTCTAAACCTGTCTGTCCCTGCTCAAATGTTATTGTTTCGTTGTTGATTTGAGCCCAATGTCTTCTCCCTATCTGGTCCTGCTCAGGTTCTCTTATTGTTTCATTTTCCTCATCCTGAGCTGCTTCTTCTTCACCTATCTGGTCTTCCCTAATTTCTTCTAATTTTGATCGGCTTCTTGTTCTATTGTAAACTTCTGGTATGTCAACCACTGGTACCCAGTCCTGACTTGTGCTCGGTTGTTCTTCTTCAGCTTCTCTCGAATCTCTCACCTGGGATTCTTAAGCTGGGCAACCTTCAGCTTCCTCAGTTATTGATGCGGTCTGAGGATTTTCTCCTTCAGGCTCTGGTACCCTTTTGGTGTGGCTTACATGAATCCAATTAGGCAATCCTGCACATTTCACTGCTGTGTTCGTGACTAGTATAACCTGACAAGGTTCGCCCCACCTGGGTGATAGACACGTTTCTCTGTTGTGATGCTTCACAACCACCCAGTCTCCGGGATTCAGATCATGCTCTTGCTCAGGCTGCCTGGAAAGTGCGTCTTCTCCAACCTGGTGAGAGACAGAACGCACTAGGTCAGCCAATCCTTTGCAATAATCCAGAACCATATCATCAGTTATGTTCAGCAGTTTACTTGTAGGTACATGCGCTTGTCTCATTGCTCTTCCCATGATTATTTTGTGCGGACTCAATACGGTATTTCTATCAGGAATGCTTCTGAGTCCCATTAAAACAAGTGGCAATGCATCTGGCCAATCTAACGATGTTGATGCACACATTTTTGCCAGTCTTGATTTTATTGTGCCATTCATTTGTTCAACAACTCCAGAAGCCTCTGGGCGATATGCACAGTGCAATTTCTGCTCAATTTGGAATGCTTCACAGATAATTCTGATCACATCGTTGTTGAAGTGACTTCCTCTATCTGATTCCAAAGTTACTGGGAAACCGAACCTAGGAATGAGTTCTCGTAGCAACAACTTTGCGACTGTAATACTGTAATTCCTTCTAGTAGGGTAAGCCTCCACCCACCTTGAAAACAGACATACTATAACAAGTACATATTTCAGTCCTCTACATGGTGGTAACTGTATGAAATCTAACTGTAATCTCACAAAGGGACCCTCAGCCTTTCCAATTTTTCCCAAACCAATTACTGTTTTTCTTCCTGGGTTATTCATTTGGCAAGTTAAACACCTTTGGCATAGACTCTCTGCTGCAGCCCTAAACTTTGGATTATACTAACTTTGCCTGAAGAGTCTAATCATGGCATCTCTCCCTACATGTGTGTCTCCATGATACATTCTGGCCATTTGTGAAATCAGACAGTCGGGCATGACTGGTCTGCCATCAGCATAAACCCATATATCATCATCTGCTCTTCGAGAACATCCTATTTTTATCCAAGCATCTCTTTCACTCTCGTCAGCATCATCTTGCAGTCTTTTCACATCATTCCATGTTTCAGGTGGTGCATATAGCATAAGTTGGCAGCTGATTCCCATTCTTTCAACCTTTTTATTTACTGACAACCTGTTTTTGGCACAATGTTGAGCCACCAGATCTGCATATCTGTTACCGACTACTACCCAGTCATCTCCTGACTGGTGTGCAGCACATTTCACCACCGCCAATTCTTTGGGTGATTGTATTGCTTCTAGTAGTTCTTTTACAAACTGTCCATTTTTGATTGGGGATCCTGAAGAAGTCTTGAAATCCCTCTGCATCCACAGTTGGCCAAAGTCATGCACAACCCCGTACCCATATTGACTGTCCGTAAATATGGTTACTTTCTGATTCTTCCCAATTTTGCAGGCTTTAATCAAGGCAATTAATTCAGCTACATGTGCAGATTTGACTCCTGGTAAATAGGATGCTTCGACTATTCCAGTTAATTCACATACAGCATATGCTGCACTTAATTTGCCATCTCCATGCCTTTGACATGAACCATCTACAAACAGCTCCCTGTCTGGATTCCTGAGAGGCAGTTCCTGTATATCAGGACATGGTTTGGTGCACAATTCTGTGACTTGTAAACAATCATGTTCCTCTTTATCATCTTTTACTTCCTCATGATACGGATCTGGTAGTAATGTAGCAGGGTTTACAATTGTGCACCTGACAATAGTCACATTTTCAGCACCTAAGATTATTCTCTCATATTTAGTCAGCCGACTAGGAGTAAGATGCTGAGTTCTGGTTCTTGTCAACAGAATCACCACTGAGTGTGGGACAAACACAAACACTTTCACAGGATGTCCCATTACAATTGATTCACTTTGTTCAATACTCAAATATGTAGCAGCTACTGCTTTTAAGCAGCCTGGCAACGCTGCTGCCACTGGGTCCAATGTAGCAGAAAAATATGCTATAGGACGTCTGTCCAAACCATGTCTCTGAGTTAGAACTGAAAGTGCACAATTTTCTCTCTCATGACAGAATAACGCAAATTCTCCTGTATAATCAGGCATACCTAGGGCAGGTGCTTCACACAAAGCACTTCTCAATTTTACAAAAGCTCCTACGCTCTCATCATCCCACTCAACTGGGTCCTTTGCCTTCTTTTTCGTCATTTGAATCAATGGTTTTGCTAGCAGCGAAAACCCTACTATCCACTGTCGACAATATCCCACTATTCCAAGGAACATTCACACTTCTCTTTGAGTTACAGGCATTTGCATTCTCTTGATTAATTTTACTCTTTCAGAGGTTATCCTTCTTTTTCCCCTCTCAATTTGGTGTCCTAAATACTTAACTGCTATTGTACAAAACTGCAGTTTTTCAGGAGATACTTTATGTCCTTCCTCAGCCAAATGGTTAAGTAATGCAATTGAATCTTCAACACAATCATCATGAGTGTTCGATGCCACCAGTAAGTCGTCTATATACTGTACTAAAACTGAACTTCTGGGTAGCACTAACTTCTCCAAACACCCTTTCAGTATTTGATTGAAAATGGAGGGACTTTCCGTGTACCCCTGAGGAACACGATTCCATACATAGACTTTGTTCTCGAATTTAAATGAAAAGAGATACTGGCTATCTGGGTGCAATGGTATTGAAAAGAATGCTTGGCATAAATCAATCACAGTAAACCATTCTGCACTCCAGGGGATCTGGTATAGGATTACTGCAGGATTTGGCACTATAGGGCAACAAGGTACCACAATCTTATTAATTTTGTGTAAATCCTGAACAATCCTATATTTTCCACTAGGCTTCTTCAAACCCATGATTGGTGAATTACAAGGGCTACTCATAACTTCTTTTAATATGCCTTGTTTTAGCATTCTGTTAATTTCCTCAACAACTCCTGCTTTTACTTCTGCACTCATTTTGTACTGTCTGGTATTTGGGAAAATTGCACCTTCTTTTACAATGATTTTTACTGGGTCTATTTTGGCCGTAAGTCCTACTTCTTTCCCGGTAAAATCCCATACCATGGAATTTACTGTAGTTCTTAATTCGTCAGGTAACTCGTCTTTTGTTATCAAAGAGAACATCTCATCTACTTCTGTACCTTGTTTTGCAATCATAATTTTGTATACATGATCTTCATCCGGGGTCTGAACTGCAACACCATCCGGTGTGCAGAAAATTGTGCAGTTCATTTTGCACAACAAATCTCGGCCCAGTAAGTTTACTGGACTGGAATCACACACTACAAACTGATGCATTTCTCTAAAATTTCCAATTTTTACTTCCATTGGTTCGGTAAGAGGTGTTTTAATTTTACGATTAGCTACACCTACGACTTGGATAGCTTCTCCAGAGAGAGGAAGGTCTGGGATGTCTGCTGTTCTCACAGTAGAACGAGTAGCACCAGTGTCCAAAAGGAAAGTGATGTCATTACCTCTTACTTTCCCTTCAACAAATGGACCTGACTGGTCTACCGGCAAGGATGCGCCCAGCACGCACTCCTTCTCCCCCTCTCTTAGGCACCGTCATTGATTATACTGATAAAAATCATCCTGTAAAAGAAACTGTGAAGTTACATAATCATTCTTACCACTTCCTCCTTGATATCCGACGTCTGTACCATGCTTTGCTCTGCTTACATTACCCTGTATAGGAGCAGGTGGCAACTGACTCTGAGGATTTACACCCTGCTGTGAGTCATTCTGCGTCTGTGGATTTAAATTATGATTTGGGCCATTATTATTTCGAATCTTTTACATTCATTCTTCCAATGCCCCAATTTTCCGCATCCATGACAAGGAAATTTCTTTTTAGCCTCTTCTCTACTCATTCGTCCCCTCACTTTACCACCATTTCCTGTGTCACCATTCGTTCCTGAATCTTTTCCCTGATTATCAGTTGGATTATCCAAATTAATTCCCTGTCGCTCAGCCATTTTCACTTGAGCCCACATCACCTTCTCTTGTAGTTTCTTGTGCCTATCCTCAATGTCGTCTCCACAATATTTCGCATATTTCAAAATTTCATCTATGGGTTTCCCTTGCCAGCACAACATGTGCTGCTTAATCATCTGACAAATCTCTGGCTTTAAACCATAAACAAATCGATAAACAAACTGACTCATGTTTTTATCTCCAATGTCCTCAAATCCACTATACTGTTTGAATACCTGCAATAGGCGTTCATAATAGGCATGTACTGATTCACTTGCTCCTTGGGTAGTCCTGTCTATTTTCACCCAATCGTTTCCTTTGGTGGTATTTTCCCTTTCAAGTAAGTTATCACCTGCTGATACTTTTTCATCACATCACTTGATGGAGCACCTGTCTTTGGATCCCTAGGATACTCTTCACTCGGCCAGTCAACTGTAATTTTACAATCTGTCCACAAATCGGCAGGTACCACTATGTCGAACAAACCATCCAAGTCCTTCAACAATACTTTTGACACTTTCACAAATCTCTCAACTTGCTTGTACCATTCAATTGGCTTTTCTCTCAACTTCGGAAAATCATTCGTAAATGACAAAGTATCCTGTATACTCCATGGGACATTAACATAACCTCCTCCAGGTACTTCTCGCATCGGATACATCTGATCTGCTTTCCCTGTTTCTTTCAATAAATATTCAGAAGTTGTTCTACTGTACCGTGCCTCTTCCTTTTTCTTTGTCCATCTAGTTTTCCATTTATCTAGATCTCCCCATTTCTGTAAAACTGACATTAATTCTTTTATTTGTAGTTTTCGGCCAGAGTCATTCATATTTTCTAAATCTTTGTCAGAAAAATCTGCTCTATAGGGTTTCTGTAACACCTTTGACTTTCCTATTTCAATTCCCATCTGCAAGGCCAAATCTGATAATTTCTCATGAAATATCTTTACATTTCTAGTTATACTTCTGCATATGAACAATAGTTCTTCTTCATCGTAAGTATTTAAACGATCTACTCCCACATTTCCTGCTATCATTTCTTCTAACTCAACTTTTAATTTGTAGATGTCCATTATCTTTGGGGGTGAACTCTGTCTGTCTGATCCTTGTGCCCATCTTTCTAAGTCTTCTGGCGTTACTACTGTTGCACTCTTAGTTCCAGATGATGTTACTATATTTACATCTTTGGAGCAACCAGGTGTTATTCTTCTAGGAGTGCTATTTACAGATCCTCGAATTGGTAAATCCATTAGGGATATCATAGATTCACAATCACTCATATGGTCATCAATTATTACAGTTTCAGGTTTGGGAATTTCTACGGGTGTAGGCATGACTAAAGGTTTCGGATAATTTACCTTGTCACCATATAAGGGAACCACGGGACCAATTGTTACAGGTATGGTCAGGGAATCAGGATGTGCATTCAACTGTGTTATTTTCTGTATCAATTCTGCTCTGTTTTTGTCTATTGCCTCTTTTTCTTTATCCTAAAGTACCCTATTAACTGGTGCATTATGCAATACTTGCGGTACCAATGGTGTTTTTAAAAGTGGTGCGCTTGGGGTACATCCACCTGCCCCTTCCTGGTATGGTGGCGGGTTCTTTAATATTTCTTCCATAAATTCATCCTCAGAATCTCCAATCCCTGTCAAATGTTTTGTCTTTTCTGTGCATTTACCTCCTAATGACTCTTCTGTCATAATTACTGGATACAAACCCTCTGTAAGCATCGCTCTTCTCCACTGCTTCATCTGACCATCTCTTGACTCATTTTGGTATCTAGGAAAAAATCCCCGATAACCCCTACTGCTTCTTGCTCGGTCACGTTCGAATGCCTCGGTTTCCCATTCTTCTAAGGCTTTGTATTGCGTTAATCTTGGTCTGGGTTCTAAGTCATTCATCCTCAATCTTAAATTTTGAAGAATTCTCCCATTGAAAGTACCATTCTCTGGGAATGCTAATATTCCGTCATTTTTGGTATATTCTATCCAATTTTCTAACCATACGCAAGTATGATAACCTCTCTCCATCATCATAAATGAAGCAGGCGTTTTTGCTAGTGGAATGATAATTCCTTCTCTAGTTTTGATGGGTTTATCTTTCTTAAAATAATTTTTAACTTTCTGTAGAAATGACATTTTTCTCTTTTCTCCATACATTTTTGGTAAATATCTATGTATCGAATTATATTCTACAAACCCTAAGAATCTCTTGTCTGGACGGGTTCCTGTTAAAGTCGGATCACGTTTCCACATATATTCTCCACTATCCACTAGGATTTCGACTTCTATGCTACCAACCAATTAAATTCCAACTAACATTTGTCTCTGAACCAATCCTAGCGCGACTTTTTAGTGACGTTTGTCTGACAACCCCTCCTTTACAATCTGCGCTTCTCTGTCCCTCGCTGTTTCGACCTATCCCAGCGCACCACCTGTGACGTCTGTATTACTCCTGACTACTGACCCCTCCTTTACGAGAGTCGTTCCACGCCCGCTGTTTCAACCAATCCCAGCGCGGCGTTTGTGACGTCAGTTCTCTCTCCGGTAACTGACCCTCCCTTTACAAAATCTTACGCAAACTTTATATTCTTTATACTTCTTATTAAAATTCAGTAACAACATAAAACATTCGCTATCGTGCCAGTTTCTCTAATTTGGAAAAGATAGTTTCTTTCACACTTAGTAAAACCTTTCCATTTACTAAACATACACTACGAGTAAAACCCTTCCGTTTACTCTTCACGTAAGCTTCAGAAATACCTGTTACTTCTTCAATGTTACCCTTTCTAGGTGATATAACATCAATTTTTCACCAGCATATTCTTTTGCTGTCACTCACACGCACAGAGTCCCTAACAAGTACTGATAGCCCTGCTTAACTTTTCAGTACTATTTCTGCCTGACAGATAACCTCACTGCAGTATGGCTTCCACTTACCATCCGCTATTCAATTTTCCCCGGGGAATTCTAGACAACATAAAACAAAACTCTTGAACAAACGGATGTTAGTTTATAAAAATAAAATTCTCATTACCCAATTAACAAAGTACAACCATCCTCTGATAACCAGAAAACTGATCCAGCGGGTTACTAGCAACAAGCATTCATACACCGAATACTCACCTGGGCCCATTCATTCATACTACGCTAGCAATTTCCGCTGGTGGGCCAGTTGTACTCTTTATCAATATCCCTGCTACCAATTACTTTTCTGATTGAAGAGTAATGACTTACCAATGGACCCTTTGATAATTGGGAAGTTTAAAATGAGTGACATTCATTACAATTCTTAAATTCTTAAAATAATCACTGAGTCAATAAGTTTAAAAATGTTTATCTATAGTTTTAGCAGAGTAAATTCAGAACCACATGATACTTAATCGTATATCAAGGATGAAGCATATTAATAATCAATTATCGATCAATGACGGTTCCTCAGAAAGAAGAAGATAGAGACAGCAGCACAGCTAAAGGTTGCATTTATATTTACCTAAAGGTGCGAGAAACCAAACCCCTTGGCCAAGGAGTTGTAAAGATAGGTCCCAGGAAGGATGAAGACCAAAGACCTCCGGACCAGGTTCAGGACAGGTGACCTCTCTATCAACGACGCCTGCGTCGTTCCCCTCTCTGACACTTCGCTCCTCCTCGAGTTCTGCCGTGTCTTCCTTCTAATGGATTCCACCGCCCCCACCTCAGGGCCTCTCTGGACAGCGATTCAGTCTGCAATCGATCAGCTTGTATGTCTGGAGCTAGAGCGTTCTAATGCCAATGCCTGATCTTGATCTTGTGCTAATGCTCCTGTGCTTGAGCTAGTTAATTAACTAATTCTATATCTATTATACCCTTCTACTCCCAGGTACCTCCCATTAATGTTTCAAATGTATGGGCCCACTACTTCTGATTGGACGGGGATAGGGGGTTGATCCTCACACCATGTCAATTTAGTTCTATTTCTTTAAGCCCATTGTTTTAAAATACCGCCCATCACAATTAATACATTTGCTTTATATTTCCCACGCGTTTCCCATTGATTCCGTAATACATTTTGTATACATTTGTTTCTACTTCAGGTACATTTCAGATGAACTTGTGAACCAGGCTTCGCAACCTTGGAGGGCTTCCAAGTTGACTTCATCGCTTCCTCTGGTCAGCCTTGCAGGGCGCATGTGCATAACCAATGTCTCTCGAGCTGCAGTTCAACCAACCCAGGCCCATTTACGAACTAATTAAAGTCAAAGAAGAAAATATTAAAATCACAAATAAATGGTTTCACTGTATACCCACTTTGTCTACTCTATTCCCATTTAATTATAAATCTATCCCGCATTAATAGCATTAGAATATCACAGTTTTTAATTGCAACATATGCACAAGCTTTAGGACGTGAAAACATTAAGCAGCCATTTTAATACACCCTGCGCAGAAGCAAAGATTTCCCTCCAAGCAAAGAAAGACGTCATACCACGTGATATGGTTGACACATGCGCAATGAAATTCCCGCGCTTAGCGGCCATTTTAGATTTAGACAAGCGTTACTTATTAGTTTAAACACATAGGCAAGCTTCTCTAGGATAGTGTTCATGGGTGCATTTGTTAGTGGAGACATTACAAAGTTTAATAAATTAATACTGTGAGAGGATTGCTTATGAGCAAGTCTCATTGTGAGTTCTTGCTCCATCAAGGGGAGACAGGCCTGTAGGGCTGGGGCCAAGTCAGTGGGCGTCGTCCTCTTGTTAGCTCTGCACGGCTCTTCGTCCTTCTCCTTCTTTTCTTCTTGTTGTCAGGCTGGATCTGAGGAAGCAAGGTTCAGGTGCCCCCTAAATACTAGATTTAGGGGCGTTACAGGTAGGTAGAGGTCAGGGACCAATGGGTCCCTTCCCTGGGGTGGGTACACCCCCTATCATGCCACCCTCCAGTGGGAGGGGGGCAGGAGCCTGTCCCTGGTTGGTTGGGTCCCCCCATCCTCAAGATGGAGGGGACTCAGAGTTGTGCTTCACCTCGCCTCCCCCACCTGAGGGGTGGAGTTGGCAGAGGTGGGCACACCTCTTTCCCTCACTTGTTTTTCTCGCCGGTTCTCCCGCCCAAAGTGGGGGGTAGAACCAGTGGGGACCAGTTGCTGAAAGCAGCAAATGGTCTGGGGAGGCTCACAAAGGCGGCACACCTTTGAAGCTTCCCCTTCATGAACCCTGCCCATCCTGGGGGAGGAGGCTTGGCACCTCGTCCCAGGATGTGTATTGTTTCAGGCCCCCGAGAGCAGCAGGCTCTCGACCCAGGGGTCCAGAAACATGTCTGGTGGTGGCAGCTGAAGCAGCCACTCAGCCTGGACACTAGAGGTGGGTTAGGTTTCAGGGGGCATCTTCTAAGATGCCCTCTGTGTGCATTTTTCATTAAATCCCACACTGGCATCAGTGTGGGTTTAATGTGCTGAGAAGTTTGATACCAAACTTCCCAGTTTTCAGTGCAGCCATTATGGCGCTGTGGAGTTCGTAATGACAATCTCCCAGCACCATATACTCTTAATGGCAGCACTGCACTTACAATGTCTAAGAATGGACTTAGACACTGTAAGGGTACAGGGCTCATGCACCTGTACCCTCACCACTGGTAAATTGCAGGTAAGTTACTTTTCTAACTCAGTGCTGGATACCTAGATTCAGCACTGGGACATTTCCTGAAAACAGGTAAGCAAATACGTTTTGGTTATTCGCAGGATTTTTAAAGAATATCTTTAGATTTCAAAACTCCACACAGTCATTTTTTGGAAGAAAAACAGTGCATTGAAATGAATAGTCTTTTTCAGTAAATTACAGGTAAGTTACTTTGTACGTTACTTTTCTTACTCAGTGCTGGATACCTGGATTCAGCACTGGGACATTTCCTGTAAACAGGTAAGTAAATACATTTTGGTTATTTGTGCGATTTTTAAAGAATATTTTTAAATTTCAAAACTCCACACAGAAACTTTTTGAAAGAAAATTGTCAATGTTATCCTATGGAGGAAAAACAGGTTATCGGCTCACAGGTAAGTAATCGACTGTGGGAGTTAAGGTTCTGGGGTTAGACTCAGGGGTCCCCCAGGGTCAGTGATGCACTTTTTTTTCACCCTCAGCGGCACTAGGGCGGCCGGGTGCAGAGTGTTGAGGCCCAATGTTATCCTATGGAGGATAGGGGGCCTCCGGTTGGTGGCTGCTGGCAAGAAGGCCACTGGGTTGTGGGAGCAAAGCTCCTAGGGTTTAGGTCAGGGCAAATAGGGAACCAAATTAGCACCAAAGGTGCACCCTCAGCGGCACTAGGGCGGCCGGGTGCAGGGTGCTGTTTTGAGGTTGGGTGCCCTGTTGTTTCCAATGGAGAACCTCCGGTTAGAAGAAACACTGCAGGCTCGGGGACGAGGATCTTCTGGGTGCGACCACCACTTTGAGGGGTAAGTTGGGATGTCTTGGGTTGGTTAGGCACCGTTGGTTTGGGCACACAAGGCCGTGGGGCATCGGGTGCAGGGGTGCCTTGGGACGTCGGAAAGTCTTACCCGCTCTGGTCGCGGTAGAGGGGATGCTCTGGATTGAGGCTGCAGGCGTCGTCTGGAGGCTTGAGGTAGGTCAGGAGTTGCCGATCTCGGGTCAGGATCGCCGGGGTGACCTCCTCGTGGTGTTTTTCCACTCGAGCTTGGGCCGGGTTTGGCGGGTGCAGAGTGGGCTGGATTCGCGGTATCCGGCCGGAGCCAGAAGCTGCAGTTTGAACAAGTTCGGTGTTCACGGGAGAAGCAGTCTTGGAAGTGAAGGCAGGCAGGTTCTCCGGGGTTTTTGAGGTTGCTGGCTGCAGGACACACTGGGATTTCGCAGGAGCAGGTTCGAGGGGAGACAGGCTTGTAGGGCTGGGACCAAGTCAGTGGGCGTCGTCCTCTTGTTAGCTCTGCACGCCTCTTCGTCCTTCTTCATTTCTTCTTGTTGTCAGGCTGGATCTGAGGAAGCAAGGTTCAGGGTGCCCCCTAAATACTAGATGTAGGGGCATTACAGGTAGGTAGAGGTCAGGGACCCATGGGTCCCTTCCCTGGGGTGGGCACACCCCCTATCGTGCCACCCTCCAGTGGGAGGGGGGCAGGAGCCTGTCCCTGGTTGGTTGGGTCCCCCCAGCCTCAAGATGGCAGGGACTCAGAGTTGTGCTTCACCTCGCCTCCCCCACCTGAGGGGTGGAGTTGGCAGAGGTGGGCACACCTCTTTCCCTCACTTGTTTTACCCACCGGTTCTCCTGCCCAAAGTGGGGGGGTAGAACCAGTGGGGACCAGTTGCTGAAAGCAGCAAATAGTCTGGGGAGGCTCACAAAGGCGGCATGCCTTTGAAGCTTCCCCTTCATGAGGGGAGGAGGCTTGGCACCTCGTCCCAGGATGTGCATTGTTTCAGGCCCCCGAGAGCAGCAGGCTCTCGACCCAGGGGCCCAGAAACATGTCTGGTGGTGGCAGCTGAAGCAGCCACTCAGCCTGGACACTAGAGGTGGGTTAGGTTTCAGGGGGCATCTTCTAAGATGCCCTCTGTGTGCATTTTTCATTAAATCCCACACTGGCATCAGTGTGGGTTTAATGTGCTGAGAAGTTTGATACCAAACTTCCCAGTTTTCAGTGCAGCCATTATGGTGCTGTGGAGTTCGTAATGACAATCTCCCAGCACCATATACTCTTAATGGCAGCACTGCACTTACAATGTCTAAGAATGGACTTAGACACTGTAGGGGTTCAGGGCTCATGCACCTGTACCCTCACCACTGGTATAGTGCACCCAGCTAGAGGGGTAACTGACCTATGCCAGGGCAGTGGGTTGTAGGCATGGCACACAGAGGTTTGTGCCATGTCGACTCTTCACTTTGTTCTGCACCAAAACACGCAGCCTGCAAAGGCAGTGTGTGTGTGTAAAGGTGCAGGGCCTCTAAGGGTGGCACAATAGTTGCTGCAGCCCTTAGAGGTCTTCCCTGGTCACAGTGCCCTGGGTACCTGTGGTACCATTTACCAGGGGCTGACCTGTGGCCAGAGATGCCAATTGGGTACAGTTTTGGGGAAAGAACACAGGCCCTGGGAACCTGATTGGCAGGGACCCAGGGCACATCAAGTCAAAGTGCATCAGTCGTCTGGCAAAAAGTGGGGGGGTTACTGCAACAGAAACCCACTTCCTTACAACGGGTCACTACACTTAAAACCTATAAGTCACCCCCATAGCAGGCCTTAACAATCCTGAAGGCAGGGTGCTTGGTTCTAAGTGAGAGGGTGCCACTGCATGAGCAGGACACCCCTGAAGCCTATGGAGTCCATTCTCCCGGGTTGTTAGTGCTGCAGCCATTTACAACAAATAGAGTGGCATTATGCGACAGTGTGATGACCAACTCTAAAACGGCTGAAAGTAACCCTATTGTGTTTGGTGTCAAACATTGTGGAATCATACCCCCACACCGGTAACCGGTGTGGCGGTATGATTCCACCACTCAGAAATGAGCTTTGTGAGGATCCTGGTGTTCCCGGTACCAGCCTTCTAGTCCCGGGCAGCCCAAAATGGTTGCTGCCGACCAGAGACACATTTCTGCCCTCCTGCTGCTGAGCCAAGCTCGAGCAGGGGAAGGCAGAACAATATGCATCCTGTCACAGAGAGGTGTGACCACCTCCCAGACAGGATTTAGTGTATTAGGCCTGGGTGGGTGCCCTTGCCAGCGACCGAAAGTCTGCATGAGGGGCACATTTGGTGTCCCTGCATAGTCCAGTTCAAACCAGTCCTGGAAGCCGTTGGCTCCTGCTCTGGTGCGAAACTGGACAAAGGACATGGGAGTAACCTCCCCGCTGTCCAAATTCTACCCTTGGAGGGTCCCCTGAATCTGTCCAACCCTCTCCCGTGGGTACAAAAGGGCTTACCTGGCTGTAGGACCCTAGATGCGACGTGGACAAGATTCTGAACCAGAAACCACTGAACTTCGACCGTCTGGACACTCTGGACTTCGCTGGACTTCGTCTGGGCCCGACTTTGTCTCCCTCTCAGTCTGAAGCATCGTCTGTGCCCGTGCACCATACAGGCTCTGTGTAGGACCTGTGGAGCATCAAGGACAACTGAAGATATCTCCCTTGGAGTGAAGGAGTCACTCCCCTGCAACCGCAGGCACCACATCATGATTGACCGGTCTGCTGCTCCTGAGCTCCTACGGACTCTGAGGGCTCCAGCAACACAGGAGGTAGGTTTCCAAGTCCCTCGATGTCTGAGCTGCCCTCTCACCAAGACAGAATCCCTCGTGGGGGCTGCAATACCTGTACCCCTGTGCACCGCGTACTTTTGCAATTGCATATGCTTGTTGGCGTTTCCAAAACAAGTGCATTGGGCTCCGAGTAGCCCCAACTTCTGGCACCATTTCCTACAAAGAACTTCAGCCTGCTCGCACTGAGTGCTCCGTGGGCTGCTGCATTGTGAAACTGCTCAAGGTCCCCTCGCGACTCCTGTGCCTCTGGCCTGTGGGTCCTCTTGAGGGTCAACACTGCTTTTCTTAGGCTCTTCTGGTTGCTCCAGGCTTGCCCTGACTTCCCTGTGTTTGGTGAGTCTCCTGGACCTTGCTGGTCCAAACCGTAACCTTTCTTGACCTTCTTCATGGGTTTCCGCTGCCAAGGTTTGTTGGTGCTCCAGCCAGACACCGACCCCTCAGCACTCGACATCCTTTGTGGGACAGCTCGCATCCGGCTCCTGGTTGCCCTCGACATCTCCTGGTCCCTATGGCTGCAGAGTCAAGAACCCCCTCAACGCACCTGAAGCACCTGACATCTGTGGGCATTCGTCTACCGAGCCCCTGGTCACTCCTGAGTGACCCAGACTCTGTCCCCTCTGCTTTCAGGTACTCTTCAACAAGAATCCACCTTTGGATTCAGACGGACACTTTTCTTCTTCCCAGCAGTGGCTCTTCTTCGAAGTCCTCCATAGAGATCGACGGCGGTTTCCGACGCCACTTCAGACCTATGCCCCCGGCTTCCCTGGGATAAGTAACTCTGGTACTACGGTATCCATGGGTGGGGTGGCTCTCCAACCTCCTAAGTTACACAGGGTTTCTTCGAAGTCCACTTAGAAGGGTCCTTAAACTTTAAAACTGCAACCTCAACTCTCCCATAGAATTGTACGGCGCACACGGTCGTGTTCCCACACTGCACCTGTCCTCCATGGGGTCCCTAATTACTCACCTCGGGTGGTTCCTTGGGGTCCCAGCGATTCTACATCCTCTCGACACTGTCTTGACTCGAGTCGTGGTTCTTATACCACTATTTTAGTATATGGTTTGGTCTCCCCCTGGAGCCCACTGTGTATTAGTGCAATTTACTATTGTTTCTGTGCTACAGTATTGTGTGCTTTGTGAGTATCTTCGTGTAGAAGATACTGTGTCGTACTTAGAGTGTGTTATATCAACAAATACATATTTTTATAACTAGTGTGTGGTTCTCCTTTCATTTAACCAATACTATAAGGCTGCACAATGGTAAAACAAGCTGCTTAACATTCCTTCAAGACTAAGCCTGAAGGCTGCTCTCCACAGCTACCACTTGGATAGATTCTAAGGTTATCTTTGACATCTTAAATCACCATAAGGGTTGTTTGGACTTGTGCAAGGTGGCCACTTTAATTAGTGGACATCATATACCAGGCCAACTTCTCACAGTAACATAGTGAAAACACTACAAATGGACACCACACCAGTTTAGAAAAATAGAATATCTTTATCTAAACCAAATAAGACCAAAACGACAAAAATCCAACATACAGAACTCAAAATATTACTTTTTAAAGGTTTCAAGCAATTCTGTCCATAGAACTCTATGGATGCAGCAATTGTATGCAAAGTACCTTAGATGCATAAAAATCCACAAGGAAAAACAGCTGCAGAGGAGGGAAGCGTCGGAAAACACAGCGATGCTTTGATTCCTGAGTCCCTGGGGAGGCGATGCGTCAGTTCTGCTGCAGGCAGGAGAAATGTTGCGTTGAATCCAGTCTGTAAGGGGAAGCGATGTGTCAAAATTCAAGACAGTTCTGGTCTGCGGATGATGCGGTGAAAAACTTGGTGCACAGATGCAATGAGTGGAAATCCAGACATGCTGGAGGTCGATGCGGTGGCAGCAAACAGGCACTGCATCGATTTCTTCAGCCATGGTCCCACGGTGCGTCGATTCTTTCAGCCGCACAGCAGGGCCTGCGTCTGAGTCAGTGGGGGGGGGGTCTCGGACTTTGGAGACACGGTGCGCTGAACTCGGACTGCAGTGTTTCTTTGGACACAGGCAGGCAATGCGTCAATTTCTTTGGCCTCATGGCGGTGGTACGTGGAAACATTTCCCGCATGGTGGTGCTGCTTCAGAAAAACAAGAGCTGGAAGGGTGAAGCGTCGATTTTGAAGTCTTTTGTAGCTTTTTGCAGCAGGAACAACCTCCAAAGGTCCAGAACTAGAATTGGCACCACTTGACAGGTCAGAACTCCCAGCAGGGGAAGTCTTTGATGGCTCTGATATTTCTCAACAGGAAGCAGGCACACACAAGCCCTTGGAGAAGCTCCACAAGGAGGATACACAACAAAGTCCAGGCCTTTTCCTCTCCAAAGCAGAAGCAGCAACTGCAGGCCAAACCAGCAAAGCAGCACACAGTAAAGGGACAGTACTCCTCCTTGCAGCTCTTCAGCTCTTCCCTGTGGCAGAGTCTCCTCTTTGGCAATTCAGGCTGGACTGCTCCCATGAGGAGGAGGGTCAAGACTCATTTGCATATGGCTGGGTCCAAACTGGGGTGGTGTAGTGAGCAAAAGAACAATGGATTTAACCCACTGGGGGTGAATGTTTGATTCATTCAGCATTCCGTCCATTTGTTGCTGCAGCACTTCTCACCCTACGTGGGATGGGTATGCCCAGACGTGTGTCCCTTGCTCACTGTCCCATGGATTCAAGCTAGCCTGGCTGATGAGGGGTGATGCCGAAACTGGTCCCAGGTTGCTTGTTTCCAGTCTAGGGAGGACCTGGCTTGGCAGTTCGGGCTGAACAGTTCCCATGAAGAGCAGAGTCAAGACTGATTTGCATATGGCTAGGTTCAAACTGGGGTGGGGTTGTGAGCAAAAGAACAATGGATTTAACCCAGATCTCTTGACTGGGGGTGAATGTTTGATTCCTTCAGCATTCCGTCCATCATTTGTTGCTGCAGCACTGTTTGAAAGTGGCATTTTCAAACACAAATCACCTTTACTAAAAGATGTGTTTTTAAATTCTGAGCTCAGGGAGCCCAACCTCCAAATCTCTAGCTGTTCCCAATTGAAAGTTACACTTGTAAAATGTTGCAAAGCAGCTCCAATGAGGGAGAGCTAGTCCTTGCAATAGTGAAAAATTAAATTGGCAGTATTTCACTACCAGGACATGTAAAACACACCAGTATGTGTCCTACCTTTCACATACACTGCAACCTGCCCATGGGGGTACTTTGGGCCTACCTTAGGGGTGCCTGACATGTAGTAAAAGGAATGGTTAGGGCCTTGCAAGAGGGTGCACTTGCCCGGTTGACATGGCAGTTTAAAACTGCACTCACAGACACTGCATTGGCAGGCCTGCAACAAGTTTAAAGGGCTACTTATGTGAGTGGCACAACCAGTGCTGCAGGCCCACTAGTAGCATTTGATTTACAGGATCAGGGCACATATAGTGAACTTGACTAGGGACATTCTAGTAAATCAAATATGGCACTCATGGATAACCAAGCACCAATACAATTTAGACAGAGAGCATATGCACTTTAGCACTGATCAGCAGTGGTAAAGTGCTCAGAGTCCTAAAGCCAACAAAAAGAGGGTCAGAAAAATAGGAGGCAGAAAGCAAATTCGAGACAAAAGGCAAAATATTTGGAGCTAAACCTGCGAAACATTCCAGGTCCAACAGGATCATCTACCTAGGGTCTCTATTTAGGAAGCATAGAATGTGTCAGCATGATCAGACTTCGGTAGAAGTCCCGGGAAAGAGAAATGAGTGTTTTTGTATTAAGCTTTGTATAAAGCTTCATGTTAGAAATGGGGTTTCAGGTTGGCATGGTTTGCGCCTAAGCCAGGCAGAACCCACCACTCTAGTTAGGGCAAGCAAGTTACACACCAAAGATAACCTGTGCTCACCCCCAGTAATTTGGCACAGCAATCAGGCTTATCCCCAGAGGCAATGTGCAAAGCGTTTGCGCAACACACTCACACCAGTGACACAATAAATACACCACAAAAGAGACTCCACGCTGGATTATATAAAAAATATGGGAAACATCCTGAACAACGACTCCGGAACAACGAGTTCCGGAGTCACGAAAGCGGAACTCCGCCCTGCCCGAACAACGACTCAGCCTTAACCACGCATGTGCGTGGTTAAGGCTGATTCGGTCTAGTGTTCGGGCAAGGCGGAGTTCAGAGGAGCGTCGCAGAGGAACAGGTAAGAGGGGTTAATTTTCAGGGGGTGGTGGGGGTTTAGGATTAGATTTTAGGGGTTTGGGGTTTAGTTTTAAGGTGGGGGAATTAGTTAAAAAGGTGTTGTGTTTGTTTTTAGGGTGTGTGGGTGATCGTGTTTATTATTAAGGAAGGGGGAATTAGTTATTAGGGTTTCTGGGTGATCGTGTTTATTTTTAGAGTGGGGAATTAGTTTTAGGAGGGGGAGATTGGTGTTAGTATGCAGGGGTTGGGGGGTTTGGGGTTAGTTTTTAGGTGTTTGGGGTTAGTTTTTAGGGGGTGTGCGTGATCGTGTTTGTTTTAAGGATGTGTTGGTGATCGAGTATATTTTTAGGGAGGGAGGGAATAAGTGTAGTGTGTGTGGGTGATCGTGTTTACTTTTAGGCTGGGGGAATTCGTTTTTAAGGGGTGGGGGGATGGGGGTACTAGTTGGAAAGCATTTTTTTAACACGCATTCCTTTACCACGAAAAATCGTGGTAAAGGAATGCGTGGTAAAAAAAAACGTGCTTTAGACAAGGTCGTGGTTGCGACCTCGTTGTTGGGAAGTCGTGGTTGGGGAACTCGTTGTTCCAACATACAACCAAAAAATATTGCCTATATTGTACATAACACATAGACCAAACCAACATGAATCATTCCGTACTTTGGTAACTAGGCAATTGTCATAAACATCACAATGAATGCAATGAAAGAAAGGGTTCTATGTGGCACATATCATCAACACACCATTACGGTATCAATTAGTACTCATTATACTGACAAAGCAAGCATCCACATTACATACATAATACCTCGGGGCATGAACTGTAATAGGTTATGACACATAGGCACATGAATCATAACTGCGGTGTATACTATGCAAAACCTGGAAATGTAAGGCAAAAAAACCTACATCAGGACAAATAATGCAACAGTTAGTGAATGAAACCCATAATCACCAACTGCGATCAGCACGCATATGCCGCATGTGGTGAGTAAAACACATAGTCACCAAATTACTTTTAACACATAGGGCACTGCACTTCGATGTTACTATCACGCTCTATACGGTAATCTAGGCCCCAAGTGCAGGGCATAGCAGCACCTGTGTGCCTATTCGCCATAATACAGTAATTCACAGTACAGAAAACAGAGAACCGGAGACCTCCGTCAAGGCTTCACCCCACCTCAAACAAAAGATCTGGAGTCCCCAAACACCTAGGTGCCCCCCCACCACAGGCACTTCCCAATGAGCAGTTGAGAACCACACCAGAGTCAGGCTCACCACTATAGCGTGGTGATTCAACCCTGCGCTCATTCTTCTCACCTTACGAGGCCAGGGCTAACTGACAGGAGGAGTTCTTCCCTGGTACCGTGGTGGGACCGCCGAGGCACTTTCTGCACACTAGTCCAGGGGGTGAAAGGGGCTCAACGAAGCACAACACCCCCACAGAAGTTAAAAACAAAAGAAAGGCTAAGGCACTCCCTGCGTGCTGGGGGACAAGATGAAATGGCACCAGGAAGCGCGCAACATGCACTGGTTGTAGGCACTGCATGTGCCAGACCCAGAGTCTCACAGTCAATTCTGGGTGGCCAGAAGTCCCAGGAGAACACTAGGGACACAGGCAGGCCAGCTCACTAATGCCAATACACAAGTGGTAGTCCCTCCTGCAGCCCTGCAGTTAAACGTGACACAGGCCAACACAACTTAGCAGTTAGCACAATGGCGGTTTCTCCTGGCAGCTCAGCAGTGTCCAGTGGGAACAAAGTCAGGGAGCAGCTGCCTTTTAGCTACACAGCACCCTGCCCATAGAACTGACTAGGGCCCACCTTAGTGGTTACCTATTTGTAGAAAAAAGGGTGTTTCAGGCTTGGTAAGTAACTTTAAATGCCAAGCCAAGGTGGCAGTAAACTGCGCCTACAGGCCCTGCAGTGGCAGAGGCCCGAGACAGGTTTGAAAGGCTACTTCTGTGGGTGGCACAATCTGCGCTGCAAGCCCACCAGTAGCATTTAATTTACAGACCCTGGATATATCGGTATATAGGATACCACTGTACAAGGGACTTACATGTAAATTAAATATGCCAAACAGGTGTAAACCAATCATACTATGTTTCAAGGAGAGAGCACATGCTCTTTAGCACTGATTACCTAAGGCCAACAAAAAGAGGGTCAGAACAATAGGAGGAAGAAGGCAAAACGTTTGGGGATAACCCTGCAAAAAGGGCTAGGTTGAACACTTCACACTTGCAAGAATAATGCAAGCAGAGAGGTCTGTACCTCTCAAAGGCTTAAGGGAATCTCAGCTTCTTCCAACTGTGAGAACACCAAATTAAATGCAACAGGAGATTCAGAAAAGTCCTTATTTCCTTTCACACCACCAGGAACCAATCAAATTGTTACTCAAGTGCATCTGCAACATCCCTTCAGTTTCTCATCGCATCAAACTTGGACTGTTGTTCTCAACCATGAACATCTCTTTGTCCTGGTACACGATGAGCAGAAGGCCTCTTTCGACCATTAATTCTCCACATTCACTGCCAAGTGCTTCCTCCAGGCCTCTCTCTCAGCAGTCTAATACAAATAATAAGCCTTTCTCTAACTAACCAGAATCATGAGAATTCACTTGCAAAGAAAGAAAGAATACACTGGCAAGGCAAAATGCATTTCAATTGAGGCCTTTAGTTAGGCTAATTTAGCTAAACATTTAATATGAATTTGAATACATGGTTATACAATCACATTTGTAATGTCAAGAATAAATGCAAAACATGAATAAAGAATACATGCCTATATAATTAAACTAAACATTAGTGCATATGTGTATAAATCCCTAGTTTCTACAGTGATTACATTTCATGAATGCATTTAAATGTTTCACACACATTAATGACGTTAAAGCACACAGTAAATGTAATGTCAATTATGAGTATGTAATTGCATCTCTGTAATGTGTAAGGGTGGAGCCCATATTGCGCTGCTCCAATCTCCTCTCTGATGGCGATGTTAAGCATCAGAATCAATCAATCAATCAATCAGAGAATTTTAAGCGCGCTACTCACCCGTGAGGGTCTCAAGGTGCTGGGGGGGGGAGGGGGGTCAGCTCCGGTTGGTTGAAGAGCCAGGTCGTGAGGGTCTTCCTGAAGATGTGCAAGGTGGGACACAGGAATCTTTCAGGCAGGATCAGTTCAAATCCTTGAAGTTTTCAACATTTTACACCTGGAATTTTCTAGGTATTGTATTTAGTCATAAGATCTACATGGACTCTCCTCTAGTTCTACATCCTTTCTCTTTCTTCTCATTACCCTTCTTTCCCTGCCCTTTCTTTTTGCTTTTATACACTTGCATCCCTTAAAGATTACAAACAGACAGATTGCATAAAGGGCAATTATCACAAGGGGTCTTAAAATGCAGCCCAATATTCCACTTTCAAGGTTTCCAAACCGCTTGCCTACTGATGAGAATCCATTTTCAATTGCTTCCCAAGCACCTGTAGTTTCAATTTACTTTCAATCTGTAATATTCTTAATGTATTTTTTCACTTTCTCAGTTTTATCAGGTATATAGGTGCAGCATTGCTGAATCTTTAACATTTTACAGACCCGCCCTCCTTTGCAAGGAGGATGTCTAACGCAAGGTGATTCTGCCTCACCATAGACCTTACAGCTATCATTTCTGTGTCCACGGCTAACAATGAACTTGCAGTACTAGTAGCTAACTTATCAACTATAGTGGACAACTTTCTAATCTTAAGGTCATTCAAAACTACCCCTACAGTAGGAATCAATGCACCAAATATGTCTCCAACTATTTCAGAACCACAGTTGCTTCTTTTAGTTCTAACTCATAATCCCCAAACTGGATCATCCAGATGTTCTACATGCTAAATCTTTAGGAAGGGTTTTGCCAAGTAACATGTCCCTTACCACCCTTGGGGCAATGTAAAATATGAATGTTCCCCACAAACATAATAAACTCCAGGAATAACAGGATCCTGACCTCACATGAATACTGGCCAATTTCCTTCACATTCAAAAATGTAATTACAATCACTCCTTCCCATATATTTAATGTGAAATGCGGATTTGATTCTTCGCACACAGTTTTCCTTTATGTTTCCAATCTAAAGTTAGTGCAGGCATAACTCCTGACTCTTGGTGTTTTAATTCGTCCTTAGCCCACATACTCCTATTTGTTTGATCCCATCCTTTTTTCCATATGAGTGTCTATTGCTCTTCTCATGTCTTTTACCAAATCTAGAAATCTCTTTTCAACATCGGTTTAAGAACAAGTCAAATTGTGCCTTTGAGCATAAGCTGTATCTAACGTTAAAATAGGTTTAAAGAAACTATCAGCTGTTTCCATCTCTTTAGCTTTGGGGTGGTGATTCAAATGTTTAAACAATGGGACTTCAGAAAGCACTGAACCATAATTCGAGAAATAATACTGAAAATTACCTTTTCCATATAAAAGGCTCATTAAAAGGTTGCCTGTAATACCATATGTAAGAGGAATTTGATGATAGGGGATCCCTTCTACAGCTGATGCAGGTATCTGTGTACAGACGCAGCAGTCCTTAGCATCCATGGTGTCAATGAATTCATAAAGCAACTTAAAATAAGCATTTGAGGAAAAGTCTTCTCTCGATGAATCTACATGCAGTGTCTTAAAATCAAATGTATGCAAACTACTGTCAGTAGGAATAGGGGTTCAAGGGTAGTCTCAGATCTATTTTCGACCAAATTGGAAAGTGTAGGTGAATATAATCCTAGGAGCAAAACAATTAGTTCTACAAATACAGCTATCAATACACCTGTTAATATAAACCTATGTCTATTAGTGTTACTAGTTTCCATGACTTCACTAAAATCAGACAGTTGAGTAGAAAATAGCAGCAACTGATTTCTTCCGTACGTTTCTACTTGTGCAAATAGCAAAACAAAGTCCTTAAATCGTATGATGAAATCTTTTACAAAGTCTTCGTGAGCCTTCCCTAACCCGACTCAGTCTTATTCTAAATGACACCCTTACGCTCTTTCTGCAGCCCCGGGCCTGAGGAATGTTCTTCTTTTTAAAAACATTCATTCAATTGTCTCTAATAAAAGCACACATCATAGTTCTATACAAAAATCGTGCCGGTGACAAATTGTGTCAGTCCATTCAATAGCAATGCAAGTTCACAGAGGTTCAATTGAATTTCACTGTTATCCTGCAAATCACAAAATCCCCTCTAGCTGTCATTTGCTGAAAAGCATTCTATTCAGGGGATGAGTACCTCTGACAGGGTACTCTAGCTCTTTTTGATCTTGTGAGAAAATCATGCTTTTTGCCCTGATACTGGTGGTTACTAACTCTGATTGTGCCCTAGGCTCTGCTAACTAGGCCTAGGGCTAGTGCTCTGAATAAAAGGTAGAATGCAATTAGATGTAATTACAATTGGCACTGACAACCTACCTGTAAGTCCCTAGTATATGTTATGGCATGTAGGTTTAGAAGCCCACTAGATTTAAAGCACTTACGAGTGCACTGCGTGGTGCCTGCCTTAGCAGGGGAGCCACCACTGGTGTCTGCTGTCATTTTAAAAGTCAGCCCTACCTTGCAGGCTGCTTTTAAAATAAAACTATGCCCAAATTCAATTTTGGAATTAAAGGTACTTCCAAAGTTTTAAACTACCTTATTTTTACATATAAGTCACCCCTAAGGTCTGACCTAGGTGTCCAAGGGTAGGGTGCCATGTTTGAATAGGCAGGGACATTATAAAAGATGTTTTATATGTCCTCATATGGGAAAACCTGCCAATTTCGTTTTTCCCAATTGCAGTACATTAGCTCCATAGGTTAACATAGGGAGGCTTTATTTAACATAAATAAAGTGTATCTATTGACAAGAGTGAGCTCAGATAATCCTTCAAACTATGAAAATAATAGTTGCAATAAATCCAGCAACATGCCAAGGTTGGATTTATTATAACTATTATAGGAAAGAAGTTAGAAAACTGCTTTCCTAAAGTTACCCAATGCAGCTCTGTAGCAGCCTCTTCTGATTGGCCAGCCTTTAACCGGATGAGTCAAGCTGCCTTAATGACGTGTGAAGTGGCCTGAACTGAGACAAAGGAGACATCTGGTGGGAGGAGATCTGCTGCCTGCAGATATCAAGACAGGAAGAGGGCTGGGTAGCCAAACTGGTCATCAAAGAGGGAAAGACACTTAAGACAGGACCCAGGCCCACCCCCACGTCCTGTACCCCTAGCCAGATGGGAGCTTCTGTAATTGAATTAGGAGCGGGCTGGAAGGGGGGTGTTAGGGAAAATTAGCCACACTTGTGTGTTGGCCTAGCCAGACCTGAACCTCCAGGAGAGATTTTCTCCATTTTGATATTTGTGGAACAGTGCTTTCTGGGACAAGAAAATGCTACACTTCAGGGGACATGGTTATCACAGAGGGTGGCACCCTACACCCGATTGATCTGGGGTACCTCCCTTCTTGCCAGCCCAGAAACCTGGGTAAATATGGGAGAGCTGCCCAGCAACTCAGATCCCTGCCTGGAAGCAGAATGACTGGCCTGCTGAACCCCTGGTCTGCACCAAGAAGGACAACACTCACAAGTTCTGCACCTGCTGCACACTCTGGGCTTCACAAAAGAGGACTTTGTCTTGCTTTAAAGTTTGAGAAGTGGACTCCCTGAAAGCAACAAGTACAAAAGAGCTTCAGGAAGTCACCTGCATCAACTCCACCAAGAAAAGCTCAGCTGACCAGCGACAAGTGGTTTTTTTAAGGATTTGTCCAGGTGCATTGTGGAAATTGCAGTTCCAAATCTCCATGGAGCAACTCAGAGCTTCTAGAACCTTGGCTGGCATTGTGGACACTTCACGACCTCAGAAGGACCTTCTGGAAGAAGATCCAGAAGTTTGAGATTATTTGGATATGTTATATATATTTGCGTATGCTGTAATGCTTGAACAGTGGTGGTAAAACACACAGTCTTTAATCAATTGCAATGCAGTTAAGTAAAGATGCAATAGTAATACTCTGGTAAATAAAGATAGAGCAGTAGAGTCAGGCCTTTCCCCCCCGGGGACTTAACTTTCCACAACACCGGGGAGCCCTCTCCAATCTCTCTGTCACCGTCCCTGGGAACGGAGTAACCGGGGGCAGCAGCTTTGGGCGACGACAGTTCTGCATGGCTCCGTCTGTGAACTTCACTCGAGGCCTCCCTCTCACCTCCTTTATATACAGTAAAAACTGGCTTGTACAACATTCTGTTCCCATCTCGCAAGTTCTTGCGCTCTTATCAGTATTTACAACTTTGCTCTTACTGATACTCATCAATCATCTTCCCAGGACCTTATAATTACTCCTAGGCCCTCTCTGGGTCAGTACGTCCTCAATGGTATGTATCTCCCACGATCTACCTGGCTGCCCAGTATACCATAAACAGAGCTTTGTCGCAGATAGCTACGTCTATGGAATGTCGCAAAAAAGCATCACAAGCTCAACGCGGCCTGGTACCGTAAATAAAAAACCTTGGCAGCACATCTAATTGTGTCTAGTAGAAATGGCAAACAAGCATCACAAGTTTCTCTGCTATCTCTGCGTGGTGCAAGGGTTTTCTGCATGCATTTTCACTCATCAACACTGTCTAAGCTAATTAACCCTTTCGCGTCACAATGTCTTCTGCACACTAGGCCTGCAGACTCTACATGCCAACTGCCACTACAGCTTTAAGGCATCCGAGCAGCCCTGCGACTACGGGGTCAAGAGTAGCAGAAAAATAATCCACAGGTCTGCGTGCATTTCCATGCATCTGTGTAAGCACTGAGAGAGCACAGCCCTCCCCCTCACTGCAGAATAGCATAAAAGCTTTGTTATATTTAGGCATTTCTATTGCCGGGGCACAACATAGACTTTCTCTCAGCTCTAGGAAGGCAATCAAACAATAATTATCTCATGATACCGGATCTGACCCATCCTTGTATGTCAGGCTCTGTAAAAGCTTGATCACTAGGGAAAAGTTGGGTATCCACTGTCGTCACTAGCCCACCATTCCTAAAAACATCCTGACTTTTCTCAGAGTGGTTGGCGGATTCATTTTCAGAATTGTTGAGATTCTTACTTGCAACACCTTCCTCGCTCCCTTCTCAATGTGATGTCTGAGATACAGAACTTCTCTTTGACAATACTGCAACTTACTTGGGGACACTTTATATTCATTTTCAGCCAAGTGGTTCAACAGTGCAATGGAGTTTTGGTTACATGCTTCCAGGGTTTCTGATGCTAACAGATCGCCAATATACTCACTAAGACAGAATTACAGGGCATTATTAGAGACTCTAGATTTTTTTAAGGATCTGATTGAAGATTGAGGGACTCTCTGTATACCCCTGTGGGATTCGCCACCATGCCAAAACATGGTTCTAGAAGCAAGAAGCAAAGAAGTACTGGCTGTCTCTTATAGAGAAAAGTATTGGCACAAATTGATTATAGTAAACCATTCAGCTTCACATGGAATCTGAAATAAAATCACAACTGGATTCGGCACCACAGGACAACAGGGAACAACAATGTTATTAATATTTCTCAGGTCCTGCACTATGCGGTTCTTATCGCTAGGCTTCTGCAAGCCCATGATGGGTAAGCTAAGTGGACTTCCCATAAACTCTTTCAAAATTCCTTATTGCATCATTGACTTAATCACCGGGATAATCCCAGTAATCATTTCAGGAGTCAAATTGTACTGAGGAGTTCACTCAGCATTGGGTTTATCATTTATACGGATAAGCTCAACTACTTTTCTGAGACCTATGTCCTTTCCTGAAAAGTCTCAGACTTCAGGCTTTACCGTATCTCTAAGATCTGGTGTCAAATTATCATTTGTTATCAAAGGGTACAGTCCAATATTTGGCCCTTGACTTGTCAATTTGAAATCAACATCCTCATCATGAGTCTGAAACTCCACACCTTCCGGCATGCAATAAAAGGTGCAATTTAGCTTACACAGCAAATTGAGTCCCTAAAGATTTACAGTACTAGAATCACATACCACAAACTGATGCCTCTCTTCAAAGGACCCTATTTTAACAGGCACTTCTCGTGTTATGGGATTTGCCATTTGTTTATTCGCAACTCCTAAAACTTTGATTATTTTTCCCGAGAGGGATAGGTTTAGAATTTCGCTGTTTTGACAGTGGAACGGGTAGCACCAGTATCGATCAAAAATGACACGGGGTGGCCATTCACCTCACCTTCCATGAATGGACCACTCTGGTTTACCTCTAAGTCTGCGCCAAGCACACAATCTTCCTTCCCCCTCAGGCACCGTCATGGTAACAGATCTGAACCATAACCCTCAAGTGTGTCAAACACAGGAAATTGATGGAGAGGGTTTTGGTTCTGGAAGGAATTCTGATTAAACTTTGGGACCTGGTTGGAATTAAATCTAGGACAATTTACATTTTGCTGTGGAGTGGGGGCTTGAGCAACGGGCATCACTGGAACTTGTTGTACATTAGGACCTTGCATCCTTCTGCACATTTTGTGGCTGTACAAGGTTGTTAACCTATGCCTGCACAAATCCTGAATTTTGAACCTTATTCTCGTTTATTACTCTGTTGGGATTAAGATGACATTCCCGCTTCCAATACCCTAACTTGTTACAATATTGCCATGGATTAGACTTCTTCAACATTGCAACATCAATCCCAGTACTCCGGTCAATTGTAACATTGCAACCTCTATCCGATTGTGGATAACCATTTCAACCTTGCATCACAGGAACTCCCTGCTGATACACACCTTGCATAGCACAAATGTTCCCTACATACAGTTGATTTGACTTCTTGTCTGTGCTGCTTTCATTTATGCTTCTCCTTCACCTGCTTCTGTTTCATTTCCAGTTCATCACTGCAATATTTCACATACCTCAAGGTCTCATCACTTAACTTATTCTGCCAACAAATTAAATGCTGTTGAATCATCATGCTAACCTCAGGTATCAATCCTGTCCCAAACCGAGACACACAACTTCCCATTTCTTTGTATTCGAGATTTTCTATTCCACTGTGCTGTTTAGACACTTGTAACAATCACTCATAAAAAGAATGTGCAGTCTCTTTAGGCTTATGAGTTGTTCTCTCAATCTTAACCCAATCAATGTCCATCACTGGCATATTTCCTTTCAAAAAGGTAATCACTGTTGATACTTTTCCATCACCAAAGGCGACAAGACATAAGATATTGAACTTCTCTGTGGCTCCTTCTATGGCCACTGTATAGCCACTTTACACTCTGCCCACAAGTCACTCAGCACCACAATGTTGAAAAGGGTATTCAAATCTATCCACAATACCTGTGAATTCTTTAAAATTGATCAACCTGGGTGTACCACTCCACTGGCTTGTCTCTCGGTTTGAGAGAATAATTTGTGAATGGCGCAAGATCACTCCTACTCCATGGTACGTGAACATAACCTCCACCAGGCACTTCTCTCAATGGGAAATTTGAAGCACCTTCTCTATCTATCAATGACAGAGGTGGCTCTCCCTTTGCTTTTTTCTGATCTTTCTTCTTGGCCCATCTGCCCTCCCACTTGTCCAATTTACTCCATTTCCGGATGCTACCAATTAACTTCCTAATTTGCATTTTCATCCCTGATGTCCTCATACTGGTGATATCATTTTCATCAAAACATATGCAGTAACTTTTCTGTAAGGATTTGGTCCTACTTAAATCTATATCATACACTTGAGCTAATTTCAGCAACTTATCATGAGCTTGTCCTGCACGCTTAGTGGCATCCTTGCACATGTATATAAATTAATTCTCTTGATAGGTATCTAATCTGGAAAGACCAAGATTTCCTGAGATCATCTCATCCAATTCTAATTTTAATTTGACCATATCCACTGCATTCTCCCTTCCTGGAAACTGACGCTCTTTGCTCAATCCCGAACCCTCACATTCTCTTGGGGACCCATTGAAAAACATAATCAAATCATTCAGCTCTCGTGAATTTACACAATTTTGGACTCCAGAAGTATTGGTCTTGGGGAATACTGCTTGTAATACACTGAGGTGCATTCCAAATGGACAGGTAAGAAGCTGAATCTGAGCTGGTTCCTCTACAGGGGTAATACCTGTCTGATTCATTGCTGATGGTACAGGAGTGACATATGGTGGAGTCATCATATTCGAGACCAAAGGAGTTCTTCCCATGCCTCACCATCTGGGGGCAACAGGAACCGTGGTTGACGTATTTACTCTAGTAGGAACCGTCAAGGCATGTGTCATGGTTCTTGACACCTCAGGTTTGTATAGGAGAACTGTGGGACCAATAGTAACTGGAACAGTTATTGCATCTGGGGCATTAGAAACAGTAGAGCTAACAGAGCACGAATCCATGAACTCTCTCCCATAGGGATCTGACTTGCATTTACCAGGTGGGTGGCTCTCTCGGAGTCTCCACCAGTAACAGCACCGCTTATCCCTTATGATTGGGTCACTTTATAAGGAGGTGGACAGGTTGACAATAACATAGCCATAAAGTCATTAGTGGAATCATTATCACTATATTTGCCTGGACCCTCTACACTCTCTTCTTTACCCTCTTTTTTTCTTTTCTTTCTGAGGTTCCCCACTCATCAGTGCGGGGTATAACTTAGTTCCCTCAATTGTGTCAGTTCTCCATTTTTGTTGTTCCGCATTCCACCGAGGTTCAGCACAGCTACGTACTGCATTTTCTCACTCTACCCTGATATTTCTCCTTTTCTTTAACATGAGCTGCATGATCCCAGGCATTAAGTGCCTCCTGCTGTGCAGGTCCTGGAGGCGGCTTCATCTCATACAATACCCTTCTCAGATTTTCAATAATTCTCAAATTAAATGTGCCATAACGTGGAAACATCAAAACACCTTCTTTTTCAGTGATCTTGTGACTCAGCCAAATGTATGTGTGGAGCCCCACATTTAAGGCCACATAATGACCTGCCATGCCTTCCGGCTGTATCTTCTCTTTCATGTACAGGGACTCTCACATCTCCCCTAATAAAATCTCTGATAGCCGTGAAGCATTTCATTTTTCAACAACAATATCAACAGTCACATGTAGAATTTTTATTCCAAAACCAGGAAATAATTTCTTTACGCAAAACTCTCATTCCATGTCAAAGATCAATCTCAGCACATCACTCAGTGATGTAATCAACCTATAACAGTGCAACACTAATGCCAACTGCTCAATGTGGCACACTATGACGTACTTCTCACTCTTTGCAGCGGTTCACCCTCCTTTACAATTTTTACGAGCGCACACTATCTCAGCTTTAAGCAAGCATAAAATAGAATGCTAAGGGATTTCAACAATTAACTTTTGTCCGCTCCACTAAAGAAATCAAAGTATTCAATCACACAAGAAATGGTGTGGAGTGACACTTTCTGACCTACTCAGACACACACTCGAGTGAAACCTCAACCAGGGGGGAATCACCCAGATCAGTGCAGCTTCTCCTTTGTGCAACAGGATCCACCACACCAATGACATCTTACTCTCATACAATCGCATATGTCCCTATCTCAGTTGTGCAGCTGATAGTACCTCACGACCAGCACCAGAAGACTTAGCAGACAAATTACAACACAGTGTATTCCACACTTAAATATATATATCCCGGGATCTTAAGCTACATCCAGCCTGATAACAACTTCAATTGCTCAGCATTGAGCGCATCTGCATCTATGCAACACCTAAAACATAATTGCACCACGCAACCTTAGCAAAATACCGCAAGCTTGACACAATTACAACGCGCAACCCTATTAATACTCACTCGTCCACCGGTACAACTCTTTTCCAAGCCTCTGGAACTCTGCTGATCCTCTGAATCAAGACATGGGCTTTAATGGCTAGCGAGCCATTAGAGGGTACTCTAACTCCCTTTGCTTCAGTAACCAATCAACCAACAATGTTACTATCTGAAAGAGTGCTGGGCATTTTAGTCATGTTGGTAAAGAATTTTCCTCATTGATTGCAAGGACCTTTGTTGGTTGACATGAAGCATTGCAAGGGAGAAAACATCAACAATACATTTCTAACTTCTGAAGCTAATGTGACTCCACAATAAGGACCAGAAATCACCAAATATAGTTAAAGGATTTTATTTTGGATGACAAATCAATCCATTATATAAGCAAAGCAATAAAAAGTTCAGTAAGTATAGCAATAAAGCAGATAAGCTGAAATATCTCAGTAGGTTGAGCCGCAATAGAATGAGATACAGAATTGTAATAGCCACAACAATAAAAAACAGATCACGCCAAATAGGTGATCCATAAAGAAACTTCCCTTCTCTCTTCTAAACATATGTTAAATATAGGATCATCTAATTAGGGTCGCTATTTAGGGAGCACAGAAGGTGTCAGCATGATCAGATGTCGGTAGAAGTCTTGGGAAAAGGAAATAATTGTTTAACATAAAGCTTCACACTTGCAAGAATAAGGCAAGCAGAGAAGTCTGTGTCTCTCAAAGTCTAAAGCGAATCTAAACTTCTTCCAACTGTGAGAACACCAATTTAAAAGTAACAGAAGATTCTGAAACGTCCTTATTTCCTTTCACACTACCAGAAACCAAATTGTTACTTACGTGCATCCCTTCAGTTTCCCATTGCATCGAAATTGTACTGTAGTTCTCATTCTTGAACATCCCTCCGTACTGGTACATGATGAACAGAAGGCCTCTTTCAACCATTAATTCTGCCCACTGACTGCCAAGTTCGTCCTTGAGGCCTCTCTATCAGCAGTCTAATACAAACAGTAAGTCAATTATCATGATAATTCACATGCAAGCAAAGAAAGAATATGCTGGCAAGGCCAAATGCATTTCAATTGAGTCCTGTAATCAGACTAATTCGGCCAAACATTTAACAGGAATTGTAATACATGGTTATACATGCACATGTGTAATGTCAAGAATAAATGCAACACGTGAATAAAGAATACAGGCTTACATGTTTAAACTAAACATTAGTTCATACGTGTATAAATCTCAAGCCTCTACAGTGATTACATTTCATTAATGCATTTAAAAGTTTCACGCATGTTAATGAAGTTCAGGCACACAGTAAATGTAATGTCAGTTATGAGTATATAATTGCATCTCTGTGATGTGTAAGTGTGGAGCCTAAATTGCCCTGCTCTACAGGCAATCTTTTCACAGCAGGTGAATTAGTAGGATAATTATGACTTGCAATATTTCAGTGGCACATTACGTAGAGCTATGTCTTGTTCTTATATTTTGCACTTGTATACAATATGTTTTTCCTTTATATTCTAGACTCTTGTATTTAATCTTTGAAAAGCAACTTACTTAGTGGTGTTTACTTGCACATGTCAATAAAAGGAATTTGATCTTGTCCATTTATTGCAATGTTTAGATGCTTCTGTTCATAGTGCAACCTACTCCTTACGGTGGTACACACCAAAGAGGTTGTAGAGATTGAGGGGCATATTTATCAAAGTTTGCGTCGCTCTTGCACCACGCAAGGTAACGCAAGGGTGACGCAAAACCTAGATGAGATTTACCTAGCCAAGGGTTGGTAAATCTGGAGTAACTGCCTTACTTTACACTGCCCTAGGGAGGCATTCCATGATTGTGGCGAGGGTGTTCCCATGCATCCACCCATGTATTCCCAGATTTAACAACATCGTAGACCTGGGAATGCATCAGAATTGTACGCCTTCCCACCAGAGGCACAACGGGGAGAAATAACTTTATTTCTCCTCGTTGTTTCCTCTTTCTTACTGTGCTGCATTCTGAAGCACACCAAGAAAGAGGAAAATGACTCAGAGGATTGTTTTCATGCAAGAAGGTGCCCCTTGCTGCACAAAACAATCCTGCCTATAATGCAGTTACCATTACACCACGGCAAAAGTGTGCCTGCATTGGCGCTAGGCAGCACATTGCTCACCAGCGCATGCAAAGAGCAGGAATGCACCATATAATATTAAATTTGGTGCATTCCTGCCCCCTCCCTTTCATGCAGCTCAGCAAGGTGGCTTTCTGGGTTGTGTGAATATCTGATAAATATGCCCATGACCCTTTACAAGCATGCAAAAAAAAAATGTAATTGTAGAATAGTTCATAGGGACATAAACCAAAAATTTGTGAAACTGTTGATGGAACTCGATCAATATATTGACATTGGGCAGGACTGCCCCAGGTGTGCTGCTGAGGATGCAGATTTCTTTCACATGGTCTGGTCTTGCCCGCTCTTACTGCCGTACCCGACGATAGTCCTCCAGGTGGTCGGAGGGGCCACAGACAGAGAATTTCCTCTGGGTCCCCAACTATGTTTGCTAGGCCTCCATGAATGAACAGGAGCTAGGAAGGCATGGATAGGTTGTTAGATCTGGCTTTAATCATTGCCTGCAGGCAACTGACTATGAGTTGGAAGTCTGTCTGGGGTCTGTATATATACCGATGGTGGATAGAGTTGACAAAGTGGACAGACTGCGAAAGGGAGGCGATATGCATGGAAGAGGCTCAGGGGGTAAGGAAGGTGCTGATTTTACCTGTGTGGGATACCATCTTGTTAGCATACCAACAAATAGATAATGGGAGCAGAGTGAGTCTAGATAGATCCCGTTTTCGCAGCTCCTCGCCAGCCTTGGATGCTGAGGTGATGGGCCTGAACCCAGGTGCCTTCCCTTAGTGGCCTCCAATTCTTTCTCTCACATTGCTATGTCGATTCCATCCTGATGTGGGTCGGGGACCCAGTGAAAAATGCATGGCTGCTATATTCAGCGGGGGAGATGGTGATCTGCAGCTACTGTAATGTGGGCATTCTTCTCCCTGGGGCTCACTGACTCTTTCTAATGCAGTGTCTTTCTTTTGCTGTGCCTGGTGATAATGTTATGGCCTCTAATTGTACCTCTATTATGTTAAAAGTAAATCTCAGGAAAAAAATACCATTTTATTTTTGCAGCTTATATAGCGCAAACTTGAATTAAGTTCCTTAGAATTCTTTACATCAGCACCTATTTACATGATAAAAGGTCACATTCTCTCCTATGTGTTTTCAAACAGAGGCGACTGAGGGCCAGATATACGACCATTGGAAATTGCGAGTCGCAATTTGCGCTCGATTGCGAGTCGCAAATTGCGAGTTGCACTTTCCAATGTATAACAGTGTCTGAGACGCAGTTTGTGATTCTCAATGGGGTCGCAAATTGCATGCCTCATGAATATTAATGAGGCATTCGCAATTTGCGACCCCATTGAGAATGGAAGGCCCTCCCAGGTATGGTGGCCTGCTGGGCTCAGCAGACCTCCATGTCTGGGACTGCTTTTAAATAAAGCAGTTTAAAAAAAAAATGCAGCCCGTTTTCCTTAAAGGAAAACGGGATGCATTTAAAGAAAAAAAAAAGGGAAACGTTTTCGTTTCATTTTTTTAGGACAGGTAGCGGTCCCTGGAACCACTGCCTGCACCTAAAAAATATTTCCCCCTGCATTTGCAAAGGGGAAGGGGTCCCCTGGGGACCCCTTCCCATTTGCGACTTCATTACCACCCTCTTGAAGAGGGCAGTAAATTGCGAGTGTTTTGCAATTGCGGTCGCAAAACATTCATACATAGGGCTGCGAGTTGCAATTAGGAAGGGACGCCCTTGGAACGCCCCTTCCTAATTGCGAGTCGCTAAACACTACTTTGCGAATCGCAATTTTTTCAACTCGCACAATAGTGTTAGTACATAGCCAACAGGGATTTGGATGCGCAAACGGGTCGCAAACCCGTTTGCGCATGCAAAATCCAGTCGTACATCTGGCCCCAAGTGACTTGCCCAGAAGCACAAGATAGAGAGCAGACGCTAGGACTCGGACCTGGTGCAAAATACTGCACTAGGCTGCAAGGCCAATGAAAGAACACACACACACATTGTTTCTGGTGTGGGAGTGACCCCTGAGCAGTCCATCTCTCATTTATTCCTCTGCTCTACTTTTGGAGAGTTCATGCAATCGTGCTAAGATGAGAATGTCCTCTAGTTTTATTCCTGGTTGATGGAGGATTGGTAGTCTTAGGGTAGGGGAACAACATCCTTAAATGATTTGGAAATGGACTTCTTTGACCTGATCATCATCTGTGCATGTGCTAGCTAGTGCTCTCAGTCTTTCAAAATCAGGATTCAATTGTGGATCAAAATATGCATTTAGGGCCGCCACCACCGCCTCGTAGTCATCATCAGTACCCTTTACTGATAGTGTCTCAAATAGCTGTAGATCTCCTCACCCCCACAGTGCAATAGGAGTGATCGCTTCATAGAGCCATCTGTTTCACATGTGGCACGAAAGCAGTTGTTCAGCCTGCCAATCGACGTCTTTCACCGTGGGGCAGCGGTTGCCAGATCAATGATGGCTTTTAAATGCGGCAGAGTCGTCATGGATGCATGGGAGTTCTGGGCAGGCAGCTGTGGGTGAGCCAGAAGTTGGTGCTGCAGTGGATCATTAGCTGCCGCGTTAAATGGAGGGATGTAAGCCACTCACCAAGGACTGGTCGCAGTGGTCTTCCTCCCCATTCACAGGACAGCAGGGGAAAGGGCTCATGTGCTGGACTCTGTGCTCGGTGGTCTTCTCTTTCACTAGTCTTCCCCTTGCTGGGCTCCTGGGATGGGTCTTATGCCCTGGCTTCGCTACTCTCTGCTGGGTGGATATATGGCCAGCTAGGCACATGCCTGGGCGCATCATGCCTGCTGCACTCCTGCAGCCAGGCGGTGGCACCACTAATCCAGCTGTAAGGTGGTGAAAGGATAGGGCCTCCCTCAACCTAGCTGGTGCACAGATCTCCAAACACTAGGAGGGAGGCGGAATCCCATTCCCAGGCGGAGCGCGGGCAGTGGCTGTCATGGCAGAGTAGCGCGCCAGCACAGCTTGTCTTCAGGAGGGTGTGGTGCCTCCACGGGCAGTGTCAAGATGAGCGTGGTACCCACCTCGTAGTCAGTCTACAATGCTGCGCTAGCAGGCTGGGGTCCGATAAAAGAACACACACACTCACTGTTTCTGGTGTGGGAGTGGACCCCCAAGCAGTCCACTTCCTGTTTATTTATGCCTGGCACAGGGTCACATGCAATGCAATAGCTCACGGTGTACTGGCTGGGTGGTACACTACACCTAGTTTCCCCGTTGTCAAAGTTGACGGATCTGGCCATTAGGCCACATCTCCCCACTTTTGTAAAAACAAAAGAAAATATCCTGAATCCACAGTAATGCATAGCCGGCAAGAATTCCAGAATCTAACCCGTGCTAAAAGCACATTTTTCAAACACCCATAAAGAAAATTGCAAAATAAAAGTACATCTGAAAGTGTATGCATATGCAAAACAAAGGCTTTATTAATAAAAAATCAAAGAGCAAAATGATTCATCCAAATAAAAAGTATTACACATATGCGAGTTCACCAATTAAAAAGGCCACTGTATCAGAGTGGAAATAACTGCAACATTATCCTCAAACCACAGAAATTGACGTTCAAGCCTTCAAAGGAAAAATAAAGCTCATACGGGCCAGCATTCTAAATGCTGCACTCAGACATATGAGGAAAGCTATCAACCACGGCCTTAAGGACAACCCGGGTTAAGGACTACAGTTGTGGATGTTTAACTAATAAAAGCACCCATGGGAGACATCAATGGGACCGCTCCATGAGGAAGGACATTTCAAATGAGGGGCAAACAATGTGTTTCCATGAACTGAGATTGAGATTTAGAAACTTGGAATGTCTAGGGAGATGCCCTCTGACTAATACCTTCATCAAAAACATAGTCCATATGACAGGATTCAATTTCAGGCCTAAAAGTAGAATTCATCACGACATGCCAGTTGAGCAAAGGGCCTCATTTGTGGATGTCACCAAGTTAGGATTGGAGGTCTTGTGCTTGCCGCCCAGATGCAACCTGCCTGGCAAAGTTAAAGTTTCTTGTAATACAGGTGAGTACTTTGTTTTTTTACCGAAAGTGCTTCCAACAACATGATGGAGGCACTTTTAGACAAAATGTTCAATGCTAACTAGTCAGGTTGGCATCTTTTTTATTTTTCAAATGCAAACTTCAAAAGTGGGAATTAGTATTTGAAAAATAAAAAAAATATCAGTGCCTCTAACTGGTTGGGAGTTGTCTCTCAGGTACATTGTTCTTTTTTTCTGTCCAAGACGCAGAGGGAAATAGCATAGGAAATGGCCCTTTAAATAATGGTCTTCGGACACAGGTAAATCTGCACCCGGTAAAATAAAGAGCGCAATATCCTTCAACACCATTGGGGAAGCATGGACCATTCCTCCAGGATCCATAGAGTCTACATTGACTCCCTGATCCCTGCCTGCCCCCCTACAGGAAAAGACGTGGGGTAGAAAGCTGCAGTCCTCTACCATCAATATCATGTGTTTCATTGTGATTTTCACACAGCATGATGTTGGGGATGAGTGTAGAGATAGTACAGTGTGCTCTAATGTGGGAATTGTAATCACATTTGGCTCTCTCTGTTCAATATTTCCTGGATCAGCCTCATCTTGGGGTGTTTTACTATCTTGTATTGGATCTTAAGGCTGGGTTGACGCTGTGTTGGTGAAGCTAGAAGGTTTTAGTTTCCATTTTCATGAAAATTCCTCCTGCACATTTTACATGCACCTGAAAGGACTCATGTGGGTGATTGTTGGTGTGGGCAGAAGCTACGTCTTGCAGGTCCGGGTGATGATTAGCAGTATGGGACTGTGGACAACATAGCTATGCCTGCATATATGCCACACATACATGTTAAATACAATCGCGGCTCCTGGAGGGAGTGCTGCGGGGCGGTGGGGCGGGGGAGGGGCAGGGTGGGGGGTAGTAAACTCCGGCATATGGTCGAACGGAGGTAAGTACATAAATAAATAAATAAAACAAATTACATTGTGCGCTCTGCACCGCCAAATGGCGATGCGGCGCGCGCAATGTAATTCGTTTTTTAAATGTATTTACGTACTTACCTCCGTTCGGCCGTATGCCGGAGTTTACTACCCCCCACCCTGCCCCTCCCCGCCCCGCCCCACCGCCCCGCAGCACTCCCTCCAGGAGCCGCGACTGGTTAAATGTATTGAGCACTATTTCTTATGTGGCACTGATTTTATGAATTCTTAACATTTATAGAATAATAGACTAAAAATTAACTCTCTCACAGGAAGGAGCAAGCCTTAGACAGGAGAGCGACCTTTTAGATTACACAGATCTGACGATCTGACACTTTAGGCAGCAGAGTTATCTCTTAGGTTACACTGTTCCTATTTCATAACTAATAAAACATAAAATAGATCAACTAAATAGGTTTCTCAAGATCACTCGAGTGTTAGCATGGAGCTGGACTCTCTTCAAATGAAGCCCTGTCCCTGCATTGTCTTTCCACTCTCCTCACTTCTCTGCACTTTCTCAGATGGGGCCCACATCATAAAAGTTTAGTTCACTTCGGTTAATTTATTTTTTTGTACTCGTTTAAGCTATGCAGCAAATCTGTCACTTAAGTAGTGTATTCAAATTTAGCCTTCATGCACAATGTTTCACCCACTTTGTCACATTTTTCTCCATTCTCCTTGCCTCAATTCAATTTTTTCTTTAATGTTTCCTCTCATCGTCTTGCCATCTGTCCCACTGACTTTGTTCTACTCATTCTGTCACGGTGCTGTACACTGTAGCATGTTTGGAACTTGAGCGCCAACTAATTAGACCCCTGTACTTGGCAGGTTCATCCTAGTTGTGTGGTCAATTGTAACATTTCCTATTACTTTGTTGCTGTTTTTGAGATAACATGTGTGCTCCTCTGAACAAACGTATTTTTCCCTTTATATGCTTTATCAATGGTAGGCTGTACTGCACATTTGTAGTCCAACTGAGTGGGTCGGTTTTGGGGACTCATGTGTGTGAGTTCTCTTTCTGTCACTGTGAAGTGCTGTGTGGACATCATTTTTGATTCTGTTCTTTAAGAGCACACCGTACATGTGTGTCACCTTCCCACTGTGTTTCGTCTTTTTCATTTATCCCTTGTTGAAGTCAGTTGGAAACAAAAGTTGTTGTGCCGATGACCATGCATGGTATTGTGTGGACAGGTATGTTGTTTGGTATTGTACTCATGGGGGGTGTTTGTGGAGGTGCTGTTTTCCATAATCACTAGGACTTAGTTAAGCGTGCTGCCTTCATTTGGGCTTTGCATGCTCCTCTGGATGTTTGCTTTGTCCCCAATGCCTCTCTTTTTAGGTCTTACTGCAGATCTCATGTCAGCTCTATATAGCACACAGAGAGGGGCTTTCGGTCAGCTTGGGGTGAGACCTCTTCAGACATTAGCTTGATGAATTGTCGATCATGTTTTGATACTAGCCCAATCATGTAGATGTTTACATTATTTCTGTGTTTACATTTCGAGAAAAATAGCCCATCTCAGGTAATGCAATTGTTGAGCTGCGCCAGAATTGCAGGCGCTTCATCCCACAGTCTTCTAGCTCTGCTGGAAGGCTACCATACTGGTGCACTGCAGTGGGCTGCCCTGCCAAGGCCTTTTTGAAACGTTTACACCGAACTCGACTGCAGTATATTGATATGTGGAGCGCAGGACACTCGCACCTGGTACTGGTAAAACTCCTGCACAGTTCCTGCAGTTAGGACACCATGTGGCAGATTGGAAAGTGGTGCATCATCAGCATCTTCTCAGGGAGCGGTGGGCAAGGCCGAAGCAGAGAAATGATGCAATGGCACCGCAAAGGCAACAAAAGGCTAAGCTCAAATGCTTGGGTGTTAGACTTGGCATCTTTTGGCGTGTTTCCCCTGACTTTTTGCTTTCTGACCTCCCGGTTTTGACTCTGTTTTTGCTGGTGTAATGATTCTGCGCACTTTCCTCACTGCTGTCCAGTGGGAATGTGCAAGTGCTCCTGTATAAAATGTGTTATGGATTGGTGTTTCCATGATTGGCCTATTTGGTTTATGTGTCAGTCCCTTGTAAAGTGCACTGCGAGTGCCAGGGCCTATAGACCAAATGCTGTTGGTGGGCTGCAGCACTGGATTGTGCCACCCACCCAAACAGCCCGCAAAGTGTAACTCGGGCCTGCCATCGCAGAGCCTGTGCGCAGCCTGGGGCTGCCATGTCGACTTGGCAAGTGCACACACTTGCAAGTCCCTAAACCTTCCCTTTGCTACATGTTAGTCACCCCTAAGGTAGGCCCAAGGTACCCCTGTGGGCAGGGTGCGTTGTATGCGAAAGGTAGGACATGCCCGGGTGTGCGGCATGTCCTGATAGTGAATTACAGCCTAGTTCGTTTTTCACTATTGCAAGGCTACCTGTTCCCCCTAGGCCAGAACGGGCAGTTTTGATTATTACAGCTTATAATCCTAACTGACCCCGGGAACATGGTAGAAGTTCGAGTTTAGTATGCCTGGACTCAGAATGATAAAATGCAGCTTTTAGTGAAGTTGGTTTTAACATTCTGTGTTTGAAAATACCACTTTTAGAAAGTGGGTATTTTCTTGTCTAACCATCCAAGCCTGCCTCTGCGAGGTTGTGTATTCCTTGTCTGGAGTGTGAGTGACAGGGGCTGGGGGATGCAAGGAGACAGGGTGAATCAGCGCAGGGCTGAATAGCAAGATCTACATGTAGATGGGTGGGAGGGGTCGCACCTGGGCCCTGAATAGGACAGTGCCTTCCCTCCACAATGCTGGCTCCACCTCCTGTGGTGCGTCTGATGTCCCTGGCCTACTCACTGAAAGAAGGGACGGAGACTTGTCAACAAAGTGCTCCAGAACTGGTTTGGACTAGGCAAAGGCCTCTCTGCCTTCAGAGAACAAAGGAATTTGGGATATAAATATTGGGGCCCTGACCCCATGAATTTAGATCTCGCTGGAATCAAGGAACCTGCCAAGACGAAGAGCTGGAAGAGCTGCCAGGAGGAGTACTGCCCCTTTGCTGTGTTGTTGCTTTGTTGGGTTGGCCTGCAGCTGCTGCTTCTGCCTTGGGCAGTGAAAGGACTGGACTGAACTTTCTACAAACTTGTGCTGAGTATCTCCAAGGGCCTGGAACCGAGCTGGCCTCCTGTTAAGAAGTCTCAGGGACTGCAAAGACTTCACAAGCCTCTGGGTACCGCTTCTGGAACGCTGTTTCAGTTGCCACAGAGGAAGGGAACTGCAACCGACTCCGTCAACCGAATCCATCCCTGGCCGATGACCTGTTTGCACCGCAGGCCGCATCGCCCCGCTTCGCATCGCAACCCTGGTCTCACCGAGGGCGACGTCCATCGCCGCCAACATCGAGCCGCTGCTTGCACCGTGACCTGTGTGCACCGCAGTTCGCATCGCATCGCTTCACTGAACCAGCCGGACCCGACCGACGCGGTCGCTGCAACTGGCTCAAGAGTCGAGACCGCACCGCATTTGGGGCACCGCTCGCACGTCTGCGACGCACCGCTCCGACTCGCACCGCTGTCCGACGCCAGCTCCCGCACTCCGGCTAGGTCGCCTGCATCGCAACCTGTCAGCACCGCATCGAGCATCGTCTCACCCTGCATCGCACGCCTTGGACTCACCGACTCCGTCTGCACGACGCTCATCGAGCCGCTGCCTGCACCGCATCGAGGGACACCGCACCTTGCATCGCTCCGTCTTGCACCGCAACCGCGACGAACGCCGACCGGCTCGTACACTACGTACCAGCCACAACGAGAAAGGTACTGTAACCGAGTCTGTTCATGACTCTGCTGGCCCGTATCGACGCGGTCGGCTGGAACTGTTAGACTCTGTGGTTTTCAGCATCGCGGTAGGCTCGGACGGAGCTACCGACTCGTACGAACTTTGCTTTTGTGCTATTCCTGCAAAGAAGAAGTTACCGTATCAAGCATTCATTCGTAAAGTATAGTATTGTGGATTTTTGTCGTAATTGGTCTTGTCTTGAGTATATAAAATATTGGTTATTTTTCTAAACTGGTGTGGTGTCCGTTTGTAGTGCTTACACTGTATTACTGTTGGTTATGTGCAAATGCTTTACACACTGCCTCTGAATTAAGCCTGACTGCTCGTGCCAAGCTACCACGAGGGTGAGCAGGGGTTACTTCACGAGTGTAACACCCTTACCCTGACTAGGAAGAAGGGTCCCTACTTGGACAAAGGTGCAAGCCCCTGCCAACTAGAGATCCCATTTCTAACATTGGTTGTCAGCGGTGAGGATAGGACTTGTGTTTGCACTTGACTTACAGTGATTGGTGTGCACTACTACCATATCGCAGACCATTACGTACCACATACTGGTTCTTTTTCTTTTGGCCTATTTTTGATCTCGCCAGTTTTCAACTCACTACTTTTGTCATGCCTGAATCAATTGCATCATCCGTTGCCTCTCTGGAAGTTATCTTTGAGGAGGATAGGTTGGAATCCTACGCCGTAAAGGAGCTACGAGCGATTTGTAAAAACCTGAAAGTCCAAATTAAAGGCCTCACAAGGAAGGAGGAGCTACAGAAGGCGCTGAGGGCCTGGGTAGCAGCCAGACATGCCAATGGGCAGCCTGGTGATGTCAGTGAGGAGGTGGAGGAGCCTATTTCCAGGGTGGATGTGCTTTTGGGTAGGGGGAACCCGCCAGATCAGGCAGCAGCAGTCTGTCCCCAGAGGAGCTGGAGGACAGGCGGGAGGCAAGGCAGTTTGAGCTGCAGAAGCTCAGGCTGGAGAGTGAGCGGGAGGAGAAGAGATTGGCCATAGAGGAGAGGAAGATGCTCTTAGAGCACGAGAGAGAACTGAAGGAGCTAGAACTTAGGAGTAAGTCAGGCTCAGATGGTGGCAGCAATTCGTCCAGAAAGGCAGACAGGATTGTGCACATTCCCAAGAACGTAGGCAAGGAGTTCAAGAAGGGGGATGACATACAAAGGTGGTTTCAGGGTTATGAGGCAGCCATACACATGAATGGGGTCCCTGAGGAGAATTGGGGAGCAGGATTGTGGCCACTTTTCCCTGAAGAAGCAAGGGATGCTCTGATAGCTTTGGGTAAGGGGTATCACCTCACCTATGCTGACATGAAGGATGCCCTTCTCACGAAGTATGGTCTTACTCCTGAAAAGTACAGGGATCAGTTCAGGTCCAGTAAGAAGTCTGATGCCAACACTTGGTTGGAATGTGTGGATGTGTTCTGCAGGTCTCTGGATGGTTGGGTGAAGGGCAGTAGTGTAACAGATTTTCAGGGGCTCTACAACTTGATTGCATGGGAGCACTTGTCTAGTCTATGTTTTGCAGATCTGCGCCAGCACCTGGTTGATAGTAAGCTAACTGACCCCAGGAAGCTTGCTATGGAAGCGGACCGCTGGGTGAGTACCAGGGTCCCCAAGAAAGCGTTTGGGGGAGACTCAGCCAAAGGTGGGCAGGGTCCCCAGCAGAAAGGTGGGGGGGACAAGGGTAAAGCACAGGAGTTCTCTAAAGGGCCCCAAACTAGTACCCAGGGTAAAGGTTCCCAGCCCCCCGGCGATAAGAAGAAAGGGGTCTCCACAGGGAAGCCTGTTGAGACCGGCCCCCGCAAGTGTTATGCATGTGACCAGGTAGGTCACTTTAAGGGGACCCCAAGTGCCCGAAGGGGACACAGCCGCCCACCGGTGGACAGTCCAAAGTGTTGGCTAGTGTAGCGCTTGGGGAGGAGGGGTGCCCACAGGAGGGTGGGGATCCCGCAGAAATGACCCTTGTCTCACTAGGGGACAGTGAGATGGTCCCAGGAAACCAGGTGCCCCCTAACACAAAGAAATATAGCACCTGGGTGACCATTAATGGGAACAGGGTAGAGGCTCTCAGAGACACTGGAGCCAGTGTGACCTCAGTCCGGTGTCACCTGGTGTCTGAGAAGCAAGTAGTCCCAGGAGCATTCCACCAAGTAGTCGCTGTCGACAACTCAGAGCGCCAATGTATGGTGGCGCAGGTTCCCTTTGAATGGGGGGGTCTCAGGTCCCTTGAGGGTGGTTGTGAGCCCTACCATGCCTGTAGATTGTCTGCTAGGAAACGACCTCGAGCAGTCCTTATGGAAGGAGGTTGAGCTCAGGTCTCACTTGGAGATGCTTGGGTTGCCAGAGTGGGCATGCGTGTCTACTCGGTCAATGGCAGCCAAAAAGGGTGATCAAGAGGACTTGGAGCCTGAAACAGTGGCCCAAGTCCCTGCCAAGAGAAAGGGCAGGGCGCGGGAAACCGGCCCCCGAAGTTCCCACGGACCGGGAGGAGGCGGACCTCGAGGGGGACGCCCCGGTGCCTACAGGGGAGCAGGTAGCCGAACTGGGAGACATCTCTGAGCTGACCCATTGGCAGCAAGAAGGGGGTCCCACCAGGGAGGAGTTCTGCAGGGAGCAGAACGAGTGCCCTACTCTGGAGGGTCTGCGGCGGCAGGCTGCAGACCAGGCAGCTGGTAATCAGTCCGGGTCACATCTGATCTACTGGGAGAGTGGTCTCCTATACAGTGAGCCTAAGGTTGCTGAGCCTGGGTCAGCCCGTGTGCTGGTGGTACCCCAGCGCTTCAGGACCTTCCTACTGGGTCTGGCTCATGACGTGCCTTTGGCAGGACATTTGGGGCAGGACAAGACCTTTGACAGGCTTGTCACCCACTTCTTTTGGCCCCAAATGCGAAGGCAGTCAGATGCACACTGTAGGTCTTGCCAAACTTGCCAGGCAAGTGGTAAGAGTGGGAGGAAGGTCAAAGCTCCTCTCCAACATTTTCCTGTTGTTGGAACACCCTTTGAAAGGGTAGGGATGGATATTGTGGGGCCACTGGATCCCAAGACAGCCATGGGCAACAGGTACATCCTGGTCTTGGTGGACCATGCCACCCGGTACCCGGAGGCAATCCCTCTCAGGACAACGACGGCGCCAGTGGTGGGCCGGGCGTTAATGGGGATCTTTTCCCGTGTGGGATTCCCCAGAGAGGTGGTTTCTGATAGGGGGACCAATTTCATATCGAAGTATATGACATCCCTGTGGAAGGAGTGTGGGGTAACCTACAAGTTCACCACTCCTTACCACCCACAAGGAAACGGTCTGGTGGAGAGATTCAACCAGACCTTGAAAGGCATGATCAAGGGTCTAACAGAACCCATGAGGCGTAAGTGGGACGTCCTCTTGCCATGCCTACTCTTTGCATACAGGGAGGTGCCTCAGAAGTCTCTTGGGTACAGCCCCTTTGAGCTCCTGTATGGCCACCCTGTCAGAGGACCTCTGAGTTTGGTAAAGGAAGGCTGGGAGGCAGCTCCCAGGAAAACTCCCCAGGATGTATTTAGCTACATGCTGGCCTTTAGAAACCAAACTGCCCGCTTCAGGAAACTCGCTCAGGCGAACCTAGAAGCAAGCCAGGAGGAAATGAAGAGATGGTATGACCAGAATGCCACTCTGATCGAATTTCAACCTGGGCAAAAAGTGTGGGTCATGGCCCCAGTGGCACCTTGTGCCTTGCAGGACAAGTGGACTGGGCCATATGAGGTAAAGGAGCGCAAAAGTGACGTCACCTACCTGGTGGATTTGCAGGCTCCAAGGAACCCTTTGAGGGTCCTTCACGTGAACCGCCTCAAGCCCCACTTCGAGAGGTCCGAAGTGAGTATGCTCTTGGCGACAGATGATGGGGTGGAAGAGGAGAGTGAGCCTCTCCCTGACCTCCTGTCTACCAAGGAGCATGATGGGTCAGTAGAGGGTGTGATCCTCTCCCCTACTCTGACTCAGGAGCAGCAGGGGGACTGTCGCCAGTTGTTGGGACAGTTCGCCCCACTGTTCTCTCTGACCCCCGGTGTTACTCACTGGTGTACCCATGACGTGGACACTGGTGACAGCCCTCCTGTGAAGCACAAGATTTACAGGTTGACTGACCGGGTCAGAGCCAGCATCAAGGAGGAGGTCTCTAAGATGTTGGCGTTAGGGGTGATTGAGCCCTCCCACAGCCCTTGGGCCAGCCCAGTGGTCTTGGTCCCAAAGGCTGCGGCGCCCGGTGCCACTCCAGAACTCCGGTTTTGTGTGGACTACCGTGGGCTCAATGCCGTCACCAGGACTGACGCGCACCCCATCCCCAGAGCGGATGAGCTCATTGATCGGTTGGGAGCTGCCCGGTTCCTCAGCACGTTTGATTTGACGTCTGGGTACTGGCAGATTGCCTTAACCGATGGGGCCAAGGAGAGATCAGCATTCTCAACCCCAGAAGGTCATTACCAATTCCGGGTGATGCCCTTTGGGTTGAAGAATGCCCCTGCCACCTTTCAGAGGTTGGTCAATCAGGTGTTGGCCGGGCTGGAGGATTTCAGTGCCGCCTACCTGGATGACATTGCTGTGTTCAGTTCCAGCTGGGAAGAACATTTACAGCACCTTGAGAAAGTGTTGAGGGCTCTGCAAGGTGCAGGCCTCACGATCAAGGCCAGTAAGTGCCAGATCGGGCAGGGTTCTGTGGTGTACTTGGGACACCAGGTAGGAAGCGGCCAGGTGGCGCCCCTACAACCCAAGATTGACACCATTCTGGCTTGGGAACCCCCAAGACCCAGACAGAGGTGAGAGCCTTCTTAGGTCTCACCGGCTACTATAGGAGATTTGTTAAGGGCTATGGCACCATCGTTGCCCCCTTAACAGAGCTGACCTCTAAGAGGCAGCCCAGGAAAGTGATCTGGACTGAGTCCTGCCAGAAAGCTTTTGATGCCCTGAAGGCAGCCATGTGCACGGCGCCCGTGCTCAAGGCACCTGACTTCTCCAAGGAATTCGTCGTGCAGACTGACGCTTCAGAGCATGGTGTGGGAGCGGTGCTCTCACAACTGAACGAAGAGGGCCTGGATCAGCCTGTAGTCTTCCTTAGCAGGAGACTACTTCCCAGGGAACAGAGGTGGAGTGCCATAGAAAGGGAAGCTTTTGCTGTGGTCTGGGCACTGAAGAAGTTGAGACCATACCGGTTTGGGACTCACTTCCGGGTTCAGACGGACCACAGGCCCCTCAGATGGTTGATGCAAATGAGGGGTGAGAATCCAAAACTGCTGAGGTGGTCCATCTCCCTACAGGGAATGGACTTTACGGTGGAACACCGTCCTGGTACAGAACACGCCAACGCAGATGGTCTGTCCAGGTTCTTCCGCCTTAGTGAAGAGAACTCCAATGGGGTTGGGTAGTTCTCCCTACTTTCAGCTGGAGGGGACATGTGTTAGACTTGGCATCTTTTGGCGTGTTTCCCCTGACTTTTTGCTTTCTGACCTCCCGGTTTTGACTCTGTTTTTGCTGGTGTAATGATTCTGCGCACTTTCCTCACTGCTGTCCAGTGGGAAAGTGCAAGTGCTCCTGTATAAAATGTGTTATGGATTGGTGTTTCCATGATTGGCCTATTTGGTTTATGTGTCAGTCCCTTGTAAAGTGCACTGCGAGTGCCAGGGCCTATAGACCAAATGCTGTTGGTGGGCTGCAGCACTGAATTGTGCCACCCACCCAAACAGCCCGCAAAGTGTAACTCGGGCCTGCCATCGCAGAGCCTGTGCGCAGCCTGGGGCTGCCATGTCGACTTGGCAAGTGCACACACTTGCAAGTCCCTAAACCTTCCCTTTGCTACATGTTAGTCACCCCTAAGGTAGGCCCAAGGTACCCCTGTGGGCAGGGTGCGTTGTATGCGAAAGGTAGGACATGCCCGGGTGTGCGGCATGTCCTGATAGTGAATTACAGCCTAGTTCGTTTTTCACTATTGCAAGGCTACCTGTTCCCCTAGGCCAGAACGGGCAGTTTTGATTATTACAGCTTATAATCCTAACTGACCCCGGGAACATGGTAGAAGTTCGAGTTTAGTATGCCTGGACTCAGAATGATAAAATGCAGCTTTTAGTGAAGTTGGTTTTAACATTCTGTGTTTGAAAATACCACTTTTAGAAAGTGGGTATTTTCTTGTCTAACCATCCAAGCCTGCCTCTGCGAGGTTGTGTATTCCTTGTCTGGAGTGTGAGTGACAGGGGCTGGGGGATGCCAGGAGACAGGGTGAGTCAGCGCAGGGCTGAATAGCAAGATCTACATGTAGATGGGTGGGAGGGGTCGCACCTGGGCCCTGAATAGGACAGTGCCTTCCCTCCACAATGCTGGCTCCACCTCCTGTGGTGCGTCTGATATCCCTGGCCTACTCACTGAAAGAAGGGACGGAGACTTGTCAACAAAGTGCTCCAGAACTGGTTTGGACTAGGCAAAGGCCTCTCTGCCTTCAGAGAACAAAGGAATTTGGGATATAAATATTGGGGCCCTGACCCCATGAATTTAGATCTCGCTGGAATCAAGGAACCTGCCAAGACGAAGAGCTGGAAGAGCTGCCAGGAGGAGTACTGCCCCTTTGCTGTGTTGTTGCTTTGTTGGGTTGGCCTGCAGCTGCTGCTTCTGCCTTGGGCAGTGAAAGGACTGGACTGAACTTTCTACAAACTTGTGCTGAGTATCTCCAAGGGCCTGGAACCGAGCTGGCCTCCTGTTAAGAAGTCTCAGGGACTGCAAAGACTTCACAAGCCTCTGGGTACCGCTTCTGGAACGCTGTTTCAGTTGCCACAGAGGAAGGGAACTGCAACCGACTCCGTCAACCGAATCCATCCCTGGCCGATGACCTGTTTGCACCGCAGACCGCATCGCCCCGCTTCGCATCGCAACCCTGGTCTCACCGAGGGCGACGTCCATCGCCGCCAACATCGAGCCGCTGCTTGCACCGTGACCTGTGGGCACCGCAGTTCGCATCGCTTCACTGAACCAGCCGGACCCGACCGACGCGGTCGCTGCAACTGGCTCAAGAGTCGAGACCGCACCGCATTTGGGGCACCGCTCGCACGTCTGCGACGCACCGCTCCGACTCGCACCGCTGTCCGACGCCAGCTCCCGCACTCCGGCTAGGTCGCCTGCATCGCAACCTGTCAGCACCGCATCGAGCATCGTCTCACCCTGCATCGCACGCCTTGGACTCACCGACTCCGTCTGCACGACGCTCATCGAGCCGCTGCCTGCACCGCATCGAGGGACACCGCACCTTGCATCGCTCCGTCTTGCACCGCAACCGCGATGAACGCCGACCGGCTCGTACACTACGTACCAGCCACAACGAGAAAGGTACTGTAACCGAGTCTGTTCATGACTCTGCTGGCCCGTATCGACGCGGTCGGCTGGAACTGTTAGACTCTGTGGTTTTCAGCATCGCGGTAGGCTCGGACGGAGCTACCGACTCGTACGAACTTTGCTTTTGTGCTATTCCTGCAAAGAAGAAGTTACCGTATCAAGCATTCATTCGTAAAGTATAGTATTGTGGATTTTTGTCGTAATTGGTCTTGTCTTGAGTATATAAAATATTGGTTATTTTTCTAAACTGGTGTGGTGTCCGTTTGTAGTGCTTACACTGTATTACTGTTGGTTATGTGCAAATGCTTTACACACTGCCTCTGAATTAAGCCTGACTGCTCGTGCCAAGCTACCACGAGGGTGAGCAGGGGTTACTTCACGAGTGTAACACCCTTACCCTGACTAGGAAGAAGGGTCCCTACTTGGACAAAGGTGCAAGCCCCTGCCAACTAGAGATCCCATTTCTAACATTGGGTTTGAAGTACTAGGGTTATTTGAACAATTAGATTCAATTAAAACCGGAATAAAACTTTTACCCTATACCCCAGGTACCCTCCAAAATAAAGAAATTATTTGGGTATACTTGGAGGTATTTTTAGACTTTCTACTCTTTATCTAGATCCCTGCTTATCCAGCAAGAATTTATCTAGGAATCCCCATCTCTTCGGTTGAGTTCGCCCTGGTGGTATCACCCTACCAGGATGTGGATAGGTGCCAATGATGAAGCATGTCACGATAAACTGAGTGAGGCATCTATTTCAATATCTTTGGATACCGAGTCGTACCTAGGAAGTAGCATTCTCTTTGTACTTGGTCCATTTTCTTCCTTTTCTTGTTTACGCCCTGTTGCTCTTGTGTGTAAATAAGCTCAAAAGAAAGCAGCTTGTTGCTGCAGGAGACATTGGCAAATCAATCCTGTTATACTCACACTGCAGTAACCCGGCACAGGTAAGCTCATTGTCTGTTACTCCAGGTTCCACAGGGGCAGTTTAGTCAGTTACACTTTAGTCAGTTGCACTCTGGCACAATAGTCATGCTTAAACCCCGCCATTGGCTCAAATCTGCCTCTTGCAGCATGCCCAGAGTAGGTGCTGACTGGGCCTTGCAATGAGGAGCCAAAAGGGAGAGCCAAGTGTGTTCTCTGTCCTTGATTATAGGGCCATTTGGTAGGTTTGCTGTCAGATGTGGGGGCATGAACAGTGACCCCCACCTGGGCACAATTCTTCTCTACATGGGGATGCTGCTCATGGCATTTATGAGTGGGCTGGGCAACCTCCGAAGCTTGTCCTGGAAAGCCTTACCCCACAAGTAGAGAAAAAGCCACAGGCTGTCTCTGCAGGCAGATCCTCAGTCCAGGCACTGAGCCCTTGCCATGATCAGGGTGCACTGCACTCAAAAGGGAACTTAAGCCCACGTCACTTCCAGCCTCTGAACCGATTGGAAGAGGCACAAAGGGCCTCATTTACAAGGCCATTGTACTGCCGGTGCGTCACTTTTTGTGATGCACGGGTGGCGCAGCCTGCGTGCCCATATTTACAGGGCCGCGTAAAGTCACCTTGCATGACTTTTCATGGCCTTATAAATATGGGCCCCTTTCACACAATACTCTGCATGAAAGGGACGTGCCATGGGTGTTGATGTGGGTGTTCCTACGCAAAATCCTTGGAACCTGACACATTCCCAGATATACAGGGCCTCATTTACAAAAAAATGATGCTGCGTGGCGCCGCAAGCCATTTTGCTGTGCCGAGCTGCATCATTTTAAAAGCACAAGGATGTGTCATATTGACAACAATATGACGCATCCGTGTGCTTTCCCCTGCGCTGGCGCACAATTGGCTGCCATGCGCCAGCGCAGACACCCTTATATCAGGTTGCAAGGGTGCCTGCGTTGCGGGGATGATTGTTTTTGTGCAGGAAGGGACACCTTCCTGCACAAAAACAATAATTGATGGCACTTTCCTCTTTCTAAGCGTGCTGCAGAATGCAGCACGTATAGGAAGAGCAAAAACTGAGAAGAAATAAAAGTATTTCTCCTCATTGCGCCACTCCTATGCCTCCCCTGGAGGAGGCGTAGCATTCTGACGCATTCCGAGCTTTACAAAAACGTTGTAAATATGGGAATGTGTCAGGTTCCATGGATATTGCATGGGAACACTCACAGCAACACCCATGGAGCGCTCCTTTCACGCAGAGTAATGAGTGAAAGGGGCCTATATTTACAAGACCATGAAAAGTAATGCAGGGTGACTTTACATGGCCTTGCAAATATGAACAGGCACACTGCGCCGCTGGTGGGTCAAAAAAAGTGATGCACCGGCGGCGCAACAGCCTTGTAAATGAGGCCTGCAAAGGTTTGTAAAGCTGGGAGTACGTCAGAATCCTACGCCTCCCTAGGGGAGGCATAGAAGTGGCGCAATAAGGAGAAATACTTCTATTTCTTCTCATTTTTTCCTCTTTCTATGCGTGCTGAATCCTGCAGCATGCTTAGAAAGAGGAAAATGCCATCAATTATTGTTTTTGTCCAGGAAGGTGTCCCTTCCAGCAGAAAAACAATCATCCCCGCAACGCAGGCACCCTGTCAACATGACGCAAGGGTGCCTGCAGTGGCGCATCGCAGCCAATTATGCCCCAGCGCACGGGATAGCACACCTATGCGTCGTATTGCTGTTAATACAACACATCCCTGTGATTTTAAAATCACGCAGCTCAGTGCAGCAAAATGACTGCTGTGCCGCGCTGCTTCATTTTTTTGTAAATGAGGCCCACAGTACCAAGAGTGGGTGAGGTGTATTATTAGAGCGCATATATAACGTGTGGTCTTTTGTAATTTCTTGAAAGTATAAGCAAAATTCTTAAACTGTTCTGGTGCACTCTTGTTGGGTTACAGCCAAGCCCCTTAGTAATAATTGACATAAAAAATTAATTAGGCACTAGGAATGCTTTAACAATCTTTCACTCGTATGAAGACTTCACTTCTGACCAATATACATTTTTGTTATAATACTCTTTCAAAAGTGTTTTTCAACACTATTAGAAGATTCTTTCCTACTTGTCTGTTCATGAAAAGCAATGTTCTTGAGAACGTCTTATGTGATCATTTAATCCATATGTCTCCCGTGCATGTCAAGATCTCAGCCTCTTCTTCTGTTAAGGTTCAGTTTTCCATAACACCTTTCATACAACTACAGGAGGGAAAAACAAAAATTGGAATTCTTACTATACTCTGTTTACTGAGTAATCCTTAAGTCTCCTCACATTAAACATTGAGCAATCAGTCCTTCCAATCCATTACGCGTCTTCTACAAGCAGTGACTTCTACTCATCTTGCATTAGCATCTTCAGGTTATGGTGGTCCTGCACTTTCTTCTTCTAACAAAGTTTCCGCTCGCCTCATAGTCTTTTGTCTAAAAACTTGAATAGGATTAATTTGCAATGGGAATAAAAGGCAGTATAACTTGCCATTTTTGCATTGCTCGTCTTTGGTACGCTTTGCAAAAGCAGTAAGGAAAACTGAACCTCCCCATGAAGAAAAGTTTTAGACCTTGAACTTCATTGGGGATATTCATGGTCACAAAGGAAGGTCTAATGAAATTTGCTTTTCTTGAACAAACAAGGAGGACAGAATCTTATCATAATGTTGAAAATCAATTTCTGAAGGATTAATAAAAGAAATACTTATATAAATCAGGAATGAGATCTTCACATGCAAGATAGTAAAAGAATTGGCGGGTCCTAATTCATGTTTGGTGTAGTATTAGGGCACCACCAGTCTCTGTCCACCGGAGGGTGCTTGACATGATTAACTAATGGTGGGTACAGCTGGAAGGCACAGGAACACTTTGAGCACCAGCACCAGACAAAGACAAACGTTTTCACAAATATTTAACAATCACAGACAGCTTTCAACCTCTTTGGGATTAGTGTGAAGAAGGTGATGTTACATATGTTATAAAGTACCCCCTACCGCACATTATCAGAATATTGAATGTCACTGAGAAGTTTCATAACCATAAAGACGAACGAGGCGAAATCTGAGCTCCTTTATAAGGTCATAGAACTCCGAGGTGACTTGTAATTTTCCAATAATATAAAGTATGGGGTACTTTACTTCATATGATGCATGGTCACACTATAACCCTTACCACAAACCATTTAAATCCTTGTTGTAGTGCTCTTTCATATGATATAGGATAGGAAGAGAAAAAGATGTTTGTAAACAGGAAGAATAACATTGAATCTCTAGTACAAACTCAAGTACACCAAAAAACAGTTAGATATTTGTTGGAAAAAGATATTAGAATCTGTTTAATACAAGTCAGATTCATTAAAGAAAATGCTGTAGCTTAGGATGTGTAGCATTATGCAGAGGGAATCTATCTTTCCTATAATTTCCTAAAGTGTGAATAAAAAAGCACATGTTGCCATAAATATCTCCTTTCTGCTTAACACTGTTGATCTAAAAGAGCAGAGCAGAGTAGGAAAAGTTAAGTTTCGTTTTTGTTTTTTAAACTGCAGCTTTAATTCATCTCCAGCCTCTCTTATCTGCTGTTGCCTCTGGCAGCAGGCATTGTGACATCACAACTCAACTGTAATAAAGTATTACAGTTGAGTGACTGACATTTCTTTGTTACAGGCGACTAGGTACGCCACAAGTCGCCTGTAGTAAGGAAATTAGTTACTGGCTTTTACACAGGGATTTCAGCCTCCCATGTACTACACAGTGGTAATGAAAATTGAAGTGCAACTACTTTACAATGGGCCTGATTCGTAATATTTTTTTCATGTGTAAGCATACCATGCTCCTGGAAATTCAAGCAGGAGTAACCCACACATAGATAGAAATCCCTATTTTCAAAAAATAGTTTTAGATTTGGCCCTTTAAAGTGGACCAAAATTGTGACTGAATTCTTGGGAGTGCATCTGTGAGATAGTGATGAGTGTTAAGCCTGCGGCTGGTACCTCAGTGACACTGACATCCTTGTATCATATCCAGGGCTGGTGCTGCCTATTATCAGCAGAGGAAGAGCAGGGTACTCTCAATAGGTTATGAGTGAGGCTGCACTGTGGGCCTCTGTTATGAAGCAGAACAAGTTAGAGCCTCGCAACGCCACCGCCTCAGCCTTCTCTGACTTCCCACCTGCCTCACCAGGGGCACTTTATTTGGAAATGTGGGTGGGTTTCATGCTGTAGTGCTACACATGTGACCTGGGCATGATGCGACCCAGAGCAGGCCTGTCCCTTTTATCACTGATTATATTTGTAGTCTGGGGACAAGGTTAATTTGTTAATTTAACAAGCATTGGCAAAGCCAACAAGGTATCTCTTTAATGTGCTAATGTATGCAAATAAAGGTTATGGACAAGTTTTCTTTTTTGTCTGTCTTTGCGTGCGTTAACACATTAAAAACAGATATATTGGCTTTGCCAATGCTGGTATCCTTTGTCATTTCTTGGGGTGAAAATCCTTTTGCCAAAGACGTGTCAAATGAGACTAGATGCCTTTTTGGCACACTTTCTGACTATTAATACACAAAAGCCGGTACCAGTTTACATATAAAAAGTTTTAACCTGTAGTGGAAAGTCACACCATTTCTTATCTTGGTGGGACAGTGTTTGTTATCTAGTCATATACCCCCATATATGTCATCTTTAGTGTTTAAAACCAATCAAAGCAAGCCGGAAACACACAGAACTTTGACAAATAAGCAGGTATAAAAAAGTGAGGTGAATCAAGAAAGTGCCTCACGTAAGCTACACCAGGAGAGCTGCTGTTAGGTACTCACCAGTTAGCTCACTGTGTCATCATCGGCACTTTCCTGATACAAAAGGAAACGTCACAAAACTCCCAATTGTGTGTCATTTGAAGAAAAAGGTGTATCAAAAGAAGAAATAACTTCCATTCAGGTTACAATGGTCTAAACATGAGATGGTAGATTTAAACGTGTATGGACACTAATATTTAGAATAGGAGGAATGTGTTTCTGTAACTCAATTTTAGCCTTATAGGAGAGCACTGTAAGCCTCCTTTGTATAACGGGATCTGTAGGTTTCAAGTAGTGGTTTGATACTACTTCTTTTAATATACCTTTTTCTTCAAATGACACACAATTGGGAGTCCTGGTTTCTTTGTCCCTCTCTTGCTCCTTTTTTGAAATATACACTTTCTGACTAGCCATATTGTTCTTTACTTCGATTATAGTGATTAAGAAAATCCTAGTGATCAAGAAAATACTAGTCATCATTTTGTAATTTGAACATGAAATATATGCTAGTCAGTTTGTTTAGGGATGCACTTTTAACAACTGAGACCAAGGACAAATGTACTGTTTTTGTAATATTCTTTAAGAAAAAGAGTACTTTCATTGTATTATTGCAAATTGATTTGAGATTTATTTTTAAATAAGAAGTTTGTTAATATCACCAAGAAATCATCAATGCAGAGTGCATTGTGGGGGAGAGCTGTTTTAATGTAACATTCTTTCGGTCTCTCTGAAGGAGAGAGACATTACCCCATTAAAGTCCTTGAAAGTGAAAACAGGTGACAACATTGTGTTGCATATGTTTTGCTTCTGATCTTATCCCATTAGATGTTTAAAAAGGATGTTTTTAGGCTCGACCTGTAAACTGGACCTCCATTTATTCACAACATAACGTGTTGTTGTTCTGCATGAACCACTTTGACACTACATTGGTTTCTGGCCATATCCTAGCTAACCAATTCAACAGCGTTCACTGTTTCTGTAATGAAAAATAGAAATATTTTTTACACTTAACAGTATATTTGCAATTGGTTAGCCAATAGCGTGTATCTCAGGTTCAGGGCAAATTATTTTCATCACTTCTTCTAAGCAGCATTTCATGTATTCATTCCCTCTACAGAAGAGTTACCTATGTCATTTGTGCAAGTCTTATCTTGGCAGTGAGGGAGCGGGGTTTTCTATAGCTCAACCTTCAGGTGTAATCATTAGATATCCCCTGCCGGTGGCTGTATGGACCTTTGTTTGTCAACAAGAAGAAGTAAGGAGCAATCATCTACATTAATCCAATAACATGATAAATCAGTTATGACTTTTAATACAGTCAATAAAGAGATTTTGAAGGCGTTAAAGAGGTTTATTTTTCAATATCTCAGGTTTTTCAATTTTATTCAATAAGAATTAGTCTTTTAAGCATCATCATTATAAATTACCATAAACCAATATTTGATATTTTCACAAATAAGGGGCCCATTACGATGACGGACGAAAAAGCCCTCCGACCGCCATGGAATCTGGAAAAATCCCCCCGGATGACCCGCGGCATTTCCGTTGGTCAAATTACGATGCAGTGTACGCAAAAACTGACCGCGGCGGACGGATGTCGCAAAACACCGTCCACCATGGTCAGAAAAGCTGTAAATCCGACCGCGTCGGATGGGGAAAACTGTGCAAAGGCTTGAAAAGGCCGCCCCTGCTGCGGCATGACCGCACGGCCAATTACGATGAGAATGCGGAGCTGGCGGACCGAGCACTGCGTCTGACCGCCGCGCACGCACACCGGCCAAATGAATGGCGGACGGAACCAACTTCACAACAACGCCCGAAGTGTGCCTGTACCCCCTGCCGCCCACAGTCACAACACACACTCCACAATGATGCACCCCAATTTGCTCCTGGTAGGGAAAGCCATGCGCAGCATGGAAGAGACATCTGGAGGTCATCACCCATGTGGACACACCCACAGACCACAGTATAAAAGCAACCTCATCCTGGACCAGCATCCCTTGCACACCACAAGCCGAGACAGAGAGACAGGACACCATTGACTCACACTGCACAGCATCACACCCACCTATCCCCACACAACACCACCCCCACCCACACACCTCACACACTACACATATCTCCAACATCACCTTGCACCCTGCACCCTTCATTCATTTGCACTATGTCCCCCAAGAAAATGCCCAACTTCACCGACTCAGATTTGAAAGTGAAGGTAGACGAGACAATAAGGACAGAACCACATTTGTACGGGCACCTGGTCCAACAGACCCCACCTGCGCGCAAGAATCAGATGCGGGCAAGGATCCACAGCAAAGTCAATGCTGTATGGACCACCCTACACACTGTGCGTGACATCAGGAAGTGGTGGTGCAACCCCAAGGGCCGGCTAAAGCTACGGGCCCAGAGGTACCATGCGGCGGCACAGAAAACTGGTGGCAACCCTCCCATCCCACCACCAACCGTCACTGAATGGGAGGAGAAGGTGCCTGCCATAATGCATCCAGAGAGCCTCACATGAATTGAGGGGGGACTGGAGGCTGGTAAGTACCAACAAACATGGACGTTGTCACAGATCACATAGCACAGACCAATGAAATGCTTAGCAGTGGGCCCACAGGAGCCAGCATCACACCACATCCTGTCATGTGGACGATATGGACATTGTCGCATTAACACACTCAAGTACTGTTGCACAGGGATTTTCTGAATACACGTGTGATCCATACAGGTTCAACCACATGAATACCAGTCCCTGACAACATGCACACGCCAAATCTGGTTTCAAACCGCACTTCGCTGTTCCTGCATGAGTACAACACCTGCGTGCACAGGCCAGGCATCACGTATACAGGATCTGTTGCACGACGTGTCCTTTTTGTGGCAATGTTCAGCTAACTACCCCATGAGTGATTGTGGATAGTTATTTGTGGCCTCACATTCACACAGCGAAAGCATACTTCAATAAGTGTGCATGCACAATGGGCCTCTGTTTAGACAAGTAGTCGCTCCCACATCAGACCGGAGACCTTCGAATTGCAGGTGTCTTGACTGTCCCGCGCTATCCAGTCACTGCTGAACACGGCTCTCCCACTATTTTCACGGTGAACAGACACACAAATTATTGTTAGCGTCTGATGCTGAAGGCCGTTGCACACTTTTTATCAGACCTGTGGGCTCTGGCCTTGCCCCCTCCTTCCATGCTTTTCCGGGAGTACCACCGGGTGTGATTGCTCCAAATTTCAACACTGCATTTAGCGGTCTCAGTTCATTACTTTCGCTGTACAGCTGAGCGCTGGTTCTGAGATTGCTTCCATGCCATGTCTGACCGTCCTGTGGTCCAGGCCGAGCCAGGTCAGTTGCAACTGTACCGTGCCCGCATGCAGCATCTCTTTGGATGTGTCCCATTGGCTGTGCTGGGCATCAGTTATGGGCTAACGTTCCGCAATTGCAAAAACAACAATTGATGGACAGAATGCAGAACAATGTCATACATTAAACCCTGTACAGAGATCTGGGCCTAAATCCATCGTTTTTTTGCTCACCATGCCATTCCAGTTTGGAGCCAGCCATATGCAAATCAGTCTTGACCCTGCGCCCAATGGGAACAGTCCAGCCCGAACTGCCAGGCCAGGCCCTCCCTGGACTGGAAACAAGCATCCTAGGACCGGTTTCGGGCTTTCAGCCCTCATCAGCCAGGATAGCTTGACTCCAGTGGCATGGAGAGCACGGGACCCACGTCTGGGCATACCCGTCCCACTCGGGGTGACAAATGCAAAAACAACAATTGATGGACAGAATGCAGAACAATGTCATACATTAACCCCAGTACAGAGATCTGGGCCTAAATCCATCGTTTTTTTGCTCACCATGCCATTCCAGTTTGGAGCCAGCCATATGCAAATCAGTCTTGACCCTGCACCCAATGGGAACAGCCCAACCCGAACTGCCAGGCCAGGCCCTCCCTGGACTGGAAACAAGCATCCTAGGACCGGTTTCGGGCTTTCAGCCCTCATCAGCCAGGATAGCTTGACTCCAGTGGCATGGAGAGCACGGGACCCACGTCTGGGCATACCCGTCCCACTCGGGGTGACAAATGCAAAAACAACAATTGATGGACAGAATGCAGAACAATGTCATACATTAACCCCAGTACAGAGATCTGGGCCTAAATCCATCGTTTTTTTGCTCACCATGCCATTCCAGTTTGGAGCCAGCCATATGCATATCAGTCTTGACCCTGCGCCCATTGGGAACAGTCCAGCCCGAACTGCCAGGCCCTCCCTGGACTGGAAACAAGCATCCTAGGACCGGTTTCGGGTGCTTGATTCCGGTCCAGGGAAGACATGGCTTGGCAGTTCGGTCTGGACTGTTCCCATGAGGCACAGGGTCAAGACTGATTTGCATATGGCTATGTCTGAACTGGGGTGGCGTGGTGAAGCAAAATAACGATGGATTAAACCCAGATCTGTGACTGGGGGTGAATGTTTGCCAATGTGCAACATTCCGTCCATCATCTTGTGTGTTTTGCATTTCGCCCTAAGTGGGAAGGGTATGCCCAGACGTGGGTCCCGTGCTCACTACGCCACTGGAGTCAAGCTATCCTGGCTGAAGAGGGGTGAAACCCCGAAACCGGTCCTAGGATGCTTGATTCCGGTCCAGGGAAGACATGGCTTGGCAGTTCGGTCTGGACTGTTCCCATGAGGCACAGGGTCAAGACTGATTTGCTGGCTATGTCTGAACTGGGGTGGCGTGGTGAATCAAAATAACGATGGATTAAACCCAGATCTGTGACTGGGGGTGAATGTTTGTCAATGTGCAACATTCCGTCCATCATCTTGTGTGTTTTGCATTTCGCCCTAAGTGGGAAGGGTATGCCCAGACGTGGGTCCCGTGCTCACTACGCTACTGGAGTCAAGCTATCCTGGCTGAAGAGGGGTGAAACCCCGAAACCGGTCCTAGGATGCTTGATTCCGGTCCAGGGAAGACATGGCTTGGCAGTTCGGTCTGGACTGTTCCCATGAGGCACAGGGTCAAGACTGATTTGCATATGGCTATGTCTGAACTGGGGTGGCGTGGTGAAGCAAAATAACGATGGATTAAACCCAGATCTGTGACTGGGGGTGAATGTTTGCCAATGTGCAACATTCCGTCAATCATCTTTTGTGTTTTGCATTTCGCCCTAAGTGGGAAGGGTATGCCCAGACGTGGGTCCCGTGCTCACTACGCCACTGGAGTCAAGCTATCCTGGCTGAAGAGGGGTGAAACCCCGAAACCGGTCCTAGGATGCTTGATTCCGGTCCAGGGAAGACATGGCTTGGCAGTTCGGTCTGGACTGTTCCGATGAGGCACAGGGTCAAAACTGATTTGCATATGGCTATGTCTGAACTGGGGTGGCGTGGTGAAGGAAAGTAACGATGGATTAAACCCAGATCTGTGACTGGGGGTGAATGTTTGCCAATGTGCAACATTCCGTCCATCATCTTGTGTGTTTTGCATTTCGCCCTAAGTGGGAAGGGTATGCCCAGACGTGGGTCCCGTGCTCACTACGCCACTGGAGTCAAGCTATCCTGGCTGAAGAGGGGTGAAACCCCAAAACCGGTCCTAGGATGCTTGATTCCGGTCCAGGGAAGACATGGCTTGGCAGTTCGGTCTGGACTGTTCCCATGAGGCACAGGGTCAAGACTGATTTGCATATGGCTATGTCTGAACTGGGGTGGCGTGGTGAAGCAAAATAACGATGGATTAAACCCAGATCTGTGACTGGAGGTGAATGTTTGCCAATGTGCAACATTCCGTCCATCATCTTGTGTGTTTTGCATTTCGCCCTAAGTGGGAAGGGTATGCCCAGACGTGGGTCCCGTGCTCACTACGCCACTGGAGTCAAGCTATCCTGGCTGAAGAGGGTGAAACCCCGAAACCGGTCCTAGGATGCTTGATTTCGGTCCAGGGAAGACATGGCTTGGCAGTTCGGTCTGGACTGTTCCCATGAGGCACAGGGTCAAGACTGATTTGCATATGGCTATGTCTGAACTGGGGTGGCGTGGTGAAGCAAAATAACGATGAATTAAACCCAGATCTGTGACTGGGGGTGAATGTTTGCCAATGTGCAACATTCCGTCCATCATCTTGTGTGTTTTGCATTTCGCCCTAAGTGGGAAGGGTATGCCCAGACATGGGTCCCGTGCTCACTACGCCACTGGAGTCAAGCTATCCTGGCTGAAGAGGGGTGAAACCCCGAAACCGGTCCTAGGATGCTTGATTCCGGTCCAGGGAAGACATGGCTTGGCAGTTCGGTCTGGACTGTTCCCATGAGGCACAGGGTCAAGACTGATTTGCATATGGCTATGTCTGAACTGGGGTGGCGTGGTGAAGCAAAATAACGATGGATTAAACCCAGATCTGTGACTGGGGGTGAATGTTTGCCAATGTGCAACATTCCGTCCATCATCTTGTGTGTTTTGCTAACGTTCCGCAATGCCTATTTCACCTGCGTGCAACCTGTCTTTTCCAGCAGGAGATGCCTGTCTGAGTGGGCCATGGATGTCTGCCTTTCAAACACATGCCTTGCCGACCTGGATCATGAGCTGTGGGTGACTCCTTTGTTGGTCCACGTGCAAGACTGCTTCGGTGAGAGACGTTTATGGGATGCCTTACAATGTGTCAGGCAGGCGGACAGCTGTGCCTGTGCGTTAGCGCAATGGCTCTTGTGCGATGCCTACCTTGAACCTCTCCCAGGTTGCGATGGGATGCTCCTTTCAACCTCGTGGTGCGAGGAGCACATCTGTTCCTTCATACTCCTGGATTGAATGGTGGTCCTCTTCACTGAAGATGATTTGGATCATCTTTTGGAACTGATTGCCTTCGAGGCTGCCTGTGCCTTCTTGGTTTCGTAACTACTTAACAGCAACAGGGACTGTTTTTGACTAATTCAATTTTCGTTTCCCTTTCTTCACGCCTCCTGACGGGAATTGTCATCCAGCTCTCTGACTTTAGCCCTGTCGACATTGGCTTGGACTATGCTGAGCACTGCGGGCTGTCTCGCTTGGTACCACGGACCGGAGCAACTGGAGTCTCCCATCTGACCGTCGTAGACATTGTCGTCTGGCATGGGCCCGGCTTCCATTATGCAGATGTGGCGCACGAAGATTACATGGCGTTGTTGTTTTGCAAGTACCCAGGGCTCGGGTCGGGTGTACACGCAGGTACATGGGTTCCCCCCCTCTTTACACGGGGGGATGCCGCCCCCCTGCCAGGATGCTGGTCCCCACAGGAATATGCATAACTTGTACCGGTGTACTCTCCAGTTACCGGGACACGTTCAACAGCACCTGCACGTTGACTGCTCCCCATTGCCTGCAGCAACGTGCAGGCAGCGAGTGCGCCTTTTTTCACCTCCAGCCGTGCTGAAGTAAAGGGGCCATCCGGCCTCCTTTTGTTTGTACATGCTGACTGGGGGCCGCCCTGAACCTTACATCTGAATGTGGATGCCACAGAGGGAAACATAGGCACAAAGCTTGCCTTCATTTCACAGGGACTTAAGGGAGGCATGCTTTTGCCTGTGTTCTGTCCATGTGTATCAATGCAGACACTGCGAGACTGTCAGATGGGTTACTCTGTCCCAGTATTTGCACAAATCATTTCTGTCACACTATTTTACTTCTTCCTTAGCGCTACGTCGTGATGTTGTGAGGTAATTCGCATTTTGTCTTACTTGGCCAGTCCCCCCACTTCTTTTTTGGGGACCTGTGCCCTGCAAGTACCTTAGTATTTGTCTGTCACATGAGAGGTGTCCGCAGAGCTTGTCCTCTGCGCGGTCCTATAGTACTGTCTGTACATTCTGTCCGTGGTCGGAGGACATTGTCCCTTGTCATTCTGTTCTGGTGTGGCCCTGGCACCCCGACCCAACCAAGTCTCACAGCTGCAAGAGGACACGGATCCCCTTTGGATGACATGGGAATGCGGGCTAGATGCCCCACACCTGGAGAGTGATCCATCCAGTGATGAGAGTGACACAGCAAATGTGATGCACATGTCACCATCCATGGGCAGAGGGATGGGTTCTGCAGACAAAGCCCATGGACCAGGGACATCCCATTCAACTCCTACCTGCAAGGGGTGGGGAGAAATGCTCGTGGTTGCACATCCAGAGGGATTATTGATGCGACATCTTGCTTCATGTTAAATGGATATGTCACTGTGGTTACTGGTTGGGTACTCATGCATTTTCAGCCTGTTGTGGCACGTATGTTGCATGCTTTGACACTGTAGTAAAAACTTCACATTTGGAGGCGTTTCTTGTCTTCGACTTGTCTGCTTGTGTACATGCGCTTGAATGCCTCAGAGTGAGTAGGAGAGCAAGTGAGGCAGTATGGCAATGGTGTCCTGTGCGTAGGGGTGCTTCGTTGTTTGCAGTCCCTGCATGCACAGGTTCTCAAATCCTGCGCATAGTCCAGTATGTGTACGGAATCTCGTGAACATTTGTCAAAGTCTGTGAGACAACAGCAAGGCACACAGACACAGTTGATCATTGTTGAATCACACTCAACGGAAGTAGTTGACGATGAGCTGTTGACACTGGTCAAGGCCTTCTTCCTCACCACTGTCATCATCACTGGGCATGTGTGGGTTGGGAGCGGGGGTGATGTTGCTGGTCCACCAGATGTAGCAGTCATGTGCCGACCCCGGATACTCTGCACACACGTGTGAGATGATCTGCTCATCCTGTCGTACCACTTGCACGTTGATGGAGTGGTAGTGTTTGGGGATCCTATAGATGGGTTCACTTGCCTGTGGTGGTACGAGGCCAATGTGTGTTCCATCAATGGCTCCAATCAACATTTGGTATGCCTCCCAGGCAGGGCCGGCTCCAGGACTCTTTATTTGTGTGGTCCAACGAGGCATTCGGGTGGGACACTGCGTGCCCGATTTGTCACTTATGTCTCTCACCAGGCCTGCTTCAGGGCCCTCCTTTATCTCTCCTCAGTTTTACAAGGGCCAGGGAGATGCATTCTTTCCTTCCATATTCTCTTTCTAGATGTTATCACTCTCATGAAGTGTGTTTATCCATGAAGGGTCCTCATGATGGGAGGAGGAGGTTACCTGAGGTGGGAGTATCAGGCAAGTGACACTTCTCATGCTCTCACTCATGCCCTCCTCCTCGGCTTCCCTCTCTGCCACCCTCGTCCAGCGCCCCTCATCTCTCCATAGCCACTCGCTCATGTGCATTTCATTTGTTGTATGGCGCTACTGATATCGGTGTAGGGTGTGACAGTACTTTACGTCACGCACACATTGTACAGGGACTATCAGTCATGCAAGTATGTAAGTACATCAGTCTACAGGGAATGTCACGAAAGCCAATGAGGTTTACAAGGTGTGGTAATCACATGTCATCCATACTGGTGGGCAGGAATTTTGGGAGCGTTTGGTCTGGAGAAGCACTGACTCAGGACGTGTCTGGGAACATTTGCAGGCATTGGCAGCTAGGCACACTGCACGCCACACCAGTACGTGTATTGGGTGTGCTAGGGATTACAAGTATGTCTGATTTGCAGACAATGGACACTTCAGATTGTCTGCCTACGTCACTGGCCCTTCACAGGATGACCCCTGGCCAAGGCACGCCAGTCAGATGTCAAGGGATATACAGGCGGGGTTCATAGGTTGGATGTTTCATTACACAACATTGGTACAGTGCAGGAGACCTTTGTCCTTTTTGACTCCTTCCCTCATTTCAATCTATGCTGGCCACGAGGCATGACAATGTATGTAATTTCACTCTCCTTTCTTGGACATACCATGTGTGTGAAGACTTGACTCAAAGGTCACACTCTCTCATCTCTTCACAGTGTAGTGACCAGGTGATCACTGTTCTAGTTGTTCTGATGTACCAGCCACTCCCAGAGGGCTGGCTTACCCCCCACCCCACAGCCACCCAGCAAAGGCGTCACTGGACCTGTGACCCTGCCAACAAACGGGGCCGGACGCACGTGCCCTGGGACAGTTCTCCCATACAAGTGTAGTGCCTGTGTGGTTATTTTATATGTATGGGGGCCTCGTGCCCCACAACATTACACATGGGGTGCACCAATCACTTTAGGCGAATGAGCTGTGATGTGTGATGTAATTCGCAGGGCGCCAATGCAAATGCAGTATGTGTTCACATGCACGGGAGCTGGCATCACCAGCGATGACACGCATTGGCTCCAATTGAATATTGCAGGGTTGCGGTCGCAGCTTCCAGGCTGTCGCGGTGTGGCACACACAATGCGAATGAGCCATCAGCCAATGGGAGCCTTCGGCGGCGTACATATTTTGATATTGCGGTGTGCGCACTCTGCAACTGCGGGGCTCGGCATTGGCCCCAATTGCCTTCTGGGGCACCAAGGGTCACTCATGGGGATTGGGTGGGCCTCGCACTTTCCATTTGGCAGGTTGCCACATTCATTGTGGTGCCGCCACGCTTGCTGGGAGTTGTAGTTGTTCAGGGGTTGCATGCGTGGAGATGTTTGGTACGTACCTCTGCTGTTGAACGCGGCGGCGTCTTGTCTGCCGGAGGTGCAGCAGGTAGAGCTGCAGGAAGGCCTGTAGCGCAGGATCCATGGCGGCTCCGGTGGTTGGATGGCTTCTGTATCGGCTCTTCCTCTCCGTTGTTGTATTTCCGCCATCCGCAACGTGGTGGTTTTTACGCGGCGGTGGGAAGGGCTGTTTGCAACATCGTGATCTGGTTGGCGGATGGAACGTGTTTCCGCACGACGGTCCTGCTCTGTTTGCTCCGTCCGCCACCCTTGCGTACGCAGAATACGTGCGGAGCCTGACAGACCGAGGCGGACGGTAAAAGGCCTCTGTTGGACCATTGTGATTTGGTGGTCACAATGACCACACCTGGGGCGGACGGCATGACGGTTTTCCGCCACCAGCACGGATGGGCTTCCGTCCGTCATCGTAATGAGCCCCCAAATCTTTAGAGTGCACTCTCATTTTCCGCTGAGTCATTCTTTTAAATTTTTAGGGTTTCAATTTCCTTCAACTGCTTATATTTTCTATTCTTTCTCTCTTCCATTTCCATTTCTCCTCCAATTACCTTTCACTTTCTTTATTCTTCTTCCATGTTACATAGCATCCAAGGGCCTGATGTACAAACTTTAGGAATACCGATTTCCTAATTGCGAATCTCTACAAATCGCAGTTAGGAAATCGATATACTAATGTATGAAACTCATTCAGTTTCATTTAGGGATTTCTTGTGGGTCACAAATCGACCTACTTCATAAATATTAATGAGGCAGGTCGCAGTTTGAGACCCATTAAGAATCACAGCCATCACACGGATAGTGGCCTGCTGATGTCTGTGATTGATTCTTAATAAAGCAATCTTTTTTTTTTAAATGCAGCCTGATTTCCTTAAAGGAAAACCGGATGCCTTTAGAAAGGAAAACGAGATGCGTTTAGAAAGGCAAAAAAGAAACCTTGAAGTTTCAATTTTTTAAGAGGAGGCAGAGGTACGTGGGACCACTGCCTCCTCTTAAAAAATATTTTATTCACATTCTTAAAGGAGCAGGGGTCCCCTGTGGATCCCTTCCCTTTGCAAATAAGTTATCACCAGTTTAAACTTGTGGTAAAGTATTACTGTTTTGTGACTGGAATTCAGTCGCAAAACAGTATTACATACCATGCGATTCTGAATTTGGAAGCGACGCCCTAAACACACCCCTTCCAAATACCGAATCACATTTTGCATTTGTACATTTGAAAAAGGTTTTTTCCCATCGCAAAGGTGCCCGATACTGTGAATCGGGCCCGTTTGCGACCGGAAAAATTGTTTGTGCATCTGGCCTTAAACTCTTTATACAAAACATATAAGCATATCAAGCACATGCGAATGATTGAAAGTTATTTTAATATGAGTCTCAAAGTCCTCCTCCTACTGTGGAAAACCAATTGCCAATAACAGAAGCTCCTTTGCCCAAACTCTTCCAATACACTAATACTTTCTTCTAATTCAGGTTTCAGGTCAGAAATGTTCTTTGCAAATTCTTTTATCTTTCTACTCTCATCAGGAATGTATGAATAGCATTGTTGAGCCTTCAACATCTTACAAACTCCACCTTTCTCTGCTAAAAAAATATCTAAAGCTTATCGATATTGTAAAACCAGTGATCGAATATTGATCAGTATTAACAGTATTAACAGCCAGCAAAGAACCAGGGCTCGTATTGAAACAACAGGGCCTGGTGTAGATGCTTCTACTCCAGACTCCAAGCGCAAGACGCCGGAGATGTCAAGATAGCAGGATTGCTCCTGATGTATGGAAGCTTATGCAAACGGAGGCAGCTGGCCCTGTTTTTTCAGATTGAAGCTCTGAGCCTACAGAGGTAGTGGGATACTTAATTAACCATTACACTCCGAGCGTGAGATGCTGGAGATTTCAAGGTAACAGGCTAGCTTCTGAATTTTGGAACATTTTGCAAATGGAGGCGGCGGGCCCCGTTTTTTCACTTTGAATCCTCAATCCCACAGAGATTGCGTGATATTTTTGAATTATCCACCACACCCCGAGCGCCTGACGCTGGAGATCCTAAGGGAGCACGTGGTGACCTTAATGTCCATATCAGATTTATTTCTGTCAGGATTGCCACACTAGGGCTAACCTTTCATGTACGATCACCTGTCAAGGGAAATACTGGTCACCTTGTACTGATGGCAAGGTCCATACATTTTGGCATTTCACTGGGACAACTTTTAGACGGCAACACACAAATACTGTACGTAGACCTGATGAAGACCCCGTGGTGATGTGTTTTGATACTCACACGTTCTTCAGGGATCGAAACGTCGACGCATACAAAATCAAGCATTGCTGCCCAACTAGACCTTATAACTGTGAGAATAGATGCTAGGTCTAGTTAGGGGTTTCTCATGGATAAAACAACGCTGACCTGAATGATTGTGTTATATTGTTTATGTATAAAATGTATTGTGATTTATGTGTACAACTTCATTGTACTCACCTCCCCTGTGTTTTCACCATTGTGTAAAACCCAGATTGTTCTTTTGTGTGTACATGTCCTGGGTTTCATTATTTAATTCTTGAAAGATATGATTTTCTTCTTATATAAACTTTATCCACATTTAATTTGGTGTAAGTGGTCTAACTTGTAGAGAATCTGTGTTGTGGTTTATCGTACCATTAATTGGAGTCCTCTCATCTGCGGGGACAAAATAAGAAATGTTTTAAATTTATCTCATGGCAGAATCACTGTTTGCGTAACGTATTTAGCCCCAGGTTCTGTGCGTAACTGGATTACCCCATTGGTATTAACGATGCACATTTAACTACAGCAATCTCTTGGGGCAACTGCGAAGCCTCTAATAATTTCATCACATATTCCCCATTCCTAATAGGGGAGCCATATGATGTTATAAATCCCCCCTGTGACCATAGCTGCCCAAAATCATGGACCACACCAAAGCCATACTGACTATCTGTAAATATAGTCATTCTCAATTGGGCTGAAAGATTGCATGTTATTGTAAGGGCAATTGCTTCTGCCACTTGTGCAGAGGTAACACCTCAAAGCCAGGAGGCATTTACCTCTTCCTGAATTGTGCAAACAGCGTAAGCTGCTCTCAGAGTTCCTTCATTGTCTAGTAAACATGAGCCCTCCACAAAAATGACATAGTCAGGCTCATCGAGAGGTTCATGTTTAATGTCTGGTCTTGGCTTGGTGTACAAATCCGTAACATCCAGGCAGTCATGTTCAACTTCATCTCCATTAATTTCATTTTCAGGCAACGGTCACAACGTAGCTGAATTGAGTGTTTGGCACCGTTTATGAACAACATTCTCAGTAGCAAGTATTTGTTATTCATATATTGCAAGTCTGCTGTTTGTCAAATAATGTGTTTTGGTACTGGTGAGCACAACCTCCACTGAGTGAGGGATCATTACTGTAAGAGAATGTCCCATCAATATTCTGTCATATCTCTCAAAACTGACACCAACTGCCACAACCGCTTTAAGGCAGTAGGGCAGTCCTGCGGCAACAGGGAAAGGAGTGGTTGAAAAATATGCCACATATCGTCGAAAGTTTACATGCAACTGAGTAAGCACTGAGAGAGCACAGCACTCCCTCTCACTGCAAAACAACGTGAACATTTTACTGTAATCAGGCTTTCCCAGTGCCGGGGCATGATAGAGACTTTTTCTCAGCCCTAGGCATGCTTTCAAGCAATCATTGCCCCATGAACTGGGTATCGAGTCTTAGCGTGTAACAATGGTTCACATAGAACTCATTTTGAAAAAGTTTCTCAATAGTACAGGAAAATCCTGTGGATTTGATCAAACAAAACAAATAACAATAAGACAGATTGTATCTGTCACAAATGAAGTGGAAAAGAAGATTAAAGCCCAGGCTACAGCTAATATGTTGTCAAAGAGCTCAGTTCAGCTAAACTGAGTTATTTATGCTAAATATAGGACACAATATGCAAGCGCACAAATACTTAAATGAGTAGTGACATGGTTGAAAGTTAGAACATTGGAGAACCCCAAGTAAAAAACAAAACCTAGCAAGTAGAAAAAGTGACAAATAATGTGACTTTTAAAAACTTTCTACCCTCTCCCTCTAGGAGACTGCTATTACTACAGTCCAGCGATACTCAGTCCTCCAGTGAGGAGCATGCAATCTGAGACTTTCGTATCTCTATGAAGTCACGTATGGGTATACCTTTGCCTCCCATCCATATCACAGCATTACTGGTGTAGAATGCTTGCTGATATCTCATAGCCTCTTTCTATTATAGATTAGTTCTCGATCCACTTGTGTCTGCCCATTTCAGGATTCCTAATTCCCAATCATTGCTGTCTTGCAAACAATTTTTGTAGGCAAACATGATATCTTTCCGCCTACACAGCCCTTTCGTTGTCACCAATTGTTGTAAAATTTACACCATCACTCATGGATCTACAACTCCCTAGCCAAGTGCATTTTTTCAGTCCCCCAGGTCACTGCAGTCCTGCTGAGACCCTCATACTTCAAGCAGGGTTGCAACACTGTCGACACCAACTAAAGGACAGTCCCTATATACAAGCACCAGACAATGTACCTGATGGCTTTTCATTGTTAACTGATCATTTTAGAAATCCTTCTGTGTATACCAATTACACCTTTTTAAAAGTCACATTATTTGTTACTTCTCTACTTGCTAGGTTATGGTTTTTTCACTTGGGGTTCTCTAATTTCCTTACTTTCAACCTTGTCCCTACTCACTTAAGTATTTGTGCGCTTGTATTTTTTCCACTTCATTTGGGACAGATATGATCTGTCTTATTGTTATTTGTATCGCTTGATTAAATTCAGACAGGATTTTCCTGTGCTATTAAGGAACTTTTTTTCAAAATGAGTTCCATGTGAACACTTGTCATTACAGGCTTGCCCAGGAGGGAAAAGTTTGGTATCCACTTTCTACAGTAGCCATCCAGTCTCAGGAACATTCTGACCTCTCTCTGAGTTGTGGGTGGGCTCATCTTCAGAACTGTCTCTATTCTCACCTGTGACATCTTCCTCATTCCTTTCTCAATGAGATGTCCCAAATAAAGGACTTCTTTTTGACAGTACTTAAATTTGCTCGGGGACACTTTGTCTCCATTCTCAGCCAGATGATTCAAAAGAGCATTTGTCTCTTGTTTACAAGCGTCTTGCATACTTGATGCCACAAACATGTTATCAATGCACTGCACAGGAACTCAATTGCAAGGCATCAGCAGAGTCTCAAGATTCTTTTTCAAGATCTGATTGAAATGTAAAGGACTCTCTGTATAACCCTGTGGAACTCAGCACCATGTCAAAACTCGATCTCAAAATACAAATGAGAAAAATAATTGACTGTCCTCATGCAACGGAATAGAGAAAAAGGCCTGGCAGCGATCCACACTGTAAACCATTCTGCAGTACAGGGAATCTGAAATAGTATTGTTGCTGGATTCTGTACCACGGGAAAACATGGGACAACTACGTTGTTTATTTCCCGAAGATCCTGTAAAATTCAGAATTTCCCATTGGGCTCTTGTAAACTAATATTAGGCAAATTGCAAGAATATCCACAATTTCTTTCAAAATTCCTTGTTTTAACATGTGTTCAATTGCTAGAGTTATTCCAGCCACTGTTTCAGGTGTTAAATTAAAACTGCATTTGGCTTTCTTGTGATTCAGACTGGTTGTACACTTTTTATTTGTCCACTGTCTTTCCCTGAAAAACCCCATACCTCTGATTTTACAGTATCTCATTAATCGGGAGGTAGATTCTCTACCGTTCTTACAAAATACAATCCTACAGCGGTCTCTTGTCGGGCTATTTTCAATTCAATATCTTCATCATGCATTTGAAATCCAACACCATCCGGTGTGCAGTAAATAGTGCAATTTAACCTGCACAAAATATTCCTTCCTGGAAGATTTACAGGACTTGGTTCACATACCACAAATTGATGATCCTCCTCAAATGAACCTATTTTCACAGGCCCTGTCTTTGAAACAGGATTAGTTATATGTTTATTTGTGACACCTACAACATGGGTCTTCTTTTCATAGAGGGGTAGGTCTGGCACTTCCGCTGTTCTAATAGTGGAACGGGTAGCACCTGTGTCAATGAGAAGTGACACTTGGTGACCATTAACCTCTCCTTCTACAAATGGTTCACTTTGTTCTACCTCTAAGACTGTGTCAAGTATGCAATCTTCCTCCCTCCTCAGGCACCATCATTGGGAATTGTCAGAATCAAAACTCTCATTCTCCAACATGGGGAACTGTTGAAACGGGGTCTGATTTTGGAATGGATTTGAATTTGCTCTCAATACTTGATTCATATTGAATCTAGGATTACCCATATTCTCCATTGGATCTAGTTGAACCTGCATTATAGGAACTTTGACTGCAATGGCATCTGCATTCGTTATACTGGAACCTGAACTGGAACATTTTCCATTTGCATTTGATTTACCCCTTGCATTTGCTCATCACCACTCACTCGATTTGGAGTCTGTCTACACTCTCTCTTCCGATGCCAAAGCCTGTTTCAAAAGTGAAAAGCAGTGGATTTCTTCAATGTTGCAATGTCTACTCCAGAATTTGGACCAACTGGAACACCCCAACCTCCACCCTGTGGAATTCGAACTGCACCTTGTGCAATTTGGCCTCCAACCTGAAAACCAACAACTTGCATTGTAGCAACATTCCCTCCATTTGATTGATTCTGAAATCCCTTTTGAGCCAGCTTAGTCTATGCCTGCATAAACTTCTCTTTAAGTCTTGTCTGCTTCATTTCTTGCTCATCACTACAGTATTTAGAATACCTCAGGATTTGATCTAATGGGTTTGTCTGCCAAGAAATCACATTCTGTTGTATACGGATCTCTGTTCGCAACCCAAGAACGAACTGTGCCACAAAACTCCCCATATCTCCTTTCTCTGGATTTTATAGGCCACTATGCTTTAAACACCTGCAACAATCGTCCATATTTAGCATGCACTGATGCTTTAGCTTCTTGCGTAGTTCTATTGATCTTTAGCCAATCGATTTCCCTTGCTGGAACTTTTCCTTTCAAGAAGGTAATCACCTCATCATACTTGGCCGTCACCACAGGTGAAGGTGCACGCGTACACGCATCTCTTGGTGGCAATTGCACAGCTATCTTACATTCAGCCTACAGATCATTCAGTACCATAATATCAAAAAAAAAATTCAGGTCTGTCCACAAAACCTTTGAAATTTTTACAAATCTGTCAATCTGTGCATACCACTGAGGAGGATTCTCTATTAATTTTAGAAAGTTGTTTGTGAATGTCAAAAGCTCACCTCTACTCCATATTACATGAACATACTCTCCACCAGGTATCTCGATCATAGGGAAAGTTAAAGGCTCATCTTCAACTGGGGGTACTGGTGGTGGATTACCATTTGCTTCTGTAGCATCTGATTGTTTCTTTTTCTTGCCCTGCTTCCTTGCCCCCTTCCTCTATAATGTGTAAAAAGCACTACATTTGCTTATGCACTTTACCAGTTCTGCAATGTGTAGTTTAATTCATTCATTGTTACACTAGCTTCATCATCTAACTGTGCCCTGAAGCTTTTCTGTAAAGGAACACTCTTAGAGAGATCCACCTCATTTGTTCCTGCCAATTCAGTTAGTCTGTCATGCGGGGCAGCCACACATCTTGTAATTTCTTTGCTCAAATATATTAATTGATTTTTCAGGTATTGATTCAGATGTGAATTATTTAGGCATTCTCTAATAATTCCTTCTAATTCTACCTTCAGTTTTGGTATATCTGGGGGCCTCAGTCTTTCCTGTCTAGAAGATGGTCTCTCTGTATCTCCCACTCTTTTATTTTCAGTGTTTTCCTCAAACCATGGGGGAAAGATACCATCATCAAATGGTCCTGTCTCCCTCTGTGCAATCGGTGCCGTAAAGACAATCCTTCTCTTAATGATTAAACATTTTGTGGTGGTGCACAGGCAGCAATCTGTGAGTTTTGCAATGTCGGGATGAACCCTGTTATGCCTATACCTCCTACTGCACCTAGAACAGGAGGATTCAGGATATATTATTTGGTGCAGTTGCTGCAGGAATCCCTAAGGGTTGGGCTGACATGACCTGTGTCACAGGTACAGAAACATTCATCATAAAGCAGAAACCCCTGGAGTTATTACCATAGGGGCTGCCTTAATAGGTGCAGTTGCCATCGGAAGTGCTGGAAGCGGTCTTTCAATCTGAGTTCTATTCAGATCAAGAAGGGGCTGTAGCCACTGTAGCACTGATGGTTGTAACACCCTCTGTACTTATTGTGGGAACCACATATGGTGGTGGACGTGAGGAAAACAACGCATCTTAAATACCGTCCACCGAATCGCTATAATTATCAGTTTTTCTTGCAACTTCCTCATCATCATTTCCCTGTTTGCGGTTCTTTTTAGTCTTTTCTGTTGCTATTGCTGGGTACATTCTAGTTCTCTCTGCTATGCATTTCCTCCATCTCTGCTGTCCTTCATCTCATTGAGCATCTGCTTAATTTCGCACTGCTCTCTTTGCTCTATTCTGGTACTTTTCATTCTCTTTGGCATGAGGTGAGCACTCCTGAAGCATTTAATGCTTCATACTGTGTGGGTCTAGGATTTGGCTTAATTTAATATAGTTTTTCTCTTAAGTTTTCAATAATCTTTAAATAAAAAATGCCATATTGTGGAAATTTTAATGGTCCTTCATTTTCAGTGGTCTTGTACCATTGACAAAGCCCCAAACATTCATGAAGTCCTACGTTTGATACCATATAATGAGCTGGCGTACCTACCGGTAGAGCCTCTTCACCGTCCCAAACTGGGACTCGTAAGTCACCCCTCATCAAATCAGATCGCAAAAACTCAACAATAAATGGTCAGTACTCAAATTTAGAAAACTTCAATGTATTTTTTCAATGCACAAGTCCGTATATTTCAATTTGTTCCTCCAATCATGTCACTATATTATTTTTACAAGCCTATCTATCACAGCTTAGTACTTGATGGCTAGTCAGCCAATCTCAGCGTGGCACTTCACACCAACCGACCTATCCCAGCACGGCATATTCTGACATAATTCTTCACTCCTTTCAGTGGTTCATCCTCCTTTACAATTTTATTGTGCGCAAAATTCTACAACTCTAAGCAAGCATAATAAACAAATAACCTTTGTCTGCTCCGCTAAAGTATTCAAAATAGATTATTCACACAAGAAACATTCGAAAATAAGGTTTTAACACCCTCCGACTTCCCTATACACACACAATTGAAATCTTGACCAGAGGGAAATCACCCTGACTGATATAGTTTTATCTTTGCACAATAGTTTTCACTAACACCACACAATATTAGTACAATCACAACAAATCGTTATAGTCCCTATTTCAATTGTGCAGTCGATTGTTCCTCAGAAATCTGCACCTCAAAAACCTTAGCAGACCAATAATACCACAACTTTTATATCTTGATTATATGTATCCCGGGATCTTAGACTACTTGGAGTCCTATAACAACTTCAACTGCTCAACATCTAAGCATTTACACAGCTATTCTATTGACTTTACCAAAACATAGAACACAAAGCTTCAACGCAATGACAAACTCTCAATTATACAATTGCGATGCATAACCCTATTAATACTCACACCTCCACCACTGTGTCTGGCTTAGAAATCATGAACTTCTTCAGTCTTCAAGTTCGAGCTTTGGATATAAGGGACATGGGCAATTCTAAACTTGGGCAAATTATTTCAGCTCCTTTTCTACTGTGACACAAACCGTCCTCTCGCTGCCACTTGGAGGAGTGGGGTTTTCTATAGCTCAATCTTCGGGTATAATCATCAAATAACCCCGCCACTAGTCATGTGGACCTTTGTTCGTCGACAAGGAGAAGTAAGGAGAAATCATCTCCATTAAAACAATAACATGAAAAATTATTTATGACTTTTAGCACAGTCAAAAAAGAGATTTTGAATGAGTTAAAGAGTTTTATTTTTCAATGTCTTGAGGGTTCTTAAATTTTCTTCAATAAGAAAAAGTATTTTAAGCATTATCTTTAGAAATTAACGCATTCCAATAATTAATATTTTAACATAAGGTAAAATAAAACATTAGACAGGACAGGAGTAATTATTGTTATAATGCAGCAAGCGTGTTCACTAAAGGAAATTCCCTAATCTAAATATATCAGAATAAGGTGAAAATAAGGTGTCAGGTTAGATACTTAATAAAGAGTTTTGATGAGAGAAATCAATATATAGGCATAATGCTTCTGCATGTCAATCTGAAAAGTATTCTCAGCTCTAAATCAGCAGACAATCAATAAAAATAGGCTAAGCAACCTCTCATGTAGCGAAGTATCAAAAACTCAAGGATTAGTCCTGTCAGAGGGTCGGGGAAGAAATCTGGCTGATATTCTTGGAAAATACACTAATATAAACGCACAATATTTTATGTTGCAACATTATTTTCTTTTGTCTCCTGCATCCTCCTGTAGTATTTCAGGAAACTCCTGGGAATAGACAAATGCCCCATCTTCTCACACTTATACAACAAGCTTTAGACAGTACACCTTGAAAAGTTACATTGTTCGCATTCTGTGGTCCAGACTGTTCTTCTCATGACTCATTCTTCCTGTTAGCTCCTCTCCTCCCGGTGAGAACCTCACTATCAGTCATCTAATCCAAAATAAGTACCTGTTCACTAGCTAACAGAAGGCTTCTGGAAAGTTATATCTGTAGAAAAAAGAGAAAAACACCTTTTGCAAAGAATGATTCAACATGAAAACAGTTCTTTGAATGTTAATGCATTATTTTCAATTAACATGGCACCAACAGTTAGGCTAACTTAAATCAGCACTTAATTACTTCACTTACACATTCATATCATTAAGTATGATTACCTATTAAAGATCTTCATGTTTAGTTTATGTGTTATTTAGCGTATGGCTTTGCACATTTTGAATAAAAGCCTTTTTGTGTGCAAATCAAAATTGTTCTAACAGCAGTTACCCCTATTTCCCACAAACCCTCACTACACATGATCACAGGTAAGAGACATTCATTCAGTATTTCCCATTGACTTTTTATTGACTTTGTATTGAATATCTGTGTATACAGTGCGCACCATTGACATACACTCATTTAGTTTGGAAATTATTGTCTGTTTCCAGAACCAGGCAGTATTGCAGGTGTCAATAAATTTGTCAGTGGTGGCATCTCTCTCTTTTGTCTTTCAGAATGTTGTTTCCTTGATATCCAACATTACACCTCCACCGCCTACCCACAGTTCTCCATCAGGTTTTGCAATGACAAGCTTGTAAGGTGTAACCACACATACCATGCAAGCTGCAACCAGCCACATCGGTAGCATGGGGTCTATGATTCTGCAGGCCAATACACACCAGATACACACATTGCATGACTATCTGAACAAGGTCATGGTGGATGGCCAGAGGATGCTGCTGGTTGAATACAGTAGAGCTACTGGCACTCTTTCATTTTTATATAGGTCACCAACAACACGGGCCCAACACATACCTGCCAAGATGCTGGATTCATACAATAGCTGAAACTCTATAAATTACAGCACGTAGAGTGGAAGAGATGAACTTTACATTTGAATGGCTCAAGACGAAGTCACCCTGGAAATAGCAGCTCGAGGGTTGGGAAATGTAAGAGAAATCCAAAATAAAAGCACAGTCTTCATTGCAACCAAGGGTAACATACTGAAGTGCAAGAATGCTATGAAAACATATAGTGGACTTTCAGTACAGGGAATTGCAACTGTGCACTGTGAGGCGTATGTATTTATCTTGAGAAGGATCTGACTCAGAGAGGTTGGTCTGAGGTAGCCTAGGCAATCAAAGCTGCAGGATATTAAATCTGGAGGTGATGCTAAAATACCTTTCTTTTCCCTAATGGCAGGGTGTCATGGTGTGCAAAGCAAAAGATAAGTGGCCAAAGATCCTTCCTTGGCTCTACATAAGCCCACTGGCATTCCAAGAGAGCTGCTGCCCATGAATGTGTAACAGCACACATATGAAAGAAAAAGGTTGGGAAGAGGTGTGGGATGATAGTAAACTTGCAAGGAGGATAATGGTGACTTTGTGGACTTGGCTGTAGTGGAATAAGGACAAGATAGAATGCTTATGAGTTATGGTATAGTGAGGGGGAGGTTGATGGCCACTTTAGTGGATTTACTTTCAGTGCAGTAGGGAGGAGTAGTAAGATAGCCACAGGAACAAGGGATGATTGGGTGTTGTGGAATGGACAACCAGTATGATATTAGTGACCAAGGGGCATTTTGTGTGATGTGGGATTGGGATGGGGTGTAATGGGGACACTACTTTTATTTTGATTTGTATTTCTTAATTAATGTTTTGTAACAAAAATGCAGTGCAAAGTAACTGTAGATGATAGAATGTCCACCAAAACAGAACTGTATTGGTGGATTGCTGTTGAATAGTTTGCATTAGGTAAACTATGGTATGCTAGTGATAACTGGTATAGTACATTTCAACACAACAGTAATAGCTTGTTTTCGATTCTTAAGCTCAGGGTGAAGTCTGGGTCCCATCTAACCTCGCTTATCAGATGCAGTTTTGAGCACTCTTCAACTTGAGGGAGTATTTACTGAAGTGGTCTTGGCTGGATTCTGCTCTGAGGTTCATTAAAGTGGGGCAAGGAGAGGTGATGAGCAACAGTTGGAAATTGTGCAGGAACATTTGAAACCTACAATAAGAGTAAGGATTGGTAGTTAAAGTGGAGAATGTGAGTGTAGTTGGCTATCTGTTGTTTTGGTGGATGAGGAGGCAAAAGCACAGTTACATTTAAATTACAGGATCAAGAATTTTCACAATGTTCTGTGGTAGATGAGGAGTCCTCCTAGGTGATGCAGCAGTGCGATGTGGGAGTTCGGCAATATCATTTAAATAAGATTTCGAGAAAAAGTTCAGGACCTTTTTAATGTAAAACTGTGTGTTTCATCCAGGATGTTTTATATTCTACACTGTAAATATGGTGAGCACAGTCACAGATTGTGATTTTGCAATTTCATATGCTTGACACTGACATGTAGGTAATACGCACATTGTTGTACATCTCAGTTTTTTGCCTCTTCTCTTCCTTTATAGCTGTTAGTGCTGAAAATCCTCATTAGTCGAGAAAAATGTAAACTATTATCCTTAATTGTTAGTATGCTTTGACACTGTGCATCCAGTCTTTTGTCAGTTTTTATCTCTGGTGATTGGTGACATGAGATCATGGCCACATGAATAGTCTCCATTGCTTGTGTGTATGTAAGACAAGAATTTGTGTGTCGTGGTGAATGTGTATCTTTTTGGATTATGTGAAGGTGCATGGGCGTCAACAAGGGCTTTGTTGCTTAGCATATATCATCAATGCAACTGTTGGTCACAAGGGCTGTGTCTTTGTGTATGATGATGCCAACTGGCGGTGCCAGCGTTTTGAATTTATTGAAATCAATGTTTATCCCCAGTGATGGTGCTGACTCTTTTGGACATTACTGATGAAGGATGCTCTGTAATGCTCATACTGCTAACTTGGTCATTGGTCATGGGATGCTACTGCCTGGTATCCTAGGAGTGAGTGACAGGTGTTTCTGAAGTGGTCAAGGGTTGTTTTACAAATGTTCTACCTTTTTGTCTGTCAGGCAAAAAACATTTAGAATTGGTAACTTGCTTCTAGTGGCTGCTGCTGTCAACTTTTGGGTAGCTGGTTATTTATATTATGCCTCTCATAGTGAAGGAAGTGACCCGCTTGGGGCCACCCTGGTCTCCTCGGACCACCTCTCAGCCTTCCATACCAAATGAAGAGTCGGGAGAATCAGTGGAGAATATACCAATAATTGTAAAAGTGGAATTTTCCAGGCAGATGCAGCTGGACAGTAAAATAAACAAAATAGGTTTCGGTTCTCGTATCTCACACAACCTAGCAAAGTCCAAGGTCGTCTCACCCTGCGCCCGCCACAAGACAATTGGGTGAGGGCCTCTATCTAGTGAGAAAAGTATGCACTAATATGAACAGTCTATTCATTACTGAAGCAAAATCTAACATTTCAGAAACAAAACTTAATAGAGGCTTTTTCTCAGAAACAGCAAATGATTAGTTTCGATCATGAGTCAAAATGGGGCCGGAACAGAAAATGGTGCTGCAAATGCTAACTTAAAGTTATATAGGGCACTACATAAGCAATCTCGGGTCGATTCTAACAGACCCTCCTTCTAGCATGAGCTAAAACATTTTCGACTATAGGGGAAAGAATCGAATTGCGAATAGTAGCAGAATATCAAATTGGGGTACAATTAGGAACATTCCATGTCATCAACATCAGGCAGTGAAACAGCAAGGAGGGATAAATTCTCAAATATTCCTTCATCTATGTTCATCAAATCATCAACATCTTTCTGAAGCATTATAGCGGCATTTGTATCATGAATTGATATTTTCTTTTTAGGTGTGGAAACAGTTGCACAATAGGAACAACATAAAGGGAGACACTGAACGAGGATACAGCAGAGCATCAATACCACAATAAGATAAATCACCTTTTCAAGGATCCAGCCCCAACTGCCGAACAGGGACCAACTCCAATTCCTACTCTCCATTCCCTTAACATTTTCAAGAATATCTAGAATATGTTTGGTAATATTCTTTTCCATATTCTTAATCCCGACCACACACTGATCACCAACTACCGCGCATACACCACCACTTTTAGCTAGGATAAAATCCACTGCATATCTAGTCTGTTTCGAATATATCTGCATACTTTCCAACTGAGTGGTGATGTCGCGCAAAGCTGCCACTGTAGTATTAGATAGAATTTGCAGCTTGCACCCAAAGTATTCTCTAGCTTTCTCACCTCTGGCCATGGAAATACCACCCAATGTGAAAATAGAGGAAAGGATGTATCCAAAAGTGATACCATTACTGTAATTATTGACCTCTATATCGGTCACTCCCTCACATAATTCTTTCGTTAGTGTCCTTTTAACCCTTCTTATTTTAAGCTTGGCATATTTACAAGGAACGCCCAAAGGCAATACCATTCCAAGAGCTATATCATCTGTACCATTATAGACATTGGAATAATTCCCATTAGACAAAAAGAAAAACCCTGGGTGTGCATAAATCGGCCCCTCATAATCCACTGCAGCATACCTTGAATTCATTCCGAATGTACTTGGATCCTCCTTATTCACTAAAGGGATCGTGTGATTGTGCAAAAGCTATTCCTGAACAATTTATATACAATGAAGTATCCGTACTGTTCACAATAGGAGAACAAGCAGGGTAATAACCAGCCTCTCGAGGGACTGTCAACTCCTTATAATGCCAACCTACTAATGTTACATTCTGTTCTTCCATATAAAAATTATTGCAATATGTATTGTTATCACAACCCGGATAACCTACCCCCAGTGGCTTTCTGTGATATAGACATGGCCCTGGTTAACCAAAACCAAACACTCCTTTCACTTCTGTAAATTGGGGTGGTCGAGTATATGTGTAATTTACGAGTGACAATGGATATGCAGTCCACAGACTGGTGACAGATTGAGTGGGGTAACAAGCCTTCCCTTCACCAAAGAACCTATTATGCATTTCCAGAAATACATTACTGGGAACTGTTCTCTTACTTCGTCCCGGGGAAATGACCTTACCCTTACTGCGTAAAGGCACACTTTGAGCATTTTCCAAAACCCAGGATACCCCACACAGTGTTATTATCAACAGAATTAAAAGAACAACACATATTAGTTTGCTTTTTCTTGACCACATCATACTTTGCTGTGCAGTAGGAACCATTGGCTGCTCCTCCTCTACAACCTTTCTGCCAAAAGGGTACAGAATGAATTCAAAGGAGTAAAATGCAAGAAAATATAAAGTTCCCAGTGTCTGTCAGAGCATCACTGCCACAGGCTCCTATTGTCCATCAATAAATTGGCGCTCTTGAGCACCGGTGGTGGAGCTTGCTCTGTCCTAAGCTCTTCTAATCTATCCCACGTCGATAAAGGTGGTATACCAGCAGAGTATACTTTTTCCCTAACTAATGTTCAAACAACAAAGGCAAAGCACTTATTTCAATTATTCGTTGGTACTGTTACTCAGTACTACCTATCTTGTGCATTCCATCCCTAATCTTTTTTCTTCTTGGACTCAGTAGCCCCCAGCCGAGGGCGCAAATTATACTATGGCAACAGTAATGGAATCCTCCGACAGTGGGTAGCATGCACCCAGTTCTTTCGACCAGCAACCCTTTCAGCCGTCCGTGTCACCAACAGAAACTGTTCAGGGCCTTTCCAGTGGGGCTCCAGACTTTTCTTCCTCTGGAAGTTCTGCACCAGGATGTAGTCCCGAGGCTGAATGCTGTGGCCAGGTCCCTCTGGTATAGGAGGAAGGGACTCCCGTACCTGTTGGTGAATAGAAAGTAGACTTTCTGTTAACTGGCCAAGATAATCAAGCAACACAGGATATTCAATATCGGAATATTTACGAGGACGTGGGATGCCCCAGACATTTGCCGGGCGTCCAAACACGACCTCATAAGGTGACAAACCTGTTCCAGAATGAGCTGTAGTTCTAGTTGGCAAAAGAGCTAACGGTAGAACATGTGGCTATTTTAACCCTGTCGTCTCTTGGATTTTTGCCAATTGCAATTTGAGAGTACCATTGTACTTCTCAACCAAACCCACTGACTGAGGATGATTGGCAGCATGACATTTCTGTCTAATATGCAAACCTTCACAAATCAATGTAATCACTTTCCCATTAAAATGAGACCCGTTGTCACTCCAGATAATTCGGGGCAAGCCGAATCGAGGAAAGTACTCTTTAAGGAGTACCTTTGCAGTTGTAATGGCCATATTATCTTCAGTGGGGTATGCCACAACCCATTTGCTGAACGCACATATAGCCACCAAAACATACTTAAGATTATTGCATCTCTCTAATTCAATGTAATCCATTTGGAGGACATCAAACGGAAAAGTAGGTGGTTCAAAATTACCAGGCAGTGTAGGGATACCCTTACCTGGATTATGTCTCATACATGTCATACAATGTTTCACCAAATGCGCAGCTGTCTTAGAGATGGTGTCATTATGCCAAACAGGGGCTAACAATTTACAAATGCCTTTCGCACTAATATGGGCTGGACCATGGGCCATCGTAAGCACAGGAAGGACATATGCATCCGGCAACATCCATTTCTGTTCTCCAGATTTATCAATCCAACATCCTTCCTCATTTAACTGTGCTCTCCTGCCATTTCGCTAACTCCTCTATCGTGGCTTCGCTTTGTATCTCCTTTACACTTTCAACAGTGTTTTCAAACATAACAACTTCAGGAACCCACCTGGCTGGACCTGCAACAAACATGCGTTTCATTTTACTTCGGGCCGTATCCTTGGCCACCTGATCTGCAAATGCATTTCCTCTATCCACGTCATCAGTAACCTTCCTATGTGCGCTGCACTTAATGATTGCTAATCTCTTGGGGAGCGTTAAAGCAGACAAAAGCCGCAATATAAGGTGCCCATGTTGAATCTTGGTACCATGAGAGGTAAGGAACCCTCTCTCTGCCCACAATCACCCATAATTATGCGCAACCACGAATGCGTACTGGCTGTCAGCATAGATATTGACTACCAGTCCTTCACTCAATTCACAAGCTCGAATAAAGCCAGCAAGTTCAGCGGGTTGAGCTGACTGATAGGGGACCCGTGATATCTCCACCACCGTCCGTAACGTAGTGATAGCTTAAGCTGCAGTGGTAGTGCCGTCTGGTAATTTAAAACAGGAGCCATCGACATATAGTTCTCCTTGGGGGTCAGATAAGGGAACATCAGTCAGGTCTACCCGTCCTTTCGTCTCTTCTTCCGTCTGGAAAATGCAGTCATGTTTATCGACTGCATCATTCTCAGAAGGGAGGGGTAGTAACGTGGCTGGAGTCAGAGTGGCACATCTTTTGATCGTAATATGTTTAGCAAACAATGTCAATTCATTACCAGTAACACTGGTGAGGTGCTGTGTCTTTGTCTTATTCAAAAGTGTATCCACAGCATGGGGTACGATAACTGTGAGGTCTGTATCAAGTACGAGTCCAGCCGATTGCCTGATTGAAGTGGCCACAGCCGCAACCGCTCTCAGACAACTCGGTAGGGCCCTAGCGACAGGGTCAAGCACAGTAGAAAAATAAGCGCAAGGCCTCTGTTTATCCCCAAAGTTTTGTGCTAAAACAGAAAGTTCGCAACGAGCCATCTCATAAACATAGAGCACAAACAGTTTTCTATAATTAGGTGTGCCAAGCACCGGAGCCGAACCAAGCGAAGTTTTTAATTGCTCAAAAGACTGCTGACATTCTGGCGTCCAAGGCAAAGGCTCATGCATTGCTTTCGTTGTTAGTGCAAGCAAGGGTTTAATTAGTAACAAATAATTTGGGATCCACTTGCGACAGTAGGAAGTAATACCTATAAAAGCATGTACATCCTTTTGAATTTGCCGAATGGGCATTTTATTAATGGTACTGATATGCTCAGGGGTCAGCCTCCTATCCTCCTTCGACAGTAGGTGACCTAAATAGGTTAACCTCCTGTCGACAATGCTGGAATTTCGAAAGAGAGACCTTATGATGTGCCAAATGCAACAATAATTTCACTGTACTGTCCTTACAACTTTGTGCCGTATCAGAAGCAATTAATAAGTCATCGACATACTGCACCAATACATTACCTGGAGAAAGCGATAGTGAATCCAACTGACTTTTCAATGCTTGACTATAAATGCTAGGACTCTCTGTATAGCCTTGAGGAGCGCAACAGAATCTAAAGCTTCTGCCGGCCAGTGTAAAGCCAAACAAATACCTACTGTCCGGGTGGATAGGAATAGTGAAGAATGCGTTTTTCAAATCAATAACAGAAAAGAACTTAGCAGTAGATGGGATCATTGTTAAAAGCGTAGTAATGTCAGGAACCACCGGAAATTGCAGAACTATAATTTTATTAACCTCTCGCAAATCAATCACAAAGCGATAGACATCATCAATAACGTCAGGGGAACCCAAAGGTGTCCTCTTAAGGACCGGAAGAATAGGACTATTACAAATGTTGGCGGACGTTTCTTCAACTACTCCCTTCTGTATCAAATCCTGAATAATTTGAAGAAGAGCCCGCTCCCCTGCTTGTGGAATTTTATATTGAGGAATATGGGGCAAAATAGCATTATCTTTAACATGTATAGAAACTGGTGGTATATGCAATAGACACACGTCTGTATCACCTGCGGCCCATAATGTAGGGGGTACTGGACCAAACTCATCTGGAAGGGGCGCATCCAGAGACAAACACTGACTGGTGTTTACATGCGGGCCCATGGTAATATAGACACCATCAGGAGAACAATAAATGGTAGCATGCAACTTCTTCAACAAATCCAATCCCATCAAATTTTCGCCACAATTAGATGTTAACACGAATGGAGACTCAACAGTAAAAGAACCAACAGTAAGCGCAAGGGGGCACGAAATGGGTCTGACAACCGGTACACCGGAAAAACCTACCGAAACTGGCCAGATAGGGCCGCCCCAGGGACCATATGTTGAGAAACAGAACTTTTTTTCGCACCTGTATCCACCAAAAATTCCTTAGTCGAACCTTGCAAATCCGCTGTGACATAAGGACCACGCTGATCTACAGGCATCTGAACTGATCCCCCACCCTGTCCTTGGCTGTCCTAACTATAAGTCATACCTGTCACATCATCCACATCATAATCATCATGATAATACTGCCCATCTCTAGGGTCATCAAAATAATTATTGTCAGAGCAGCCCACAGGAGCAGCAGCATTCTGATTTCTGTCTGTCCCACGGCCTCCACCACCAGGACCACATCCTCTAGGGGACAAAACCTTCTGTAAAAGCACAGGGCACTGGCTACGCCAATGTCCTTCCTCCTTACAATACGCACACTGATTTTGTCCCAAAGGTGTCGATGAAGGCTGCTAGTACGTGGGAGTTGTCGAGAAGGACCTCCCCTTCCCCTATTATTTCCCCTAAATGCCTGCTGCAACAACACTTTCGTCTTTAAATCCTTATGCTTTTTATCAGTTTTATCCTTTTCCTCCTGGTCTCGGTGCTCATAATATTGAGCCATATTCAAAATAGCAGAGGGAGAAGACGTAGACCAAATACTTTCAGACGTCTGCAAACGAGTGATTATTTCAGAAATAAGATTAGTAACAAACCTGTCAACAGCCAACAAACAAATGAACTCCTCCCTCCGTTGACATATCCTGCCCACTATAATCCAAGAACGTATCTTCAAACCTAGTAAAGAAATCAGATACACTCTCATCCTTCTTCTGTCAACAGGCCGTCAATCTGTCCCAACTTACTTTCTTAAGTGGAATAAGTGCATGCATATATGTAATAATACGACCAGGCAAAGCGAGTATCTCTGCACGTGGCTTATCTCCTGGCTTCCTTTCTTGATCCCATCCCTTAATCACATCCCACGTACCACCCAACTCAGCAACATGATCTTGAGTATGCACCTGCCACCAAATATTGACCAGAACAAGAAGACCAAAGAACATTTCAATATCAGCAAGAGTCATTGCAGTAGAAGAGGCAGCTTCAGTTAATTCCTTATAATAAGCTGTGGGATTTTTCCTAGGATTGGGCAGAGTTGCCTTAAGGGCTAAAACCTCACTTCTTTTCCATGGAGTATAAACCCATTGCTCCTGAAAGCGGCCAGCTATGGCCGGTCTAGTGATCGCACCGTGCTGATCCGTCAATGCAGGTATTTCTGGATGATAAATGGGGTGGACTTCACGCATAGCGAACTGAGTTATTTGAGTAGGACTCTTATCATACAACCGACCTCTATAAGAATCTATGGTAGTAACATTACCAAACACCTGTCCCGGTTCCAAATCAGTAACATAAACACAGTCTCTAATGTCAAATAATATTTGGGGAGCCTCTGAACCAATGTGTGTATGCCAAAGGTCAATCAGTCAGTGTAGCGGACATATGTTGAAGAGCATGCTGTTGTAACAGGGTCTCAAAATCACGTATAACTCGCCAAATATCCTCCACACTGTAAACTGCATTACGAGCCCACCGCACGGCCTGACTCGCTATTGTCCTCTTCCTCCCCTATTTCAGAATGCTTCAATGGACCTGTTTGTTCCCTAAATCTCACCAAATCCCTGTCTTCAAACCCACGTACAGGGGTATCAGTATCCAAAAACATCGGGGGATATATAAGGAGGAGGGGCAATAGGAATAGTAGGTAGAACTGTAGTCATAGATTGCACCGGAGGAGAAAGAACAGAGGGCACAAGAGTAGAGGTAGTGGATGTAATAGAGGTCACAGTCGTCAAAGATGGCGAAGGGAGAGAAAGACTAGGAGGCAAGGTAACCGGAGCTGTGGGTACAACAGTTGTAGATACAAGGGCAACTTCAGCAGACGAGGTGGGCTGCTGTGTCTGCAAGGAGACAATGGGGTATATTCTCTGCGGGGCATAAGGAGGCGGGGGTTGAGTATCTAACAACTCCTCTACAAAAGTATCATCATCCTCTTTGGCCACATAGGACTTATCAATATGCAAACAAAATCTCCTATCTTCACATTCTATTCCTGTCTCCTGCTTTTCTCTATCATACGCCACAGATTTCTGTGTAAGGGTCTGCATCCTTCCTTTCCGTGCATCTTTCTCCATTTTTAACCGTCTTTGCTTTGCCTCTTTCTGCCAAGTTCGAAAATAGTCAAACATCGACTGTCTACTTCCTCTCTTAAACAACTGTTCTTGTAAAAAGCCAATCTTCTGTTCATCAAAAGAGCCTGTCAGAGGCCACTGTAACTCGCCATTGTCCCTCGTATATTTGTGCCATAATGTACTAAACATAATAGGGCCAAGACCATGTTTCACATACATATCAAAATTAGGGCTGCCTTCAAGAGGCGCAGGCAGAGCTTCTTCCAACCGAGCATCTGCAGAACAACAACGACAACACAAATTCCAAAACTTGCTAAGGCCAGGCATTGCAAAAGAAAAACAAAATCGTTATTTTTACCTGGCAAAATGTTTGCCAACACTTTTTATCGAGACAGTCCTTAGACCGTACCAAACTCAAACCCAAATGGTACCATATCCACAAAGAACCAAAACAAACTCACCTGATATCAGTAGTACAAACGAACCGGTTCTCCACTGCCGACTCCTCAGACCAAACAGCCAGATCAAGGGTTTCGCTATTCAGGACTCCAGTCAGGATGACCACTGGACGAACCACCATCCGGTGGGACAGAAGGAGCAGCTGCGAGTAACCGAAACTCCTCGTGCAGGGATCCCTGAGCCGTCAGTCTGACCCGATGATGCCCTCGTCCTCCCCCTGTCTGCGGCAAGGGGATGGATCAATCACCTGAAAGAGTCCCTGTTCGGGCACCAACTGAAGGAAGTGACCCGCTTGGGGCCACCCGGCTCTCCTCGGACCACCTCTCAGCCTTCCATACCAAATGAAGAGTCGGAAGAATCAGTGGAGAATATACCAATAATTGTTTTATTCAGATGCACTCAGAGTAGAGCCCCGTCTGCACAGTCTCGAAGAGTGTTACAGAGGGAACTGAAATCAACAAGAATAGAGATACATTGTGTACATTTCATACCCGGCGAAGGCACGCCCACAGTGGAATTTTCCAGGCAGATGCAGCTGGACAGTAAAATCAAAAAAAATAGGTTTCGGTTCTCGTATCTCACACAACCTAGCACAGTCCAAGGTCGTCTCACCCTGCGCCCGCCACCAGACAAGTGGAGACAGGGCCTCTATCTAGTGAGAAAGGTATGCACTAATATGAACAGTCTATTCATTACTGAAGCAAAATCTAACATTTCAGAAACGAAACTTAACAGATGCTTTTTCTCAGAAACAGCAAAAGATTAGTTTCGATCATGAGTCAAAATGGCGCCTGAACAGAAAATGGTGCCGCAAATGCTAACTTAAAGTTATATAGGGCACTACATAGGCAATCTCGAGTCCATTCTAACAATTGTCCTCTTCAGATTTTTCTGGCATCCAATGATTTAGCATTTGCTTTCACTCAGATGCTAATGACTTGTCAATGTTTACTGAATTAAAGCTTTTCAAGGCTGTGGAATAGTCTATGTCTCGATAATAGTAAACACAATATATTGGTAATGGGCTCAAATAATTTTTAAAACAGACTTGAAACAAGTGTCACACCTATTTTATTGGCACTCAGATGAAAATTAAACCTACATTTAACAAGCACTGGTATAGCCAAAAGGTCTAATTTATTTTAGATGTGTTCTTTGTTTTAGTGCTGCGGTGACAGATGCTGAAGTTACGCTGTGTAATGCAGATTTCAAGATGTAGAATTAACATTACTACCTAGTGGTAGCATGCCATATGTGGCACCCTCAGCTAATACTGGCTTTTTTGAGCAACCACATGTTGTGTTCTGGGACTGGACACAATGAATGGAGACGAGAGTAGAGAGAAGCAAATAAGAGTGAACAAATCGAGAGATGGATGATGAGGATGAGGATAGATGGATGGGTTTAAAAAAGAAAGGAGAGATGGATGGATGAATGGAAGGAAGGAACAATGGATGGATGAATGGGTAGTAGGTGAAGTAAAAACAGACTGATGGATGATGGATGAAGAAAGGAAAATTAAAGATAAGGAAGGATTGTTGGATGAAAAAATGATGGAGAGGAAGAAGGATGATAGATTGATGGAAAAAGAACAGAAAGAAAGATGGAGAAAAGGAAGTGTTGAAAGAAAGACACAAAAAGAAAGACATAAGGGTTGGGAGATGGAGAGAAAAAAAGAGGGAAATAGAATTGAAAGAAGAATGGAGGAAAGGAAGTACATTTTAGAATTTCCTCATGGAAACAATCCCCTGAATATCTGCCAGGCTTGCTCTTCTCAGTGGTCTGCTTGTTGCCATTTGGGGTAAGGTTCAAAGTAGGGGCTAATTTATTTTTCTGGCTACTCCCTTAGCTCGAAGGTTGAGACTGGCTGAGATTATCAAGCATGGCCTGATGCCACTTGGAATCTATGTGCAAATGTTCATTAGATCTGTATTGGTATCATATGTATCGTGTACTGAATATAGTCTAAAAAAAATATTGTGTCATAAATATAATTTACAAAAATAGAAAATCTGCATCAATTGAACCCATATTTTTACAAATGATATTTAGGTCACAATAGTTATATCAGATGGTTTTTGTTATGGCTATTCTGGCACATAACTCAAGTACTGTATGAGAGCATTCAAAATATGCATCGTAGTCCAGGGTCACTGACACAATATCGAGGTAAACATTTACATTTGACAAAAATATTGCGTCAAAAATATTGTTTATCAAAATATTGTGTCCCCATACTTATAATGGTAAGTGCAAAAATATCAGAAATAAAATATTCAATTCAATTAAAAATCTTTATTCGGATACAAATGTATCCATAAAAGCACAAGTCACATGACAGCATAATAGTACTTAAGTCTTATTAATCATAAAAACAATAAAATAAAATCAGTTCATATTCAAGCATCATAATAAGACAATCTACCAATTAGGGCCCTCTTGGTTTGTGCTATTTCATAATCATAGTGAGGAGTTAAAAAGCCAGATTTATAAAAAAATGTCAACATGTATTACACTAATCATAATTACAATATAAATTTAAACTCGATAAAAACAACCATCATAAAGTGCACATTGTTTTCCGAGCAAGAACTGCAACTTTCAAGAAGGAGCATACACAAAAGATTAATTTGTCCTCTTCCAGTTTCAGGATTTTCGTGTATGCTGCTTTGAGGTTGACCGGTTGGATTTTTTTTAAAAAAAGGTATCAAAAGCCATTTTGCATATATAGAGTAGAAATTACAAAAAAATACAAAATGGAGCATCGTTTGCCCACTCCGTCCGTCACAAGGACATGGCATTTGATCTAAGTTGGCATTGTACCCCAAAGGAAAACAGAGTAGAAATTTTGCTGTGCCAGCCCTTAAACGAAAAAGAAGTCCTGTCTCCCAACGGCCTATAGGTTTTAGAAGGTAACTAGATGGCATATGGGAGACGTCCTCAATGGTCATGTATCTAACAACAGTTGTTTTCTGAACCTCCCTTTCGTATCTTATTTTCCTATAATGTGTGTATAGGGCCTCCCGAAGGACTTTTTTATTCATTCCATCTAAGTCAGTAGGATTTAAAAAGACTTGCTCATGGTTCATGCTACTCAGACTCTCCCTCACTGCGGCAAGCCACAGTATTACCCTCCCCTTCTCACACTTGAGGCAATCTACTATTATTTCTTAAGTGAGGGCCGCAGCCGGATGTTTCCAGATCGCTAGGCAGAATAAGGCAGGTCGAGCCTTTATATAATCTTCAATGGAAAGCAATTTCAACTCATTGTGGCAAACATATTGTGATGAAGAGATCGGGGCTCCCAGAAGTTTACGACAGAATCTATTTTCTTCGCACTGAATGCTATTACTTTTTGTGAAGCCCCAGACCTCTGCACCATATGTTGCTTTTGGAATATATTAAGATTTTTAAAAAAAATTGATAGCTAAAACTACCCCTGTCCTTTTTGGTTGAGGGAGACCAAGAATTGAATTAATGGCCTTAGAAAACTTGTTCCTACTGTGCGCCACGTGGTCAACCCATGAACCGTTGGCAGCAAAAACCAGCCCCAGGTAGGGAAAAGTGCAAGTGCATTTTAAACTTTGATTATCTATAATAATAGAATTTAAAAGATGCTTTTTCGGCCCACAAGCCATTATAAAAGACTTATTAAAATTAGTACGTAAGCCTAATCTGGCCATAAAATCTACAAAACCCCGCACTAAGATACGTAAAGCATTGGGTGTGCGGCCCATTAAGACCGCATCATCGGCATACAATAAGGAGGGGAGGGTATTGCCATTGATTTTGGGAACGTCATTAGAGATTATTATCAATGATTTGTGCAAGTCGTTGATGTATTAAATAAAGAGGAGAGGGGCCAGGACACAACCCTGCCTGACCCCCCTACCGACTCTTATGTCGTTTGAAACCTCCCCATCCTTACTGATCCTCACCCGGGCTTTCAGGTCCTTGTGTAAGTAAGCTAAAAAGTGAACTAAGACCTCATCCAAGCCATATTCTAAAAGAATGGACCATAAGCGCGACCGATTAACAAAATCGAAGGCTGAGGTAAGATCCATAAAAGCCAAGTATATTGGGGATTGTTGCGCTATTGTATATTTTCCAATAATTAAGTTAAGGTTTAGGCACTGTTCAATTGTTCCTATTTTGCTTCTAAAACCTAACTGACATGGTTGTAAAAGGCGCTCTTCCTCAGCCCATGACTTTATTTTATTATATAAAATCCTCCCTAAAATTTTCAGCGAGTTATCTATTAGGGAGATCGGTCTATAGCAGCTTGGTTGGGATCGATCACCCTTTTTAAAAATTGGTACTATGATGCTAGTTGACCATGTGCTCGGGATCGGAGCATTAGTTAAATTACTAAAAACATTTAATAAAAGCGGAGCCCAAAACTCAGGTTTATATTTAATAAGATCGATGGGCAGCTTGTCTGGTCAGGGAGCTTTACTGCCCAGACTTTGGTGAATGGCATCTTCAACTTCAGATAAAGATATTGAGATCCCAGTGGGGACCTGATGTTCGGCAGGGTCCCCGTTTTGTGTTGGGCCTGCACAAATCATGGAGAAGTGAGTTTCCCATGCCTCGCTAGTGATGTTACAGCTTATCGGGCTCAAAGGTTGTCCCATGGATCTCATATCTTTAATCGCTGCCCAAAAATTCTTCACATCCTTTAATGTAGCAGCACATACAAAGGCGTCCCAGCATTCTTTTACCACTTCATCCTTCCTCTGTATAATAACTGCCTTATACTTCTGCCTTAATGATTTGATAAGCGAAGGGTCTCTGGGATTTGTTAAAAGTGCCTTTTGAAGCTGTCTGTTAGCTAATGAACAGTCGCAGCTGAACCATCTTGGTGCATGCTGTACATCCACAAATGGATTTGATACCCTCACAAAGTTTGGAAAAGGCACCAATTACCTCAGGGTTAGAAACCTGAAATGAGAGACATGAGTTGATATATCTTGTGTAGGTCCTTACCATCCTATTAAATAAATTGGTGTTGTTGACTCCTCGCCAGACTAGTCTTAATTTGTCAGTAGAAACGGACAAGTTCCTAGCACCGCATTTTTTACTATATGTCGGCTTGAGGGCAATTCTCAGAGTTATCTTAATAGGTTTATGGTCGCCATAAGTGGTTGGGACATCCTCAGCTTTCAGCAAGGAGTCCTCGAGGGTAGAGGAAATAAAAACATAATCTATAGTAGAGGCACAACCCCTACCTCTATATGTCGGTTCAGGGGGATTATTATTATTAGTAATTGCGGCAATTTCCATCACATTGGTTAAATTGTGGTTTTGCAGGTGGTCCAATAGTTCTACCCCCCTATTGCACCGATATGCCGTGATAGGTTCTACAATTGGAATATTTTCCTTGGGAATCTTAGCATTAAAATCACCCCCCAGACAGATACCAGCTAGATTATTGAAATCATTGCGATATTGTAGGGTGGTAACAAAGTCAAACAGATTGATAAAGTTCATGTTCGGTACAGTGTGGAAGTCATTATTATAAAAATTAAGTAAACAGATAGATACTCCCCTTTTATATATTAGTGCTTGAAATTTATCTTTATTTGTGTCTAAAATCTTGGCACTACCTCCCGCAGAGACATTGACCCAGATTGAAAGGCCGCCAGATGGTCGGCCTGACTTGGGGGTTGGAACTACAATGTTAAAACATTCAAACCCATCAATATATAAATCTAGCATTGCCCAAGTCTCCTGAAACTTAAGGATGTCTTGTTGATGGATTATTTCTAGCCAGTCTGGCTGGGTTATTTTTTACTCTAAGCCAGCGACATTCCAACTTAATATGCTTAAACTTGAAACAGTGGTGGCTTTAGTTAGGATATCATGCTCACATAACTCTGGTGGATGCATATTCGGTGTAAGGATAATCTCATTGGGTGCCGATGGCGATGTCAGTCAGTCCTGATTATCCATACCAGACAGTGCTAAGAACCTATTATGTGTAATTAAAAGGGGGGCATCATTTATTGAGGGCCCGGGGGTTGGTTTATAGAACTAGCCTAGAGGCAATAACCTGATGTGCGTGGAGTTAATAGTAAGAACCTCCTGTGCCTTCAATAGAGATATGACCATAGATGGATTACGAAAATTGATCACTATGCAATCCCCCTCTATATTTTTTGATGACGTCCCCACCCACCCTACTCTTCGTACCATAATGATATCAAACATATCTGACACCCTTAACTGTCTATGCTTGGATAATCAGTCCACACACTTATTGCGCAGTTGGCCCCATGTTTCTTCTTGATTTTTCTTGAGGGTTGGCACCCCTGCCAATACCAGTACATAGGGGCATGCAGCGGGTGATAATCTTAGGACCTCCCTACTAGGCTCAAAGGGTCTTGGTCTCAGACTATCTGAGGCACCTTTGCTCGTGCTATCTTACTTGGGATTTGCACTAGCTTGGCTACTCATAGGTTCACAATGTGGAATAGAGCGCATGTTCAAAACAGTCCCGGACGTACTTTGGACACCACAAGAAATGGAAGAATTTTCTGACACATCATTACGCTTCAAAAGGAAGCACTCCTTAACTTTACTACATGTACTACAGGAACGTTCGCTTGAAGAACCATTAGACACAGTTTGTGTTGAAATCATAGTCGGTAAATTAGAATTAAGAACAGCATCGGGTGGTGGATTCAAACCCACCCCTGTGGTAGCAGCAATTTCGGTAGTCTCTTGTTGTTGACTCATTTTGTTCATTTTATTCATAATAGTGTCCATCCGATCAAGTCGCTTCCATGGACAAGTGAAGTTCTTATCTATTAAGTCTTTAATTCGCACAAAGACAGTGTCTATGACGGTATTAATAAAGGTATCACCAGAACCACTACAATCAGAAGTGGGAGATACGGCCTCGGTTTGTGTACTAATAGAGTGACTCAATTACTCAATCAATACAGCCTCAGGAGTGCCAGCGTTCAATGGGGGCTGTATCCATGAGCTCATAACGGTGCGGGTTGCACTAGAACGAATAGGTTGTTTCCTCTTAGAGTTAATGGGCTTCACAGGCTTCCTTTTACGCTTAGCCCCTGGAGCTGTGGCTGTGGCAGATGTTGGTAAGCCCTTGTTTGGATGTGGCTCGGCAATGTCATCTCCTTTAGGGGTTCCACCAGAAAGAACCACATTATCAGAACCAGGTCCAGAGGGCAAAGGGATAATAGTTGTAATAGCGGGCACATGACTGGCTGTAGATGGAAAACCAGGGTCCACTAAAGCCGCACCTGCAATGGGACCATTCAGTTGTAGCTCGAGCCCCAGGGACAAACGTCTCTCAGTTAATTTAATTTCATTGGACACAATACAGACAGCCCTTTCTAGCATGCTGTCAATGCCTGTAGTAGCAGACCGCGACGGCAGTGTCCCAGTGCGCTTCCCCATGTTAACTTCTTTGCGCCAGTACTTATCAATTGCTAATCAAATATGTTGGCACTCACCTCTGGACTCTTGAGTATCAAATACTGAGGGTTGAAAGGGGGGTGGCCCAGCCCTGGCTCTTCCTGGTGCTGACGGACACGGCCCGGGCATGCCCGCGCGCGTCCCGCTCTGCGGGAGCCCTCAGACGATTTAAAGCGCCTCTTGGCGTGAAATGCTTGTGTCGGTGGCGGCAACAAGCTGCAAAGGAGCCTGGGACTTGCAGTCCTGGTCCCGCTCCCCAGGCAGGGTGACAAGAGTGGCAGCAGTATTACGGGCATCCAGCACTGCGGGAGCCCTCAGGTGATTTTAAAGTGCCTCCAGGCGCAAAATGCTTGTGTCGGTGGTGGCAACAAGCCGCAAAGGAGCCTGGGACTTGCAGTCCTGGTCCCGCTCCCCAGGCAGATTGACAACATTGGCAGCAGTATTACGGGCATCCCGCGCTGCGGGAGCCCTCAGGCGATTTTAAAGCACCTCTAGGTGCGAAATGCTTGCATCGGTGGTGGCAACAAGCCGCAAAGGAGCCTGGGACTTGCAGTCCTGGTCCCGCTCCCCAGGCAGGGTGACAACAGTGGCAGCAGTATTACGGGTGAAATAAAATATTGTTTAACACTAATATTGCCCGACCTTACTGGAGGAGTTCGCAACATAGTCAATAAGACTAAGACCTACCTGTTTCCTGTCACGGCTGGTGCCCAGAGACCAGGCCATATGCCGCAAGGCCTGAGTTTGTCCCCGACGGCATTTAGGTATTTGGGGGTGCAAGTATTTCACTCATTGGAGGATCTGCGGGAGTGAAATCAATGGGGTGCTCTGAGGTCCCTTAAATCTTATGTACCTTTTTAGCGAACCTTGAAATTGCCCATAATGGCCCGGGTATCTCAGTGATGTCACTGACCGTGTCATGAGTGATGTAATATGTGAGGTCATAAGCAGTGCATTGCGGGGGCGCGAGTTATAGTTAGCTCAATTAACTATAACTGATGGTTTCACTGGCTTTGTATGAGTGAAACCTGAGCCTAAATATAACGTCCCTGTAACCTTTGTTTTTTTAGTTAATTTCTAAGTTTTTTTTCTTCCATTTCCTAACTATAACATCCCTGTAACATTTTGTTTTTTTCCAGTGAATTTCTAAGGTTTTTTAAATGTTAATTCCTAACTATAACGTTGCTGTAACCTCTGGTTTTTTCATTGAATTTCGATGGTTTTTTAAAGTAGTAGTCAGGTTTGCAGAGTGGTGGAGAAAGGGGGCTTGGCCTCCGATCAGCTCTCATGAATCCTGCTGTTTAGGACTTACAGGAGGTACCAGGAGGGCTTCTTGGCCACCAAGGTCCTTCTGGAGTAAAGTGGACTTCCTCCCCCAACCAGTAGTGCGCCAGGATGTGCATTTGCAGAGTGGTGGAGAGAGGGTGTCTGGCCTCCGAAGACATCCTAGCAATCGCGCTTTGTGGGACTTACTTGAGGTAACAGGAGGGGTAGTTGGCCCCTAAGGATGGCGTTGGCTCTTGAGGGTCCTTGGGGGCCAACTACCCTGCCTGTTACCTCCAGTAAGTCCCACACTACTCTGCAAAAGCATGTACTGGTGTACTACTGGTTTGGGGATAAAGCCCACTTCAGTCCTGAGGCCCACAGGAGTAAAGTGGAATTTGTTTCACAACCAGTCGTGCACCAGGAGGCACGTTTGCATAGTGGGGGAGAAAGGGAGCGGGGCCTCGGAGACATGCTGTCCTTTTTTTCTCTTTTTTATTTATTAGGAAGAGGGGCCATGTGGACCCTCCCCCGGCCAATTTCGCCCAGGGACTGCATCCCCTGGGGCAGAGCCTTTATTTTTTTATTGTTGGAGGGGGACCTGGTATCCCCCTCTCAGGGCAATTTTGGCCCCAGGGACCCCAACCTCTGGGGCCTGCCCTCCATTTTGGGTGCCCTGGTACTACCCAGGGCACTCATTGGCATTTGTTAGGGACCGGGGGGCCTCAAGGCCCCCGCAGTCCCTACCGGCTCCCCGCATCCTGTGGAAGCTGGCATTGATTTCACAGTCAGGGAGCTCCTGAGGCCGGCTCCACTATGTCTGTCATTTGAGATGTCATCAGTGATGTCATCAGTGATGTCACTGACAATGTCATGAATGATGTAATATGTGACATCATCAGCAGTGCATTGTGGGGGCGCGAGTTATAGTTAACTCAACTAACTATAACGGCCGAATTTCTCTGGTTTTGTACGAGTGAAATGTCCAACTAACTATAACGTCCCTGAAACCTGTGGTTTTTTCAGTGAATTTCTAAGGTTTTTTAAATGCATTATGTGTGCAGATGTGTGTGCCGAAGGTCTTTGGTTATTTCCATCTGGTGGAGTGAACTGCTGTTCATTCATGGTTGATAGGTTCGGATGCATCTTTGCTGGCTGTGTGGAATGGTTTTGTATATTTTAGTTAACTTCTGGGTGGTTGCTATGCAGATTAATTATCAGATTGTATTTGTCAGTCGGTGGTGTAACATTGCATTAATTTCTCATTCTTTGCAGGATGCTTAGATAAATGGGATATTACATGAAGAGCTGGGGAATTCATAATGTTTATTCTCTGCTCATCAAAATACGAAATGAGAGTGCAGGAGCTACTACGGGATGGAAGGATGCATGGGTGGATTGATGGATTCAGTAAGTCCATATAGTGGTCACTACTGAGCGACTGGTAGTCCGTGGTGCCATAACCTAGAGTTCGTGTGATTGTTTAACAGATGAACGTCATTTTAAGTTTTGACCAAATGCCCTTGGGTTGGGTGTTGACATTGTCTAAGGAGATATGACATAGCCATGCTTCCCTCTGCACAACGAGCCTCTTCGTAGAAATGCGACTTGGCGGCGGCTCACTTTGCTGCTAAAATGATTAATAACCGGAGCACAGAAGATGCCGTTTTTTTCTGACAGCCAGAAGGCCTCATGAAAGCAAACACAGCAGGGGCTCCTGCCTCACGTCTATGCCCGTCTTGTTTGAACTGTCTCACACACCGAAAAACACAAGCATTCCTCAAAAGGCCAACTTTGCACAAGAACAAAGTAAAACTGAGATATTCCGCCTGAGCTGTTTGTATGGGACTTTGATTTCCTTTCTTTTTGTTTCTGAATAAGTGGAATGAACAGGCGGTGGGCCGGGCAGACTGAGACGTGCCGGCCGCACATGCACAAACTCACGCACACACACACTCAGACACGCTCACCCTCCGACAGTCGCACATGCATGAGCACACACTCACAAACCCGAGGACACTGACAGTCACATACACTCAGACACACGTGCGTTGACACACACACACATGCACGCGCATACACTCACAAACCAGCAGAAAGCCACGGTGCCACACACACTCAAGCACGTGCTCACACGCCACCGGAGACATCGGCAGTCTCACACAACATACTCACAAATCCACACACACCAACGCTCACACCCACACCACAGAAACCTATGAGATGTCTGCCCTGAAATGGGCAAATAGCTGACAGCCAACAGAGACAGACGCTGCTGGCGCCCACCTTGTGTTCCAAGCACCGTCTAGTCCTGAGCATCCAAACTTCAGCAATCAACTGTCCGCACAAGGGTCATTCAGCTAGAAGTAATAATATGGAAATAGCGCTTGCTACCCAGCCTTGCAGCTTCCTAGTGCTGGATACAACAGATCTTACCCAGGTCTTCCCCAACACAGCTGCACTCATTTTATCGGCTTTACAGTGGTGAAAGGCAGAGTCAGAATCCATATCTTTCACCTGTGCTATTTTCCCTGCAGATAACACTTATATTAACTGGGTTTTGCACAGTAGTCTTCAGTGAATGGTATGCGCTGTAGCGCTTCGGGACACGTTGGCCCTACCATAGGTCTTGTGTTTGCCCCAAGAGAGTGTTGCCTTGTATTGGTGTCATCATGTGCACCGTCGCTGCATGTCATGTCAGAGCAGAGTTGATGCGCGTGCCCAGTGTCAGGTGTGTTGGCAGTGAGCAGTTTGCTTGTCAGAGAACGCCTCTTATAGTATATATTCCTTATGAAAAAAATGTAAGTTGATTTAGTTGTCAACTTTTATTTCAATCTTTTATTCTCTGACAGGCTAATATTTTAACAGGAATAAAGTGGCTTTGAAAGTTGACAAGTGTTACTGTAAAAAACTATGACCCATACTTTCCAAAAAATGATTATTGGGGTTGTGGTAATCTTTTTGGGGTGAGAGGGAGGTCCACAGCGTGACAGTCTACAAACGATTACTGTTTGGTAGCAATTACTTGGAACACTTGCTTATGGGCCTTTATTAAGCGCAGACCTAGCTGGAGAGACAACAAGGCGCTATGCGTGTTTACAGGGTAGCCTAACAGCAATCGGTGCAAACCTTTAAACAGGAGAGTCGGTGAATGACGTCACAAGGCATCTCAAAGCACAAGATGACATCATCGAACACAGCCACGTACTCGAGTGTTTATTGGTGGGCTGTTAGAGCCGCAGGTCTGGGTAGAAAGAACACCCTTTCTCTACACTGGAGGTCAATGTACAGTCGTACCTTCACACCACATGCAGTGCCAGACACACTGTCCGAACGTCCCCTCGCATCAACAATGAGCCGATCAGATCCACCTGTTGACCTTCTCGATAGGGATGGGGGAATGGGACTGTATGGGGAACCCTTTCATCAGGTTCTCCCGTTTCTTGTATTTCAGCTGCTGATTAATTCACGAACTGTATACTGATTCTTTCAGTCCATAATTCGCTCACCACATGTGGGTAAGTGAGATCATATCAGATAAGCCCAGCCTAGTCACAACGCGTGCTGGCAGCTCGTAACATCCGGTGCACTGATTCTCACCTTTTTTATTTTAGATGAGGATTCCTTCCCTCGACTAACCATGGACTCCTGAAGGGGCCATAAGCTATCCTTACCGTAAGTTCGAAGCGAGTGAGCGCAACTTTCTTAATTCATTTACTCAAGTAATCACCACTTGGGTTTGACATTGAGACCATAATTCTGATGTGCACTTCCACCTTCTCGCCCCTTCCCAGGTAGCAAAACTGGGTGAGAGATACTTACCACAATTCAGAAGAGGTTGGTAAGATAGGCATGGTTTATACAACATTTTAACTTTTGGGAAATACTATCAGGCAATTCAGTAATTTGCTGTTTTACCCTTTAGGGTTGCCCCACCCCCCCGACCCCCACCTCCCTGTCCTGAACAAGACCCGCAGGCTGAGGCACAAATCACCCTCTTTGTCCACAAGTCGGGTCGAAACATCGACGCCTATTCCTAGCAGGCCTGGACTATATGTCCTTTCCTCCGCCCAGCGAAAGAAGATACATCTCTTCATTGTTTTTGAATTACACTGTTAAAACCATTTGTACAATGTACCATCACTGGCCAGGCCTTGGAGATTGATTATTTGTTATCAATCATATATTTTGTAGTTGTACTAATATATGCCCTGTGACTCTACCCGGGAATTCTTTCCCCTTTTTTTCCTCTCACACACATTACACCATAGCACCTCTCCTTGCACGTTCTCTTGGAACAACCTTCCCTCTTTCTGTTTCCTTTTAATAAGAAATAAGTACCATGATGAAGTCAAATAATCATCGTATGACGATTTTGTGATTAATAAATATATGCCTTTTTTGGAAATCAATGGTTGATGCACATCAGTATTTTAACTAATTCGGTTCCATGTAACCGCGAGCTGACTTTATGGATGCTCTAAGTCTTTGTTTGAATAATCACTGCTTCTTAAAGAAATTTATGTTTAAAAGTAGGTCCAGGACCACTGTTTTCCGTACCATTCGACACCCAGGTCCAAGGACTTTAATTGGGTTACCCCATTTATTATAATGTATGGGGAACCCGCCAGCCCCATGGAAAGGCCTGTAGCCGGATGGAGGCCTGGCCCTCTGATTCAGGAGTGCCTTCGGCTCTGCGCCCCTGGAGAATCCCTTTTACAGCTGTGAGTGCCCTGGACTTCAGAGCCCGCACCTTCAGCACAACGTAGAAATGAAGGCACAGGCAGGGCATTAACCCCTCTCTCCACAGGCAAGCCTGTGCCTCCCCTGTGTGAGGCAACCCTGCACACCCTCCCATCCACTCCTGAAGCCTTGGTTGGAAGAAGGCATCCTGCATCACTCCACTGCTTTCACCTTGCGTCACTCCACTGCTTTCACCCTGCATCGCTCCACTGCTTTCACCCTGCATCACTCTGCATCGCTCCACTGCTTTCACCCTGCATCGCTCCACTGCTTTCACCCTGCATCACACCCTGCATTGCTCCACTGCTTTCACCCTGCATTGCTTCACTGCTTTCACCCTGCATCACACCCTGCATCACTCCACTGCTTTCACCCTACATCGCTCCACTGCTTTCATCCTGCATCGCTCCACTGCTTTCACCCTGCATCACACCCTGCATCGCTCCACTGCTTTCACCCTGTATCGCTCCACTGCTTTCACCCTGCATCGCTCTACTGCTTTCACCCTGCATCACACCTTGCATCGCTCCACTGCTTTCACCCTACATCGCTCCACTGCTTTCACCCTGCATCGCTCCACTGCTTTCACCCTGCATCGCTCCACTGCTTTCACCCTGCATCGCTCTACTGCTTTCACCCTGCATCACACCTTGCATCGCTCCACTGCTTTCACCCTACATCGCTCCACTGCTTTCACCCTGCATCGCTCCACTGCTTTCACCCTGCATTGCTCTATTGCTTTCACCCTGCATCGCTCCACTGCTTTCACCCTGCATCGCTCTACTGCCTTCACCCTGCATTGCTCCACTGCATTCACCCTGCATCACACCCTGCATCACTCCACTGCTTTCACCCTGCATCGCTCCACTGCTTTTACCCTGCATCGCTCCACTGCTTTCACCCTGCATCACACCCTGCATCGCTCCACTGCTTTCACCCTACATCGCTCCACTGCTTTCACCCTGCATCGCTCCACTGCTTTCACCCTGCATCGCCCCACTGCTTTCACCCTGCAGGTGTGTACATTTCTGGGGATGGGAAACAGCACAGTAACACCATGCACAATGTGAACATGCGATTATGCAAGTATAAATCACACCCCTGACAATATGAATTTCAGCCAGCCGCACCCATCCTAGGTTAATATTCGGAGCCGGATTTATTTACTGCCTTCATAATAAATCAGAGTTAGTGTTTCTAGCCCCAGCACTCACCCCGCCCCAAAAAACAGCAGAAAAAGTCTTTGGCACCCCAGCAGACCCCAATATCTTAGCAATTGACTATTCGGAAACCCACTGTCAGTGCAATCAGATTTGTAAAACTTTTGGGCAAAAGTAATATTTTATTTCAGATTTCCCATTGTTTTTGAAAATTCTGATTCGCCATCACCGAGGTTCACTAGTGCGTCCAAGCAAAAAGCTCTAAAAGTACCAGACTTCGGAAACAGAAAGACTTAGAAATTGCATTTGAAATTGATTGAATTTCAGAAGTATGGTACTTTTAGAACTTTATTTTTTACGTAGTTTTATATAGCGAGAACTTGACCCGAAGGTATCAGGTATCAGAGCGCTTTAGACAAGCACCAGTTGTGTTACATGAGGACACATTCATTTTTGTTAGACACGGGGAGAATAAGTGATTTGCCCAGAAACACAGGATGTTGCGCATCCTTGCCGAGACCCGAACTCGGTTCCCCAGATTTGAGGTCGACCGCCTTAGCCGTTAGGCCACATATTTTATGTGTGTGTTGCAGTAAAACTCTTTCAAAATCCCGGTTGAAAGGTCTAGTGTTTTAAAAAGATTATACATCACGCTGTATGTTTCAATAACCTTAATTTATTAAGTACAGCAACAAGCGATAGCAGGTGGCCATGTAATAAGGATCTGTTGCCCTACCGTCAGAATCTGGTGACTTTTGTTTTTATATATTTGCAGTTTTATATAGCGCGAACTCGATCTGGAGGTATTGGAGTGCTTTACAGGATCGCCAGCTCCATTACACAAGCTCATTTTCGTTTTTTTGTAGGCACGGGGATATTGAGTGATTTACCCGGAATCACAGGATGTTGAGTCGCTGGCGAGCCTCGAACCTGGTTTCCCAGCTCCAAACGCCACATCCTCTCACGTCTTCCTAATGTTTTACATCTCTCGGCCTTTAGGGGTTGTAATGTTTCATACACACAATGCTGTGTTTTTAAAGCATTAACTAATGCAGTCAATATTTTTAGAGTGTATCCTTCTTAACAACGAGAATACTGTGGAAACCGCCTTCGCTTGGATTCAGTGCTTTTGAAAGTTTTTTTTAAATGCATTATTGTGAATATCAGTTGCACTGGTCTATTTCAGTGATGTTGAAAGTTTGTTTGCAGAAAAAATGATTAGCATAACTAGCAGCTTAACTCATAAATTGTAATCGTTTTTAGTGGTACATTTTTCAAGGTGTCATTTATTTAAGCACCGAAATGTTAGTATTTCAGAACTTGATTGTCATCTTAATTCGTAATGTTTGTAAACAATCTTAAGCATGTCTTACCATTTGTTCGCTTCGAGGCGCTGTGGTGGGGGGATTCAGAAATGTGTGTGCCCCCTGTAAAAAGTGTCCCGACATCGGGTCCTAACCACTGGCCGATTCAACTCTGGGGGTCACCTAGCCGAAGCCACGACAGACACCTGCTTTTATTCCTGCTGTTTCTTCCTGAAGTTCGCATCACCAGTATCAATTCCCAGTCTCTGGGCTATCGGAGGATATCTAGCCACCTGGGTGAATCAACATATCAGCCTTCTGCCCTTAACAGGAAAGCAGGCCTCTCTTCTCCATTAATACCCTAAAACAGAGAAGCCTCTATAGTCCATTAATCCCTGCAGATCGGCCGGGCCTCAAACCCCCGTTGAGGCCCTGGCAGCGGACCTACATCTCTCGTGGGTGTCCAGGCCCCTGCACCCCACGCATCCCCCAGAGCGGACCCCTGTCCCCACACACCCCGGATCCTCACCCCGGATTCTCGCGCCTCGCTCAGTGCGGTGCTTTCCTCGCCCCGCAGACTGTCACTTTGAGGAAATCCAAGAGCGGCCTCCCCGTGTCCCCTCCCGGCAGCCTGGGGTTTTTACAACTTCACCAAAAAGTAACCCTGCTTCAATCGAAAGGAAAGGTTGCACTAAGAGCGGTGAAAAAGGATATATATATATATATATATATATATATATATATATATATATTCACTGAAAAAACCATAGGTTTCAGGCACGTTATAGTTAGAAATTAGCATTTAAAAAACCTTACAAATTCACTGAAAAAACCATAGGTTTTAGGGACAGTTACAGTTAGTTGGACATTGCACTCGTACAAAACCCGTGAAATTCCCCCGTTATAGTTAGTTCAGCTAACTATAACTCGCGCCCCGCAATGCACTGCTGATGACGTCACATATTACATCACTCATGACATGGTCAGTGACATCACTGATGACATCACTGATGACATCTCAAATGACATCACTGATGACATCATCCACGTGATAATCTGATGCCCCTCCTCACACCCTAATATAACCTTTGATACACCCACTCTAAATAACAGACTGCCATTCGCAAAACCATAGACACTCCAACACCAATAACTACATACCCACTCACTGATTGCTAAGATTGCTAAGATGCAGCTCCCCGTGTGGAAAAGCAATCTGCTTTGGTTTTTGGAAGAGAGAGCAGGTTTCCTGCTCTCTGTTCCAAAAACCAAAGCAGTTTGCTATGACAGGACGGGAGCCGCGAGGCTCCCGTCCTGTCATAGCAAACTACAGTGTGCCGGGGGTAGGCACCCCGGGACACTGCAGGAGCCGGCCCTGGGGGGTGGCGGTCCACAGGGCCATCAAGGGCTCCAGGAGGGGGGCCGCGCGGCCCCCCTCCCTTCACATGCACAGCCCCCGGGAGGTGGTGGTCCCGGGGGTTCGGGGGTCTGTTCCGGACCCCCAAATTAGCATTTTTTTTTAGTGCCCCGGGGAGGTGGCTGTCCCAGCGGCATGTGGGGGGGCTTATTAATAAACTCCCGCATGCCCCCGGGACTTGGCCCACCCGGGGGTCAATTAACCACGAAGCGCGGGAGTCCGCGCTTCGTTTTTTTTTTTTATCAACAGGATCCGCGCACCCAGCGCGTTTTTTGCCCTGAGCAGGCCTAGGGGGTCAGGGTGTTTCTACCCTGCCCCCTTTTTGCGTTTTGCGCACTTGTTTTACTGCTTTCTTGTTCCTCGGTTCTACCGAGGAACAAGATGGCTGCCAACACTTCCTGGTTTGGAGTGTTGACAGCCAATTAGCATGCAGCTCGTGGTCGGGAGGGTGCGCGGATCCACCGCGGCCATAGATATCGAAACTTTTATTTTGTATTTTCTCAGCAACTACTGAACGGATTTACACCATTTTTAAAAAGGGTGCTTTCTGAACCAAGCACTACCTTTTTGCCAAATTTGGTGTAATTCCGTACAGCAGTTTTCGCTGTAGCCTTGCATAAAGTTTCCTATGGGAAAATGATTTTTTCACTCTTAATTTTTGAATTTCTCCGCAACTACTGAACGGATTTACACCATTTAAAAAAAGGTCGCTTTCTGAACCAAGCGCTACCTTTTGCAAAATTTGGTGTAATTCCGTTCAGCAGTTCGAGCTGTAGCCGCGCTAAAATTTCCTATGGGAATTAACATGGAGAAAACATGTTTAGGGACCCCCCTTTTTTCTCGGCCCCCACTTGATGAATCACCCCGAAACTTTCAAGACAGGAGCGGACCGGAGCGCCCCACTAGTTTTGAAAATTTCGCGATGATTCGTCAAACGACACCAAAGTTATTGGGAATAGAATGTTACAGATTTCCTATGGATAATAGGTCCTAACTATAACTATCTACTGGCGACCGCCAGTAGATAATATATATATATATGGGAAAACGAAGCGCGGGAGCCTCCCGTGCTTCGTTTAAAAAACAATTTCTACTGGATTCGCGCACACAGCACGACTCCGGCCGAAAATTAAAAAAAGAAAATGCTTTTTTGGCCCTGGGGGTCCCTGGGGACCCCCTGAGCAGGCCTAGGGGGTCAGGGTGTTTCTACCCTGCCCCCGTTTCTTGTTTTTTTCCTGTTTTCTTGTGACTCGGGTGCCAACACTTCCTGGTTTGGAGTGTTGGCAGCCGGTCACCAGTAGGTAGTTATAGTTAGGACCTAGTTTCCATAGGAAAAGCGTTTTTTGATTTGTCAATATCTTTGGCGCCGTTTCACAAATCTTCGCGAAATTTTCAAAACTAATGGCCCGCTCCAGTCAGCTCCTGTCTTGAAAGTTTCGGGGTGATTCGTCAAGCGGGGGCCGAGAAAAAGGGGGGTCCCTAAATGCGTTTTCTCCATGTTCATTTCCATAGGCACCTTTGTTGTGGCTGCAGCCCGAACTGCTGAACAGAATTACACCAAATTTGGCAGAGAGGTAGCTCTTGGTCCAGAGTGCACTCTTTGCTTTAAATGGTGTAAATCCGTTTAGTAGTTCCTGAGAAATTTAAAAAATAAAACATATCGATATCTGGTAACCGCGGTGGATCCGCGAACCCTCCCGATCACGAGCTTCATTCTGATTGGCTGACAACACTTCAAACCAAGAAGTGTTGGCAGCCATCTTGTGACTCGGTAAAACCGAGTCACAAGCAAAAAAGGAACAAAATTAATTAAAAAAAAGAAAAGGGGGCAGGGTAGAAACACCCTGAGCCCCTAGGCCTGGTCAGGGGGTCCCGCAGGGCCCCTCAGGGCCTCAAAATGCATTTTTTATTTAAAAAAAAAACAAATCTGCAGGATTTGTGCTGGGTGCACGAATCCCACCGAAAAATAAAAACAAAAACGAAGCACGTCTCCTGCGCTTCGTTTTAATCGAGCCCGGGGGCAATCAAAAAATATAGTGTGGGGGCCTGCGGGGGCCCCCGCAGCCCCATGGACTGCCACCTCCCTGGTGCCATGCTGATTACATGCGGGGGGCATGCAGCCCCCCACATCCCCAGGGACCGCCACTTCCCTGGGGCTTTAATAATTACACATGGGAAGCCAAGCAGCCCCCTCGCAGCCCCGGTTACCGCCACCTCCCTGGGGCATACATAAATTAAGTTAGGGGGTCTGTTGTGGACCCCTGGCCCCGGGGACCACCACCTCCCCGGAGCTTTGCACACGAAGGGAGGGTGGCCGCGCAGCCCCCCTCCTGGAGCCCTCCTTGGCTCTGGGCACTGTCACCCCCCAGGGCTGGCTCCAGCAATGTCCCGGGTGCCCACCCTCGGGACATTGCAGTTTGCAATGCTCCCGCCCTGTCGTTGCAAACTTCTGCTTTGCTTCGTGGAAGCGAGAGCAGGAAACCTGCTCTCGCTTCCACGAAGGCAATGGAAACAAGCTCCCCTTGCCCAAAAGCAATGCCGACTCCCGCAGGAGGCGGGGAGCTGGCTGGGCCCACAGTGACATTGGGGCACCTCCCGCTGTCCCCAACGTGAGGGCCGGCCCCGGGGGATGGGGTCCCCGGGGCCAAAAGTGGCCCAGGGAAGGGGGGCCACGTGGCCCCCCTCCCTTTTGATATTACTTTAAAAAAAAAATAGTAAATAAGGCCGGGCCCCAGGGGATGGGGTCCCCGGGGCCAAAAGTGGCCAAGGGAAGGGGGGTCAGGTGGCCCCCCTCCCGTATAAATATATATATATATATTTTAAATAAACGAGGCCAGGCCCCGGGGATGGGGTCCCCAGAGCCAAAAGTGGCCCAGGGAAGGGGGGCCACTCGGCCCCCCTCCCATATAAATAATTTTTGTAAAAAATATAAACTAGGCCATGTCCTGGGGGATGGGGTCCCCGGGGCCAAAATTGGCCTTGGAAGGGGTCCGCACAGCCCCCTTCCTGTTTTTTTTTTTTAAATGGGTCAGGCCCTGGGGGATGGGGTCCTCAGGACCCACAACATATTAAGAGAAGGGGGGCCACACAGCCCCCCTTCGAACAATAATAAAAAAACAGAAGCCGGCATCTAGCCGGAGGCCCTACCCTCTCCCTGCACCACTGTGCAAACACACCTCCTGGCTCTTTCTGGATTGGGGGATTAAGCCCCCTTGAATACTAAGGGTCCTTAGGGGCCAACTAGCCCACCAGGTACCTCCATTAAGCCCCACACAGTGGGATGGCTGAGAGGTGGTCCGAGGCCACGCCCCTTTTTACATCACTCTGCAAATGCGCCTCTTGGCACACTGCTGGTGGGGTGATGAGGTCCTCTTGAGTCCTGAGGACCTCAGGACTAAAGTGGACTTCATCCCCCGAGCAGCAGTGCTCCAGGAGGCGCGTTTGCGGAGTGGTGTAAAAAGGGGGCGTGGCCTCGGACCACTCTCAGCAATCTAGCTGTGTGGGGCTTACTGGAGATAACAGGAGGGCTAGTTGGCCACCAGGGACCCTCAGGGAGCAAGGGGACTTCATCCCCCAACCAAGAGTGCATCAGGAGGCTTGTTTGCAGAGTGGTGCAGAAAGGGGGCATGGCCTGTGCCCACCTCTCAGCAATCTGGGGCTTACAGGAGGTGTCAGGTAGGCTAGTTGGCCCCTAAGGACCCCCAGCAGTGAAGGGGACTTCAATCCCCATCGAACAGTGCACCAGGGAGTACGTTTGCACAGTGGTGGGCAAAGGGGGCGTGGCCAGCTATGAGAACTTAGCAATCCTGCTGTGTGGGACTTATTGGAGGATATAGGAGGGGTAGTTGGCCCCTAAGGTTGTCCTTGGGGGCCAACTACTCCTCTTGTTACCTCCAGAAAGTCCCACACAGTGGGATTGCTAAGAGGTCTTCGGAGGCTACGCCCCCGTTTTTCTACCACTCTGCAAACATGCCTCCTGGCACACTACGGGCTGGGGGATGAAGTCCACTTTATTCCTGAGGGACGTTGGGGGCCAAGAAGCCCTCCTAGTCCCTACTGTAAGTCCTACGCAGCGGAATTTCTTAGCGCTGGTCGGAGGCCCAGCCCCGTTTCTGCACCACTCTGCAAACGCTACTACTACATTATAGTGAGTAATTAGTATTTTAAAAACCTTAGAAATTCATTGAAAAAACCATAGGTTTCAGGGACGTTATAGTTATTAGCATTTAAAAAACCTTAGAAATTCACTGAAAAAACCATAGGTTTCAAGGACGTTATAGTTAGTAATTAGCATTTAAAAAACCTTTGAAATTTACTGACAAAAACATAGGTTTCAGGGACGTTATAGTTAGAAATTAGCATTTAAAAAACCTTTGAAATTCACTGAAAAAACCATAGGTTTCAGGGACGTTATAGTTAGTAATTAGCATTTAAAAGACCTTAGAAATTCACTGAAAAAACCATAGGTTTCAGGGACGTTATAGTTAGTTGGTGCAGAAAGAAGCAAGAGAAATGCAGAAAGAGGCAACAGAAGTCCAGAAAGAGGAAGAAAGGTGCAGAAAGAAGCAAGAGATATGCAGAAAGAACCAACAGAGGTGCAGAAAGAGGCCTTGTTGCAAAGTCATCCTGTGCCGTGGGCACCCCCAAACTTTTTGCTGACTGGTACTGGTGGTAACTGACTCTGACTGACCCTGGGCTCTGCCTAACCAGGCCCGGAGCCAGTGCTATGCTGAAAGACACTTAGAATACAGTAAAAACACCTACATACACTAGGGTACACTATGGGTTGGGGTACCCCTGTGTTTGGCATGACCTCCCCTGTAAGGCCCTAGTACATAACAGGGCAGGGAGATTAAAACTACCTCTAAGTCCCTAGCATATAATAGGGCATGGCAGTTTAGAGGCCAGCAGCCCTTTTCTGCACTTACATGTGCACACTGCTGAGCCTGAGGTCAGTTTAAAAGTAGCCCTGTGTGTGCAGAAAGAGTCAAGAGAGGTGCAGAAAGAGGCAAGAGGGGTGCAGAAAGAGGCAAGAAAAGTGCAGAAGGAAGCAACAGAGGTGCAGAAAGAGACGAGAAAAGTGCAGAAAGAGGCAAGAGAGTTACAGAAACAGGCAAAAGAGGTGCACAAAGGGGGAACAGAGGTGCAGAAAGAGGCAAGAGAGGTGCAGAAATGTGCAAGAGAGTAGCAGATAGAAGCAAGAGCAGTACAGAAAGAACCAACAGAGGTGCAGAAAGAGGCAAGAGGGGTGCAGAAAGAGGCAAGAGAAGTGCAGAAAAAAGCAAAAGAGGTGCAGAAAGAGGCAAGAGGGGTGCAGAAAGAGGGAAGAGGGGTGTGAAAGAGGCACAATGAGTGTAGAAAGAACCAAGAGGAGTGCAGAAAGAATCAACAGAGGTGCAGAAAGAGGCAAGAGGGGTGCAAAAAGAAGGAAGAGGAGTGCAGAAGGAGGCATGAGGGGTGCAGAAAGAAGCAAGAGATGTGCAGCAAGAAACAAAAGAAGTGCAGAAAGAAGGAACAGAGGTGCAGAAAGAGGCAACAGGTGAGAAGAAAGAGGGAAGAGGGGTGGAGAAAGAGGCAAGGGGGTACAGAAAGAAGCAAGAGAGCTGCAGAAAGAAACAAAAGAAGTGCAGAAAGAAGGAACAGAGGTGCAGAAAGAGGCAAGAGGGGTGCGGGAAGAGGGGTGTGAAAGAGGCACAAGGGGTGCAGAAAGAAGCAAGAGAGGTTCACAAAGAAGAAACAGAGGTGCAGAAAGAGGGGTGGAGCAAGAGACAAGAGAAGTGCAGAAAGAAGCAACAGAAATTCAGAAAGGGAGAAGAGTGGTGTAGAAAGAGGCAAGAAAGGTGCAGAAAGAAACAAAAGAAGTGCAGAAAGAAGGAACAGAGGTGCATAAAGAGGCAGGAGGGGTGCAGAAAGAGGGAAGAGGGGTGCATAAAGAGGCAAGAGAGTGCAGAAAGAGGGAAGAGGGGTGCAGAAAGAAGGACGAGTGGTGCATAAAGAAGCAAGAAAGGTGCAGAAAGAAGCAAGAGTAGTGCAGAAATAAGCAACAGAGGTGCAGAAAGAGGCAAGAGGGGTGCAAAAAGAGGGGACAGGGGTGCAGAAAGAGGCAAGAGATGTGCAGAAAGAAGCAAAAGAGGTGCAGAAAGAGGCAAGAGGGGTGCAGAAAGAGGCAAGAGCAGTGCAGAAAGAAGCAAGAAACGTGTAGGAAAAGGGAAGAAGGGTGCAGAAAGAGGCACGAGGGGTGCAGAAAGAAGCAAGAGAGGTATAGAAAGAAGCAAGAGAAGTGCAGAAAGAAGCAACAGAGGTGCAGAAAGAGGCAAGAAAAGTGCAGAAAGAGGCAAGAGAGTTACAGAAACAGGCAAAAGAGGTGCACAAAGAGGGAACAGGGGTGCACACAGAGGCAAGAGAGGTATAGAAAGAACCAACAGAGGTGCAGAAAGAGGCAAGAGGGGTGCAGAAATGTGCAAGAGAGTAGCAGATAGAAGCAAGAGCAGTGCAGAGAGAACCAACAGAGGTGCAGAAAGAGGAAAGAGGGGTGCAGAAAGAGGCAAGACAAGTGCAGAAAAAAGCAAAAGAGGTACAGAAAGAGGCAAGAGGGGTGCAGAAAAAGGGAAGAGGGGTGTGAAAGAGGCACGATGAGTGCAGAAAGAACCAAAAGGAGTGCAGAAAGAAGCAACAGAGGTGCAGAAAGAGGCAAGAGGGGTACTAAAAGAGGGAAGATGGGTACAGAAAGAGGCACGTGGGGTGCAGAAAGAAGCAATAGATGTGCAGAAAGAAACAAAAGAAGTGCAGAAAGAAGGAACAGAGGTGCAGAAAGAGGCAAGACAGGTGCAAAAAGAGGGAAGAGGGGTGTGAAAGAGACACGAGGGGTACAGAAAGAAGCAAGAGGCGTGCAGAAAGAAGCAAGAGAGTTGCAGAAAGAAACAAAAGAAGTGCAGAAAGAAGGAACAGAGGTGGAGAAAGAGGCAAGAGGGGTACAGAAAGAGGCACGTGGGGTGCAGAAAGAAGCAAGAGGGGTGTGAAAGAGACACGAGGGGTATAGAAAGAAGCAAGAGGCATGCAGAAAGAAGCAAGAGAATTGCAGAAAAAAGCAAAAGAAGTGCAGAAAGAAGGAGCAGAGGTGACGAAAGAGGCAAGAGGGGTGCAGAAAGAGGCAAGAAAAGTGCAGAAGGAAGCAACAGAGGTGCAGAAAGAGGCGAGAAAAGTGCAGAAAGAGGCAAGAGAGTTACAGAAACAGGCAAAAGAGGTGCACAAAGAGGGAACAGAGGTGCAGAAAGAGGCAAGAGGGGTGCAGAAATGTGCAAGAGAGTAGCAGATAGAAGCAAGAGCAGTACAGAAAGAACCAACAGAGGTGCAGAAAGAGGCAAGAGGGGTGCAGAAAGAGGCAAGAGAAGTGCAGAAAAAAGCAAAAGAGGTGCAGAAAGAGGCAAGAGGGGTGCAGAAAGAGGGAAGAGGGGTGTGAAAGAGGCACAATGAGTGTAGAAAGAACCAAGCGGAGTGCAGAAAGAAGCAACAGAGGTGCAGAAAGAGGCAAGAGGGGTGCAAAAAGAGGGAAGAGGAGTGCAGAAGGAGGCATGAGGGGTGCAGAAAGAAGCAAGAGATGTGCAGCAAGAAACAAAAGAAGTGCAGAAAGAAGGAACAGAGGTGCAGAAAGAGGCAACAGGCGAGAAGAAAGAGGGAAGAGGGGTGGAGAAAGAGGCAAGGGGGTACAGAAAGAAGCAAGAGAGCTGCAGAAAGAAACAAAAGAAGTGCAGAAAGAAGGAACAGAGGTGCAGAAAGAGGCAAGAGGGGTGCGGGAAGAGGGGTGTGAAAGAGGCACAAGGGGTGCAGAAAGAAGCAAGAGAGGTTCACAAAGAAGAAACAGAGGTGCAGAAAGAGGGGTGGAGCAAGAGACAAGAGAAGTGCAGAAAGAAGCAACAGAAATTCAGAAAGGGAGAAGAGTGGTGTAGAAAGAGGCAAGAGAGGTGCAGAAAGAAACAAAAGAAGTGCAGAAAGAAGGAACAGAGGTGCATAAAGAGGCAAGAAAAGTGCAGAAAGAGGCAAGAGAGTTACAGAAACAGGCAAAAGAGGTGCACAAAGAGGGAACAGGGGTGCACACAGAGGCAAGAGAGGTATAGAAAGAACCAACAGAGGTGCAGAAAGAGGGGTGGAGCAAGAGACAAGAGAAGTGCAGAAAGAAGCAACAGAAATTCAGAAAGGGAGAAGAGTGGTGTAGAAAGAGGCAAGAGAGGTGCAGAAAGAAACAAAAGAAGTGCAGAAAGAAGGAACAGAGGTGCATAAAGAGGCAGGAGGGGTGCAGAAAGAGGGAAGAGGGGTGCATAAAGAGGCAAGAGAGTGCAGAAAGAGGGAAGAGGGGTGCAGAAAGAAGGACGAGTGGTGCATAAAGAAGCAAGAAAGGTGCAGAAAGAAGCAAGAGTAGTGCAGAAATAAGCAACAGAGGTGCAGAAAGAGGCAAGAGGGGTGCAAAAAGAGGGGACAGGGGTGCAGAAAGAGGCACAAGGGGTACAGAAAGAAGCAAGAGATGTGCAGCAAGAAACAAAAGAAGTGCAGAAAGAAGGAACAGAGGTGCAGAAAGAGGCAACATGGGTGCAGAAATAGGGTGGATGGGTGGAGAAAGAGGCAAGGGGTGCAGAAAGAAGCAAGAGAGCTGCAGAAAGAAACAGAAGTAGTGTAGAAAGAAGGAACAGAGGTGCAGGAAGAGGCAAGAGGGGTGCAGAAAGAGGGAAGAGGGGTGCAGAAAGAGGCAAAAAGGGTGCAGAAAGAAGTGACAGGTGCATAAAGATACAAAAGAAGTGCAGAAAGAAGGAACAGAGGTGCAGAAAGAGGCAAGAGGGGTGCGGGAAGAGGGGTGTGAAAGAGACACGAGGGGTGCAGAAAGAAGCAACAGAGGTGCAGAAAGCAACAGAGTTGCAGAAAGAGGGAAGAGGCGTGGAGAAAGACAAGAGAAGTGCAGAAAGAAGCAACAGAGATGCAGAAAGGGGGAAGAGGGGTGGAGAAAGAAGCAAGATAGGTGCAGAAAGAAACAAAAAAAGTGCAGAAAGAAGGAACAGAGGTGCAGAAAGAGGCAGGAGGCGTGCAGAAAGAGGGAAGAGGAGTGCAGAAAGAGGCAAGAGGAGTGCAGAAAGAGGGATGAGGTGTGCAGAAAGAGGCACGAGGGGTGCAGAAAGAAGTAAGAGAGATGCATAAAGAAGCAAGAGAAATGCATAAAGAAGCAACAGACATGCAGAAAGGGGGAGTGGGGTGGAGAAAGGCAAGAGGGATACAGCGAGAAACAAGAGAGGTGCAGAAAGAAACAAAAGAAGTGCAGAAAGAAGGAACAGAGGTGCAGAAAGAGGCAAGAGGGTTGCAGAAAGAGGGAAGAGGGGGTGTGAAAGAAGCACGAGGGGTGCAGAAAGAAGCAAGAGGCATGCAGAAAGAAGCAAGAGAGTTGCAGAAAGAAACAAAAGAAGTGCAGAAAGAAGGAACAGAGGTGCAGAAAGAGGCAAGAGGGGTGCAGAAAGAGGGAAGAGGGGTGCAGAAAGAGGCACAAGGGTTGCACAAAGAAGGGACAGAGGTGCAGAAAGAAGCAAGAGAAGTGCAGAAACAAGCAACAGAGGTGCAGAAAGAGGGATGAGGGGTGGAAAAAGAGGCAAGAGAAGTGCAGAAAGAAGCAACAGAGATGCAAAAAGGGGGAACAGGGGTGGAGAAAGTGGCAAGAGGGGTACAGAAAGAAGCAAGAGAGGTGCAGAAAGAGGCAAGAGGGGTGCAGAAAGAGGGAAGAGGGGTGCAGAAAGAAGCACAAGTGGTGCAGAAAGAGGGATGAGGGGTGGAGAAAGAGGCAAGAGAAGTGCAGAAAGAAGCAACAGAGATGCAAAAAGGGGGAACAGGGGTGGAGAAAGTGTCAAGAGGGGTGCAGAAAGAAGCAAGAGAGATGCAGAAAGAAACAAAAGAAGTGCAGAAAGAAGGAACAGAGGTGCAGAAAGAGGGAAGAGGGGTGCAGAAAGAAGCAAGTGAGGTGCAGAAAGAGGCAACATAGGTGCAGAAAGAGGCAAAAGAGGTGCAGAAAGTAGATATGATTTGCATAAAGAGGCAAGAGAAGTGCAGAAAAAGAAAGAAAGGTGCAGAAAGAAGCAACAGAAATGCAGAAAGAGGCAAGAGAGGCGCAGAAAGAAGCAAGAGTGGCTTGCACACCATTAGTACCAATTTAACACCCACATTTAGCAATAAGTAACAGGTGACCATTCTAGGTTTTCAAAGGACATTCCACCACGCTGCAACACTTGTCACTGCATTTTTGGTAACGTTTGAGCCGTTTTAGCTAGAAACAAGGCTTTTTTGTTCAAATCTGCAGATTAGGCAGCAGATGATGGATTATGTGGCTAATGCGGAAAATGTATAATTGTCTGAAGGTTGGTGCAGCCAAACAGTTGCATAATTCCAGTGGCCCTGCTCATACCTCTGACCAGGTCCAGAAGTGCTGCTCAGTGATTCCTTCTATTTTTGTCTCATTGAGTTCATAATTTAGCTTCTATGGAAACGAGGAAGACTAAACCTGAGGTTACCACTCCACAACACAGACTACCATACCACATAATTACTCTCTATAACACATAATCCCACTCTACATAATTCCTATACACTAAATACCACATACTTTCTATCCACATAATTTCACTGCACAACATACCACATAATTCCGCTACACACAAAGTGCATGCACTCCACTCCAAAAAACATTAGTAAAAAACTTTTAGATTTACAATGCCAATAGCTCTAACTCATGCAAATGCGAGACCTATTACATTACAAATGCTTCTTTAACTGGTAGTCACGTTTGCAGAGTGGTGGAGAAAGGGGGCTGGGCCTCCAACCAGCGCACAGGAATTCCGCTGCGTAGGACTTACAGGAGGTACCAGGGGGGCTTCTAGTCCCCCAAAGTCCCTCAGGAGTAAAGTGGACTTCATCCCCCAACCAGTACTGTTCCAGGAGGTGCGTTTGCAGAGTGGTGGAGAAAGGGGGGGCGTGGCCTCCGAAGACCTCTTAGCATTCCCACTGTGTGGGACTTAGTGGAGGTAACAGGAGAGGTAGTTGGCCCCCAAGGACAACCTTGGGGGCCAACTACCCCTCCTATTACCTCCAGTAAGTCCCACACAACAGCATTGCTAAGTTCTCATAGCAGGCCATGCCTCCTTTCCCCATCACTCTGCAAACGCGTTCCCTGGCGTGCTCTTGCATGGGGATTAGAGTCCACTTCACTGCTGGGGGTCCTTAGGGGCCAACTAGCCTACCTGTTACCTCCAGTAAGCCCCACACAGTGGGATTGCTGAGAGGTGGACACAGGCCACGCCCCCTTTCTCCACCACTCTGCAAACGCACCTCATGGCATGCTCTTGGTTGGGGTGAAGTCCCCTTGCCTCCTGAGGGTCCCTGGGGGCCAACTAGCCCTCCTGTTACCTCCAGTAAGCCCCACACAGCTGGATTGTTGAGAGTGGTCTGAGGCCACGCCCCCTTTTTACACCACTCTGCAAACACGCCGCCTGGCGCACTATTGCTCGGGGGATGAAGCCCACTTCAGTCCTGAGGCCCTCAGGACACAAGGGGACCTCATCACCCCACCAGCAGTGCACCAAGAGGCGTGGTTGCAGAGTGGTGTAAAAAGGGGCATGGCCTCGTACCACCTCTCAGCAATCCCACTGTGTGGGGCTTACTGGAGGTTCCTGGTGGCCTAGCTGGCCCCCAGGGACCCTCACTAGCAACAGGGACTTAATCCCCCAATGCAGAGCGTGCCAGGAGGTGCGTTTGCACAGTCATGCAGAAAGGGGGCGGGGCCTCCAGCGAGTTGCCATTTTTTAAAAATAATTTTTATTTTAAGAAGGGGGGCTGTGTGGCCCCCTTCTCTTGAGCCTTTTGGGCCCCGGGAACCCCATCCCCCAGGACCTGAGCCATTTTATTTATTATTCAAAAGGAGGGGTGTGCGAGGCCCCCCTCCTGAGGCCGATTATGGCCCCGGGGACCCCATCCTCCGGGGCTAGGCCTTTTTTTAAAGGGGAGGGGGGCTGTGGGGCCCCCCTCCCCAGGCCGATTTTGGCCCTGGGGACCCCATCCCCCAGGGCCTGGCAAAAATGTAGTTTTGGAAGGGGGGCCACATGACCCCCCTTCCCTGGGCCTCTCTTGGCCCTTGGGACCCCATCCCCTGGGGCATAGCCAGCCTTTCTTTTTTTTTTACATTTTGGAGGGGAGCCGCGTGGCCCCCCTCCTGAGGCCAATTTTGTCCCCAGGGACCCCATCATCCGTGGCCCAGCCTTATTTATTTATTTTTTAATTACAAAAGGGAGGGGGCTGCGTGGCCCCCCTTCCCTGGGCCACTTTTGGCCCTGGGGACCCCATCCCCGTGGCCTGGCCTCCTTGATGGGGACCGCGGGGGTGCCCCAATGCCCCCGCGGTCCCTGCCGGCTCCCCGCCTCCTGTGGGAGCTGGCATTGCTTTTGGACAAGGGGAGCTGCTGACATGCAGCTCCCCTTGTCCAAAAGCAATCTGCTTTGCTTCTTGGAAACAGAAGCAGGTTTCCTGCTCTCGCTCCCAAGAAGCAAAGCAGTGGTTGCTACGCGGGCCCCCGCATATAATTTTCTCATTGCCCCCGGGACCTGGCCCACCCGGGGGCTCAAAGAAACAAAGCGCTTCGTTTTTTTTTTCCGGCCGGATTCGGCGCACCCAACGTGAATTCGGGCGATTTAAAAAAAATAAAATGCTTTTTTTGGCCCTGGGGGTACTTGTGGGACCCCCTGAGCAGGCCTAGGGGGTCAGGGTGTTTCTACCCTGCCCCCTTTTCTTGTTTTTTTCCTTTTTTGTACTGTTTTCTTGTGACTCGGTTTTACCGAGTCACAAGATGGCTGCCAACACTTCCCTGGTTTGGAGTGTTGGCAGCCAATCAGAATGAAGCTCGTGATCGGGAGGGTTCGCAAATCCACCGCGGTCACCAGATATCAATATTTTTTATTTTTACATTTCTCAGGAACTACTGAATGGATTTACACCATTTAAAGCAAAGAGTGCACTCTGGAGCAAGAGCTACCTCTCTGCCAAATTTGGTGTAATTCCGTTCAGCAGTTCGGGCTGTAGCCGCGACAAAAGTTCCTATGGAAATTAACATAGAGAAAACACGTTTTGGGACCCCCTTTTTTCTTGGCCCCTGCTTGACGAATCACCCCGAAACTTTCAAGACAGGAGCTGACCGGAGCGCCCCATTAGTTTTGAAACTTTCGCGAAGATTCGTCAAACGGTGCCAAAGATATTGGCAAATCAAAAAATGCTTTTCCAATGGAAACTAGGTCCTAACTATAACTACCTACTGGCGATCATTGTGCTCCATAGAAGCAGAACCAGATCAATGAGGGTGTCGTGTGAAGCTGGTAGAGCAAGGACAGCAGTACATCTATTTCTCCTCTCACAAAAAACACATGCATGCACTCAGGGAAGAAATCACCAATAGTTTTAATCTGTGTATCAGCAAAGAAACAAGACACATTTCCGCTTTCAGCCTTGATCACATATATGTCCAAATACCCAAGTCCTCACAGCAGTGGTGTGCACTCGGATGTGAGGACCTGAAACAATCCAAATGACATATCTAAGTATAGAAAAAAGCATGCACTTTAAAGTAGTCTCTGCAATTTCGGTTTACTCGAATTAATTTATAAAGTAAGGCATCAGCTAACCCAAACACCAACCAACAACTCCAAGACTGCTCCTCTTATGACCACCCCTTCTCATATAATACCACAATAGTATTCCTGCACAGCTCTCTCTCTCTCACAGGTCCTGTGACATACTCAATTCCATCAAAGCCACTTACCATGAAGATGTCTTACCTTCGTCCTTCATGAAAGCTCTTTTTGTGGACGTTCTCTAATGTCTACTCATTGCCAATGACTCCCACACTCATGGCATCTTCCAAGAAGCTCTCATGACATGCCAGATTCCCCATTCCTAACTAAACATACACTAGAGCCTTATGACCTCACCAACTAGTAGCGCATCTCTCACTTGATTGGCAAGATCATTAAAAGTCTACTCACAACTCTAAGATCACACCAGTGCTAACAATCTACTACATGTCTTTCAATCTGGCTTCAGATCACACTGCAGCACAGAGACCTCTACCTTTGACATTGTAGACAATACCCTACTGACCACAGATGAGGATGACCAATGCCTCCTGGTATTGCTGAACTTCGCAGCTGCTTTTGACACATGCATCCATCTATTCCTCATTCACAACCTAGAATATTGAATAGGATTCCCTGTCAATGCCCCTCACTGGCTTTCCTCCTACCTTTTCAATTGACACCAGTTTGTTCACATGTGCGACCCCAGGACCCAAAATATCCCTATCATCTGCAGTGCAGAGTCTCCCAGGGTTCCATAATGTCTCCTGTCACCTTCAGTCTCTACTTGGATCCTCTTGATGCATCACTCACTGATAACAGCATCAAGAGCCACCAATATGCTGATGAGGCACAACTCTACCACAAAATCTCCTCTTCTCCAGACATTCAATGCCTCAAACACTGCCTGCACTGTATTCAGACCTAGATATCCAGCATTTGCCTGAAGCTCAACCCAACCAATACAGAATTCATATTATTAACCAAAGAACAACAAGTGAGAAATAGTAGAATCCTGACATGAACTATGATGGCTTCAAACCCGAACTTTCACTAAATGCCAAGTCACTTGGATTGACCTTGGACAACAGCTTCACACTCTAGGATCGCTTTGGCAAAAAAAAAAAAAGATGACCTAGTACCAGGAGGCTAAGAAATATAAAAAAGAAAAACACAAGGCAGCAAGCCTTTTCCATCTATGCACCCAAAATTTGGAACAACGTCCCTGTATTGATAAAGATTGACCCAACGCTGCTCCCATTTAAGGTTGAAGCAACATGTCTTTAAAGAACACAGCATCACAATGTATTAACAATTCATTAATCAGCTAACTCTCCTATCCCTCATTGATTACATGCTTGCCTTTCACACTGTACAGCGTTCTGCTTCCTTTTAGTCTAGGTTTGAGGTATACAAACATGCATTTAGATTTCAGAAACTCCCAGTACCATTTTAAAGCATAGAAAGTTGGTTATACAGAGATATGCAGAATATTACTAAGGTATATTATTTCAGAATTGCTGTAGTGTTTAGTGTTCCAATGGCAAGTTACTTAAGGTGTTTCTTTGTCTTGTAGAGATCCACTACAACTACAGCCTTCCTTGACTCCAGAAGTGACAAGGCAGAGCGTGGAGCCCTGTGTCTCTGTTTTCATTTTCTCTCTTCCCTTTTCCTTGCTTATATCACTGACTCTCATGCTTTATTATGCTCTAATATAGGTGGTCACAGGTGGGGAGAGTGAAAGACGTGAAAACATATCGCTTCTCTGGGATCTTTCGCACTACGTTAGTGCAAAACCTCACATTTTTTAAGACTTAGATCATGTTTCTAAGTTCAATTTCTTTTTTTTAATTGATTTTAACATCGGCACAACAGTACTCGCTTGCAGGGTAGAAAATTACATGACAGTATCTTCAAGTACAATGATTACATATCCAGGCATGTTTTCGGATAATCACCACAATTTAAAAAAAGACAGGCGAAGGATAGCATATCAATCACAGGAGAAAAAAACGAACATTGAGGCATCAAGGCAGCATAGACTATACAGTACAGTGTATTCAGTCTGGACTTTCATACTACTTAGTTTACAAACAAAGAGGTCCATCATACTGGTTCTTGTTCACCTTCAGTTTCCCCCATTTCCTTACTCACCAAATAGTGTTGGTACAATCCCCAGAAGCTCCTGGGGCGGCTCTGAGGAGGCAACAGTTCACTATATGCACCAGATTGGGTATTGCAATATAACATATCTGTGGCCCATTCGTCCAACGTAGGTAAGGGACCCTTCCTCCATCTCATGGCGACTCTCCGCTTGGCTAATAGGAGTCCAATCACAACCAGTTTCCTAATGGCCTTATCTATTTCCTTATCTAGCCCTAGGCGAGTCAGTGAGGGACTAGGTACAAGTGAGAGCATCAATGCAGTGGGATTAATGGAGAATACAAAAGCGCCCCCACCTGCCTCTCTAGGAGGCATTTCCACGCGTGAATAGTGGCATGCATGGAGTCCAAAACTCCATGCCTCCGATTGGGCTGGTGAAAAATCATTTGTGGCAGTGGAGCCGGGTCGGCCGCGACTTTCTCGATGTATCGATGTGGAATATCCTCCGGTCCAAGCATCCGACATATGCATGCAAGGCTTGAGCAACTCTATAATATAATTCTAGATCCGGAGCATTTAGGCCTCCGGAAGAGTAGGGCAGTGTCAGCGTCTCCCACTTAACCCTAGGTTGTTTGCCTGCCCATGCAAGCTTAATCATCAAGGTCCTTAGCGTAGTAAGTATGCGCTTCGGTAAAGTCATGGGAATATTTGTCAAAAGAGAAAGAAATCTAGGTAGGATGACCATTTTCATTATTGAGATGCGTCCCAACAGTGAGAGGGGCAGCTTAACCCACCTGCTGAGATCGTCCTCAAGTCTGGAAATGGCCTTTCCATAGTTTTCAGTAAGGAATATTTCAGGGTTATTATGAATTTGGACCCCCAGGTAGCGAATTTAATCTGTGGACCATTGCAAGATGAGGTCAAGATGTACCGGATTAGTGCAAGGGGTCAAGGGGAAAATAATAGATTTGGACCAATTTATGCGGAGCCCCGAGACGTGCCCAAACTGCGTAACCTCCGACAACACAGGGCTGAAGTTCCTTTCCGGCTCCCGAAAAAAATTAAAGTATCATCCGCATATGCCGACACTATAAGGGGGTAATTGGGAAAGTGGATTGCCCTATGACTATGGTATTCTCTAAGTGCACAGAGGAGTGGTTCCGCTGCAAGAACATATAGCATTGGGGAGAGCGGGCAGCCCTGGGGGGTCCCCCGCGATATATCACTAAGGCTAGAGACGGTATTGCCCACCCGAACTCTGGTGCGTGGCGATGTGTATAATACCATAACCAGTCTAAGGAACACCTCACCTACCCCCACTCCTTTTCAGGACTCCCTTCAGGAATCCCCACTCCACTGAGTCAAATGCCTTCTCGGCATCAAGAAAAACCACCACGGTCTTCACCTCTGGGTCTATTCTTTGGATTGTCCCAAATATAGTGCGCAGGTTATATGTAATATTATGTCCCAGGACAAATCCCGCCTGCTCAGGTTTTACTAAAAACTGAATCAGAGGAGCCAGGCGGTTCGCCAATATTTTAGCAAATATCTTCGTATCCACATTTAAAAGTGACAATGGCCTGTATGTGGAGCAGGCGTAAGGAGGCTTCCCAGGTTTCAACAATTTGATAATCAGGGCCTCCCTCATAGAAGGAGGCATCTCCCCATGTTCAGCCTTTTCCTCAAACAGGGTCGTCAGATGTGGAATAAGCTCTTCTTGGAAGGCCTTATAAAACATCACCGTGAGGCTGTCAGTGCCGGGGGTGCTGCCTGAACGCATTGTCTTAAGTGCGGCTCGGATTTCACCCGGGTGAAGTGGAGCCATAAGATGTTCCCTATGAGTATTAGAGGGCCATGCCATTTGGATGTATTCTAGGTAGTGTCTAATCGACTCTTCATCGGCAGTTGCTTTAGTACAGTATAATTCCGTATAATATCTATGAAACCTGTCGGCCACATCCCCAGGAGTGGTGAGTTTTTGTCGCGCCTCGTCTATAATTTCAGAAATTACTGCTGCCTCCCTTCTGGGTCGTGCAAGCTTCGCCAGTGTGGCCCCCGGACGTTCCCTCTCTCCATATACTCTGGCTGATGAATATTTACCTAAATGTTTAATCTCCCCATCCGCTGTTTTATGGAAGACCTCCAAGGCCTTTTTAATCTCTTCTAATAGTTTAATGTTGCCGGTTTGTTGGTAGGCTTGTTCTAGACGAGCTATTTCCTTCTCGAGTCTTGCCAACCTGTCTCTTAAAGCTCGGAGAACCCCTGCATGCTTAGCTATTGTCATACCTCTGATGTATACTTGAACGTCTCCCAAACTGTAGCAAAGCTGTCTACAGAGCCTACATTGATTTAAAAAAACGTTTCAATGAGCTGCACCAGTTCTGATTTAAATACAGGGTCCATCAATGAGTATGGGGGAATCTCCAGAGAAAGGGCGCCCCAGCACCTACATCTATCTCTAATATGACCAGAGCATGGCCAGAGTATGTTCTGGGGAGTACATCGCAAGTGCTAACTTGGGGGAGTATGGATCTAGAGACCAACCAGAAATCAATGAATGTGTGCGTGTCGTAACTGGCTGAGTAATGGGTATATCCTGCAGTATCTGGGAATCACTGTCTCCAGACATCAACTATTCCTAGTTTTTCTGTTATCTCTGTGATAGTGCCAGCAGCTGCCGATTGTCGGCATGGAGGCCCTTTAGATCTATCTTTGCTAGGATTTAATATGCAATTAAAATCGCCACCCCAGACTATTAATGCCCCTTCCATTTGTATTAGTAATGAGGCCAGTGTCTGATAGAAGATGGGGTCGCCGTAATTGGGGCCGCATACATTAACAACTATGACTTGTTGCCCTGCTTTATGGCTTTATGGCATTTTGCGAAGATGAACCTACTGTGTAGGCACTGAAACATCACCCCTTACATCGGGTTGAGCCATAACAGAACTCCCCTGGCATGCGAAGTGAAGCCTGCCGAAGTTGCCGTGCCTTGAAAAATTCTATGTGTGAGCATTTTACTATCGGGAGCGATATGGGTCTTTTGAAGCAGACCAATATGTATTTTATGGCATTTAAGGTATGCCACCACTTTTTGGGTTTTTCTGTACTCGTTCAACCATCTAACATTCCATGTAATGAAACGTATACTATTTGGCTGCTTACCTTTAGCCTCCATGCCTGCAATCTTTCAATAGAATCCTACCATGTGACCGCATGCTACCCTGGGCACGCTGCTTAGTGACTGAACGTTGTGCCATAACTTTAACTCCAGTGAATCCCAGCATCCTCCTACCCACCTCCCACATTATGCAGTCCCAAATCTTGCATAATCGATTCACCCAACCCCCCTCCCAAAACAAGTCATCTCTCAACACAATCACCAACAAAAACATAACATTCCCGGTGTGGATCCCACTCTGGGTCAGATGTTGCTGACGTCCATAAAACAACTGCCGCCTGGCACACCCTCTTATTGCAAGTTATAGAATGCTTCCCTCTCAGCCTGTGGCGGCCCGCACCCCTGCCCCGAGTCTGCCAGGAGGCCCACTGCAGCAATAATGGGAAAGGAAATGACCCCCCTGCTAGGAAGGAAGGACTCCCTCCATGGATCCTTGTACTCTGGAGCGTCCGGTGCTTTAAGTTCACATTCCATCTCACAGCTGGGTCAGGGGGTCAATGCACCAAACAAAGGATGTGGCCTGTCCAAAATTCACTATTACTGTGTCTCTAAGCAAGACCTCCTCATAGTATCTCAGTAGAGTTTGACGACTCTGGTGAGCCCAGATCTGAAATTCCAGAACCAGTGGATATTAAGTTCCATAACAACCTATATACTTTCCGCGTCTGAGAATTTGCTACTCATCTGGGTCTGACGCGCCAGTCTCCTTGCCCTTTTGTCGGCTGGGGGAATTCGTCTTACGTGCCGCACTTTCGAGCTTTTTAAGGAACTGCAGTGCCTGCTTAGGGGCAACGAAGACATGTGAGGACCCCTCAACTCTGACACAGAGCTTTGCAGGGTACAACATATTGTAATCTAAGTGCAATTCGCACAGTCGTCTCTTCACTGGAGAAAACAGGCGAAAGGCTTCCTGCACTTGCTGAGTAAAATCAGGGTAGATAGAAATGTTCATAACTTTGTGCCATAATTCTTGAAGCTCTCTGGGTCTGCGGAGCGCTGTATCCCAGTCCATGTAGTTTAGGAGCTTTGCAATAATGGGACGCGGGGGAGCACCTGGGGCTGGTCTCGGTGCAAGCGATCCATGTGCGAGCTCCACTGCGAACATAATGGAAAAGTTCTCTCTGCCCAATAGAGTGACCATAAGCTGCTCAACGTAATGTTCCATGTTCGTAATATTTGTGGACTCGGGTACCCCAATGATGCAGAAGTTGTTTCGTCTGGAGCGTGCCACCAAATCCTCTGCCTTAGCTTGGACGCTACGCAGTAGTTTCTCCATTTTTGCTTGGGCCTGTGCGCCACCTTTGAGGGTATCCTCGGCCTCAGACACCCTTTGTTCAACTGCGTCCAGGCGTTCTGTATGTTTATTGGGGTGCTCAGACATCCTATCCATGTGATATGAAAGGGCATCGATTTTCCCATCTATTTTATTTAGGCTATGTTGCATAGTGGCTAGCATCTGTTTCAAGTCCGCATCTACCATCGTATCACCGGCTTCCGAACCCGATTCAGACAGGTTTTTTTCAGAGTCTTGATGTCTAAGTGTCTTCCTTGGTTTGAACTGAGGCTTAGATTGGAATTTTTCAGTTCTGCCTATGATGGGTCACTCGAGCTTGTGCCCCCCTTTCCGTAGCTCGCAAGTAAGACAGTGGGCTGGGCATAGGGCAGCTTTGTCTGACACAATCGTAGCCCTGGCAAGTATTCTAGCAGCTGGCAGTAAGCAGAAAGCTATCCCCGTTGTAGGGTAAGGAGGAATAACCAACATCAGCTGGCTCAAATCCACTGATTTATGAGGGGCACCTCCGCTGCCCCCCACCGATTACCTTAGTGGGATTTTGCACATAATGGCACTTATCAAGTGAGCCCCATTCAATGCACCATGAATATCAGTCGAGGTTACACATTCGGACTCCAGCAGACACCAAGGCCCTCCCTCTGCAGGCCGTCCGCTATTATTCTGGACTCTACACCCTCCGACGTGGTGTGTGGCCTGGGATGGCTCAGATCGTTCAGTGCACAGTAAATTTTCACCGAGCGGCAGCCTCCAGGAGTCAGCTCCGGCACCCGCGAGAGCCCCAAGGTCGTGCGGTAAGCCTCTTCCTCCCAGCCCCCACTGTGCGAAACTAAGGATTGTGTCCGGGGGGGGTCCCTTGGCGGTGGCAGCAGCCTGTGTCCTCCTCGCCGCAGCCAACACACTCACCGTGTAACTCCTGTAGCAGTAACGCCCCTCTCGCAGGCGATGGTGGCACACCCGCAGCCACCGGCAGGCGCTGAAGGACACGCCCCATCCAAAGGCTCAGGCTCCTTCACCCAGCCAGGGCCAGCGGCCTCTGCCGTCCGGATCCACGCGGCAGAGCCCGCAGCTTTCCAAGCGCTCCCTGGTCACACGACAGGCTGCTTACCACTCGATCGCAGCCACACTGCCGCCTGGGACGCTCCCAGTAGATCCTCTTCCCCAAGGTGAGCCTCACGTGTGGCACCGCCAGCCCCACCACCAGCCTCCTACTGGGAAGGCGGGTGTCCAACAGTGAGTCAGGCACCGCAGAGGGCGCAGAGTCGTCCCCTCCACTGTTTCAGTGAGATTTATTCCCGATTGGGAAGCAGGATTATGCAGGATTGTTACCGGGCCATCAGAGCTCCTCTAACTTGCGGCCATCTTGGAGCCAGGCAAGCTCCGCCCCTTTCTAAGTTCAATTTCTGTTATTGAAGGAGGATGGCGGTGCTCTCATACATTTTTACATTGTCATGTATTGTACTTGCATGGCAACCATTGGAGTAATAGCTAGTGCACTTCCAATGAGTGTGCTTTGAATGGCGTCTCTTTGCTATTTATACCCCTCATTCATTGATAGTGGGTTTATGTTTGTCCACTACATTTGAAGGTGATATGTTTATAAGCTATTTTAGATCTTTGAGCTCTTTATGTAGATATTAGTCTTTAACCAAAATATGTGTAATAGTTTGTTTTGGTAAGACCTTTTAGAATATTTTTGAGGATTATCTAGGGACACATATGATTTTCCTTACTTAATGTGTTTGATTGATACTTTGTACTGGATATATTTGATGTTAATGGTTTGGCTTTTTCCATTTTGAGTTTAGACAGTATTTTTATATATATATTTTTGTACCCAGCGTTTAAAAAGTCTGTTCAATATTTAGGAAATTATATTTTTGTATCAATTGTTTTTTATTGTCAAAATTGTGATCGACAATTAAAAGAGAACGCATTTATTGGGCCTCCAGGGAGGAATCTCTATGTACGCCTGTCACCAAGAGGTTGTATTTGCAGTTCAGTTATGACAAGACTAACTGGATACCTGTCTCTCCATGGGTGTCCCTGTGAACGAATCCCTGTGCCTCTCTACCAAAGGAAATTATCGTGGCTGTGCTGAGGGGTCCAATTGCTTAATGTATTCCTTGATTGTGTTGTAATTGAAATCATATATTAGTAATATGACAGTCTAGTTAGGTACCTCACCTTTCGTTGATGCCTTGGCACATTCTGCCAATGACAGGATTGGGGCTATGCCCATTTAGAAAGAGAAAAAATGAATTAGTTAAACAATCAGTGAGGGGTTATATCCTTACAAATCTTGTAATGACAAGGACCCATATATATTTTTGCTGGGTCATAAATTCTAATTATCAAGTTTTGCCTACGAGGGGATTAGTGGCTGGTCAGCTTTTCTTAGACCACAGATCCTGAAACACACAATCCACTGAGAATGCACTTCCAAGAAATGTTGTATGCTCTTCTATTTCTGTAAATGTTTTCATTTCCTTGCTGTAAGTATTTACACCCTGTTTTAGGTGCAGAAGGGATTCGTCAAAGCAGATAATCTTTTCTAAATTTGGTAATTACTTTCATTTATTTTTTTCTCAGTTCTAAGTTTCATTTACTGGCGATAAAGAAAAGAGCCTATCTGGAGTAAAGGTGCGATATTTCTGGTTTTAGTGTAACATTTTAAAACGTTTGCACTGATTTCGACATTGAATTCAGATCCGTTTTTAATTGTTTCATTAATTATTTCATTAGTCCGTTTGTCATATGAAATATTTTATGTATACTGATATATTTATTTGTACGTTTTTCTGACTTCAGTCTAAATAATTGAGAATATGATGATGGTGAATAATAAGGTATGCTCACAAACTTCAAGACAAGCGAGCGGCCCAGCAGCAGTATGCATGCAGCACAACAAAAACAAAAATTAAAACATCATTAATTAAAAGAAACATTGCCCTGTGAATTCTTGCAATGAAGTGAGCCTTTTTTGGTAGGGATGACCATATTGTGCACAAGCAAAATGATGTTACTCAGACAGCGGGGAGCCAATGGCTGTAGTGGGCTGATCCATTGCGTCAAGTTGTATTCTGTGGTGGGGGGCGCAAAGTGTGAAGGACAATTTAGCAGATCAGAGGATAAAGAAGACTTATGGAAAGCCTATATATGTGTGTATTATATATTATTTTTTAAGAAAGAAACAATAGTCTGGCAAGATAGCTAAATCTGTGTTAATGGTCAGACCTTAAAAGTATTTATTCTGAGTGGTGTTTCTCAATCCTTGGCAAAAAAATGCCCTATTTGGCTGTTTTATTAAAACAAACAAAAAAACATAGATGAGTAAGCATGCACCTACTTTGTCAATCAAATGATTCTTCTTATGGGTTTTTAATAGGCAAAAGGTGTCAAATATATTTAATTGTCTGTGTAAAATGTTTTCCGGGAAGAGAAGTCAACACAGCCTTTGCTATATTTTTTCGCCAACTCCGAAAGTAATCCCAAGTAGTGTGAGTAATTTATTGTTTTTCATTTCTTTCGATTGATCCCCTTCTAGATTTTAGATTTTTTTGAGTTACCTCTGGTGCTCACTCCTTTTTCTGTTCAGAATTTACGCTATCGCTCAATTAAAGTTATCTTTGTCCTGATGACCCGTTTATTCACTTGGATCAAAATGACAACTGAAAAGGACTATTAGCCATTAAATTGTTACATAATTTGGAAGAGAATTATTGTATGTTCTACAAGAATTGTTGAGATAGTCTATTATTGTTGTTATTATACATGTTGTGCACTCTTCATTTTGCACTCACCGTGTGATCATCTGAGCACGGAGCACATTTATAAAGAACTATTGTACATAAAATACACTGTTGTGATATGAAATAAAAAAGAAATTTATAAAGCATGAGCACTTACCTGGAGGTGTCAAGGTGCTAGCTCGTCGAGCAACTATGCCGTAAAGTCTAGTTAGGAGTTCAGAGATTAAACAGCCACGTTTTTAAGGCTTTCCTGAAAGGCAGCAATTGCGTTTCACCTTTTAACATCGGGGGAAGAGAGTTCCAGAGTCTGGTCGTACCAACCAAAATACTTCTGCCACCCTAGAAAGAGCAAAAAACGAGGAGAAATATATGTATTTCTGCTTGTAGCGCCCCTTTAACGCCTTCCCTGGAAAGGCGTTAGTTTTTGGCGCTGCCTCAGATTTATGAATCCTTGTAAATCTGGGACACTGTCAAAAAGCCATGCGTGTTGCTTGGGAATACCCACAGCAACACCCATGACACACCCCTTTGATGCAGGATACTGCGTGAAAGAGGACCATATTTACAAGGTCGTGTAAAGCCACGCAAAGTGGCTTTGCGTGGCCTTGTAAATATGTGCCAGCACATAGCGCCACTGGAGCGTTAAAAAAAGGGACGCTCCGGTAGCGCTAGGTGCTTGTAAATATGACCCTTAGATTCTTCCAGCTGGGCAAGGCTGGAGGATAAAGCCATAGAGGGCTCCACAAGGCCCAATACCTTCTATGCAAGGTCCAACTGAATCAGATTTGGTACTGCAAAAAATCTCCAAGAGGGAGCAGCTTGAATCTTTGACCAGAGGCAATGCACCTTCATTAGATTGGGTTGGAAGGTTGGTCCTGGCCCTCCAGATGTCTTTGGAGCTAAAAACTTTCCAAGTCCCAAGTTTCAGAGGAGTACACTTAGACACCAGCCGATGGGTCCAGGACCTGGGGGACCGCTCCTGGGGGTCAAGCCTCACTCCAGCTAAGGCCACCAGCTGGGTTCCACGGCAGATGCTGAAGGAACTGATCAGCTGGGCAGTTGCAGGAAAAGTCTCTTGTCGTTTTTTGTCTTTCCCTGTAGCGAGAACAAGAGGTCAGTATTATGACCCTTGGAAACCATATCTTTTTCCTTGGTACAAGAAGGAGAGCATGTCAAGTTTTCTAGGCTCTCCTCAGGTTACAGACATCTGGTCCAGTCCTCTTCAGTTCTTCCGCTGGTCCAGAAAGTGTTCTGAGGAGGATACTGGGAAAGCCATATTCCTGCCTCCCCTGGCCACTCCCTAACTGATGGGATAAATGTTCCTAGAAGTAACCCTACCCAAATTTGCAACATTCCTGTGTGCCCTACTGCACACAATCCTACAATCCCACCGAGCTTTTCTTTAACACCAAGATGGTGGTATGTTTCTTCGTTAGTGCAGAGTTCCTGTGCCCACCACAGAGGTGTGTATATAACAATAGGGGTTAGCCCTACTAATCCCACTTGGACCTGGGCAGAAAATCAATGAAACAGAAAAATTGGTCACATGCGGGAATCCAAAGTTGCCTAACTAAGCCAGTAAGCAAAAGACACACAATTGATGGACGGAATGCAGAACAAATCAAAACATTTACCCCCAGTCAAGAGATATGGGTTAAATCCATCATTCTTTTGCTCACCATGCCACCCCAGTTTAGACCTGGCCATATGCAAATCAGTCTTGACCCTGTGCCTCATGGGAACAGTCCAGCCGGACCTGCCAAGCCAGGTCCTCCCTGGACCGGAAACAAGCATCCTAGGACCAGTTTTGGGGTTTCACCCCTCATCAGTCAGGATAGCTTGAATTCAGTGGCACAGTGAGCCCGGGACCCATGTCTGGGCATACCTGGCGCACTTAGGGCGAGGAAGCAAAAGACACACAATTGATGTACGGAATAATGAACAAATCAAAACATTCACCCCAGTCAAGAGATCTGGGTTAAATCCATCATTCTTTTGCTCACCATGCCACCCCAATTTAGACCTGGCCACATGCAAATCAGTCTTGACCCTGTGCCTCATGGGAACAGTCCAGCCCGAACTGCCAAACCACGTCCTCCCTGGACCGGAAACAAGCATCCTAGGACCGGTTTCGGGGTTTCGCCCCTCATCAGCCAGGATAGCTTGAATCCAGTGGCACAGTGAGCCCGGGACCCACGTCTGGGCATGCCCGGCGCACTTAGGGCGAGGAAGCAAAAGACACACAATTGATGGACGGAATGCAGAACAAATCAAAACATTCACCCCCAGTCAAGAGATCTGGGTTAAATCCATCATTCTTTTGCTCACCATGCCACCCCAGTTTAGACCTGGCCATATGCAAATCAGTCTTGACCCTGTGCCTCATGGGAACAGTCCAGCCCGAACTGCCAAGCCAGGTCCTCCCTGGACCGGAAACAAGCATCCTGAAATGAAATGACCATTTATTAAGCGCAATAGCTACCCTCAGGCGTCCTAGCGCTACGGACAACGCATACAGAAGAAACAATTGAAGATTATTCAGATTTATTAAAAAGCAGGGTTTTTAAGTGTTTACGGAACAATAGTAAATTGGGCTCTGAACATAGATGAAAGGGAAGGGAGTTCCAAAGTTTGGCTGAGTTGTAGGAGAACGACCGGCCCCCACATCTGGCTCTCTTGATCCTGGGTACTGTCGTAAGGAAAGAGGATGCTGATCTGAGCTGTCTGTTCGGATGGTAGGGGGTGATCAGTGAATGATTGATAACAGCACCTGTTTTCCAGAAGGCTCCCTGACTGGGAGCCAGTGAAGGCTCTTTAGTCCGGGTTTGACTGGAAGTCGACGAGGGATCTGAAGCAATGTTCGGGCAGCGCAGTTCTGTATAATCTGGAGCTTGCGCAAGGTGGTTTGGGGGGCCCCTAAGTAGAGAGCGTTCCCAAAATCCAGACGAGACAGAATGAGACCCTGGACCATGATCTGTCTTGCTTGGAAAGGCAATAAGGGGAGAATCTTCCGCAGAAGCCTAAGTAGACCAAAGCAAGTGGCTGATAGTTTGGCTGCTTGACAATTGAAATTAAGGGACTTATCCAACCAGATGCCCAGGCTCTTGATTGTGTCCTTTGGCGTGGGAGCAGGGCCAAGGCAGGTGGGCCACAATGAGTTGATCGTAAGCGTGGGGGTGTTGCCTAGGAGCATCAGCTCGGTTTTGTCTCCGTTCAATTTGAGACACGACGATGTCATCCATTTGGTCACTTCTTCTAGGCAGTCCCTCAGGCTGTTATGCACGGTGTGTGGCTGATTGAGAGCCACCACTAGCTGGGTGTCGTCGGCATAAGTGATGATTTTTATCCCGAACGGACGAACTATCTCAGCTAGTGGGCTCATGTAAATATTAAATAGCGTAGGGCTCAACGAAGAGCCCTGTGGCACACCGCAGCCAAGAGGCTTGCTGGGGGAGGTGATATCACCCTCAAAAACCTGGAAGGAGCGGTCTGAAAGGAAGGATTCAAACCAAGCTATTGCTTTTTCTGAGACTCCTAAACTGGTGAGTCGATGTAATAAGATGTTGTGGCTTACAGTGTCGAAGGCGGCACTTAGGTCAAGGAGGATGATTGCTGCAGACCCTACCTGATCCAAAATCTTCCTGGCCTCCTCCGTCACTGCAACCAGAGCGGTTTCGGTCCCATGCATGGGACGGAATCCCGTCTGGGAGGGGTCGAGCAGGTGGTTGATCTCGATGAACTCCGCCAACACTATGTTGGCATGTTTCTCCAAAATCTTGCTCAACCAGGGCAACAGGGAGATCGGTCGATAGTTACTAGGGTTATCTTGGTCTAGGTTGGGTTTTTTAAGGAGGGCTTTAACCATGGCCCGCTTCCAAGGAAGCGGGACAGTGCCTGCGGACAGGGAGGCATTAAGCAAGTCAAGTATGGTGGGAAGGACATTGACAGTGGCTGACAGCAGGGTGCGCGGTGGTGCCGGGTGATTGGGGGAGCCGGATTTCACCTGATGCATAATGGATTCTAGCATGGTGGGATTAAGTGGGGGGAGAGATTCGAGTGTTACCAGGAGCTCGGTCCCTGATTCAAATGATTTGGTGGGCGGAAGGTCAGTCTGAGTGGAGGAAAAGGAGGTGTAAATGGTTTGTATTTTTGGGAAAAAGAACTCTGCCAGGTTATTGCAGCGGGTTTGCGCATTGATGGAATTGGGGGGTTTTCTGGAAGCTTAAGGAGGGATCTTGCAATGCGATATATTTCTTTAGGCCTAGAAGCAGCTGCATTAATTTTTTCTTCAAAAAAGGTCGATTGTGCGGATTTAATTTCATTTTTGTAGGTCTTTATCGCTTCTCTATAAACAGTTTTACTGGAAGGAGAATAATCCAGTCGCCATTTCCTTTCTAATTTTTTACATTGACGTTTTCTTTCCCGTAATCCTGAGGAATACCAGGGGGCAGTCTTTGTACTGCGCTTAGGTTTGGTGCATTTCATGGGGAGTACGGAGTCTAACGAATTAGAAATCCATCTATTGTAGTCCTCATTAGCAAAAGTAGGGTCAGGGTTGTTGGGTGGTCTGGAAGTTTCAAGAGCTGCCAGCCAGTCCTCTAGAGGGAGTTTTGACCAGTTTCGTTCCCTACGTCTAACTGTATTGGAAGGAAGGTGGGGGTCTGGAATGACCCAAGAGAGGGAGATCAGGAAGTGGTCCGTCCACGGAAGGGGGGAGGGAGTTCCCACTATAAGATCTGTGCAGTTGCTAAAAACAGGGTCAAGTAGGTGGCCTTTGAAATAGGTCGGCTTAAGCACTAGTTGTTTCAATTGTAGTGCGGAGAGACTAGTGGTCATTTCTAGGGCGGTATGGTCAGAGGTGTTATCAAAATGGATGTTAAAGTCCCCTAGTAGTGTAAAATTGGATGGACTGCATGCTAGATTGGCTGTAATGAGGGGAAGAATATTGTGGAATTGTCCCAAAGTTCCGGGTGGGCGATATAAAAGTATCCCAGAAAAGGTGCTAGTGGGGGAGAAGTCTATAGCGAAGGAAAGACTTTCGCAGTCTGGTATCGAAATGAGAGAACTGCGGCACTTATAACAATCTTTGTAGATGACTGCTAGGCCACCTCCTTTCCCCACTTTACGGTCTTCACGTAGTATTTGATACCCTTGGGAGAGGGGCTGGATAAGATCGGGTTCTGACTCAGTATTGAGCCAGGTCTCTGTCAGGAATATGACATCTGGGTTAAGCTCTTCTAAAAGCATGGAGATTTCCGCAGAATGTTTAGGGAGTGACCTACAATTCAAGAGGTACATGTTTTGCTGGGTTTTTTTAATTAATGGGGCAGAATGGAGCTGAAAACCACAGTGTGAGCATGTGGTGTGTAGGTCTGCTAGATTCCAAGAGGAATGGCATAGAGCGGGGGTTGTTCCTCTTAGTTTGAGAAGAGAATTGGGGCTATAGCTCCTAATATTAGTGGAGAACCGGGCAGGGGTTGTGGCCCCTGGCCCCGGTCGGCTGCAAACGGGCGCAGACGGGCTTGCCTTAGGCGCGCCGGCGGCGTGCCCGCTGCGCGCGTCCGCTGCGCGTCTGTTTGGGCATGTCCTCTTATAGTGGGGGTAGTCGGAAATGCTAACCTCGATAGTGGTGGAAGGCGGAAGTGGATAGACCTGACTTCCGGTGGGTGGCACCTCCCTCCAAACAAACAGAAGAATCCGCGCTGGAACGGGGAGGGACGCCAAACCCAACCGGCAGGTAAGCCGGTTTCACCCCTCATCAGCCAGGATAGCTTGAATCCAGTGGCACAGTGAGCCCGGGACCCACGTCTGGCACAGTGAGCCCGGGACCCACGTCTGGGCATACCCGGCGCACTTAGGGCGAGAAAGCAAAAGACACACAGTTGATGGACGGAATGCAGAACAAATCAAAACATTCACCCCCAGTCAAGAGATCTGGGTTAAATCCATCATTCTTTTGCTCACCATGCCACCCCAGTTTAGACCTGGCCATATGCAAATCAGTCTTGACTCTCTGCCCCATGGGAACAGTCCAGTAAGCTTATTGATCGGTCACTGGTCTGGTAAAGACTTCCAAAGTGTTATTTATAAGTCTTTTTACAAAGTGAAACCACAGACCCTTAAGCAGGGGTGCGAAAAGCAGTGTATCTACATATAACAATGACACAACAAATATATATTCACTGTACAAAACGAGACATACTTAATAAAAAAAATATACATATCTCTGCTGAAACAATATACATAAACAAATACAGTGTAACAAAGCACACATATATTCAATGTCCCTATAACAATAGGAACCGTCTCTCTTCCCAAAAAGTTTACAAATTTATAGCTACAACTTCTAAATATCATAGGCAGTCCATATTAGAGATTGTGCTTTGTGGTGACACCCATGAGGAAACGTCCTATCCTCGAAAATGTTCTAGATGTCCCCAGTAGCGGCCCGTGGTGGGAGTGTTGCGGGGCAGTGGGGCGGGGCGGGGGAGGGGCAGGGTGGGGGGTAGTAAACTCCGGCTCACGGCCGACCGGAGTAATGTAAATAAATAAATAAATAAAACGAATTTCATTGCGCGCGCTGAAACCCATTTGGCGTTTCAGCGCTCGCAATGAAATTCGTTTTATTTATTTATTTCTTTACATTACTCCGGTCGGCCATGAGCCAGAGTTTACTACCCCCCACCCTGCCCCTCCCCCGCCCCGCCACCCCGCAGCACTCCCACCACGGGCCGGTACTGGATGTCCCTTGTTAAATATATCAGGTTTGTTTTTAGATCAGACACCTCCAGTCAAAAAATAGGTTGACGCATTTCGGCCCTCTATTTGGGCCTCTTCAGGACATAGGAAGTAGAGGAACCTCCAATTTAATATATATGCACATTTTATTTATAGATACAGTTCTGCTCCAGTCATCATAAGTCAGCACAGGGGACCCCAACTAAAAATTACCAGATGAAAACCATCATAGGTGTATCACAAATTTTTGTCAGAATCAACAACCAGATGGGAGAATCAGGTGAATTGGTGCAGGGGAAATTCTCTATGTTTTGGTACCACTGTCTTTCGAACGTCAATTAAAATCCATGCGTGTAGTTAGTAAAACTGTGCATAGCCACCACAGTGTCTAATCCTTAGTGCACTAAGCATGCTCGTACACAGTGAGCGATACTCACATCGCTCCTGGTTTGCGGTACAAGACTTGGTCAGAGGCTATCGGCCAGCTAGAACAACAAGTGCCTCGCCGTCAGACACAGAATATCTACTTGTCCTAACAAAAGGTGAGGAACAACTCCACTATGGACACATCTTGTCCTTGTCTGTCCAGTGTGATAGGGTCGTCTTAGTTCAAACTCCGCAGTCTGATCTATAGAGGAATGAAAAAAAACACACTGATTACCGCAGCTGCTGGCACCGTGTCACTCGAGCATTTCCATGGTGCTAAAACAATATGAGCAGATGTGGGCGCTCACCAAACTTGGGGGTATTTTTTCTTTCTTTACCCTCCTCGCGGTCAGCCATCTCTGGAATCAGGTCAACCACTGCTGTGGACAGGTTCCGGGATTAAGGGTGCATGCTTCATTGTAGCATAAAAAAGTCGAAAAAGCTTGTGCATGTGCGAATGACGCGGGCATATTGGCAGCACAGTGTGTTTAGTTCAATAGTAGAAAACCATGTCCGCCATCTTAGAATAGCTCTGGAACCCATATAAATGACGTATATTCCTTAGTAACAAACGGTACAAAGACTCCGATAGTCGTATACCAAGTTACACGTGGCTTTTAATGTAAATCCAATCCAATGATACCAAGTGAATCATTCCCAGGCGTCTTATGAAGAACATGTATAAAGTCCGCGATAATTCATACAAAGGATAACTTAATCGGTAGAACATATGTTGGCCATCTTAGAGTAACTAGGACGACATGTCACCTGTCCTATATAAAAAACGTGACTACTCATGTGACATAATAATAATGTACACAAGGGCCGTTAATAACATACCAGATTCTGAAAGACTCTAAGCATAGATTCGACTTTATGATAACATAAAGAATTGTTCCCGAGCATCTCATGAAGAATTTGGAGAATTGTTCCTAAGTCCCTCATAAAAGACTATTGTGCACTATTGTCCAGGCCATTATAAATCATAAGGTAATTGCATGCCAAAGGACACTTTCGGAGAATTTTGAGGTCAACATTGCTTGCAAATAAATCAACAAATCAACTAGTAACCTATCAATACTATATATCCATAATGAATAGCATCCAACTTATAAAACCAACTGATAATTGTAACTTCACATCAAGATGGTAAATGGAAGGTAATTCATCGATACTGTGCATCGCTCTACAATAGTGCCCATCGCTCATCAAATTCATTCAAGCCATGTATGGCTGTCCCATATCTCTCAATCATTTTAGCTTTGGTTCTATTGAGTACAGACTCTACATTACACCCCGTTGATTATTCTGTACAACAAATAGCACTGTCCAACTGATATCGTCCTCTGACTATTTACATTCTAGGTAATGTTGGACTAAAGGCACACCCTGCACTGTGTATCTTATTCTAGATCTATATTGTAGGGTTCTTGATTTCACCGATTGGGTGGTCTGACCAATATAGAACATTTCACAAAGGCATTGCACGCAATAAACAACGTTTTTGGTGTTGCAATTTGAAAATCTAGTCTGAATGTGTCTTTTTCGTTTGATGTCACTGAATTTAGTTTTTTTGTAAAATGGCATGCTGCACATTTGTTACACTTGTAATATCCCGATTCTGGCAGGAGTCCTAGCATTTCTCTCAGATCTTTTTCACAGAGGTGTGGCCATGGAAATGAGCACCCCTTTCTCTGTTGCACTCTAAACCAGTTCTGGGGAAGCTCCTCTCCCTCTGGGACTCGTCCCTTACTGACTCAGGGAACAAAGGAATATCCTGCCTAGGTGTCAGCTTGCATTTCGCTGTGACAAAGTAGACCTCTTTGAAGATAATCAGGTTCCTGGGCACAGCCCATTAGCCATCCTGTCAATTCAATAGCATCACCTCCCCACACCCAAGGACCTTTGTCCCTGCTCTGGGAGCAAATACATATCTCGTCAAGAACGCCGTTCAGCTGCCAGGTGACAGTTGGAGCCCATGCATTGAGCCTCCAGACACTTTAGGCAGAGCTAAGGTAACTTTCTAAAAGTACCTTTTCCAAAATATTTATTACAAATCTGACTTCACCAGTAAATTGGGATTGTATTGCATATTTAAAGAAGGAATGTATGACGTTACAACGCATGCCATTACAACGCATACCTTTACCCCGACTTGCTGTCGGGGGTGCGCTGGAAGTTGGAATAGTATAATTTACTATTCCAACTCCAGTGTGTGCAACAGTAGGGTAGGTGTTGGAGTTAACTCCAACACCTTCTACCCCCTGCAACAAGCCTTTCGCGTTGTAACGACATGAGTTGTAATGGCATGCGTTGTAACGCTTACGTTGTAAAGGCTGTTTCCCTTCAAGAAGTCCAAGAATAAAATTTGTAGCTGTTTCCTAGCCGGAGGTACATTAATAAATGTGATATTGTATACCCATGTTTTCCAATGGAAAAGCCAACCCTGCTACAGTGAAAATAGTTTTTGGGGCCTTTTCACTGTAAGGACATGATTAATTTTAGACTTTAACATATCCTACTTTTAAATACATGCCCCCTTCCTTATGGGCAATACAGCCTACATAGGGGTGACTTATTAATATTCAAAAGAAAGGTTTTGACCAGTCAAAAGAGGTAAATTTGACAGAACAGACTTGCAGTTTAAAACTTCACACACTAGCTTGAAATTGTAGCCCTAAAGTCATGTTTGTATTGCCACTGAAGTGGGTGGTACAATTGGTGCTGCAGTCCACTAGTGACATTTAACTTACAAGCCCTGGGTATACTTTGTACCATATCCTAGGAATGTATAGGATTTTAAATATGCCAATTAGTGGTATGTCCATTTCATCATGTTGAAAGTTGGAGTACTTTACCACTGGATAGTAGGGTAAAAGTGCACAGAGTTCTATAGCCTTCAAAAACAGTTAAGGCAAGAATCTTGGGGTACAGCACACACACACTTAGGGCATTTCCAACACTTCCAACTAATATGTGCCAGCACTCCATAGTTGGTACTAATGCATCTCTTTTGAGAAGTCTTGGTAATGTCCCCATCAAATAATTTGATTACAAGCATTTGAAACCTGTCGTTTTTGTCCTTTAAAAGCACTACAGCTTAGTAATATCTTGCTGCTAGTGACTGGGACATCGGTTTTAATGGCAAGAGGGTTCTGAATGCCACAGGTTGATGTTGGGCCAAAGAGCTCACAGGAGGGCTGGGACCAACAACTGTCAGAAAGCAAGTTGCTGTAGTTGGTGCTCGCAGCTGGTTATGTGTATGCTTCCTTTCAATCTGTACCTTACGTATTGTTGGACTTTCTGGATATGCTGGAGTTCCATTGGGTGATTGCTGGTGGGATGCTATGTATGTTTCTTACTGTGGAATGCCACTTCTATATATTATAGTGGCCGGGTCCAATGTAATTCTCTGCGGAGCTGCCCAAAAGATGTGGTCCCTGGGCACTGATCTCTGTTCTGTGAAGAAGATGCAAGTTGTTTTGCAGTTGTGGGTTCCTGTGTAAGCTATGTTGCAGTTGTGGGTTCCTATGTAAGCTATGAAGTACTGCATCACAGCAATGGCATCCACCTTAAAATGTACAAAAAACTCACTTTGTGCTTGAACAATCCAAGCCAGTTTTCCTCCTAATGGTGTTCTAGAGGTCAAGATTTTTTCCAACAAGTAGCGCTGGACTATATCAGAATAGTGTTTCCTGTTCCTATGATTTACTATTCCAGGGTAATTTCTTTTGTCTCCCATTTAAGGAAGATGGAATAATCTGTCTGATGCATCATAATGCTACTAGTCCTGCTTCGTGCTTATTTAAGTAGTTTTTCCTTCTTCTGATTCTACAACTTTTCTACTCGTTTTCCTGCTGATTTTGGTCTCCCTGAAATCCCTTTGGGTTTCAGTTCTGTCTTGAGCTTTTTTCCCTTAAGGAACTGACGTTTTCTTCAGTCTGCTTTCTCTGCCACTGCTCTTCCAGATGAATATATGACCTTACAACGCATGCAATTACAATGCATGCTTTTACAATGCAGTCTTTACATCGCAACTACCATTACATTGCATGATTTTACAACGCATGCCATTACAACGCATTTTTTAACACTACCATTACAGCGCATACCATTACAACGCATACCATTACAAAGCATAATACTTTTAGGGCAACAGTAGGGTAAGTGTTGGATAGTGTAGGGGTAAAAATTACTATTCCCACTCCAGTGAGTGCAACAGTTGGGTAAGTGTTGGATAGTGTAGGGGTAAAAATGACTAAGTATTGGATAGTGTAGGGGTAAAAATTACTATTCCCACTGCCGTGAGTGCAACAGTAGGGAAAGTGTTGGATAGTGTAGGGGTAAAAATTACTATTCCCATGTACCCCAAAACCCATACCCACCCTAATACTATTACTTACCTTATAATGCGTTGTAATGGTATGCGTTGTAATGGCATCTGTTGTAGTGACATGCGTTGTAATGGCATGCATTGTAATGGCATGCGATGTAAAGGCAGTTGCGTTGTAACTGTTGCATTGTAAAGGTAGGTCGTTGTAATGACTGCGTTGTAATGGATGTTTCCCCTTCCAGATACTACCCTAGACTGAGAGGAAGCTATTGAAAATGGCAGGCCCTTTCCACGATCTAAGAAGGCTCCAACAATGTCGTCCAACAGACCTGCCCTTGACTTGCTGCCAGGGGATGGAGCCCAGGGAAGGGACAGCCAAGCAGGGGCCCTGGGTTGGAGGGGGAGATACCCTTGAAACTAAGTGGTTGCAAAGATGTGTGAAACGGAAATGGCTGTTGGTGGTCTATAAAAACACACATCTGTAACAATTGTCCTCTGGCATTTAAAGCTATGTAGTAGCTTTTAATGGTGGGTCACGAAGACTTCATTGTAGTGTAAAAAGGAGGGTAAAAAGGAGAGCGTACACTATTGCACAATGGAAGTTTGGGCTGGGTATCAGTTGGAGATGGCTTCAGCTATGAATAACAAATTACCACGGCATGGAGAGAATATACCTGCCGCCACATATCAAACAATGAAAAGTTGGAATCCACTCGTGGCAGTGAAATGTGTGCTACTATGCGTGTGGCCTCCTCCGTGTGCCACAGAAAGGTTAGTAAGTCGAAATGAGCACAATGAAGAAAATATAGAAGCGTCACAGAGCGAATGATATGTTCCCAAGTATGTGCCCTGGCCCATTTATACATCGCCAAGAATCAAAGGAATGTTACTTATTGAGTTATTTGAATTCCTACCATGCACTTATCTGAATGGCATGACCTCGTACAGCTGTGAACTAAACACACAATTCTTCTTCACTGCTGTGGGTTTTTCATGCAGACCTGCTTTAGGCTGTGGTGGATTGTCGTGTGCCTTTGTATTGTGAGAAGCTATTGATGGTCGTTGTTTTAGGCATTGTAGCACAACATAGTGTACTGTTTGGGTGTGAAAAGGACCTAACCCAGCTGCATGCTTTGTTTATATTTTCTATGAAAGTGATGAACACATTCCATGTCTGTATCCAAACGTTAGGCTAGGTAGCTCAGTGGTCGCGGTGGTGAGGTGGTCTGCGCTCCCTAGTGTTGCTAAAGTGAGACAACTGCAGATTGGAGCAGGAGAAGTTACTGGAAACGATTCCTCAGCTAAGCCCCGGCACTTTCATCCTGAACCTTTTTAATGTCACAGTTCATTTGCAGTGCCATAACTGGTAGAAGGAATTAAAACGCCTTGCATAAAAGTCAGTAACTTTAAACCTTTAAGAATCATGTTTCATGCCACAAGATTCCGCGAAGGGGTTTTTATATTTTGTACAGTGTTTTAGCACGTTCAATCATTTTTTTCAAGCGGTGAACGTTTTTATAGCCCCTAAATGAAAAACGAAACTACATTACATCCTAAAAAAATGGTTTATGGATCACAGACTTTAATGCAGGTGTTGTACCTTAATGGGCAACTGATGGAAGTTTATTAAAGTTGGATGAAAATGTTTATAAGCCAGTGCTTTTTAGGTTTTTCTTGATAGGATGCACGATCATGTATTACGATTTGCAAAATCAACTTAAGCCCCTTTCCTATTGCATGTCAATGTGTTCTACTCGATTTGGTAAAATAAATATAGATAGTGAGGAACTTTCATTCTTCTAACACTGGACATAGCTAATTAATATATAAACCAGACATTCCTGCTTTGGTAAAGTGGATGATGGGGTACAAGTCACAAGTCTTACACCTTTGTAGCATTCCATAAAGGCGCACAGTACATCTTTGTCAGATATGTATCAAAAGGGTTAACCAGAGACAAAACTCTTTTGTCAATTCAACTCAGTCTGTAGTATAGTTAGAAGTCACGCTGACGACGTTTGTTCCATTGTAATTCAAATTTAAAACAAGTACAGACAAATTTGATAGGTCTGGCTTATAAGTAAAAGTGCTTCTTCCTTCAATCTTGAGATTGTGTGTGTCTGTGTGGATGGGTGAATCAGGGGTTAGACCAGAGGTCTTCAAGCTTTTTGATGCCAAGACCCCCCTGTCAAGATTTTTTAGGCGTAAGGACCCCCTCCTGACAAAAATTTCTAGATCTTGGTACTCCTCATCACTGACAACTATCGACAACCATAAACGCCCCCAATTCCCATAGCAAATCATTTTTACAGTGGGGAAATAATATTAAACAGTGTTTATCACACCAAAGGTCAGTGAGCGTGGAAGCATTATCAAAGGTGTGGCTAAACACAAAGGGCCTCATTTATGAGGAATTGGCATAGGGCAACGCCGCAAGTCGTCTTGCTGCGTTGGCCTACGCCAATGTGAAAGGGCAGGAATGCATCTTATTTATGAAATATGGTGCATTCCTATCCTTTCCCCCTGCATTGATGCACAAATTTCTGCCTATCGCCAATGTAGGCAGGATTGTTTTTGTGCATGAAGGGGCACCTTCCTGCACAAAAACAAACCTGAGAGGCGTTTTCCTCTTTCTATGTGAGCTGCGGAATGCAACTCACAGGGAAAGAGGAGAAATGAAACATTTCTCCTCGTTACACCTGCTGTGGGGAGGCATAAGGTTTTGGCGCTGCCCCAGGTTTACATGGCTTTTTAAATATGGGGCAGTGTCAAAATCCATGGGTGTTGCGTGGGAACACCCACCACAATGCCCATGGAACACCTATTTGACAGACTAAGGCAAGGCTGCGACTTGCGCTGCTTTGTCTTACTCCATATGTATGAGGCCATGTAAAGCCATGCAGGGTGACTTTTCGTTGCCTCATAGATATGATCGAGACGCTTGTGCCACCAGACCTTTAAAAAAAGTGACGCTCCGGCGGCGAACACCTCTCATAAATCAGCCCCAAAATATTTTGTTACTTTTTTAGGTAGCTACATATAAAATAAAACCTTTATTAGTTAATGCACTGCAGAGGTCTGTGTGTAACCAGAGAGCCAGAGAATTACATTTGGTTGGCGCAGTGAAGAATAGTGGCTTGTGTATTTTTAGTGCTATGAGGTCACAGCCTGTGACAGAAAGCACTGTTAATGTGTAAGTCATTATTTTATTTTTGCATTGCACACAGTATAAGATAGACTGCTACAAACAGTGCAAATAGTTTTAGGATAAAATGGAGCTTCCAAAATGTAAATTTTGGTAATACCGGAGCGTAAGTGAGGCATTTTCTTTGCATAACTGTCCCTTCAACACCTTCTCAAGGGTACTAAGCGCTGTGTAAATTATGATTAAAAGCATGAACTTCTCAGCCCAGTTGTTCAGTCTTCCTTCTACCACTCAATACAAAACCAAATCTTTGCCATCACAAAGCAATTAAAGCCAGAATCGCTCCCAAGCACCCTTTACATTTGCAGATTAACTCATAACACACAATTGCATTTAATTCAGGCAACCTGGCATGAAGGATTGTTTTACCTGTCTACCCAGCCTCTTAGTTTCACAGCACAGGAGACTCATTTAACTTCAGCTGAAGCATTTTAACCACCGGAATGAAGCGTCACGGTTTCCACAAGGAAGAGCACATGTTTTAGATTCCAGGCAGAAGTGAGGCCTGGAAATGTGCGACTCCCTTCCCAGGACTCCGCGCCCCCCCTGGGGGTCGCGCCACAAATTGAAGACCTCTGGGTTAGACGAATGAAAGGATGAGAGAGTGAGCAAGAATATATGAAATGTTGAGTGACTACATGGGCTTATGAATAATTGCTTGCAGTTAATGAATACATGGGTAAGTTGATGAGAGTGTGCGTGGATGGATGGGTGAATAGGTTGTCTTAGAAATAATTACGTAACAGGGAGCATGTCTTCCATAAACAGGGGAAGATGGATGGGACCTATATTCCTGAACTCGTCAAATATTGTTTCAACCACCCATCCCCAGCTTTATTTGCCTGTAACTGGTAGTGCATGCGGATTTATGACCACTATATGTTAATGATTGCCACTATGATGCAAAAGCTGGTGAGCAAAAGAATGATGGATTTAACCCAGATCTCTTGCTTGGGGGTGAATGTTTTGATTTGTTCTGCATTCCGTCTATCAACTGTGTGTCTTTTGCTTTCTCGCCAAAAGTGCACTGGGTATGCCCAGACGTGGGTCCCGGGCTCACTGTGCCACTGGATTCAAGCTATCCTGGCTGATGAGGGGTGAAACCCCGAAACAGGTCCTAGGATGCTTGGTTCCAGTCCAGGGAGGACCTGGCCTGGCAGTTCGGGCTGGACTGTTCCCATAGGGCACAGGGTCAAGACTGATTTGCATATGGCTGGGTTCAAACTGGAACGGCATGGTGAGCAAAACAACATTGGATTTAGGCCCAGATCTCTGTACTGGGGTGAATGTATGACATTGTTCTGCATTCTGTCCATCAATTGTTATTTTTGCATTTATCACCCGGATTGGGACGGGTATGCCCAGACGTGGGTCCCGTGCTCTCCATGCCACTGGAGTCAAGCTATCCTGGCTGTTGAGGGGTGAAACCCCGAAACCGGTCCTAGGATGCTTGGTTCCAGTCCAGGGAGGACCTGGCCTGGCAGTTCGGGCTGGACTGTTCCCATAGGGCACAGGGTCAAGACTGATTTGCATATGGCTGGGTTCAAACTGGAACGGCATGGTGAGCAAAAAAAATATGGATTTAGGCCCATATCTCTGTACTGGGGTGAATGTATGACATTGTTCTGCATTCTGTCCATCAATTGTTCTTTTTGCATTTGTCACCCCGAGTGGGACAGTGTAGTGAAAGAGGCACTCTTGTGGTTTGGCACCCTATGATGACCTTCGACTACCATCATTTTACTGACTTTAGTGTGTTATTTTACCCTAGCCTTAATGTAGGACGGTCCTGCATATGCCTGTTTCTCTTCTTTCTTGTAATCTTGCTGTCTTTCAGTGGGAGCTGTCACGGAGTAGAACAGTCTTGCCAAGAACAGAAGGTGTGGGATGTGCATTTGAAAGCGTGAGAGGGAGAGAGAGGTGTGGAATGTCGAAGTGCAGTGTTGTGAGCAGTGATGCACACATATGCTCGGTGTTGTACATTGAGAGATAAAGTATGTGATGCTATAGGACATTGAGAGATGAAGTATGTGAATCTATAAGCAGTTGTGCACAGTTGTGTATTGTGTTGTACATTGGTGAGAATTATGAAGTGCTTACTATTGGCTTTGACATGGCCTCATGTCATCCTTTTTTCCTGGCTTTGCCTTGCTTCAGTTTTTCTGCGTGCACAGCAGTGTTTGCAAGTTGCGCCATTTTCTGTGCTCGCACTTAGCTGCAAAGTGGGGAGGGCATGTTTCTGCTCCTCACTTGTTTTTCGCTCTTCACCGACCAGAGAGAACTGGATATTATCTGCGGAATGTACAACTCTGCCTCGGAGTCAAAATACGTGAGCTTGGCCAGCCTCCGTCTTGGCCTTGATGCAGACTGGTACAGCCAGCTCGGTTTTTTCTAATGAGAAGGGGGCGAGGTTTTCTAAAAGCTTCGCTTCACGTTTAGTAATGGTATTTAAGCTGGGAACCTTCGAGGGCCAGGTGGAAGCTCGCCACAGAATAGACGTATTGCTGTGGAGGTGACTGAATTTGAGTCCTGATCGAACTCCTTCCTGGGCTGGTGAAGGGCTCCCCCAGCTTGAGTTGGCAAGGTTGTTGCTTAATCGATCGGTGAGGTGTTCCTAACCATTTTGTATATATTTTCTACTCTTTGCTACTTGTATATACTGCATTTTATTCTAATTGTTCATTTTAGTCACTTGATACTTGGGAATCTGCATTTACTGATATATTTGGCCTACCATTCTAAAATGTTGCATTAATAAACTTGTATGTGTTATTTTAAATGCACCTGGATTTGTTTTCTTGCCTTGCCTAAAGGGAGTGCTGCGTCTTTTCCTCGTCTTTAGGGAGTGCTGCTCAAAGTGTATTATTTAAAGGTGCAGTGGTATATTTGCCTCCAAAGTGGGAGTGCAGGGTTTGGGTGTATCCTTTTAGAGAAAAGCACATTCATTACAGACGGGTATGCCCCGACGTGGGTCCCGTGCTCCCCATGCCACTGGAGTCAAGCTATCCTGGCTGATGAGGGGTAAAACCCCAAAACCGGTCCGAGGATGCTTGGTTCCAGTCCAGGGAGGACCTGGCCTGGCAGTTCGGGCTGGACTGTTCCCATAGGGCACAGGGTCAAGACTGATTTGCATATGGCTGGGTTCAAACTGGAACGGCATGGTGAGCAAAAAAACGATGAATTTAGGCCCAGATCTCTGTACTGGGGTGAATGTATGACATTGTTCTGCATTCTATCCATCAATTGTTCTTTTTGCATTTGTCACCCCGAGTGGGACGGGTACGCCCAGACGTGGGTCCCGTGCTCTCCATGCCGCTGGAGTCAAGCTATCCTGGCTGATGAGGGGTGAAACCCCGAAACCGGTCCTAGGATGCTTGGTTCCAGTCCAGGGAGGACCTGGCCTGGTAGTTCGGGCTGGACTGTTCCCATAGGGCACAGGGTCAAGACTGATTTGCATATGGCTGGGTTCAAACTGGAATGGAATGGTGAGCAAAAAAACGATGGATTTAGGCCCAGATCTCTGTAATGGGGTGAATGTATGACATTGTTCTGCATTCTGTCCATCAATTGTTCTTTTTGCATTTGTTACCCCTACGGAGGAGAGGCAGCAGCTGGTGACGGCGACCAGCAGGTAAGTTTTATTTTTTATTTATTTCCTATCCCCCCACCTTCCCCCACCTTCCCCTGCCTCCCCCTGCCTCCCCCCACCACTGTCCCCTACCAGCTGCCACTGGTTTTGGGTTGTTTAAGCTCTGCAAAACATTTAGATTGGTTTCAACCAGACCTAAAAATGTAAAAATGCCTAAAATTGTACGGATGTGTTTATGTATGGATATTTATGTGTGATTGTATTGTTGAAAACCATCACAACAAAAATAAATATTCTGATTCTCTAAAATCTTTAAAATTCAACAAACAGTTGTAGAAAAACAGAAAAGTACTGTACAAATGCTAAAAATATGTTCAGTGCAAAGATGTTTAAGTAAACAATCTTTGATCAAAGGAAGCTGGTCTCAAATGAAGCTCTACATTTCAGATGATCTTAACTCACTGGCCCACCCGAAGGTGATCATGCAGAATCAACAACCTTGAGGGCAAGGCTGCATTTCAAAATAAGTCTACTCTAGGGGCTGACCTATCAATGTCTATTGTGGTTATTGTTGATTAATTTCTACCATACAGTGACAATTGGTATCCAAAACTCAGTTGTCCTTTCCTTGTGCAGAATCGCAAATTATCCAATCTTGTCTCTTTCTCAGCAGCCAATTGATAGTGTGCTTATTGGTTGTCCAATGCGCTTTGCAACAAATTCATAAATCGTATAAAATTACTAAGAAAGAACCTGTCTCTCTTACCAAAGCCAAATTGAACTGTGTCTTTGCACATTCTTAGACCCAGTCTTTTAAAAGTTGGTAATAACAACAATCTGCTTTGTAAGGCAAATGTTTGGGCAGCAAGGAGACTGGTTGAAGACACACCCGAACAGGAACTGGGCTCAGGGAAAATCTGGACTTGAAGAAGGACCAGGAACCGGACTGGAATACACAAAACTTTATGTACTGGAAATCTGCTCACTAAGTAGGACAGGACAGGAATAGGCAGTCAGAACAGGAACACAGAAATTCAAGACAATGAATCTGCATATAGAAGACAGGTCTGGATATGTGGAGTCAAAACTAGAAAGATGGCAAACACAGTAACAAGAGGCAAGATAAACAAGAGAAAGGCAACAAACACAATAACTAATCAGAATTGGAACATGGAATCAAACAACAATGAAAACAGAAATCAAAAGGCAAACCTGGAATATAGTAGCAGCATCAACAGAGCACAATGAGACTCAGTAGCAAGGACAGTTATGAGCGGCTGCCAGTGGCGGCTCGCTGAGGGAGTGCTGTGGGGCGGTGGGGCAGGGTGGGGGAGGGGCAGGGTGGGGGCATAGTGGAGTCCGACATACGACGGACAGGAGTAAGGTAAGTAATTAAATAAATAAAACTATTTACCTTGCACTTGCTGCATTGCCAACTCGGCGATGCAACAAGCGCAAGGTAAATAGTTTTATTTATTTAATTATTTACCTTACTCCTGTCCGTCGTATGTCGGACTCCACTACCCCCCCACCCTGCCCCTCCCCCGCCTCACTGCCCTGTAGCACTCCCTCGGCGAGCCGCCACTGGCCGCTGCACTCTGGGCTCACCAGGCAGAAATAACAGGAGGCTCAGGGGAGGAGCACAGGTGCAGGGAGAGATCCAGGTGCAAGGAATCCAACTGGTTCAAGGAGTCCGGCAACCACCAATGAAAACCAGCAGGCACAAGACACAACATGGAAAATCCAGCAGTGAAGTACGAGTCAGAGCCAAGAAAGAGAAAAGTCCATTTGACAGGTGTAAAAAGGTTAGAAAGGCTTGGTATCCAAAAATCAAGAGAGAGAATAGAGTACCACCATTGGGACGTAATCAAGACAGGGTTTGGAAATAGATAGACTACAGGGATCATGATGCATCAGAAAGTTGGCATGGCAGCTGAACTGGGACATGCAAGGTGTTGGAAAGAGTTCTGTCATATTTTGGTGTAACAGTTGGACCCCACAGGGCCTTTTTGAGCACCACATGATAGCAGGATGGCACACTCCTGAGAGGTGGCCTTATGTTTGGTCGCCATGATGAATGGCCAGAGAAAACAAATTCTCAGGAATCACATCCCACTAAGCCTTGCAGCTTCTGGCCTTCAAAAGCAGCGGTACAGTGGACCAGCACACTTCTCCAAGGGAGCAATCAAGGGTTAAAATTATAGATTCCCCATCAAAATCCTCCATTATTGCATGGCGCCACAGCAAGAGAAACAGATGGGTAGCCATCACAGGCTCAGACGGCCTAATGCCTTTTCTGTATCATGACTGAGCACTAGAAGGAAGTCCCACGTACTGCCTCCTCCTGCAGCTCCCTGGATTTGAAAATTGGAAATTGGTTGGGTAGAAGAGCAGAGCAATGTGGTATTATCCACTCGAGCAATAGGCAAACAAAATCATAATGCATTCTGATGCAGAGTTTGGACACTTTGGTTTCAGCCACCCAGCCTAGCTCTCCTGCACCTTTATACTACTTACCAGTATGAGATATGTTACCACAACAAAGACCCATCCATGGACGACTTGAAACTTCCACTCCTCATAAAACAATGATTGGCATACATATGTACAGGCTAACTGACTATCTTTATCTTGCAAATACTGAATCAGGCATGACATGTTTTCCTAGCTGGATGGCAAATTCTTTTGTGTAATTGTTTTGAATGATTATATATCTTCATCCTAAAAATAGACATACTGTGTATTGTGCCTTAGGAATTCACCAACATTTACACAACATTTCCGCCTCTGAATGAATGTATGCGCTTATGTTTTGCAACTGTTATCATCTTGGTTTTCATAGTGTATCACAATGCAGGTATGGTATCTAAACCATTGTCCTTTAATTTTCAAAACAAACTGTAAACAGACTCCCCGCAAATTCTGTTAAGGGTCAGATGTTTTAGGTTTCTCACACATTTTTAGGTCCATCACATATGTAACATCTGAACCCTCTGGTAACCTACGCTACATCCCACCTCCCTATCACATTCATACAACAAGACCCACATGCGACCATAACACCCAATCACCAATGTATTGCTTGACAATATCCCCGTCATCATGCTACTAACATTTATCCTATACACCCTCCTTTGCCACCTTGCACTACTTCCCAAAAGTGCAGGATTTCAAGGACACAGTTCTTACTGCCACACATCGTATGTCCCTTTCACTTTATTTCACCACAATTCTTCACACATCCATGACCCATCAAATGTACTACAAACAACTCATCTCCCCTCCACAATTAAATATCAAACACACTTCATAGTATCCAAACCTCTATCCCAGTGAGTTCACTGTGTCTCATTTTGCTTGTGGAATGCATGATCTGTCTCCAGAATGACACCTTTCATCTTTGAATATGTTGAAAATGTTGACCCCCCCCTCTACTCTTCATAGATATCACTAATTTGCAAGTTGACCATAATGATTCTGCACAGCTGAACTCCTCCACACAGTTCATGTCACTTTTTTCCCAAAACACCCACAAAGCTAGAAGAGTCAGTATTCTCAACGAGACAATCACAATGGCCCAATGCTAACATCCACCACATCATAATCCTCCTTAAAATACCACTTTACCATAATTATTGCCCACTTCAAAGTAAATGGCATGGCCTAATACTCTATTGACACAGTCCTTGAGTAACTAAAGCACATCACTAATCCCATTCTCAGTGTCTTTAACATGAATCTCTAATATCAAGTTCACCATACTCTGTTTGTGCAGCTCCTTTCTGACCACTTGCTGCTAACCACACCCAACGACAATCAGGGAAAACAACCATCAACACACCACATCATTTGAACAGTTCAAGCATGTCCTGAAACATGCTTTTGACAATCACTTTCCTCTGGGTACTTTCTTCGCAATAGCCTCAAGCTCACAAATTTGACTCTTCTTATTTATTCTGAAAACTGCAATGCTTGCTCTTTTTCACAAATGGTGCAAAAACAATACCACTGAAAATGTACAAGCATACAAATGTGCACTGAAAAAACTACCAAAAGCCCTTGATAATACCAAATCCCATCACTTCCAAAATCTCATCACCTTTCGCTGTCCTCACCTATGACTATTGATTCACACAATTGGCACAATAGCATCACTATTCTACTTCTCATCTAAAACACCCATTATTAGAACAATCCTTGCAATACTACTTCCTGCTTAGCCCCCTCTCTCTTACAACCCTTCTGTTCCCCAAACACCCTGTCACCCACTGAGCTTATCCATATTCAAATCTACTAACCCTTCATGTTCTCCATCTTACCCTTTCAGTCCCCAAACTTTCAAACTTCGTTTGCTCACCTCAACAGCAATACTCTCCGTTACTTCCCTTTTCAATCCCTCCCTCATCTTTGATGCTGACTTTTTGCGCTTTAAATCTTCTGTAGTTATATCTCTACTAAAGAAATTCACAAGTCTCCTCTACATACCACCATATGGCTCAAATTCCATTTTCCAAAATCTTGAAACACTTTATTTTCAACTGCCTGACACCATTTATTATCTCCAACAATCTGCTTAACTCTCACCAATTTACCTTATGGGCACTTCACTCCTCACGAACAGCCCTCTTGCATGTACCAAACTGACTTACCATGGTTCAGTGTAGCCACTAACCTGATATCTTGGCCAATACCATATCTCTCAGGAGTGATGTGACTTTGGATCCTGCACCCTCTACTCACTTCTTGACCATCTGTAATTCGGGGCAAATGAGTCCCTAAGGCAAGTCAGGGGTTGAAGGGAGAGAATGGAAAGAGCTTGTTGACCTGACGGCTATTAATTGTGTGATACATCTGAAGATGATGGTCCACATACATGTGAAACACAAAGAAATATCATGAGCTTTCTGGGCTTCGTACTGTCAGCCTTCCTCCCACCAATGCTACGGACCCAACCCACCTTCTAATCTTCCTTTTCTATATCTGGAATTGGGTGAGATGTTGCCCGTATATGGAATCCCATCAGGGAAGGGATGAAGGGTGACTGGAGACCAGGGTATATCACCTGGTTCAAAGAACAGTATACTGACTACAACACCATTGGTATTGGTGTGCAATTAAATACAAGTTATCATACATCAATCTCTTTGAAGAAATATGCCAATCTAACAGAGATTATGGCCCTCATTATGATGTCGGGACATCGTCTTGGTCAAGGGACCAACCAACACCCAGTCGGCGGTCCCAACCGACTAATTAGGATGCGACCGAACACTGTTTGGTCGCATTTCTATACTTTACAATGGGAGCGTGTATTCCGGCCGGAATGCATGCTCCCATTGTAAAATAGGAGGTGCAGTTCATCCCTGCATCCTGTGGCAGGCACCTCAAAGTGCCTGCCACGGGGTGCAGGGATCAACAGGGGGGCACCATAGTTGCCCCTCGGCCTCCAACCGGAGGCATTGCACCCAAGGAGGCCCTGCTGAGGGCCCCCAAAGTCAAGTTCCGACAGCCTTTCTGTGTCGGAAATACCGGCACGGAAAGGCTGCCGAAACCCGACATCGCAATCCCATGGGTGGAAAGAGCTGCCCTTGGGATTACTGGCCGAATTCCAACTGGCGGACGGGCTCTCCAAGCCCATTGGAAGCCAGTCGGAATGACCGTTCGGATTCCTTTCCGACCACCTCCATCGTAATGAGGCGGTCGGAAGGGAATCCGACCGGCATATTACAATGCGGTCGGACAGCCTCCGACCAACGGTCGGATCTGTTTCTGACCGCATCGTAATCAGGCCCTATATGTTTAGGTCTACCTGTATCACAAGGGTTGATCTGTCCTTAATCAGCAGGGGTTAAAATGCCCCTTCGAGTTGTTGCCCGTTGCGTATATCTTTTTGAATGGCTTGCAAAAAACATATCTCTATTCTTTAATTTCAAAGTTCCAGGGTTGACTTGACTCCAAATAATATTCCGGGGTTAACTTGTCTCCAAACAATTGTGACTTTAAGGTTACACTGTCCCCAAGATTGAAGCATAAAAGGCTCTCCAGAAGAAACAGGTTCAATACAACCTATCTATCTAACAATCGCCTAAAATCCAAGAATTAAACAAGATCTGGGACTGGTATGACTTAGGTGGACTGCACTCTGGGGTAAATTGAGAAGAGCCTGGAAGTAGGTGTGAAGAACCTGTACAAATAAATCCTGGGAAGGTGTCAACAAAAAGCTGTTACCCGAAGATCTGCCCCAAAGAGATTCACCCTGGATGATGTCTTTAGGCAAAGTTGGTGTGGCAGCTTGGGTGAAGTTTTTATACTGAACCACATTCAAGAAGGCCTAAGAGGTGAGCATCCCTCAACACAGCTGAGTCACAGCAAACTCCTATGGTGTGTAGGTTACACATGCGGCCACAACATGGGACCCCACAAAAGAGGTGAGATAATCTCCAATGGTTCTCATGAACGTACTTTTGAAGGAGGCCTATTTGGGAGTGTTTTATTCAGGAGTGTTGATGACAAGATGGCGTCTGACGCAAATTATATCACCTCTGATAACCAGAATCAACATTTCTCTATTCTTATAGCTCTTGATCTTTCTACAGCCATTAATACTGTTGACTACTCTATAATCATCCATAAAAATCCATAAAAATGGATAAACCCTCAATTAGTTTTCGTTCTACATGTCTGACTGCAACCTATCAGTGCCCTGGCAAATCAAGCAATCTCCTCCTTTTCCATTACTAGTTGGAGTCTACCAAGCCTTGGTCCTGAGTGCTCTCTTTTTTCCTCTACATCCCACATTCTTTGTGATATCATCTCCTCCTTTGGTTTCTCCTAGCATATGCTGATGATAACCAAATTATTTTCTCATTCCTGGCTTTCTCATTCTTCGTCCAGTCATGCATATCTGACAGTCTCACTTCCATTTGCCTCTAGAATGCCCTCCAGTCCTTCACACTGATTTCATTTAAAACAGAAGTCTGTACTTTCCTTCCTCATCTGAATGCATCTATATGCCTAACTCAGTCTATTTTCCTCCTGACACAGTAACGTTTGCCCTTTTAGTCAGAAACCTTAGCGTCCTCTTCAATCCAACCACAGCATCCAGGATGTACTTTTATCTTGAGGTTTCACACAGATCTCTGCATCTGGCACAGTGGCGAATGAATGACTTAGGGGAAATTGGGGACAAATGTGCTGAGGGGAGACATGTTCTTGTCTACGTTGCATTCTAACATCAATGCTGATGTGTGGTAACTGTAAACAATATCTGCTGATTTGTTCTGGTGACACACTGTAGAGCAAAGGAGAGTCTAGTGATGGCATCAATGTAGACTGCTGGAGCAGAAACAGGGATTGTAAGTCACGGTTTACCAGCATCAGGTCTAACCCTTGTCGCTCACCTCTGATGCAATGGATCTTTGCCGTTGTTTTAGAGAAGAAGAGGGTTGAGCAATACATCAAATGATAATCACATAACTATTCTATTTTAGTCAATAATGAGATTTAAGTATGAGTTAAAAGGTTTTATTAATAAATCTTTTTAATTGATCATCTTTATTGCAAATCACAAGTTAAATTCAGATTAATCTCAATAGTCAATATATGACAGAAATATAAAATCAATATTGGTTAATCAAATCATAATAATTTCATTACAGTGTGTTCCATTAAGGAAAGGATCCCTATCCTAAGAATTGGGAGAACATGGAGTTAGTCAGAACCCACAAAGAGCTCTAGTCCGAGAGAGTGAGAAAAGCATGAAGCTTTAGCATTGAAATCAGCTCAAGAAGATCAAAATATCAAAGAAGACCTTCCCATAAAGAGAGGTTCGAGAAAAGCCTTGGGACATAAAGTCTGGGGCTGGGTAAGTGGAAAAGAGTTTGGGGAAGTGGTGACCTACTTTAGGAACATGCAGTATTATAGGCATCACATTTCACAAACCTTTTGAAACATGTTGTTCTCATCTCTCATCAGCCAATCAGTGTCCGATGCTCTCCTGGGAACAGGATCACTCCTCATCTTCTCACATGAATACAATAGTCCACAGACAGCAAAATTAAGTTTGCAACTAAATTATTGCGATTATCTGCTCACATGCAGTTTGTCTCATTCAGGCCTAGTGGCGGCTTCTCCGCTACGGTGGAGCAGCATCTCCCCACTGCTTTAAAGCAGTGCAATGGAAAAAATAAAATGATAACAAAGTTATTATCATTTTATTTTTAGGTCCAGCCTAGAGGCAGCGCGCAGGCGCTGCTCTGCAAAGCATGCTATAATCCCTCTGTGTGTAAAGGCCACACCCACCACTTTACATTTGTTGTTTCGGGTGCCTTTCAAAATTGCTTTCTTTTTATTCGTGAAACGCTGTTCTTTGTCCAGCCTTTGGGCGTGCTTTCAGTTTCGTGGCGACTGCCCCTGTTACAAGTACCCTTACTGTCGGCCTTATGTATCCTTTGTTCATTGGACTCTTTTTTTTTTTCATTCAATGCTCCCGCACCGTTTCTCGCTTGCCCGCTGCTCTCTCCTTCCCTTTACGCATATTTATGATCTCCTCCGAGCGTAAGCGCTACTCTTGTCATGTTGCCTTCACTCCCGCCCCCCCTGTTGTCCTTGTTTACCACCTCCCTCATCCCTATTTTATTCATACTTGCTGTCATAGGATTGATATTTGTTTGACCCCCACCCATCAAGCTCCTATGTTTGCCGGCCATAGTGCTGCACCACAGGCTTCGGGCTGGCTCTTTCTCGCGGTAAAGTTTAAAAGCAGCTATGCTCCCATGCACACACTAAACAAAATTGTTTTACCAGAGCGCAGTTCCCCAGAGTCACTCCCCTGCTCAGACATGGATACAAAGGGACTGGAGGCTGCGAGACTGTGGACTTAGTGGTGAGGCGGGGTGGCGGAGGCAGCTCTTTTCCTCATTCCTTCCCTTGCCCCCCCCACCCCCCCAACCATGTCTGTGTCTGAGTAGCGTATTAACCGTACTCATGCCTGAGCTTACAGTGATAAAGAGGCATTTCATGTGCTGTAAATCGGCATAGCTTCAAAGCGCTGCTATCTGACGTTAACATTATTTCAGCAGGACACTCGTGTTAGCCTTTTTAAGTGTCCAAGAGTGATAAGTCTGCTATGCCAAGTTGCAGAGATACGACCTAGGGGTGAACATATTTCACTAGTACATGTGAGCCAATCCACGAATATATCTTAGAGATTTACGGTCTCATACAGAGTGCAGATTTCAACAGCGGCATGAAAAATACATTCTTGCGATAAAGAGAGGACCATTTTGCAGCAGATACTTCTGAAATTACTAGCGTTGTATGACTATTTTAGTGAAGTCGATTGTCGCGTTAATTAAAAACAATCGCGGATGGAGGAGGACCCGAGTCACGCTGATGCCTTGGTTTTCAGACATCCAAAGTTACTACAAGCTTGTCTTTCGGGGTATTGAAAAAATAAAAGAGCAGTGAGGAAAAGCAGGGGGTTTTGAGGAAGTTTGAAAATAGTAAAACGTTTAAAGTTCAAAATCGCCAGAATCTCCACTGTCCGTTTAGGAATAGAACACCAACTACGAGGCCTGACAGGGCTGATAGAGCCCTCAATGAGGATAATGGCCATGGGTGTAGGAGATTATATTTTTGTTTTGAGGAGGGGCGGGGAGTGGGAGGGGGCAGAGACGTTTTAAGGCGTGGGCAAATTGGAATATTGCCGAGTCCCCACCTCCTCCCCCAAGGAAAGTTAACTTTCTATTTTACATCCGTCTAGTTTATTTCATGATGTTAACTTCTTGGCCTATATTTACTTCTGATTGTCTCTCTACTCAGTGTCATCTTAACGATTTTTGGGTTCCCGGCAAGACATTTCAACAAAGTTTAACATAACATTTGGTATTCTTTGCATCATGTGGACTTGAATTAGCAGGAAATTGGCAATAAAATTCAAAGTTTTTACAAACAGGGCCCCCAAAGTATGTCTTGCCTGGGGCCGCCAAAATTCTCAAGATGACACTGGGTGGGGGGCACGGTTAACCTAGGGAGAGTACAGACAGGGTCTGATGAAGCACAAGTAGAGCCACCAAAAGATGAAAATCAGGCAACAAATACGATGAAAAAATGTAAGACTCCTTAAACTGAATTTTTTTCAACATTTTTCAGATAAGCACATACATGCTACTGAATTGATTGACACTTATTGGATGTATGTTTTCAAAACATGAAACATTCAATAATAAATCCCCCCCCATGCCCTGACGACTGTGCCATGGGTTACCCAACATGCGTGAGTTTTCAATGCATTGTAAAACCTTGAAGGTAGACCAAATCAAAAACAAAAAGCTTCTAATGTAGTCTTAGAATGTCCCATAGGCTGCACATAAGCGGAAGTAGGATGGTAACTACTAATAGTAAAAAAAGAAAACTTTAAAGCATTAAAATATGCCACACTTCCTTCTGACCGTTTTTATTTATTAGAAAAAAAGATAGTATAGTAATGTGAAAGTTGCACACATAGAAGGAATTCCTTTTCCGGTCACATACTGGAGAGACTGAGTATAAAAACAATGCTCCTATGTTTTTCTACATCTTGGGAAGACCTTAGTGTGAGATCTGGAGCTGCCAGTCTTTTCCCATTGGCACACATGCCAGCTCACCTTGTTTAGCAGCAGGACAGTCCAGAAATGTTGCCATTTCTCCACTTGCTTTACATTTGCCTTCCAAAAATATCCTCTTTCTAATGCAAGTCAATGTTATGATATGGTAACAAATATTTGCATAGTGCTATATTGTCATTAATATAGCCTAATGGCAACAGAGAGGCATTCAAATCATTGTTAATATAACATAATATCGATTTGCATTGCAAAGATCGATTTTTGAAAGACAAAAGTAAAAAACATGGAGAAACAGCAGTATTATGAAAACAAGTCCCATCTTTCTGCTGCAAAATATGCAGAATTTAGTTCTTGAGTGTTATCAAATGTTGGTATATATCCAATTGGCCATTTCTTTAAATACATTCCTATCATGCCACAAAATTCAACAGCACACCACATAATTCAAATCCACTGCATGTCACTCCCAAAAACACAATTCCATTACTCATTATTACACTCCATAACGCACAATCCCATTTCACATAATTCCAGTACACTTAATACCATATAATTACTATCCACATTATTCCACTGCACACCATGCCACATAATTCTGCCACACAACTCCACAACACACGTGCTCACACCACACAATTCCACAACAAACCATTGCAATCCAATCCACATACATCCACTCCATAACACATAGCTAAAAGACATTGTCATTTACAATGCCAATAGCTCTCGAATTGCGAAGACCTATTGGCTTCCTAGAACAAAAACAAAACCTCTCGGAAAAGGGAGACCTATTGGCTTTGCCAGTGCTTGTTTGTATTCCTGTTGCCGCCAGGTTAGGGCGGGGCGGGGCTGGGGACCCATGACATCAGGGAGGAGGAGTAGCTGCTGCTGCACCTAAAGTGCACATGACTGTTTGGCCTGCCATCTCGGGCCAGCCAAACAGTCATGTGCACTTTGCATGTTCTCCACCAAGGCTGCCTTACAGCCTGGGTGGAGAACATGCCCAGGCTCCCTTTCCCTCTCTGAGCGTCAAACCATTGCACTCTGACTAATCACAACGCTGCTATCAGCAGCGTCATGATTGGTCAGGGGAGTCTGGAAGCCTTGGTGCTTCCTGTTCCTGGTTCCTGCAAGGAAAGGGGGCGGCTGGCGACGGCGACCAGCAGGTACCTTTTCTTTTTTTATATTCCCTAACCCCCCACCTTCTCCCGCTCCCCCACTACCATCTACTATCAGCCACCACTGTTCAGGCCTACTTTCTCACATATTCACTACATCTTTAACCTTCTATTATAAAGTTTCTAAAAAATAGTCTATGTGGTAGAAGTCGAAACATCTGAATTAATAGAAAAGAGATGATTTTGCAGAACCACCATTGATTGTAAAAAATCATGTAAATTAGAAAGTCAAGTTCACAATTTAAACTCTGCATTTCAATATATGGAACCTTCATTACCCCCTAAACGACAAAAACTAATCAGAGAGAACAGTGATCTTTGTGTATATAGAACCATTTTGGGGAAGTACTTGAAATTATATAAGTAATGTATAAACTATTAAAAAAATATGTTCATGGAAAGGTGAAGAATCAAACTTTTCATGCATATTTAGCATTTTCGAATCAAGCTTGTTTTTCAAGCTGTGTTGCTTTAGTCATCTGAGGTCTAGTACAAGTAAATGAGATAGCTTACAGTTTTATACATTTTTTAACTTATTATTTTCATTAAGGGAAACAAGTTAATTCTGCACATTTATTTAAGCTGTGTTATTTTTTGGTTAAATTTCTAAAATGTCTTTCTCAAGAACATACACTGGGATATGAATTAGGAGACTAAGAAGATTGAAGTGGTGATCAGAGCTTTGTAGGCGTACTTGCAATAGGTAAGAGGCGGAGTATTGGTGCTGGAACAAGCCCAGAGGAAACTGTAGCCCTGGGTGGGATTCTGTGAAGAAACTAAGCAGTGAGTGGACTCCTGCTACGCCACTTCGGAGGCTTTCAGCCATGTCCAGGTGAGCCTGAGGTAAATGGAGACATAACTAGAGGTGCTGGGCAGTGAGAGGCAGGCCCACAAATGCGTGTTGAAGTTCCTTCTTTGGAATTAGATGGGGACCTGTGTGATGAGAAGTCCCAGATCATCTGGAACTTGTATGCTAAGCAGGAATGTAGTGCGCAAGCTGTAGCTCTAACCGCTGATTGATTACAAACAAAGAGCTCGAAGGCAGGAACAACTGGAGAGGGTATTGGAATGGTGTGGCTGAAACACAGACAGTAGGAACTATGCCACCTGGGTGGCAGTGTGATAGAAAGAGGTGAGAATGGACGGCATCAAATCCTTTTTTTGTCATTGTCCTAAATCCTCAGAGGTTACAGTGGAAGAAGGTGCTAAAAAAGAACTTTTGAGGTTAGAAATGCTAGTTATGTTTCACTATCCTGCCGAACTGAACATACACGTTCAGGGCAATCTTTTCTCTTCACTCAAGAGGAAGCTGAGCGATCTTGCCTTGAAGAAGTGAAAATAAAGGTGGGCACAGCGAGATTCCAAAATATGGATGTGTAATCGCAATATATGCCTGATGTAACTACCTGTTGGGATTATTGCCTGATTGCATAGAACCATTTCTCCCAAGGGGCAGAAACTGGTGTGATGGGACTAAACTTGGACTTACTGGTTGTTGGACTTGGCCCTTTTTGCAGGGTCATCCCAGAACTTTTTGCCTTCCTCCTATATTTTTTCTGACCTGTTGTTGGCTGTTTTATGACTCTGGGCACTTTACCACTGCTGATCAGTGCTAAAGTGCATATGCTCTCTGTTAAAAATTGATGTATGGATTAGTGATTCCATGATTGGTTGGTTTGATTTACTTGTCAGACCCTAGTACAGTGCACTGAGTGTGCCCAGGGCTTGTAAACCAAATGCTGCTGGTGGGTTTGCAGCACTGGTTGTGCCACCCACAGAAGCAGCCTGTAAAAGTGTGTCTCAGTTCTGCCATTGCAGAGCCTGTGTGCAGTCTGGTACTGCCATGTTGACTAGGCAAGTGCACCCACTTGCCAGTCCCTAAACCTTCCCTTTTATGCATATTAGTCACCCCTATGGTAGGCCCAAGGGCAGGGTGCATTGTAAGTATAAGGTAGGACATGCCCTGGTGTGTGTGGCATGTCCTAATAGTGAATTACAGCCATTTTCGTTTTTCACTATTGCAAGGCTACCTGTTCCCCATAGGCCAGAATGGGCAGTTTGATTATTACATCTTATAATCCTAACTGACCCAGGGAACATGGTAGAAAAACGAATTTAGTATGCCTGAACTCAGAATGATAAAATACATCTTTTAGTGAAGTTGGTTTTAACATTCTGTGTTTGAAAATACCACTTTTAGAAAGTAGGTATTTTCTTGCCTAACTATCCAAGCCTGCCTCTGCTAGGTTGTGTATTCCTTGTCTGGGTTTGTGAGTGACAGGGGCTGGGGGACTCCAGGAGACAAGGTGAGTCAGCACAGGGCTGAATAGAGAGATCTGCATGTAGAGTGGTGGGAGGAGTTGCACCTGGGACCTGAATAGGGCTGTGCCTTCCCTCCACAATGCTGGCTCCACCTCCTGTGGTGCGTCTGATGTCCCTGGCCTACACTGTGAAAGGAAAGAAGGAGTCTTGTCAACAAAGTGGTCCAGGACTGACCAGAACTGGTTTGGACTAGGCAAAGGCCTCTCTGCCTTCAGAGAACAAAGGGAAAATGAGTATAAAAGAGGGGACCCAAACCCTAGAACTTTAGATCACTTTGGGAAACAAGAAGAAACCTTTGCTGAGGAGAGGAACCAGAGAAACTGAGGAAGAGACTATCCCTAAGCTGAGTGCTGTTTGGGGGATTGGCCTGCAGTGGTTGCCTGACTGCCAAAGAAAAGAGAAAGGAACTTTGTGTGTACTTTCATCAACTTGTAAAAGATCTCCAAGGGCTTGAGAAAAGAGCTTGCCTCCTGCTGAAGTCTCAGGGACAACAGACTTCACCAACCAGCTCCCCAAGAGTCTTTCTGTAAAGTGCCTGCTGCTGAGCTGGACTTTCTGAGGGACTGCATGTCACAAGGAGCTGGAAGCGCGACTCACGAAGGAGAAGCGTCGCCGCCGCAGCCGAAGCGCCTCGCATCGCCGAAGAAGAGGATCGACGTCGCATCAGACGGCGCCGCATCAACGGAGAAGAGTGTCACCACCGCTGCTGCGTCGTTGCCGAAGCGCCTCGCATCGCCGGAGAAGAGGACCGACGTCGCATCAGACGCCGCCGCATCACCGGGAAGCGTGTCGCAGGGCCTATCGCGGCTCAGAAGAATCGTTGAGTCGCCGCATGGCTGTCGCATCATTGCCGAAGCGCCTCGCATCGCCGGAGAAGAGGACCGATGTCGCATCAGATGCCGTCGCATCACCGGGAAGCGTGTCACGGGGCCTGTCGCGGCTCAGAAGCATCGTTGCCGAAGCGCCCCGCATCGCCGGAGAAGAGGACCGATGTCGCATCAGACGCCGCCGCATCACCGGGAAGCGTGTCGCAGGGCCTGTCGCGGCTCCGAAGAATCGTTGAGTTGCCGCACGGCCGTCGGGCGTGCACGCATCGTGTTGCATCAAGAAGAAGACGCCCTCTTTTTTCATTGCACCGGATCTTCATCGCATCACGGCGTTGCTGGTTGCATCGCCACGAAAGCGCAGTAAGAAACCGACGCATCACCTCCCCTCGCAGAGAAGAACCAACGCATCCCCTACGCATCAGTAGGGACCCGACGCATCATCGTTCTTGCGTGTAAGGAACTGACGCATCACCTTCCCTGCAACACTTTCGTTGTATAGCGTTACGCATCCTAAGGTACATTGAACTCAAAGTGTCGCATTTACCATCTTAAGAGAACTGAGCTAATTCTACCATTTTTGAAGTACAGTATTGTGGATTTTTGTCGTTTGTGGTCTTGTGTTAAATCTATATAAAAGATACTTATTTTTAATATACAGCTGGTGTGGTGTCCATCTATAGTGTTGTCACTTGATTACTGTATGTGTTCACAAATGCTTTACACACTGCCTCTGTGATAAGCCTGTCTGCTCGTGCCAAGCTACCAAGGGGGTGAGCAGGGGTTATTTTAGGAGTGTATCCCCCTTACCCTGACTAGACGCAAGGGTCCCTATTTGGTCAAAGGTACCTACCTCTGCCAACTAGAGACCCCCAAATCTAACACTAGTATACAGTGATACTATTTTCCCTCCCTGTCTTGACCCATTTTACACCTGCTTGGGATGACTGTGGTTATTGATGTTCGAATAATGGACAGAGTTCTGATAATAAAATGTTTGCACTATTCTTGTATGTACGCTATTACTCTGTGGTACATTACTGGGAGTAAAGCCTGTATTGAGGTAATTCTAATACAATATTTAAAGCTAAAAAAAATTGCTGATTTGTTCATCTTTGATTAAAATTTTAAGAAAATTCACTTAAACAAAAGGTCCCTGCAACAGGCACCAATCTCACTAAAGTACCACATTGGCTATTTATATTTGTGCTACATAATTTTTCATTTCAAATAGGATTGGGAGCAAAAGGCCCTCATTAAAAGTTATGGGCTAAATTCTGTTACCACACATATCAGAATTCTGAGTTTGCTGCTCTCCCCATGTTTTGCCCAGATGAAACGTGCCGAAAATTATTGAAGGAGAAATGGCCAGTAGACATGTCGATTTTAGTGCCGTAGGCACCATTATCTACATGCTATTCCCCATTATTGGAGACAAACTCATAATTGGGCGCTATTATTAAACCCACTGAATTCTGACCCTGCGGTGTCGGATTTCCTTACGTGCCAGAAATATCGTCCCAAAGACGGCGTCACTCGAAAGAGGTCCTCAGCGTTCCCTAGTAAATCACAGGAATTGAACTTTAATCCCAATTTTTAACAAAGTAGGCAAATATGTTAGCAAACTGATAATATTTGTTGACTGTTTCGAAATGGAGACAAATCCTTCTCCTTTTTGGTTACTAGTGTTCTCTGTTTTAGCTAGCCTCGTTTGCAAATTTTCTAATCGCCCCTTTTCAAATGTTTTGTTCACGCATAATATTTCTTTTTTGAAAAAAAAATTGCTTCTTTTCATCTGAGACCATTTTTCGTAATCTCAGCATTACTTGTAACAATATGCATTTCTCTTTGGAAGTTTTGACAAATGACACATTTCCTCTGATGCTTGCATATAGGTCAAAGTGTGCCAGGGGCTTGGTACTCAAGAAATTTATTAACATTATTTTGTTGTTCACACTGAGGAACATGATGTATTACAGCAAAGCCCTGACCTTTAAAGATCTTAGGACCCAATTCATTACAACACACAATATTACACACATATATAATGCAACTGCACCGCAGTTTTTTTTCTTCTAAGGTTATGGTACAAATTGAATGTATTGTAAGCAAAAAGTTCACATATTTCAGCAGAAGAATCTGTGCATTCGGATCATGCAATTGACTGTAGCTAAGAATGCTGTTAACTGCAGAAATAAACCTTGGCATTTGGAGGTACATATTGTGGCCATAAATAAGGGGAAATGATTGATAGCTGCAGTGGATTCACTGATAAAATGAAAAGTGCCAAATAGCCTCAAAGCAGCAAACCAGTGGCGAACAGAAGGATCTCATACAACGGCATTCCACCAGCTACCATGCTACCCCGCCCTCTTCCACTTAAACAATCACTTTGGATGTTTATTACAGTATTTTACGAAGAAAACAGGTTGCATAAAACACATTAGAAATATTAGACAAATGTCATGGATATTTATAAAATTCGGGCAGAAGCTCAAACATGAACGTTTGGTGCTCATACATAACACTTGCTTTGAATTTGACTTTTGTGCTGCCCTGCAAGCTGACACATTTTTGTACACACCAGGGATGCCTTACTCACAGGTCAAAAGCAAAAAGTACAGATGATGGACAGAATGCAGAACAATAAAACATTTCTGGGTTTAATCCATTGTTTTTTTGCTCACCACGCCACCCCAGTTTTGGCCCAGCCATATACAAATTAGTCTTGACCCTGTCCTCATGGGAACAGTCCCTCCCGAACTGCAGAGCCAGGTCCTCCCTAGACTAGAAACAAGCATCCTGGGACCTGTTTCAGGGCATCAACCCTCATCAGCCAGGCTAGCTTGAATCCAGTGGCAAAGTGAGCAAGGGACCCAAATCTGGGAAAACCCTGCCCATATAAGGAGACAAAAGCAAAAAGAACAGATGATGGACGGAAATCCTGAAAAATGCAAACATTCACCTCCAGTCACAGATCTGGGTTTAATCCATCATTTTTTTGCTTCTCACTCCACCCCAGTTTGGACCCAGCCATAAGCAAATCAGTCTTGACCCTGCTCCTCATAGCAACAGTCCAGCCCAAACTGCCAAGCCAGGTCCTCCCTGGAACTGACACAAACATCCTGGGATAGGTTTCTTGGTATCAGACCTCATCACCCAGCCTAGCTTGAATCCGGTGGCACAGTGTGCAGGGGACTCACATCTGGGCATACCATTACCACTTAGGTGACAAAAGCAAAAAGAACAGATGATGGATAGAATGCTGAACAATGCAAACATTCACCCCTAGTCACAGATCTGTGTTTAATCCATTATTCTTTTGCTCACCATGTCACCCAAGTTTGAACCCAGGCATATACAAATCAGTCTTGACCTTGCTCCTCAGGGGAACAGTCCAGCACGAACTGCCAAGCCATGTCCTCCCTTGACTGGAAACAAGCATTATGGGACTGGTATCATGGTATCACCCCTGATCAAGCAGGCTAGCTTGAATCCATTGTCACAGTGAGCATGGGACCCACGTCTGGGCATACCCTTACCACTTAGGGCAACAAAAGCAAAAAGAACAGACGATGGAGGGAATGCTGAACAATGCAAACATTCACCCCCAGTCACAGATTTGGAATTCATTGATCATTTTTTTGCTTACTACGCCACCCCAGTTTGGACCCAACCATATGTAAATCAGTCTTGACCCTGCTCCTCAAAGGAACAAACCACCTCGAATTGTCAAGCAGGTCCTCCCTGGACCAGAAACAAGCATCTTACTACCGGTTTCGAGGTATCACCTCTCATCAGCCAGGCTAACCTGAATCTAGTGGCACAGTGAGCGCGGGACCCATGTCTGGGCGTACCATTCCCACTTAGGGAGACAAAAGCAAAAAGAACAGATGATAGACAGAATGCTGAACAATGCAAACATTCATCCCTAGACACAGATCTGGGTTTAATCCATCGTTTGTTTGCTCATCATGCCACCCTAGTTTGGACCCAGCCATATACAAATCAGTCTTGACACTGTCCTCATGGGAACAGTCCAGCCCAAACTGCCAAGCCAGGTCCTCCCTGGACTGGAAACAAGCATCCTGGGAACAGTTTCGAGGAATCATCCCTCGCACAGTGAGCACAGGACCCACATCTGGGCATAGACTTCCCACTTAGGGCGACAAAAGGAAAAAGAACAGATTATGGATGGAATACTGAACAATGTAAACATTCACCGCCAGTCACAGATATGGGTTTAATCCATTGTTTGTTTGCTCACCACGCCATCCCAGTTTGGACTCAGCCATTTGCAAATCAGTCTTGACCCTGCTCCTCATGGGAACAGTCCAGCCCGAACTGCCAAGCCAGGTCCTTCCTAGACCAGAAACAAGCATCCTAGGACCGGTTTTGGGGTATCAACCCTCATCAGCCAGGCTAGCTTGAGTCCGTTGGCACAATGAGCATGGGACCCACATCTTGGCATAACTGTCTCACTTAGGATGACAATAGCAAAAAGAACAGATGATGGACGGAATGCTGAACAGTGCAAACATTCACGCCCAGTCACAGATCTGGGTTTAATCCATTGCTTTTTTCACACCACGCCACCCCAGTTTGGACCCAGCCACATGCAAATCAGTCTTGACCCTGCTCCTCAGGGGAACAATCCAGCCTGAACTGCCAAGACAGGTCCTCCCTGGACCGGAAACAATCATACTAGGACTGGTTTTGGGGTTTCACCCCTCATCAGCCAGGCTAGCTTGAATCCAGTATACACTTTTTTGTATTCACCAGGGATGCCTCACTCACAGGTCAGGCATCTCGCCTAGCTTAGTAAAAATGCTTAACAATGCTCAGGACAGATGCAGGCAGTATTAGCTCAGCTTACGAGAAGCCAGTTTTCAAACTCTTCCCTGGTAGTGTGGGCATATTTTGTTTTTTTGGGAGTAAATTGGTGTTCCCCTGTTGGTGGTGCCCCTATGCGGAAGCTGAGTATTGCCTTGACATGGAGCTAGTCAGGGACTGTATCACAGACTGAGAAGGATAAATGCAGCTAAGAACAACAACAGAAAAAATAAACAGAGAACCATAAATGATGAAAATGACACGTATGGTAAGTGGAAAAATCGAAAGTAGGTCTCTAAATAGAAAAAGATGTACTTTTCTTGCTTCTATTTGTATTTGTTTTTCCTCTTACTCGTCTGCGTGATTGGAACAGGTGTGCTTAATGCACTTGCTGATGAACTGCCAGTAATGCATTCCAGGTCCTTTTTTCTTAAATGTCTTTATTAAGATTTAACAAAATAGTCATATAAACATTACAGTTTCAATGATTTCTACAGGATGCAGAGGAATCAGACAGTCAAATCGTACACTATTGCAAGTGTACACAAATCCATATCCCTTGCAGCTCTCTTGAACATAAGCTGTGCTGTACATCAATCAGTGTCCCCACTCTCCTCTGTGGCCTTACTATGTGTGTGATCACTGGTACGTTCTTCAATTCTGGTGATCATCCCGCCCCACTTCTCAAGGTCTTCCTCCACTTTTTCATCTTGCAGCAATCTTTTCTCCACACCTGCGGGGCTTGTAAGGCAACCCAATATATTGCTATTCTGCGCTTGGCCAGTACCAGACCACGCACCTGTAACGGCCCAAGATCCTCAGGAACAGTACCCTCCAGAGGCCCACCTTCCGGCAGCTCCGACTCTGATTACATAACGGCAGAGTAATAGGGTGGCGAGACGGGCCCAGGGAAATTAGGGTAGGTACACCAGGGAAGGAGATCTGAAAGAAAAAAAGGCAACCAACAAGAATGCAGGTGTATTGTCAGGCTCAGGCAAGACACTTATCACAGTTTAAAAGGCACATTTGTTGCATGTGCTTCCAAGGTTAAAGAATATCAGTAGCTATCTGCAGATTTCAAGGGATATCAAAACAATGCCTGAGTTAACACCTTTAAATCTCTATCATTTTATATCATTAGATATGCACCAATCTTTTAGGCATGAATTTCTTTGAGGTTGCATCATGACTTTCCATAGCAAAGTGAAACACACTGTGATATTTTACAATTAACTGAAATATGCCCCAATAAAACACAGGCGCCATTAAACATGAGTAAACAAAAGTCAAACACCCGACATAAGCACTGATAAGCATTCACTTGCACTGAGAACGTATGAGGCACATATCCCTCTCCATGATCATTGCCTTTCAACTGTTCAGCTCAATGCATGGGGCGCTAAACAGCAAATGAGAGCTGAATGCTAATGGGCACGAAAGCCTGTAACCAATTTGCAAGCCTTATCAACACATGCAAGAAGTGCAGTCCAAGAGTCAGTCTCCTTGCACACGCGGGTAGTGATAGCAACGTGTTACCAGACCGTAGTTCACCAAACTCGTTCCGCATGAAAAACACTTTCGGAGCCGAGTGCAACCGTCAGTGTCCTCCGAAGAGCCAGACCTTCCAGCCACTCAATAAACACCACGGGGGAGGTCGCAGAATGCTTCCCAAACAGTAACACCATGTCAAATTCAGGATACCAGAGTAGTAGATGCTTGCTCTGTGCCTCGGACGTCTCTATATACTGGCAGGTCCCGATTTCAGCGAGGATGACATCTCGCAAGAGTGACACTTCCTGGTCCTGGTATCACACAGCAGCCATCTTGGAATGGAGCCACGTCAATTCACAAGCATACGTTCATGCCAGCAGTTCCACCACTGATGGCCCCATTGAACATGGCTTTTCCCACATAGCTCTTTGTCCCTTGCTGCTAATGACAGCGTGGACAGGGTCAATCTGGGTCAGTTTTCTGGGCGCCAGATAGGTTTGGTGGATGCAGTTAAAATGAGGAAGCTTAAATCTAGCATTAGGCGATGCCAAGGAGTGCATCACATGACTGATATTACATTTTGCACTCCATCCGGGTATAAACCCAGTCTGATCTGAGTGTATAAGAGTACCCACTACCCTGTGCAGTCTGTTTGCTAGCACCTTACAGAGCAGTTTAATGTCCCTGTTAAGCATAGACAGCAATCTGTAGGAAGCCAGGTCAGTGGGATATCGGCCTGTCTTCGAGATCAACACCATCACTGTCTCCCGCATATTTTGAGGCAGCGTCCCCATCTCCCGTGCCTCGAGGTAAACTTCCATCAGGTGCTCGAGAAGTTTGATCGGCATTAAGTGGTACAGTTCGGTAGGGAAGCCATCTGATCCTGGGGTTTTCCCCCGTGCAGGGCTCAAGTGCCTCCTGCAGGTCCGCCAACTCCAGCCGTGCCTCTAGCTGTTGTTGCTGGGCCTCTGTCAGGCATCACAATCTAGCCTCTATAAGTTACTCTTCTAGTGTCTCCTCTACCACTGCAGGTGCCCCCACAAACCCAGCAAGGTACTGTGTACAAGTCCTATGTATTCTATTGGCATCTATAATGTCTTCTCCCGTATCCTCTCGTAGGCTAAGGATGTGCATCTGCGGGAGTTCCTACCGTAGCATGCATGCCAGCATCCTCCCCGCATTGTCTCCCTCTCAGAATAACCATTGCCGGTAGACTGTGTATGCGCATTTTTGCAGTTTACACCAAACCTATGAATTTCAGGTCTTTAGCCCAATAACTTGTGACAAATGTAATTATTATTTTAAGGAAATGCCTCTTTTTTGCATTATCACCCCAAAAGTTTTAGACTAATTCTGCTGATTTTCCAACTCTGAGAGTGCACTGTGTCCTGCCAACCAGGCCTCAGTGCCAGTGCTCTGACCCTTAAAATGTGTGTGTCTGATTAGTTCACCCACAACTGGCATAAGTTAACTTACTTATAAGTACCTAGTATATGAAACCACGTGTACCCAGGGCCTGTAAATTAAAGTGTTCCTCATGGACTGCAGCACTTATTGTGCCACCACGAGTGTGATGAGGTAAAATAAGACTACCAGCCTGCCATTGCTGCCTGGCAGAGCAGGTTTCGAACTGCTTACTCGACTTTGCCATTTAAAACAATGACAAAGTCCATATCTTCCTTTTTAATGTTTATAAGTCACCCCTAAGGCAGACCAATCAAGCCCTGAGGGAGGGTGCAATATATTAAAACATAGAACATGTGTTTTTAACATGACTTAACAGTAAAAACCCATAATTGTCATTTCTGCTGTAGAAAGGCTAGCAGCCCTATTGGCGATTACATGGTTACACAGTGACACTCTGACAAGTCAGCTGTGCTACTTCTGAATGGGACTACTAAAGTCGGTACTTCAGGGTATCAAAAGAATCATTGCATTAAACCCCACTTGATGCCCAAGTCAAATTTAATGTATTTTTTAAGTGAATGGCAACTTTATTAAGTTTATTCAAACAACAGGAGAGAGAGGGTGATACACACACTCTTAGTCCCCCTAGGGCTTTTGTAAGTAAACAACCAAAGAGTGTATACGACTAAAGAAAGGAGAGGAGAGCCAGCAGCATAAAATCACAAAACATTGTAAAAAGAACCCTCACTCACCAACCTAGTTGGTGACATGCTTCATCATTGGGTTCCCACCAGAGAGGCCGACTGCCTCCCTGGTGTGCTACAACGCCTGTTTTACAGCGGAGCAGGTTATATCGTGTGTAGTGAAGGAGTGCAATAATAGTGAGTGCAAAATAGGGGATGTGATTTTAAAAATGCCTTGATTTTATCCCAAAAACTTTATTGATGGAAAATCCGGCACAGATAAAAGAAGGTATATAACTGCGAATTAATTATACCAGTTATATCCTACGGTGAAAAATAATGATGGTCAACATGTTTCTGCCTTTTAAATAATTCACCAGGCATTCATCAGGACCAAACCACCCCGGCGGTGTGCACGCGCTAAGGCGCACCCTAACCGTTGGTGGGAACAAAAAGACTCACGGTTTTGTGGACAAGTGTTCAGTAATTCTGAAAACTACGTAATTCTGAAAGGAATAAACAAAATCATACATGACAATACAACACATAAACTATACATATACAATACATGAACTGGTATAGTGCTGTAATGTGCCCAACAGTGATTATAATCATGCTGCTTCTTGGTGCTCTTTCAGTAACAACAGGCTATATGAATAGTCATCATTTTTCAAGTGGTCCATGCATATTTTATTACATGTGGATCGTAAAATACGTGACACACCTACACCATACAATATTGTACGCACCCACTCACTCACCCAGTCAAGGCTTATGCATCCACTCACAGAGCCACCAAGTCACTCGCCCTCCCAGTCACAGACCCGCTCAGACACTCATGCATGCACCCATTCACTCACCCACTCAAAGAGTTATGCTCTCACTCACGGATCCACTCAGACACTCACACAGCCACTCATAGACTCACTCAGAGACTTATACACCCAGTCAGTTACATACTCGGAGACTCATGTACCCACTCACAGTCGCACTCAGAGACCCACACACCCACTGACAGAACCACTCAGACACTCATGCTGCCAGTCATAGACCCACTGTAAGACTCATGCACTCACTCACAGACACACTCAGATGCTCATGCACTAACTCACTCACCCACTCAGACACCAACTTAGACACTCATTTATCCACTCACAGATCTAGTCAGACAGTAATATGCTTACTTACAAATGCACAAAGGCACTCATGCACCTACTCACAGATTGAGTGAGAGACTTATGCAACCAATCACAGACCCATTATGACACTGATGCATCCACTCATAGATGTACTGAGGCAGTCAAGCATTTCGTTACAGAAGCATTAAAAGATTGATGCACCATCTCACAGATCCCCTCAAATACTTATACAGTGAATGAGAGACTTAGGGCCCGATTACGATGTCGTTCGGAAAGGCTCTGAATGGGATACGGTATTGCAGAATCTGATTTGGAACCCTTGTTTCCGAACAAATCGTACACATTTCCCAACAGCCGATTATGATGCTCGGACACCGTTCAGGCAGCCTGAATCAGTTCCGAAAGGCATTCGGACAGCCCGAGTCTTTCGGAGCCGAACTGTACAGCTCTATCGACACGGTTTCCAGATGAGCGATTACGATGACTGATTTGGACAGCCGTTCTGACTCGGTCTGCCCGACACAAAATGGCTGTCGGAATCTGTCTCTGATTGGGGCCCGTGGGGGTACCCAAGGGACCCCTCTTCCCAACCATGCACCATGCAGGCACCATGGGGTGCCCGCCACAGTGTACAAGGTTTTCCCCAACCACCCCTTTTTTCAATGGGAGCCTGTGTTCTCGTTCGGAACACAGGCTCCCATTGAAGTCAATGTGAGTCCGACCGAACAATGTTGGGAAGCATCGTAATTGGTCGTTTGGACTCGCAGGACCCAATTCGTTCGGAAACGATCCTGAGACCGATTCGTTTGGAACAGTTTCCAAACGACATCGTAATCAGCCCCTTAGTGTTGAAGTGATGCATGCAGTCATGGAGTACACTGAAAAGTTATGCACTGTGTTATAGAGATATTAAGGGATTTGTACATGCTATTATATAGTTGTTTAGATAGTAATGTGTCTAGTGTGTTGTTTATATATATTTTGCAGTTATAAGTTTTGAATGTGGTGGTGGTGGCTATTGAATGTCTGCATTTGTTTTGTCATTTTGTGACGTATTCCCGGTGGCCGCGGCTACTGATATCATTGCAACGCCCGGTGTCACCGAGAAAATGGGAAATAGTCTTTGAAGACAAGTTTTCTGGAAACTCACTACAAAAATTTGAGTTTGAAAAGTACACTAATAAAGCTCTACTGTTAAATATACTCTAGAATATGTCTATATATATGTTTTATTTACATTTTGCACAAACCACGCGTACTTCACGACTACTGACATCACCGCGACAACATCGATAGTTGCGAATATAATTGTATTTGTAAAAGTGGTTTTCTCCAAAATTGATCATAGAAAGAAAAGTTAAAACAATATCTTAGTAAATATTTAGACGTAAACTTTATTTGAAAAATATCTTTAACTTTATTTTTCAGTATGTGAAATACATTTACTGATCACAGATTCTCCACAGTAGATGCAACAATGTTACGCTCAAAAAATTGATAAACATGTACTTTCTGATAAACATATACCAAATCAAAAAATGAGTGGAATATAATATAAAGATAATAAACAATATCCAATTATAGAAAGAAAATACAAAAAATGTACAGGTTCACTTAAAAAAAATGGACGTTACAATTAAGAAATAGAATTTAAAAAAACCTACGGTTACAGGGACATTATATTCAGGAATTAGCATTTAAAAAACCTTAGAAATTCATTGAAAAAACCAAAGGTTATAGGGATGTTATAGTAAGAAAAAAGAATTTTTTAAAAACCTTAGAAATTCACTGAAAAAACCAAAGGTTACAGGGCCATTATTGTTAGGCTGACATTTCACTCATACGAAAGCACAGAAATTCAGCAGTTATAGTTAGCTGAGCTATCTATAACTTGCGCTCCTGCAATGCACTGCTTATCACCTCACATATTACGTCACTCATGACATAGCCAGTGACATCTCAAAAATGTACTATTCCCTCTCTAGTCAGTGCAACAGTAAAGAGAGAGTAGTTCACTTGAAACAAATAACATATTTCAACAACTCTTTTAAATAACAAAAAATAAAATTATTTAAATTAAAAAATTATGGGCCCGATTCACAGAACTAACTTAAGACAAAATCCTAAACTTACTACCATTTTGGTATTCACAGAAGGCACTTACTCATTTTGGTATTCTCAGAAGGCACGTACTTACTCATTTTGAGTAACTTACTCATTTTGAGTAAGTTATGAGTAAGTTACTCATTTTGGTATACACAGAAGGCACTTACTCATCAATGAGTAAGTGCCTTCTGTGAATACCGAAATGAGTAAGTGCCTTCTGTGAATACCAAAATGGTAGTAAGTTTAGGATTTTGTCTTAAGTTAGTTCTGTGAATCGGGCCCTATATGTATAAATTTTAACAAAATTAAACAAATTGCATAATTATTACAATGTTTAATAATTATTACCAATTAATACAAATAATATTGTCTTTAAAATACCACAATATATTCTCACAATCATAACAACCAACAAATAAAATGTAATTAAAATTATAAAGCATAACACAATTAACATATAACTGAATAAATAACAGTTTCTAATAAATTAATGATTTAAAATGTATTATTACTTAAAGAACTTCCCACACAATGGGGCCGATTCCGATTCGGGCCGGAAATCTCTCCGACCGAGCCGGACTCGGAGAGATTTCCGACCGAATCGGACCCTAGCAGTCCGACCGAACGAGTACGATGCGCACGTATGCTATCGGACTCCCATTGAAGTCAATGGGAGCCAGTCGTACGACGCGTACACGGGCTCCCATTGACTCAATGGGCACGACGCGAACAAGGGCGCCCCCTACAGCGTGTTCGCGTCGATGCGGGTCGCACCGTACATGCACGTGTAGGGGGGACCCATGGCTCCCCCCTGTGTGCGACTCGCGTGCCTACGCTTCCAGGGGGGTCCGACACGGACCCCCAATGTGCGGCTCCAACATCTCCTTGGAGCCGGACTGCGCGAGTCGGTCGGAGCGGTCGAGGTGCGCATCGTACTTACCCGGCCGGGGAACGTCTCCATTGCGCGGTGCGAGTCGTCCCCGTGCGAGTCGGTCGGAGCGGTCGGGTCCTGCGAACGAGTCGGTCGGAGATTTCGCGAGCGCACGCATCGTACTCGCTCGCCCGGACGCACGTACGATTCGGTCGGGAAATAGGGCTCCGAATCGGATCCGGTAAAGCCGAATCCGATTCGGAGCCCTACCGGCCGAGATCGGAATCGGCCCCTATATCTCTACAAACTAAACAACACATACCTAAACTATATCTTAACAAGTAGAATAATTTCACAATTTACATAATTATAAATTGAATAATTAAAAAAAATAATTACCAATAAATGATTTCTTAATTAACATCCCACCCTGTACCCCTAAAACCCCAACAATCCACACCTAAAGTATATCTAAACAATTATAATAGTTACACAATTTTGTTTTTTAAAAATCTTTATTTACCATTTTCATGTAAAATCACAACAATATGATACATGTTCTCAATGCAGCGATATATTAGGCACAGTTCAATGTATAACTCTTGACTTAAAAATCACAATAAACACATTTCACCAGTGGCAGCTAGCATTTGGATTGCCTTGGTTCTAAGCACCACTCTCCCTTGTGATGAACCTCGTACATTTCAAAAACAGTATGACAGATACCATTAGCTAGTCTGGGCATGAGGGTCAACCTACTCCGGTGGGATCTATCTCAGCAGGCGGCTGCGAAGGTGTAGCTGATTCGACCTCTAGCAGGTAATTCTTCAAAGGGCTCCATATGTCCTTGGGCCTGGATGTCACAGGTAGGGTAGTCACAAACAAGTCATAATTTGTGTTACAATAAATAAGGCTATTTAGCCACACCTTTGTGGTGGGAATGACATTATTACCCCAGTGAAGAGCTATTTCCCGTTTGGCGAGCAGTAACGCAATAGAAGTGAAGCGGCGCAACTGTTTTGGGATGTTACGGACATACCCCAGTAGGGCCACCTCCGGCGTTGGATGGAGGTCAAGGCGAGTCATAAGTGAAAGGATTGTGTAAACTGCTCTCCAATACCCTCCTATTTTCACACAATTCCAGGTCATGTGTGCAAAGTCTGCATGATGCGCCCCACATTTGAGGCACGTATGCGGCCGAGAGGGGTCTATTGAGTTAAGCTTAGCAGGGGACATGGATGCCCTCCATAGGTACTTGAAGTGGATCAGCTTGTGCTGACTATTCAGGGAAGCTTCCTTAGTTTGGGTACAGCAGTAGGACCAATGAGAGTCCTCTATAGGGTGTCCCAGGTCTCATTCCCAGATCTCCCGGACTTTGGCATCTCTGGTGGGAATTAATGTCATACAGGCTTTGTACAACTTTGAAATTAGATGGTCCGCCCCTGTGTTGGTGATCAACATTGTCAGTGGTGAATATGATTCCAGCTCCAGAGGGAACTCACCGATTTGTGCCCTTAGCGCACTACGAAGCCTACTGAGAATGAAGTGGTCCATAAAGGATGCTTCACTGAACCTCCCGTCCTCCGAGCTATGAAAAACATGCCCACCCGGAAATAAATCCCCACTTGTATCTAAGGAGTATGAAGTAAGTGTGCGCTGTACCAGCTTTTCTTCCGTGATAGCGAACCATGGATTGTTGACTATCTGCAGTGCACAGGAGTATAATGTGTGACCACCGGTCACTTGCGCTAGCTTCTTCCAAGCTCAGCAAGTGGTGGACACGGTCTGCACATCCCGGGGGTCCCTGGGAAATCCCTTAGGCAAAATAGTTTTAAGCAGAGTAGGATGCACCAGGTCAGCTTCAAGTTTGGAGTAAGGGATGCGTGCATCGGGATGGTACCAGGAGTGTACAAAGCTGCATTGTGCCACTATGTAATAAATCTGAAAATTTGGGACCCCCAGACCTCCCTTTCATATGGCAGGGTTAGAGTGTCCCAACTGACTCTTGCCCTTTTACCGCCCCATGTCAGTCTGATAAGATGTGAGCGAAGCGTTCGAAAAAAGCTGTTGGGTAGCGGAATGGGTATGTTCTGAAATAAATACAAGAATTTGGGGAGCACAACCATTTTAAATGATTGCTACTCTCCCAGCTAGCGAGAGCCTTATCCAACGTTAAACTTGCTGCTCTAACGCATGCATTTCAGGACCGTAATTTAGCCGAACAATCTGCTCCGCCTCTATATGAATGTTTATCCCCAAATACTTAGTGATAGTTACACAATTTACATAATTAATTATCAATTAAACAGTTAACTAATATTTCATTAATTATATTTAGTTAACTTCCCAGCCTTTACCCCTACAAACCCAACAACCCGCACCTGATATATAACTTAAAAAATATCAAAATTACACAATTTACATAATTACTTATCAATGAAATAATTATTATTAGTTTTTAATTAATTATAATTAATTAACTTCCCACCCTTTACCCCTACAAACCCCACAACCTGCTACAACACTAAAAATTACAATAAAAATGTAAATTAAATTTAAAAACAACAAAAAAATATATGAACTATATTAAAAAACATTAACAATAATTATGCAATTTATAACATATACAACATAAATTTAAAATTAAACTAATTACACAACTTACATAATTAATTATCAATTAAATAATTAATAATAATTAAACATTAATTATTAAAGAATTATAATTAATTTACATCCCTCCCTCTATCTCTACAAACCCCACAACCTGCACCTAAAACTTAATTTAAAAAATTAATTATTTACACAATGTACATAATAAATTATCAGTTAAATGAATACAAAATAATTATTAATTAATTATAAATAATTTACTTCCCATCTTGTACAGCTACAAACCCCACAACCTGCAACGACACTAAAAATGCCAATAAACAATTAAATTATATTTAAAAACAACTAAAAATGTACGAACTATATTAAAAAACATTAACAATAATTATACAAACAATTTATAACATATACAATTTAAACATACTAAAATACATAAAAAGAATCAAAAAATGATGTTACTAACAATGATATTTGTGTAAAGGATATTAACAATATAGATATTTTTAACATCGATATTAACAACATAGACTATTTTGTAAACAATATTAATAACAGATATTTTTGACATCAATATTTCTTACCGTAGAAAATCGATTTTCTTGTCAATGATATTCCTGCATCACTATATTTGTGTATCACAATATTAAAAATTCGATATTTCTGCATCTCAATATTTTTTACTCGATATTTTGTCTGCATACCTTTGCTAACTGTAGTAGTTGCCAATGCTTGTTTGCTATCTGAGTGAAAAGCAATGATTTACGATTTTCTTAATAATTTATATCTCCGGAACCTTCTGATGGAGTTTGTTCAATTCAGTGTGTATAAATTCAGAAAAATAAGATCTATATTTATGAATTGTTGTTGGATATTCTTTGTGTCATGTTTCATTTTTATTCTAGAGAACTTGGATGTTTTTAAATATTCACATAATGAGTCTTCAACATTTGAGCCATTTCATCAATTCTTCTTTGCACCGTATTATTTCTCAAAGGAATTTTCTTGATAATATCAGATGCTGGTTTGTGTAACGTAGGGGGTCATTACGATGGTGGGCGGACTAGAGTCCGCCCGCCATCGTAGTGGGGATTGGGAGCACCCGCCATGCATGCGGCGGTCCCGCACTCCAATTTAGGATGCGACCGCCACCATGGCGGTCGCATCTTGCAATTGAACATTGCGGCGAGTGCTGCTGACTGCAGCACCCGCCGCAATGTCAAAAATGCAGGTTGTGCATTTCACTGCACTACGTGGCAGGCACCACATGGTGCCTGCCACTTAGTTCAGTGAAATGTAGGGGGGTACCATGGGTACCCCCCCAGTGAACCCACACCTCCCCCCAACACAAGGGGGGCCCGCAACGGGCCCCCGAAACCAATCCCCGCCTGCCTTTCCATGGCGGTTTCGCGATTTAGCAATCAGTAACAAAATGTTGTAAGAAGCACACAACCCATCGTCATCTGGTGTGAATGCTGTTGAAAAGAGTTTTGCCGATGTCGGTTGTTTCAAAAATGTTTCTTTAAGTGCTTGAAAATAAGATAAATCTGTATCTTTTTTATCAGCATGAACTTTTGTCAAATGTTCTTGAGGTCTTGAAGGCTTCATAGCTTCATTTGATAAAACTTTTTGGCAAATCAGGCACATTGGTAATGTATTGATTACAGGCAACAGAATAAAGCCATAGTTCCAATATTCAATACTATATCATCTACATTTTTTCCTAGGTTCAGCCATGATATTATCTTTAAAAAAAAAGAATATATATAAAAAAAAATTTGCAATAGTGACTAGCTCCCACGACATCAGGTATAGTAAACAGTGTTTTTTGTGTAAGACGGCAAAAGACAAACAAACTAAAATACTAATGAAACTAATAAACTGGGTTTTGTTTTTTGCTCAGCATTAGATATTGCCTGAAAAAAAATGACTGACATTCCCGAAAACCATAGTTCCTACTAGACGTGAACTTTATTTCTTTCCAAGGAACCTATACCAAATTTTCAATTGTTTTACAGAATGATTCAATGAAATTTTTACGCAAAATCGGTCACTTTTCAACCTTAATTCAGCTGATACAAACTCAAATTACAATGATTCTGAAACTCACAAATTGTGTCCAGTTTGCTGATTTACACTAGGAATGTAGGTGAGTTTGAGTTAGAACGAATAGTAATAGGGGGCGGGGTTTGCACAGACGCATTTCTTTGAATTACCAATCATTTCACTCAGTTTGCTGAAATTTCATGTCAAGGCATGATGTGGGCATGACCTTTGACACTGTGACGTATTGTTTGCTACTCTTGGCTATTCAAGTTTGAGAATTTTGCTGATCTACTTGTGTCTATCTAATAATTTTTGTACTTTGTTGCGACAGTGACATATTTCTTTAGTGCAATTGGTGTTAAGTGTTTACAATAGTGACCAGTGGCGGTTGGTAGGGAATGGTGGTGAGGGTATGGGGGCGTGGAGGAGGGGGTTTAGAAAAAGAAAGACTTACCTTGTTGCTGCCGGTCACCAGCCACCGCCTCTCCTCCGATGCAGGATCAGAATGCACCTAGGCTCCCAGACTCCCATAGCCAATCACGACGCTCCCTTACAGCAGTGCTGTGATTGGTCTGAGCACCATGGTTTGGCACTCAGGTGGAGACTATGAGCCTGGGCATGTTCTCCACCCAGGCTGTACAATACAGCCAGTGAAGAACATGCCAAGTGCGCATGACGGCCGGCCAAACTGTCATGCACACTTAAGGTGCAGCAGCAACAACTCCTCCTCCTTCTCCCAGGCTGTGACAAGCCCAGCCCCGCTCCGCCCCAACCTGGTGCTCGCTACAATGTGAAAACGTTCATTTTTTTTCTAAACTAAAAAGCATTTTATTTTAAGCACAGATACTAGAATGTTTACAAATAAGTAATATAATATGCTGTTTTTGGGAATGTCAGTCGTTTTGTTACACACAGTATATGTATTTGATATTAAAGTGACAAATATCAAACTAAATGTATCAAGAAATCATTATTTAAAAAATACATCAATGTGCAATTAAAAATCAGTTAAAAGTTTTAATTTAGTTTGCCCTTATTTAAAGAATTGTGCCTTATTAACACACGCCTTATTTACCAATTAACACAGATGGTCCAAGAGATAGAAATAAATGTTAATGGTTAACAGTTTTTTACGATTTCATTCCCCTGTTTTCGTTAATATTGGAAAAAGAAATATGACAAATATATTGACTGTACACTTCAAATAGTATTGTAATGACACAAGCCTGCTACGATTTTATTATTAGTAAGCACTAGACTAGAAGATTCAGAAACGTACCATAGATATGTAAGAAAATGTGTAAAAATACTCACATCTAAATTTGCTTTTGTATGTGATCGGTAATCTGTAAAGATCGAAGGTATCGAATATGAATAAAAATTTTAAAATTCCTATTTGCATTAGCAGTATTGTTAACTGTGTGTTACACAATTCAGAAACAATCTAAATTAGATTTCATACCTGTCGCCTATTTATAGTATCGCATTTAAGAAGGGTGACAGGAACCAACCTTGCAACTATGGGCCCATTAGCCTCATCGATTCTATCCAAAAAGTGTTTTGTCGTGCCCTCTTAGCCAAGATCCAGGAGTGGATAAGCGACAACAACATTTTAACATCATACCAAGCTGGCTCTAGACAGAAGACAGGCACAATTGATCAAGTGTTTCGTTTTCTTCTTTTATTTTGGAAAACCATTGTCATTGGTAAAGAAAGCTTGTATGTTGTCTTTATTGATTTAAAGTCAGCTTTTGATTTGCTTCCAAGATGCAAGCTATGGAATGTGCTGCAAGAAATGGGGATGCCCAAGGAGATACTATCTTTAATCATTCATCTCCATGAGGCTAATTTTGCTAGAGTGCTTTGGGGGGACCAAGGCCAGCTCACTGACCCAAATAACTTCAACAGGGGAGTTCGCCAAGAGTGCATGTTGGCACCAACTCTCTTTTCCCTTTATCTTAACAATGTAGTCAAATTCTTGTCTCTCTAGCCTGCAGATGCTCCCATGCTATGGGGAGAAAACATTGTGACTCTATTATTTGCAGTCGATACCCTGCTAGTGTCTAAAATACCAGGGGGTTTCAGACTCTATTTAATCGGTTCAAGGATCTCTGCAATTTGCGTGGCCTTGAGATCAAAATGTCGAAGACTAAATATATGGTGATAAATCCCCAAAAGTCCTATAGTGGGAGGCCGTCCCTAGGTGGGATTCTACTAGAGAGGGTAAATACCTTTGATTATCTGGGTATTAAATGATCTGACAATATTTCATGGAAACAACACGTGACTAAGATGTCCTTGAAGCACAAGCAAATTGTTGGTGCGCTTTTGAAGGAACATCGTATATCGACCAGTAAACCAGTTGTAGCTGCTCTTCAGATTTACAATTTGAAAGCTGTAAACACCGCCCTTTATAGGGCTGACCTGTGGGGGTTCACTAAAATAAACGATCTGTCTAGAACTGAACATACGTTTTTGAGAAGTATGGTTCTTTGGCCCCCGAGCACCCCACTGCTCCCATTAAAACTGGACATGGGCAGGAAATCCATTGCCGATAAGGCCAAGATACATCCCTTGTTATTCTGGAGGAGAATTAGGTCTTCACCTGAACTGCTCCCCTATGCCAATGCGCTAATGGAGGTTAGTACTTTAGTACTTGAGATACATTTAATAAGATAGCTTGGATAAGCAATGTAAAGAATGACATTGGGTTGTGAGGAACTTGGGCATCTCTATTCCTGCCTCATTTCCCTCCAAAGATCTGGTGAAATCACATTACTGGGAGTGGATGGCACAAACATAGATTAACAGTTCAGTCTGTGGGAAGCTTACCAGTGAGTTCTTGGATTTCAAATCGGCTAGCATACTGGAACACTATCTAGATTTCATCCAGGTACTGAACGATAGGAAGCTTTACATCCAGTTTAGGATTGGCACCCTCCCTTTGAACATCTTTACCAGTGGTTGGCACCACAACCTGCCACCTTATTTATGCTATGGTTGCAACATTGCTACTGAATCTGTTGCCATACAGTCTTTGCCTGTCCAGCATATGTGCTTCCTAGAGCCAAGTGAATTAAACCATTTGAAAGCTGCTGGGTACATGCAACCATCAATCAGCTTTACGAATATTAAAATCAGACACTAGACCTTATTTGCTTGTGCTGTTGCTAAATTTCTCGGACATATGTGGGGCATTAGGAGGAAAACCCAAAAGTTTTAATGTACTAATTTTTAATTGCAGTTGGTAATTGCATGTATACAGTTTTTCTCATCTTCTAGCTAGTACTTGACAAATTTGTTTTATCGTAGCTGGAATTTTAGAATTATTTTCATTGACTTGTATTAAAGAATTTAACTATATGAGACATGAGAGCAAGAGTCTAATGCACTTTGAGCACTGTACATGTGTTACTTATTTATTTATTAGTTATAGCTTTTAATTTTTGCTTTGCTAAACGATGATGCAGAAACCTTTACAGCATGAATGTCGAAATAAAGTTATTAAATAAAATAAATAAAGTATTGTATTGTAAACAAGTCATGATTACACGCACATATTCCTGCTGATGCATGCTGGACTTCCTGACAATGCGCGACACGCTCACCTGCCAACACTTGCTTGTTAAGACCTGTCGGCGGACTTGACTGCCCATCGGTACCGTTACTTGCATTTTGTTTGTTTATTTACACTCCTCCACTGTGAGCAGCAAAGGAGATTTTCAACCATAATGAATCAACTGTTCCACCACTTAATCCTCACAAGGGCAAGGCTGTGTGCAAAATGGATCCTCTTTAGATCACTTCAGGAATATCAAACACATTTTCATATCATCAGTACCTAGTTTGACACAGTTACCCAGAAGTCTCAAGTCCCTGTTACTCAGTCCCTTCACCTTTCATGCCAGCGAGGAGGACGTATTTTCTCCTCTGATAAAGATGCTCAAATTTTGATGATATATCTGATGCCATGTCAGATGAGGGCTCAAATGAGCCCTGCAATTGGAGACCTGTGGAGACGAGCTGGAGAAAGTGGAGCAGATCACTATTTATTAGCATATTTTCCATGAACCAGGTGTCGGAGTTCAAGGAGCTTCTGCCTGGCCTGTTAGCCTTGTGGTGCTTCTCAGGATTTTCAGATCTTGAAAGGCTGAGTCTGATCAGCCCTATTTCCTAGGACATAGTTCTGCACATGCTTTAGTAAGCATAGAAGCAGGACCCAACTCTGGAGGGTAGGGGAATGAGATTGAGAGAGCGAATATATAGCTGGAGAGTTAGTCTCATCTGGTATATGTATCTTCCACTTCAGGGATTTGTGATAGTGTTCTTACAGGTTAACTTGAATTGTGTAGGTGCAAAAAGCAAACAAATATTTACTATGGTTCACAGTCAGAAGCAATGTAATGACATAGGTGATTTTAGTTGTTATGCTTACTGGTTTTAAGAATGGTAGAGCACTGTGAACCTTAACCAATGATGAGGAAGCTGTCATCAGAAATAGCAAACTCCAGCTTGAAAGTAATCCTGTAAGAAGCACAACAGGAAGCAAGGGATAAATAAAGGAAACCAAGCTAAATCATAATCCATAATCTATAAACAGGTAAAAGTACAGACAATAAAAGGAACCAAGGGGACTGAACAAGAAGCAAAAGAACAAACACGAATACCGGGTACTATGGTGAAAAAAACTACAGTGACAGTGAAGAAGCCACTACAACATTAAAAGTTGTGAGGCACCTTCCCTGGGGAAGTGAACAATTAAAATCAGTCCTGTCACTCAGGCCTGGAAATCACACCCATTGATCTTTCCAGGCTAGTAGACCTTGTGCCCCAGCTGCCACAGGCCAGTATGACACAGTCTCATAGAGATTCTTGTGCCCATTCTGTTGTGTCTTTTTCCCACAGCAAGTCCCAGTCTCCACATACCCTTCTTATTCCTGACATTGGCTTTGATACTATATGTAGCCAGGGGCAGGCTGGTTGAGGCTACCGGGGGTCAGAATTACTATTTATCTGGATGGCATGAGTTTTTAGGGCCCAGGAATGGGAGTTGTTGTTTTAACAGGTGCATGTGACAGTGACCCCCACGATAGCTTGCAGTGTCTGATCAACCACGGGAAGAAAGATCTAGTTTCTAATCAGATCAAGGAAATTGTGGCTTTGTGGTGAACTCAGTGGTGGTAACTCTTTAACTGTCCTTGGCCAATATATCAGCCATGAACAGGGAGTTGTGAGCTGGCAAACAAGATCACACCTATGGTCCTGACCATGACAGTTGGACTTTCAGCCTCATTTATTCACATTATATTTCTGCAATTGTTACAGTACCAAGCCTGTCAGAGCCTGAAGATAATGCATCTCATGAAATGTGTCTCATATGCCAAGTTGCTGAGTCAGATGAGACCAGGATTGAGATTGAGTAGTGGTTGAATGCCATGAAGGCCTTTAACAGGAGGGCTACTTTTAGCTCATATCCAGAAAAACTGGCCAAGACTAAAGCCACCAGGCTAGGTTACAGGAGTTATTGCAGAGGTGTGTCTAAAATCAGAAAAATGTCAGGAGACAAATTGCAACTGAACATCAACTATGTGAAGTGCTGGTGGAAATGTTTCCATTCATTTGCTTGACAAAGGACAAAGTAATACAATGTGTGCTTCTGAGACAACACATAGGCAGTTAGGTACATCAACCACCGATGAGCTAGAGAACCAGGATGTTGGTTAAAACAATTAACACATTTGAAACAGCCTGATTAACAGAAAAACATTTGAAACAGCCTGATTAATAGAAATAACAGAGGCCTGTCTCACTGCTCCAAGCGTCTGCATACTACTAATGAGTGATACTGTTTCTAATATATGTGATCTGAGTGGCACTGTGACTGTATCAGTGTGGGCGTGGGTGTCTGAGAGGCTGTATGGGTGTGTGAGTGGCTATATGGGTAAATAAGTGGGTGTGTGAGTAGCTTTATGGGTGAGTGGGTGACTGTGTGAGTGGCTGTATGGGTGGGTAAGTGTGTGTGTGAGTGGCTGTATCAGTGACTGTGGTGGCTGTGTGAGTGGCTTTATGGGTAAGTGACTGGATGTGTAAGTGCTTGTATGGGTAAGTGAGTGGCTGTTTTACTGGGTGTATGGATAGGTGAGTGGGTGTGTGAGTGGCTGTCTTGCACAGTAAGTATTTGTGTGAGTGATTATATAGATGAGTGAGTGGGTTCATGCATGATTGTATTGATGTATGAATGAGTATGTAAGTAGTTTTGTGGATGAGTGAATGGATGTATGAGTGGCTATATGGGTGAGTGAGTAGATCTGTTTGCAGCTGTAAGGGCGACTGAGTGGCTGTGTGGGTTTCTGAATGGGTATGTGAGTGGTTGTATGGGTATGTGAGTGAGTGTGTGAGCAGCTGTATGGGTCTGTGAGTGGGTATATGAGTGATTCTGTGGGTGTGTTAGAGGCTGTATGGGTCTGTGAGTGGCTGTGTGAGTGGCCGTATGGGTGAGTGAGTGGTTGTGTGAGTGGCTGTATGAGTGAGTGAGTGTGTGTCAGTAGTTATATGAGTCTGTGAATGGGTATGTGAGCGATTGTATGGGTGTATGAGAGGCTGTATGGGGGTGTGATTGAGTGTGTGAGGGGTTCTGTGGATTATGTTATCAGTGATGTCATTTGAGATGTCACCAATGATGTCATCAGTGATGTCACTGACTATGTCATGAGTGATGTAATATTTGAGGTCATAAGCAGTGCATTGCAGGGTCATAAGTTACAGTTAGACCAGAAAATTATGACTGCTGAATTTCACTGGTTTGGTACGAGTGAAATCTGAGCTGAACTATAATGTCCCTGTAACCTTTGTTTTTTTCAGTGAATTTCTACATTTTTTTAAATTCTATTTCCTAACTATAACGTCCCTTTAACCTTTAGTTTTGTCTGTGAATTTCAACATTTTTTTAGATGTTATTTCCCAACTGTAACCTGTAACCTTTGAGAGTGGTTGTGTGAGTGGCTGCATAGGCAGGTGAGTGTGTGTGTGAGTGACTGTATGGATCTCTGAGTGGGTGTGTGAGTGGGTTTGTGGGTGTGTGAGTGGCTGTATGGGTCTGTGCATGGGTATGTGAGCAATTGTGTGGGTGTATGAGAGGCTGTATGGGGGTGTGATTGGGTGTGTGAGGGGTTCTGTGTATTATGTTATCAGTGATGTCATTTGAGAGGTCACCAATGATGTCATCAGTGATGTCACTGACTATGTCATGAGTGATGTAATATTTGAGGTCATAAGCAGTGCATTGCAGGGTCATAAGTTACAGTTAGACCAGAAAACTATGACTGCTGAATTTCACTGGTTTAGTACGAGTGAAATCTGAGCTGAACTATAATGTACCTGTATCCTTTGTTTTTTTCAGTGAATTTCAAAAATTTTTAAAATTCTATTTCCTAACTATAACGTCCCTTTAACCTTTAGTTTTGTCTGTGAATTTCAACATTTTTTTAGATGTTATTTCCCAACTGTAACCTGTAACCTTTGAGAGTGGGTGTGTGAGTGGCTGCATAGGGATGTGAGTGTGTGTGTGAGTGACTGTATGGATCTCTGAGTGGGTATGTGAGTGGGTGTGTGAGTGGCTGTATGGGTCTGTGAATGGGTGTGAGAGTGACGGTATGGGTGTGTACATGACTGTGTAAGTGGGTGTAGGAGTGCCTGTGTGAATCTGTAATTGGGTGCGTGAGTCTCTGAATGGGTGACTGAGTGGGTGCATGAGTGTTTGAGTGGGTCTATGAGTGGTTGTGTGAGTCTCTGAGTGGGTGAGTGAGTGGGTCAGTCAGTGGGTGTGTGAGTCTCTGAGTGGAACTGTAAGTGGATGCATGAGTCTATGAATGGGTCTGTGACTAGGTGCATTAGTTTTGGAGTGGGTCTGTGAGTGGGTGTGTTAGTGTCTGGGTGGGTGTGTGAGTGGGTGGGTAGATGAGTCTCTGAGTGGGTCTGTGGGTGGGTGTGTTAGTGTCTGGGTGGGTGTGTGAGGGAGTGGATGAGTCTCTGAGTGGGTCTGTGAGTGGGTGCTTAAGTCTCTGAGTGGAACTGTGAGTGGGCATATGGCTCTGAGTGGGACTGTGACTTGGTGTATGAGTGTTTGAGTGGGGTCTGTGAGGGGCTGCGTGAGTGTCTGAATGGGTATGTAAGTGGGTGTGTGACTCTCTGAGTAGGTCTGTGAGTGGGTACATGAGTTTGTGAGTGGGTCTGTGAGTGGATGCATAAGTCTCTGAGTGGCACTATGTAGGAAGCTGGCTCTCTATATAGTGTACTAAAATGAAGTACACTGTGTCCAGTGAGTCCCTTATTGGTTCACAGAGGCAAAAGTAGAGAATACCAGCACTCTACTTCTGGTAGTGTGGGTGAGCACTTAAGCTTATCAGAGGGTAGTGCTAAGCATTTGTTCTACTCACAGAGGCAATAAATCAGACACACGCTCAAGAATAAATCTTAGACCAATTTATAAAAATAGCATCAATTTTTATGTAGTTTTTAAGACCAAGAAGTTTGATTAGAGTAAGTACTTTTAAAATTTACAATTTGTCAGAGTTGGCAAAATATATCATTTTTGTGCACAATTACACACCATTGAAGTCAATGGAGAAAAGTAGAAAAATTAATATAAAATCAGGCAATGCTTTCACGAAGTTCACCTTCTCATTTTGGGTCGATAGCAGGACCACATCCAATGTTCCAACAGCAGAAGATCAGGCGCATCCTGGATTCAGCCAGGGGAAGGGTGCAGAGGTTGTTGGTAGCTAGTGCGCGACGCCAAAGGGGTCCACTTGAAAAGACACTGCACAGGAGGACTGAAAGGTAAGTCTGGGGGGTCCCACTCAAGGGAGGAGGCTGCAAGGATCTCAGGACCATGGAAGCACAGCTGGATCATCATTACCGGGGATGGTCTGGCCGGGTGCAGAGCAGATAGGTCAGCCGGGCACCATGCGTTGAGTGGTCCTCGCAGTTAGGAGCAGCCAACTTTGAGAGGTGACTCTGGGTCAGCTGGGCCACTCGATGGTGGGTCTCAGGGGTTTCATCATCCTTTGATGTGTGCTTGCTTCTGGGGTAGTTCGAGTCCAGAAGAGACTCTTTGTCTCGCTGGTTGCTGAAGGGGGTCCGGTACCCTGGGTATTGGTACAGGGCAGCTCTGGTTTGTCCTGTTGTCTCCAAATCTGGTAGGAAGAAAGATCTGACCCTTGGGAGCTGATGTACCTCTACTTGTTTGGGTGCTGTGTTGGAGTTTCCGGGGAGCAGCAAGTCGACAAATCGGACTTAGCGGGTTTGCTGACCGAGGCACGCAGAGGAGTGATACCTTCACTACAAGGGAGGTTCTTGGTGATTTCTTGAAGGTTGGAGGAGCTCCGGGGTCTAGGAGGCCTCACAGTGGCAGTATGAGACAGCACACGACGATTGTCGAGTCCTTAAGCAGCAGGCAGGTTTTTGCACCAATTTTCTTTATCAGTATCTTCTTCTTGTCCATTGAATCTAAGGTTCAAGGTCCAAGGATACCACCTAAATACTAAATTTATGGGCATTAAAGGGGGAGACAGGTAGTAGCCAATGGGCTACCTTCCTTTAGGGTGTCTACACCATTTAAGTGACCACTTCCTGTGAGAAGGGACAGAACTCTAGCCCTGATAGATAGTTTTCCCACCATCTCAAGTTGGTGGATTTTCAAAAGAGAGGTCCACATTGCCTGCCGCACCTTAGGGGAGGTGCTGGCTAAATGTGGACACTCCTCCTCAACTAACTAAGTTTCCCGCCTGTCCTCCCACCAAATGTGGAGCAGGACAGGGGGTTGGCATCCCCCACTATCTAGGGAAGTCTGAGTTGCACTTCAAAGACCGCATCGTCTTTGAAGCTTCCCGACCTGGAAGACCATTACGGCCTGGAGGAGGTGTGAAGCACCTTCTCCCAGAGCAGGCTTTGTTTCTGGCCTCTGAGTGCGCAGGCACTCACCCCATGAGGTCAGAAACATGTCTGGTGGTGGCAGGCTGACTATGACTAGTAAGAGACCGCGCCAGTGCTTGGTAGGCTTTGAGGGGACCATCTTAAGGGTCTCCTAAGTGCATTTATTATTAATAATTCCAACACTGGCATCAGCGAGGAGATAAGATGTTTGGTACCAAACACCTTAGGGTACAGTGATGCCATCATGGACCTAGGAAACTCATGACAAGTATCCAGCCTATCTCTATGGCTTCCCTGTGCAATTACATTATCTAAGAATGGCTCAGATATTGCAGAGTCATATGCAGATATGTCCACACATGAGATATATTGCACCCTGCCTTAGGGCTGTAAGGCCTGCAGTAGGAGTGACTTACCAATACCTCATGCAGTGCATGAGGGCATGGCACAAAGGACTGTGTGCCATGTCGACTCTTGGGTTCTCTGCACCAAGACACGCAGCCTGCAATGTCAGTTTGCATAGTCTTGGTGAGTGGTCCTTGGTGTGGCACAATTGCGCCGCAGCCCCAGTGGACCCACTTCAGTAAGCATGCCCTAGGTCCCAGGGATACCATTTACTAGAGACTTACAGGGGTGGCTGAAAATATGACAATCGTGGTCCAGTTTTGGGAAAGAGATCTGACACTAGGAACCTGGTGAGGGACATAATATTGACACTACTAATATCGACAAACAAAATTATCAACACACTAATATCGACCACAAAAATATCGACATCCTATATTTAAAAAATACACAAATATCGAAATAAAAATATCGCCAGTAAAAACACTGATAAATCTAATTTCGAAAACAAAAATAACATAAAAAATAATATCGTAACCATTAAATAAACATACAAAACAACAAAAATATCAGAACCAAAAATATAGACCACATTATTATCATAAACACACAAATATCGACAACTCGAAAATGATAAAAATAACACAAAACATAACATTAATAATATAAACAATAGTACAAAGACACACAATATAACTAACTAAAAATATTATCAATATTAAAATAAAACACCACTACAAAATACTTTACAAAACTAACATCATCAAATAAATAATTTTTACAAAGAACTTACACTAAAAAACAATAATTTATACATTTACTTTATTATAACTTTGCAAAATAAATACTAACATATAACTAAATATACACATAATATTTAAAAAAACATGATTTAACATTAATTAGTGTTTACCAAAAAAGGAAACAACTGCCAAAACAATTTAATCCCATGCTTCAAAAACCAATGAAAAACAACTACAAAACAAATAAACCAATAAAAATGAAAGTGCAATTAAATGAACACTATATAAACCAATGGAAAATCAACATAAATCTGATTTGCACCAGCAAAATACCAGAAGAAGCAAAATCTCTGCCGGATTTCTTCAACAACATCACACTGCTACATCCAAGACTTCTAATTCAACTTTACAAAGTAAGTAAAATATGAAAATTATTTAATAATGTAACAAAAGAAAACTAAACTAAACCAAACCAAAACAAACTAAATAAATAATAACCAAATGTTATTATAAATGTTATTTCTCCCCTACAGAATATCCAAACTACACTCAACTAACTACAAATAACATCCAAGAAACTCCTCCAAACTAAGGGGGTGATTAGGATGGCAGGCGGCTCGCCATCACCGGCCCGGCGGTGGCGAACCGCCCGCCATCCCAACCCGATTTACCCCCGCCATATTATAATGGTGGGGGTATTGCGGCGGACGCAAAGTGCGTCTGCCGCTTTTCCGACGGTCGGCAATCGTTCCGATTGCCGGCCGGGCGGAGCTGGGGCTTAATATGGTGGCGGTGCCTAGCAGGCACCGCCATCCATATTAAGATGTATGGTTTTGGAAGCCTTTCCATGGCGGCGATGCTGCCATGGAAAGGCTGGCGGGGAATCGCTTTGGGGGCCCGTTAAGGGCCCCTGGGGGGGTGGGGAGGTGGGGGGCTGCACTTGGTGGTACCCCCCCACATTGCCATGCACAAGGTGGCAGGCACCGTGTGGTGCCTGCCACGTTGTGCATGGCAATGCACAACATGGCACTTTGGCATTGCGACGGGTGCCTCTTAAGCAGCACCCGCCGCAATGTGAAGTATGCGGAATGCGACCGCCAGGGTATCGGTCACATCCTAATTAGCGGTGCAGGACTGCCGCACGTCTGGCGGCTGGTCCCAGCACCGCTACGGTGGTGGGCGGTCTAAAGTCCGCCCGCCATCCTAATAACCCCCAAAGTAAGTATAAATTTAATAAAACGAATCCAATAACTAAAAATCCCAACCCAAAAACCCCACTAACTACCCACTCGCCAAAATTCAAGCAATATTGTTAAATAAATAAATTAAAAATGTATTTTTCTTCAACAGAAAAAAAGCAAGCACTGCATCCAAAGACCAAAAGAAAACATCACAAAAACCAACAATTTCTGCAAAACCAAACATGCAAGTATATTTTAAACTTTTATTATTTTTAATACAATAAAAACATGTGTAATATATTTAACATTTTCTAAACACATTTCTCATGACAGTTCAAATAACAAAATGACCGAAGGTGCAAAATTCATGACATCGCCAAAAAGGGAAACATTTTCTATGCTATATGGGATATGTCTACACCCCAGAGAAACAAACAGCCGACAAGATTAATTGGAAATGCACCAAATACTATTCCAATGCATGTTATGGGAGGGCAACAACAAAGGAAACTACTGTAAGAAATGGCAAAGAGCATAACCACCCCCTAACATAACAGAGATAGAAGTAAGGGATGTTTTAGAAACTCTTAAAGAAGCTAGCACCAGCTTTCAGAAACCTACAACAGAAATACTAAAGGACATCCTACCCCGAGTACCTGAACATGTAACTGGACAATTACCCTCCATCTCAACTTTAAAAAGATTAATTGCTGGGGGGCAATGCTTGGCACGCCAAGATGGAGGTCGCACTCTAGGAGTGCTCCGGACCCCTCTGCTATCTGATATCATCCTGACTCTCCTCCAGTGAAAATTACCCAGTCGGGGCTCCTCTATCCTTGGGGCGCCCATACCTGCTGCAATCCTGACCCCAAAACAAGCACCAGCCAGGAGTGAGGAGGTGGCCTGCAGCGACCCGTGGAGTTGCCCTGGCCGCAGCAAAATGGCGGTGAAGTAGCCTGTGCCGGTGAAGTCCAGGCGTATGCTCTGGAGACCCTGATGCCTGCCTGGCTCCTGCGGCGGACCACCCCGACCCCGCTGACACTGAGTGAGGCACTGAAGCCAACCTGCGCTGCGGCAGTCAAGATGGTGACCGGCAAGTAAGGGCGGCCCACGCATCCTGTGGCGGTACCTGATGTGAGAGGGGGCATCTGTGGAGAGCGGTGATGGCTGACCGGGTGCTGCCAACCGTGGGATGCCGCGGGATGCAGCGTACCTTTGTGGGGTGCCCCAGGGTCCCTGCCGCCTGACCGGCTCCTAGGGTGAATGAATCTGACCCCACTAGCACTGGGATCCATCGGTGCCGCAGCAGCCATGATGGTGGCCTACGTCTGAAGGAGGCCAACACATCCTGCAGCGGCCCCCGGGGTGAGGAGGGGCACTTGTGGGAGGCAGCAGAGCCACCGCACTGCCTCCAGTGACGGCGGCAGCCCCCGGCTGCCTGGAGCTGCCCACCCTGCGATTCTGTGGAGACATACAGCCCGCAGCCAGCGGGGCACCTTGCAGGGGCCGATGACGGGCATGGGACACGAGGCCTGGGTGAACAAGTCCCCCCGGGGGGGCCGGGCACCCACTGTGGGCTCCCCGCTGACTGACCCTGTCTCCTCTGCCCCGGTGCTGTGATGCGGACGCTGCCCAGCCCACGATCGGCGGGACTACACTCCATGCCTGCCAGCTGGTGCTGTATGGGACCCTAGACGCCGCGGGGTGCAGGATTTTCCTGCCTCCATTTTGGCGGGCTGATGGCAACGTGTGGCTCTGGAGTCATCAACGTGCCATCCGGGACCTGTGGGCTGTGGGAGGCTGTTGAGGTAATCGACCTGCGGTCGGCCTGGCGCCTCTGAGGGGCCACTGCTCGCCAAGGACTATGGAGCTTGATTGAGGGGGCGCCCTTGTTCGGCCCTCTGCTACCTCTGACCCCGGTGAGTGCTGTTTGACCTGCGGTCGGCGGGATCTCATGTCTGTCCGCCAAAGAGGGACTCCCCAGTACATGGTTATTGAGGCCAAGTGCAGGACTGAGTGCTGTGGGGCCCGGGGGTCCCCTGTCCCTGAACTGGCAGACCATCAATGGCATTGAGAGCCTGTGGGCAGAACAGCTGCAGACCCCGGGGTATCCGATCGGGGTATCCGATGCTGCTGAGGTGATAGAGGCCACATCGGTCCATGACTGGCGGAACACTTCTGGAGGCGGTTGGTGGGCGTTGGGCCCTGGACTGACCCGGGGGGCACCTGCCCGGGACCGGAGGCTTGCTGCAGGCAGGGACTCCACTGACCGAGCCGCGATCGGCGGGACCACGGGCCAGCCCCGCTTTTTCCTCCATTTGAGTAGAGGTAGACAGGAAGGCTGCGAGAGTGAACCGCGCCAGGGGCCCAGTCGGTAGGTCCCGAGCTGGGGACTAATCAACTCAAGTCCGCTGACGGATGCCACCACCCAGCGGATTCCTCCTGTCTCGGAGACACGGGGCAGCCATGGGGAAGGACAGAGGGGCGAAGCCACCGTCGACCCAGATCCGAATGGAGCAGTATGCGGTCGGTGGCCCCAGCCATGGCAAGACCGCGCCTCACGCAGCCGGCCAGCCTGAAGGTGACCTGGCCAGTATCCTGCAGGCCATAAAGACATGTCAAGAATCCATGGAAACCATGATTGGGGAGGTGCGAGTGAACATGGTCCTCATCCCCCAGGACCTTTCTAACGTAACTGCTCGCATCAGAGAAGCAGAATCCCACCTTTCAGAAGTTGAAGATGATGTCTCAGCCCTAAAGACGCAAGTCAAACAGCTTCTATCCCACACGACCGACCTCCATAAATAGGCTGAGGATGCAGAAAACCGATCACGTCAGAACAATCTTCGCCTGGTGGGCCTTCCTGAGGGGACAGAACCTTCACAAATGACCACCTTCATCGAAGACTGGATCAAATCCTGGATGACCCCGGGCGCCCTGTCACCATGGTTTGTCATGGAGCGAGCCCATCGGGCAGTCGTGCCCGGCCGCCGCCGGGCGCCCCGCACAGACCAATAATTGTGAAGATCCTCAATTTCAGGGACCGTGACGCCATCCTACAGGAAGCCCGCTCCCACCCAGAGTTGTTTCACAAAGGCGTCAAAATTATACAAAAGAAGTGCAGGCCCAAAGAAGATCATATATCCAGGTAAAACAGAGACTTGTGGGCCCTCAATCTGCCCTATAGACTCCTTTTTCCGGCCCATCTCAAAGTGATCTTTCAAAACAAATCACTCTTCTTTGACACGCCGGAGGCGGCATGGACCTGGGCGACCGAGGAGTGCCCAACCCGCCCACTGAGAGGCGCCCCCGTCTGACCCACAGAAGGTGCCACGGCTAGGCACGAGCACGACTCCCGGGGGCAGCGCACTGGGTGAAGGTGCAACGCCTGCGGAGCAGCGTTCGCTTTGCCCGCCGGCTCCCCTGCGAAAGGAACAGGTCGTCGGCATCTCAGGAGCCGCCAAGACCCAGAGAGAACTCTGACAGATCAGATCCGGCGCCCGGTGAGCGCTCCACTGACTCTCCAAAGCCAAGCTCTGATGACACTGACCTTTCATGTAGCCCCCAAATCTGAATCAAAACATCAATAACTTGAACTGGAGGAAAGCTAATCCTTAAATGCAGAGGGGCCCAACAGGCTACCCCTACACTACGCTCCAATAGCTAGTTTCTATGCACTCTAAGTCATTGTTTACCAGGCAACAGATGCTTCAATTGGGGAAGTATGGGGAGGGCAGTTGGTTGGGAGGTTGGGTAGGGGCTGTTATCCCTGCTCTTGTTTGTCTTACTCTGTTTCTCCACAGCACTGTGTACAAACTACACTATGCGTCCCCAGGCAGTCCAAGTAGTGAACCTGAACGCACCCAGCTGCTCCGGGGGCCCAATCATTTGGTGGACCCAGGCATGCCAGTCCTCTTGCCTCACACATCGCCACTCTATCACAATGACACAGCCTTATAGCGGGGGTGAACCCATTAGAGTCCTTTCATGGAACGTTAATGGACTCTTAGATAAAATTATACAGAATGCATTTTTTAAATATGCACGGAGGGCCACCCCAGATGTCCTTCTACTACAAGAGACGCACCTGATGGGAAATATATGCCCCTTCCTAGCACGTCAAGGATTCGACAGAGTAAGGCACTCTGGGTTCTCTAGAGGGGCTCGTGGACCGGCGATTCTCCTGCAGCGCTACCTCCCCTTCACACTGGTCCACACAACTAGCAACCCCCATGGACAATTTGTCACCCTCACAGGTACCCTAGGGGACACCACTATCAATCTGATGTCGTTATACGCCCCCGGCAAACTTGGAGTCCACTCTCTGAGCCGCGGTAGAAACAATATCCTCACTCCCCCAGGGTCTGACAGTGATTGGGGGAGACTTCAACGCTGTCCCAGATCCCGCCAGAGATGCCACAGGTACACCATCCTCCCATAGAAGACTAGGTGCTAAATGACTTGGAGATTGGGCTTTCAAATTGGGCCTTTGCGATTTCTGGCGCACCAGGCACCCTAGATCACTACAATATACACACACATCTGTTGCATACCATACCCACTCCCGCATTGACCTCATCTTCATGCCTGCCCCAGACTGTAGGACAGTTACTGAAGCCCAAATCCTGGCATGCGGCGTATCAGACAACTCTCCACTCCTCCTACAGTTAGGGGGCTCCACGGGAGCTTTACACCCTATTTGGAGGCTAAATGCCTGGTTCCTTCAGGACCAAGAATACAAGTGGGGGATCGAGGGCGAACTGAAACACTACTTTCACACTAACGAGGGCACTGTCCAACTCCATAGTACGCTGTGAAAGCGGGTAAAGTCATGATGCGTGGGTATGCCAAGGGGTTCTTCAAACACAGACGGCAAGCCCAACACAACCATTTCTCCCAGCTTGAGGCCAAGGACCTCTGCCTGGAAATAGCAGCGGCCACGGCGGACGGGGAGGCGGAGCGCCGGCAGCTCCAACCAATACATGAGGAGATCAAGACCATACCTCTTGAATCTGCTAAACTGATTTGGAGGTCCTCAGTGGCCTGTGTTTATGGCTCGGGAGATAAGAATGGCAAATTGCTTCATTGGCTCGCCACTCATCCCCTGGCCAACTGGATAGTTCCAGAAATTCAAGGCACGCACTCCTCAGATCACTCACATACGCTAGTCACCAGCTCCCTCTTTCTGTGGGGCATCCCCCTTCCGCAGCTCCCAGAGAGGGAAATCAAGGCCATGGACGAGCCCATAGGGATTGAGGAAATCGGTGAAGCGATCTCATCACTTGCTGCCTACAAGACCCCCGGTCCGGATGTTTTCCCCACGGAATACTATGAGGCATATCGGGAAATCTTGATCCCACAACTCCACACCCTGTTTCAGGAAGTCCTAGAAAGTGGTGCCTTTCCCCCAGACACAGACACAGCCATGGTCGCGGTCATACCCAAAGCGGACCCTCCCTCAACCTCATGTTCTAACTACCGCCTGATCCCGCTGATTAACACTGAGATTAAAATTTACGCAATGATTCTTGCACCCGTCTGAAGTGCGTGATCCACACTGTCATACACCTGGAGCAATTTGGCTTCATGCCGCAGCACAAGGCAGTGTCTGAGGCGCCTCCATTTGGCCCTTGGAGTGTACTAGAGAGAGCAGGCTTCGGCCCGCATTATCGGAAACTGGTGGGAGTGCTTTACTCTAACCCATCAGCCAGGGTCCTCATAAACGGGGCACTATCGGAAGCTTTCCCTGTCAGAAGGGGAAACCGACTGGGGTGCCCGCTCTACCCTTTCTTATTCGCTCTAGCAATAGAGCCCTTTGCTTGTCTCATTCGGGCCGACGAGCGGGTACAATGATGGCACTGGCAGGGCTCCCACGAAGACCAGATTCCCTTATATGTGGATGTCCTGCTCTTTCTGGCTGACCCGGCCCAATCCGGGCCGCGATCCCTCCAGATCCTCCAATCCTTTGAGACAGCATCGGGCCTACGCCTTAACCCGGCTAAATCCACTGTGGTGCCCCTCCACACCTCAATAGAATGTGTGGACTGGCAGACAACTATTCCCCTGCAATGACTTTCGTTCAAATATCTTGGTATCTGGGTGGCCCTTCTCCCGGAGCTGACCTGGTCCCTCAATGTCAACTCACTGCTCAAACGCACAAAAGACGACCTTCGCCGTAGGCAGTCCCTCACCCTTAATCCCCTCAGTAGGATTGCCCTCTTCAAAATGATGGTTCTGCCCGTCTCCTGTATGTACTCCAGAACCTTCTGCTCCACCTCCCTTGCAGTTGGTTCCGTGGACTGGATGGGGCGACCACGACCTTCCTCTGGGGTGGCTCGAGACCTCGGCAGGCCCTCACACACTGCTAACTGGCCCCATACGATGGGGGAATGGGGATGACAAACCCCTTCCTGTACTATCTCGCTATCCGTCTCCTGGTGATCCACGATTGGTTCAATGGTGGATGGTCAGATCCGGCCTACCGGTTGGAGCTAGAAAACCTTGGGTTTTTCTGGATCCAGGCCATGCTCTATGGGGCTCCAATACCCTACACTCTACCGGCCGTTACCTGCACGGCCCTCCTCGCATGGCGCTCAGCGCTGCGATGCACCCAATGGGATGCTAAAATTACACTACAGACACCCCTCTGGCACTGCACCTGGCTACAAGAGGTTGGGACACTGACGGGCTTCCAGAAGTGGGACCGGATAGGCATCACTCACTTGGGGGATGTGTGGAGGGGTGAGCAGTTGTCCTCCTTCTGGGAGCTGCAGCAAGCATACTCCCTCCACTCAACTCAATTCTACAAATACCTCCAACTGTGACATACCCTCACCCTCCACATCCCTGACCGCACAGCAATCCCAGAATTTAGTCCGCTGTAGGCTAAGCTCCTCATGGGTAACCTGGGGAAGGGGGGATATCCTAAATCTATCGATCCCTAATAAACAACACCCCGTCCACATTAGATTCCCTCAAGACCCGCTGGGAGCACTGGATAGGCCCTTTAGAGGAGGAAGACTGGAGGGATGCATTGATGGCCCCAGCGTGCTAACTATATCAGCTAGGCTCTGCCTCATCCACATTTTCCTATCTCCATTGCGCATATCTTACTCCTGTATGCCTACACAGAGCGGGTTTCCTCCTGACACCAAAATGCCCGCGTTGCGAGGCGGAGCCAGCCGACTTTTACACATGGTCTGGTCCTGCGCAACCATCTCCAAATACTGGGCGTCGATTGTGGCTGAACTAAGCAACATACTGGGCTGGGCAGTCCCCCTTAGTCCTCTTGCCCTTCTCCTGGGGGTGATGGAGGGAATGGATGGTTCCCATACTGACAGAGTGTTCTTGGGGACAGCCATCTTGGTCGCTAAAAGAGACATTGCAGCAGCATGGAAGGACTCGGCATCTCCATCTATCACAAAGTGGCGTAAAGGCGTGGACTGGTGCACCATCCAAGAAAAATCTGTATATGTGGCAAGAGGCTGTCCGGCCAAACACAAACTCATATGGGGCAAGTGACTGAGCTTGATAGGCTGAGGTTCCATGGACGATGATTGGAAGGCTTAGAGGGGCAACATAGATCTTGTCTATTATATGACCCCAAGTGGAAAATTCCGAGAATGTATCTAAATTGTCTGATATGTCACAGTGGCACACTGTTTACGTTGTTGCTCATAAAACCAATAAAATTGTTTATAAAAAAAAAGATTAATTGCTAGAACTAAAAATCTACTACTCACACCTCACCTGCCCCCAAAACATTAAGTGAAGTTGAAATACCACCTGAAATTACTCTAACTCATAACGAAGAACAATTCCGTCTTCATGATAACAAATCAAATGACAAAAGAATTTTAATATTTGCAACTCCCACAAACCTACAAAAACTTCAAACTTGTGAAACATGGATGATGGATGGTACATTTAAAATATGTCCCAAACCATTTTCCCAATTATATACAATCCATGGACAAAAATAAAGCAAGAAACTAACTACTACCCACAAAAAATGATCATAGACTTCGAACAGTCAATGATACAAGCCATCCTGAAAAATTACCCTCACACAGCAATACAAGGTTGCTATTACCATTTTAATCAAAGCATATGGAGACACCTACAAAAGTCTACCCTTTGGGCCCGATTATAATGTCGTTAGGAAACTCTCCCGAACGAATCTGTTCCGGACTAGTTTCCAAACGAATCGGGTCCTGCGAGTCCGTACGACCGATTACGATGCTTCCCAACATCGTTCGGTTGGACTCGCATCGACTTCATGGGAGCCTGTGTTCCGAACGAGAACACAGGCTCCCATTGAAAAAGGGTTGGTTGGGGAAAACCTTGCACCCTGTGGTGGGTACCCCATGGTGCCTGCCACATTGTTCATGGTTGGGAAGAGGGATCCCTAGGGTATCCCCACGGGCTACATTTGTATGTCTCCGGATGAAGAGGGGCCCGCAATGGGCCCCCAAAGGCTGATTACGGCAGCCGTTTCATCTCGGGCAAACCGAATCCAAACGGCTGTCCGCATCGGTCATCATAATCGCTCGTCCGGAAACCGTGTCCATAGAGCCATACGAATCGGCTCTGAAAGACTTGGGCTTTCCGGATGCCTTTTGGAACCCAGTCGGACTGCTCGAACGGTTTCCCGTCATCATAATTGGTCATTAGAAAATGTGTACGATTCAGTCAGAAACAAGGTTCCGAATCGGATTCTGCAATACCGAATCTCATCCGGAGCCTTTCCTAACGACATCGTAATCGAGCCCTTAGTGTAGAATATGCAACTAACACCAACTATGCATATGAAATAAAAAAAATAATTGTACTAGCCTACGTCCCAATAACAGAAGTTGTTGAACACTACAATTTATTAATTGAAAGCTCCTATTACCAAACCAATTAACAAAAACGAAGTCCCCTACTAGACTATTTCGAGGATACCTGGGTGGGAAGTCTACATAGATCTGGACATAGAAGACAACCAAAATTCCACATTCCATGGTGGAATGTGTACAACAGTACACTAAACCAGGAAGCAAAAAATAATAACGCAGTGGAAGGATGGCTGTTGCAAAGTCATCCTGTGCCCTGGGCACCCCCCAACTTTTTGCTGACTGGTACTGGTGGTAACTGCCTCTGACTGACCCTGGGCTCTGCCTAACCAGGGCCAGTGCCAAGCTGAAAGGAACACATTAGAATACAGTTAAAACACCTAACATACACTAGGTTACACTATGGTATGGTGGGGTACCCCTGTAATTGGCATGACCTACCCCATAAGCCCCTAGTATATAATAGGGCAGGGGATTGAAACTACCTAGAAGTCCCCAGTACCCTGGGGCATGGCAGTTTAGAGGCCAGCAGCTCTTTTTGCACTTGCATGTGTGCACTGCTGAAGCCTGAGGTCAGTTTAAAAGCAGCCCTGGGTGCCAGGACTGCTTTTAAAAAGTAAATTGTGCCCAAACTCGACTTTGGTGTTTAGGGCACTTAAAAATGGATAACCTACAATGTTGTGGCATATTAGGGACCCCCAGGGTCTCCCCTAGGTATCCCAGGGGTGGGGGGTTAGATATTTATAAGGTACACCCTTATAAAATGAGTTTTTATATGCCTGGGTAAAGTGAAATTTCACATTTCACTCCCACATTGTGGTAAAGTGCTGCCCAAATTCAACTTTGATGCCAGGAGCAGTGTGAAGTGAGGATCTGCAATATTTTTGCAGATTCAGAACCCCTAAAGTCTCCCCTAGTTGCACATGGGGTGGGGTTCCTGTAGACCCCTGACCTTGACTGGTAGGTCGTTCCCCCACCACACAGCTCCGTCTGTGTGCCCTGCTGCTGCCCCTGATTGTGCTCGCTTTTCCTTTCTGTGCCCCCTTGCTGCCCCTGATTGTGCTCGTTTTTCCTTTCTGTGCCCCCTTGCTGCCCCTGATTGTGCTCGTTTTTTTCCTTTCTGTGCCCCCTTGCTGCCCCTGATTGTGCTCGTTTTTCCTTTCTGTGCCCCCTTGCTGCCCCTGATTGTGCTCGTTTTTCCTTTCTGTGCCCCCTTGCTGCCCCTGATTGTGCTCGCTTTTCCTTCTGTGCCCCCCTTGCTGCCCCTGATTGTGCTCGCTTTTCCTTTCTGTGCCCCCTTGCTGCCCCTGATTGTGCTCGTTTTTCCCTTCTGTGCCCCCTTGCTGCCCCTGATTGTGCTCGTTTTTCCTTTCTGTGCCCCCTTGCTGCCCCTGATTGTGCTCGTTTTTTCCTTTCTGTGCCCCCTTGCTGCCCCTGATTGTGCTCGTTTTTCCTTTCTGTGCCCCCTTGCTGCCCCTGATTGTGCTCGTTTTTTCCTTTCTGTGCCCCCTTGCTGCCCCTGATTGTGCTCGTTTTCCTTTCTGTGCCCCCTGCTGCCCCTTATTGTGCTCGTTTTTCCTTTCTGTGCCCCCTTGCTGCCCCTGATTGTGCTCGTTTTTTCCTTTCTGTGCCCCCTTGCTGCCCCTGATTGTGCTCGTTTTTTCCTTTCTGTGCCCCCTTGCTGCCCCTGATTGTGCTCGTTTTTTTTCCTTTCTGTGCCCCCTTGATGCCCTGATTGTGCTCGTTTTCCCTTCTGTGCCTGTTTCCCGCAGCTGCGCACCTGCGGCCCCGCCCCCTCACTGCCCATTCGCTGCCCCATTCCCTGCTCCTCCCTCCCACCTGCCCATTTATGGCGGCCGCTGCGCGGCCGCGCCGTTGGCGCGCCGAAGGCGTGCCTGGGGCAAGCCCGTCTGCGCCCGTCCGCGCCGTGACCGCGCCCTGCGCCAGACCCCCTGGTCCGGGCATCCCCCGCGCCCGCCACATCAACAGACGCCGATACGACGCCAGCACCCTCCACGCACTCAACCCCGGAAAAGATCACGCCTGCTACCAGGCCACCCCGAAGCGCACTCAAGGGCCCTTCAACTGCCGGAACTGCAGCTTCGCCAGCACCCGCCCCGCCAAACCACCGCCCAGGAAAGAACCCAACTACCTCAGATGCATCCTCCTCAACACCCGCTCCGCCCGCAAACACGCCATCAAACTCTGGGACCTTCTCGACTCAACCTCCCCAGACGTCGCATTCCTGACGGAGACCTGGCTGAATCCCGCTTCAGCCCCCGACATCGCCATTGCCATCCCGGACGGATACAAGATCACCCGCAGGGACCGCACCAACGGAGTCGGAGGAGGCATCGCCATCGTCCACAGGAACACCCTCAGAGTCTCAACCAACACCGACGACACCCTCAGCACCGCCGAACACATGCACTTCCAGATCCACACCGATCCCAACACCACCCTTAGAGGAACCCTCATCTACAGACCCCCCAGACCCCAACCACAGTTCAGCGATTCCATCGCTGACTTCGTCAGCACACACGCCATCGCCTCCACGGACTACATCCTCCTCGGGGACCTGAACTTCCACCTCGAGAACAACAAGGACACCAACTCCACCACCCTGATCGACAACCTCGCCACCCTCGGACTCAGACAGCTCGTGACTACACCCACCCACGCCGCCGGCCACACGCTAGACTCCATCTTTTCCGCAAGCCCACACGTCTCCTTCAACCACACCTCCGAACCCCACTGGACTGACCACCACTGCATCCACTTCACCTACAGGAAGCCCACCACGCACCACCGCACCGAACAAATGCCTCGCCGCTGCTGGAGCAGAGTCACGGAAGACCAGCTAACCACAACCTCGCCCTGAGCCCACCCGCCGAACCCTCCGACCCCGACACCGCCGCCCGCAACCTCAGACAGTGGATCGACGACTGCGCCAACACCCTCGCCCCGCTCAAGAATCCGCCCAACAGCCACACCAGCAAGAAAGCCACCTGGTTCACCGAAGACCTCCAGGCCTCCAAACGAACATGCCGAAAACTGGAGAAGATCTGGCTCCACGAACGGACAGCGGACAGCTACGCCGCCCACAAGAGCGCCACCCGCAGTCACCATCACCTCATCAGATCCGCCAAAAGGGCCTCACTCAAAGACCGCCTAGACAACAACGCACACAACAGCAAAGAGCTCTTCAACATCGTGAAGGAACTCGCCAACCCCAGCTCCAACACCAACGACATCCAGCCGTCGCGAGACCTGTGCGACTCACTGGCCACCTTCTTCCACCGCAAAATCGCCGACATCCACGACAGCTTCAACACCACGACCGCCCCGGCAACCACCGAGACCACTGCCCCCACAACCACCAACCGCCTGCTCTCCTGGACCAACATCAACGACGAGGACACCAGCGAGATCATGAACACCATCCACTCCGGTTCACCGCTAGACCCGTGCCCTCACCACATCTTCAACAAAGCCAGTACAGCCATCGCGCCCCATCTCCGGAAAATAATCAACATCTCCTTCGAGACAGCAACCTTCCCGGAAAGCTGGAAGCACGCCGAGATCACCGCCTTACTCAAGAAACCCAAGGCAGACCCCAAGGACCTCAAGAACTTCCGACCCATCTCTCTGCTCCCGTTCCCCGCGAAGGTCACCGAGAAAATCGTCAACAAACAACTGACCCGCTACCTCGAGGAGAACAACATCCTGGACCCTTCCCAGTCCGGCTTCCGCAGCAACCACAGCACCGAAACCGCCCTCATCGCCGCCACCGATGACATCAGGACCCTGCTAGACAACGGAGAAACAGCAGCCCTCATCCTCCTGGACCTATCAGCCGCCTTCGACACGGTCTGCCACCACACACTACGAACACGCCTTCACGACGCCGGGATCCAAGAGAAGGCCCTGGACTGGACCACATCCTTCCTTTCCGGCAGAACACAAAGCGTCCGCCTCGCCCCTTCCGATCCAAGGCCACCAAGATCATCTGCGGCGTACCCCAAGGCTCCTCCCTCAGCCCAACGCTGTTCAACATCTACATGGCACCCCTCGCCCACGTCGCCCGACAGCACAACCTCAACATCATCTCCTACGCCGACGACACCCAGCTGATCCTCTCCCTCACCAAAGACCCTCACACCGCCAAAGCCCACCTCCACGAAGGAATGAAGGCCGTCGCCGAATGGATGAGGACCAGCCGCCTGAAGCTGAACTCGGACAAGACAGAGGTCCTCATCCTTGGTTCCAACCCTTCAGCCTGGGATGACTCCTGGTGGCCAACATCACTGGGAACAGCCCCGCCACCCACCGACCACGTACGCAACCTAGGGGTCATCCTCGACCCCACCCTCTCCATGACTAAGCAGGTCAACGCCGTTTCCTCATCCTGCTTCAACATCCTCCGAATGCTCCGCAGGATCTTCAAGTGGATCCCCACCGAAACAAGAAAAACAGTCACCCAGGCCCTCGTCACCAGCAGGCTGGACTACGGAAACGCCCTCTACGCAGGAACGACGGCTAAGCTCCTGAGACGGTTGCAACGCATTCAGAACGCCTCTGCACGTCTTATCCTCGACATCCCCCGACGCAGCCACATCACACCCCACCTGAGAGACCTGCACTGGCTCCCTGTCAACAAGAGGATAACCTTCAAGCTCCTCACCCACGCACACAAAGCACTCCACAACTCCGGACCAGCCTACCTCAACAGACGACTCAGCTTCTACACCCCCACCCGCCAGCTCCGCTCGACCAGCCTCGCCCTCGCCACAGTCCCCCGCATCCGGAAAACGACCGCCGGCGGCAGATCTTTCTCCCACCTAGCCGCCAAGACCTGGAACACCCTCCCCACCAACCTCCGACAGACCCAAGACCTACTGGCCTTCAGAAGACTCCTCAAGACCTGGCTCTTCGATCAGTAGCAGCACCACCCCCCTCTTCCCCCAGCGCCTTGAGACCCCTCGCGGGTATGTAGTGCGCTTTATAAATGACATGATTGATTGATTGATTGATTGATTGGTATAAGGCAAGTACTTATAAAATGTGTTTTTGTAAGTCCTGGTGCTGGAAAAATGGCCCAAGTCATTTTTCCCATTGCAAATCCCCAGTTACATAGGTTAACATTGCAGGAAGTTATTAAATAATAACTCCTGATAGGAAGGAGGTAGAGCTACCGTTCAAAGACTTCTCAGAATAGTAATGCTAAATCCAACAATATCAAATTGTTGAATTTCTCCTAAAGTGTACATACAAGAAGTTATAAGACTTTCTTGTTTGTGAGTCCAAATCCAGCCTTCCAGTGGTCTGCCCTGATTGGTCAGAGTTAAGTGGATTAGCCAGCCTGCCTGGAGAGGTGATAAAGAGCTGGGCTGGGAGGGCAGTGTGCTGGTCCACAGGAATGCCAGGCCAGGGGGAGGGGTCGTAAACCATGGGCTTCAAAGGGAAAAGCAGAACCCAGTGTCAGTTTACAACTCTGAACTTTATCCCTCAGGCAGATGGGGGGATTAAGGAAGGTATGAGCAGATGCAGGGGGGAGAGTCTAAGGGGCTCATTACGATGGCGGGCGGAAGCACAACCGCCGTGCTGGCGGATGCAAAAACCACCAGTTACCGCCGGCACGCAGCAGTCCACACGCCCACCCAATTACGATGCGAAAAGCAGGCCAAACACCGCCGGCAAGCCAGCAACACCGTCCGCCATCAAAGTGCGCCCGCACACGTAGCGGCGCAGCACAACTGACACACACCGTCCGACGAAACACGTCCCGCCCGGCGCATAAATTACGATGCCGCAAACAAACGGCTCCCACGGCAAAGAGACACCGCACGTGAAAGAGAGGCGGAAACACGGACGCAGAGCACGGACAACGAAGAAGCGGCACCCCGGGCATGAATCCAGCACTGCAGGCCCTTCCCATGCTTCTGCTGATGCACCACCAAGGACGCAACGTACCGCGGAGACGCAGGTAGGCACACACACAACAAGTGCACGCAAACAGCGCACACAGTGCAAGGGCGGAAAAAGCGGACAACCCCCACCAGCGCGTGCACACTACACATCCACCATTGCATCCACATATGACACACAGGCCAAATCCTAACATCGCGGAACACATGTGTACACACCACCTGGGACTAGGAACCAACCACCCCGTCACGGCCACAAAGCGCCGATGACGCCGCCACACATGCGCACAACGCAGAGGCCAACCGCAGCGCCATGCATGCGTCGCACACAGACACAGGGACACAACCAAGCAGCACACACATCAGCCCCACCCCGAACGCACATGACACGTGACAGGCCGGCCACAGACATGTCCCCAACGCCCAATTCACGGACAACACCCAACGCCACACAACCGACGCACACATGTCAGTGAAGTCACGCAACAGCAGGACACACCCCAGTGTAACAAACATGGCGAAGCACACAGCGGCGGCAACACCAACTAGGAGAAGCAGGGCCCCTTCGGGAAGAGGAACGCCAGTACCACACTGAAAAACCCATACCACCCTGCACATATGAACAAGACACATGAAACGGAACACCAAAGAGCCCGGGGACCGACAACAGGTGGCCCAAGAATAACATCCACACACAAGGCCCAACGCAGAGCGGAAAGGCAGCCTGCCGCCCACACAAGGGAGAGCAGACAGCACTGAATGACCTTCCATTCCAACACCGAAACCACAGCCCTACGACAGAAGCCGGTGAATACAGCCATTGTCCAAGAATAGACCAACACAGGCATGCCGAGGAGACCGACCACAGGGCAGATAGCGCATATCACAGAAGCACACAACGGACGGGGAAGAAAGAAGAAAACACTCCCCCATGTCGGCCACATGCAAGTTAATTGGAAGGAGTCACACAGCACTGACCTTGAACTGTCTGAGAAGCATGTGGGAAGAGGGCCCGTGTCCTCCAAACAAGCCAACAGAACACAAGTCCTGTCTCCCCACGACTACACAGAGCTCACAGCAACCCCGGAGCGTGCACATTGCAGACTGCACACACAGCCGGAGCACGCCACCTCTACGAACCGCTGCGAAATGGCAACCGCAACACACCTACCCAACTACGCCGAACAGCTCAAGCTGTACCAAACCAACACGATACATACATTGGGATGCGATCTCCTGTCCCTGCTGAACGTAAGTTACCGACTGACTTACCGCATCACATTGTTCAGCTGCGTCATGCCCGTCTTCTACTGTCGGAGGTGTCCCTACCAGCATCCCGTCGAGATATGCCTCTCCAACCCGGCATGTCTGAAGGCGGACCTGCTACCACTACTCCTCCCTCTGGACGCACACGACAGGGCCTGCTCTGCCTATGGGGGCATGGCGTATGTGGCCAACATCGCACGCGCACTGAAATGGAACCACTGTGCCTCCACACGACGGATCATCGAGAACAGCTACATCGAATGTCACCCAGCATGCCCCATCATGGTCCTCCAAGGGACAACCTACGAACAACACCTTGACAGCCACCATCCGCTTCATTGGCTGGCAAACATGTACACCACCAATGACATGGAAGCCCTGCTGGACGGCATCGCATACCTGACAACCTGTAAATACGTCGGACCACAACGCAGGTTCCCCGAGTGACCTATGAAGTCCATCCCCGCACCCATGCTCAGCTTCCGCACGGACTGGCCAGTCACCACCACAATAGCCATACCAAACGACCGGCAACTGTAACCACACCATCAACGACATCGCCATGACATCGGATATGACCGGGACATGCACACTGTTCCCCATCACATCCAGGAACACCGCATGCATCGTGGGAGGCAGTGGCATGGGCTCTGTGCATCGCACCCACATGGACGGAACTGCACGAACAACCAGGACACGACATGGATCCAGCGCACATGGACACACACACCGCTCAGTGGACATGAATAGGTCGCCTGGAGTCTGTGGGTGCTGCACCCCTCCCACCCCCGCCCCGGGAATCCCATACCAGGACCTTTGCATGGACGACAAGTGCATACAACAACAACACGACCCCAGTGACTGTGACATGTCCAGTAACCACCACAGTGCAACAACAAGTGGCACGCCGCTGCATGCACGCAAGCACATGCCCTGATGTCATCTCACATGCACGCGTGCATGAGGAACAACCGCAGCAAACCTGTCACATGGAACTGAGATGGACTGTGCCCATGATGCCGAGCGGTCTGGTAGGCTACATGTATACCGTCTGTGTCAAAGTCCGCAGCTCCGCAGCTATACGTAAATGTACATTAGCACAGCCTTGGCCAAGCAGATGTAACCCCACACCCTATCCCATTTGTAATCATGCTCAGTATATCCTCAACATGTATTCCGCTGCCAGTAGTGTCCACTATACTGCATCACAGAGGACAGAAGACTCAATATAATGTTTGAAACCAGAACTGTCTCCGCTGACTCATTTCACAAGTACGAATGAGAGCGGATGAGAGTATGTGAAGTACACGGCAGTCGTGACATGACCATGTAGTCCACTGGTATTGGATGTCAACGCAAATGAGTAGCACTACTGTGGAAGACACACATGTGTCGTGTGAAGTCGTATGGACGCAGTGCTCAGGTGGGTGGGTGCGACGGGTAGATGCGCACATGCCAAGTTGGAGCACAGTACACCACCGCTTCCCTGGGCATTGTGAGAGGACACCTGTCGGGGGGGGAGTGAACACGTGTGTGCACAGCAGCCGGGCACACGTACAAAGCGGTACCAGGCGCACCTCAGCCCACCCTCTGTGGACAAGCTGGATCCTGTTGTGCGCCCGCCATGCCCCTTGACAAGGCACACACAGCCCCAGTCGACCAGGTGTAACCCCAACATAGTCAATCCGCACAGGCGATACAGGGCACGGGATGGCAGTGGAGCATGGTGTGTGAGAGGTCTCCTCGCGCTCCTCCTGGTCATATCACGCAGGCAATAGAACCTCAACGTCTAGCATGGCACAAGTCAAATGGAAGTGTAGGGGGACGCACCACAGCACGAGCAGCACTGACGTCACGGGAGGTGGCTCGCACCATCCCATCCATTGCCCATCATACCAACCACGACACATGCCATTGCGACTAAGTGCAAGCGCGTGCGCCACCACCCCGAGCCCTCCCCAGAGAGGCCAAAGAGTGAATGTGTGGGCCAACAGCCACAGACGGACGCGGCCTGGCCGCAAGGGCAGCCACAGCCACTGGGTGTCGCAGGTGGCGGATCCGGAAGGCGAAGACTGTGATGCATAGTCCATGCAGGCCGGGTCTCCATTTGGGGCACCACGCAGGTGGACGGCGTCCCGCCACACATCATACCCTGAGACAGCCCACTCGTGCAACTGGACCCACACATACACTCCTTGCCCTCTCTGGTGCGAGCTTGGGGCTGCCTGTGCAAGCGCTAGCCTCGCAGGTGAGCATGCATATTGGGGGGCGAGGGGAGGACATGAGGGCTGGGGCGAAGATGACTGTATCACTGTCAGTTAGTACAAGGGATGACCCAGATGTGGAAAGAAAGAGACGTGTCCCGTGTGTACTGCAACTAGTCGCCAATCCAACTACCCCCATGTCCGGAATGTAAGCCCGCACCTAGGCCCGCCCATCCGCCACATCGAACATACCACCAGCACGACAACCTTCCCATTCGAAACACTGACTGGGGGTGGCGACCAGTGAACAATCATGTGTAGCCTACCCACGCGTACATGTGGGCCCTCCATGATCCATGTCACCTGCGGCAAAGACATGACATGCGCAATGAGGGAAGTGAGGAGAGCTGCCCGCCCCACGCGCAGAAGGTGCATCAGCTCCACAGACCCAGCAGCGAGTCCAGCAGGGGTCACATGTGCAGGGGCAGCTGTGCCTGGTGTGAAGGCACATGCATATAGACAGCACATCGACCAATGTGTAGTCTGCCCACATCCACAGTCCATCATCATGCGGACATAGGAATTGAACACAGGGCAACACATCTTAGTTGGTGCACCCACCGTGACCAACAATGCGCAATCATCGACGTACCCGCCCTGTGCATGGCCCCCACCCAACGGAGGCACATCCAGTGCCACCATCCCACACACACAAGCCTTCCACGGAACATGCTGTGTCCAATGGTCAGTACAGAGTCAGCGCCCATCTGGTGGATCCTGAACAGGAGACACATGCACACACATGCCAGCTCCCACTATGTACGTCTGCCACCTGGCACGTGCAATGTAACCTCTCACCTGTGACGTGTGACTGCAAGCACACAGCCGTCTTGGCATGGGGCTGTCAATGTGGACACCAGTCAATGTTTCGGGAGCTGTGATCCGTACAGTGCTGTACATAGGGTGCAGTGCTGACACCTACTACTGTCTCATATCCCCTCGTGCCACAGGTCCCACTTGTATTGGCCGCTCAGCCCGTGCCCACATCGTCGTCGTCGTGTGCCATACTCATCCAGCCTCGGAAGCAGTTCCATGCTCAGCAGACACTCATGTTGCCGTGGCGTTGCCGCTTGACGAATATGCAGTCAGTCCCCATCAGCACGCCCGCAAGTCATTGGGGCCTAGATCCCCATGTGCATGCACATGGCAGTGGTATGTCTCACTTGCCATTGCCATTGTTGGGAGACCTGTGTAAGTGTATTGTGGCCGTGCCGTCCCAGCTTGACAGCTGGGCTGTGGCTCATGTGCTTGCTCAGTCATGTCAGTGATGTGTATGCGAAATTGCTATGTGCCGTGTTGCTTTGACATGTGTCCTCTGCCATTTAACCCAGGCGGAGACCGAACATTGACCGCCCATACCAATTGCTGGCGGACATGGACGATACAGAGGTAATCAGGAAGTTTCGGCTGGACAGGCCAACTCTGCATCGACTGTGTGCCATGTTAGAGCCCCATCTCCGTCCCCGCAGGGTGTATCCGACTGCTGTCACCCCCACGGCTAAGGTGATGGCCGCCATGCATTTCTTCGCCACTGGGTCATTCCAGCACACAGTGGGCAGTGGAGGAGGGATGTCCCAGCCCATGTTCAGCAAGGTGCTGAGGGATGTACTGGCAGCCATGATGCTGTACCGGAACAGGTACATCCGCTTCCCCAGGGCTCGTGAATTGGCGGCAGTGAAGGGTGCATTCTATGCCCTTGGCAGAATCCCACACGTCGTGGGAGCCATTGACTGCACTCATGTTGGCCTTGTTCCACCACAGGCCACTGAGCACCTGTACCGCAACAGGAAGCACACGCACTCCCTGAATGTGCAAGTGGTGTGCCTTGCGGACATGGTGATCACCCACGTGTGTGCCAAGTTTCCAGGCTCGGCCCATGACGCACACATAATGCGCAACAGCATCTTGCCACGACTGATGGCCAATCTGCAACAGGATCGTGCCTGTATTGTCGGTGAGTATGTGGAGTGGTGTAGCGTGCTGGTTGTGCGATGCTGTCCCCTGTCCAGTTGGAATTGCAACGGTTCTCTGTGTCCCTCACACCCAGGTGACTCTGCGTATCCGAATGGGGCATGGCTGCTCAGTCCATTGAGGAATCCTCGCACCCCAGCAGACGATCGATACAATGAGGCACATGGGAGGACCAGACGTGTGGTCGAGCGTACCTTTGGCCTCCTCAAGTCCAGGTTCAGGTGCCTGGACCGCACCGAGGGTGCACTGGCGTACTCCCCACAGAAGGTGTGCCAGATAGTGGTGGCGTGCTGCATGCTGCACAATCTGGCCATTCGGAAGCAGATCCCCCTCATTGTGGATGACGGAGATCAACCAGGGCCCCAGCCCGCAGACCAGGACAGCTCGAGTGAGGTGGACAGCGGAGAGGAGGAAGCTGGGAATGTGCGCCAGCAGCTCATCGCCCGCTACTTCACTTGACGGTGAGTGTCCATGTACGACGGATGATGTGGCTGTATCTGTGCAGGTGTGTGTGTGCTGTGTCAGGGTGGCCGTATGTTCACTGCGTGCAGTGTGTCAACGCTCCATGGCCAGGGTAGTATGCCACTGTTGGTGACTGTGGCATTGTGCCCTATTGCTCTGTGCGATGTGTGTACATTGCTTGTAGTTGTTGACATGTACTGTGTGATGGGTGTGTGACACACTCATTGAATGTGCTCCTGTTCTGTCTCCCACCCCTAGGTCCCTACAGGCCCTCCGGATTCCATTGCCATGCCACGCATCAGGTGCCTTTCCGCCCAAGGTGGCCGTTGTATTCCGTACAAATAAAACACAGGGCACAAACAGCAGTTAGTGAAAAAGGTGCATTTATTACAAACTGTGACATGTGATTGTGTGTAAGGTGATGACAAAAGTGGTGCATGCAGTGACAATGAGCTGTCGGTCATGGCTGCGTGATGATCAGGGTGTACCCACTGGTTCTATGTCCATAGTCCAACACACACATGCCATCCAGCTGGCTGTGTGGAGTGGGATCGTAGAGCAAGTCAATGCAGTGGCTGGTCAAGGAAGGCTTGCGGAAGGCTGGCTGGCTGCCTCACTTGCGACTGGAGCGTGCGAAGTCCTCCCGGGAGATCTGTTTCCTCTTCGGACGGCCCCTTCCACGTTTGGGAGGGGGGTGTGTGGTGGCGACCTGCTGGTGGTGGGTGAGGTGTGCTCACTGGCTGTGGACGCAGGGGAAGTGGACACTGCTGCCCGAGCCTGCGCCCTAGCAGGTGGTGGCGGAGGTGGTGTTGCTGGCCTTGCCTGTGACCCCACCGCCACCACCAGCTGGCCCATGAGGTCCACGAGTTGGTCCATACGGGACACGAATTGGCCCATATGGGCGTCCATGGACCTCAGCACCCCCAGCACCTCCCGCGTGTCAGTAGCAGACCTGGCCCATTGTCCTTGGGCCTCTTCATAGGCCCCAAGGACTCTGGCCATTTGAGGCAGGGCATGGCTCCCAGGGGAGGCTGGCGTTTCCCTGACCCTGCTCCTCCTACCAGTCCTGCTGCCACCGGCCTGCCCACTAGCCACATTGCACACCACGGTCCTCGCTGTGGCTCCCAGGGTGGATCCAGTCGGCCGGGCCACCACCTGCGCTGGGGCTGGTGCCAGCGAAGACGTGGTGGTGGTGGAGGCGGTGGCGGTCGGTGCGGCGATTGTGGCGGTTGCGGCAGTGGTAGTGGCCGCAATGACCGTGGGTGTGGCCGCAACGACAGTGGCAGCAGGGGACTGGGACTGTTCAGCATCCCTGGATGATGGGTTGGTGGGTAGGAGGGGTCCTGGGGAGCGGCTGGGCCCTGCCACGCCAGATGGGCCAGCTTGGTGGTCCGTGTCCGAAGAGGTGGACAGATCCTCCAGATCCGTGTGTCCTCGTTGGGGGCTTGTAGGCTGGCTGTGCTGGCTGCTGTCTCCATCCCCAGCGTCCAGCAGTTCGTCACCTGTGGAGAAAATGAGATTTGTTATTGTGTTGCACCTGGCGAAGTATGTATTAGTCGTCTGACATTGGCAGTTCGTGCAATCTCGTACATGGGTTTCCCGGAGGCGAGTGTGTGGCTGTGGCATCTGTAGTTGTGTGTGCTAGGCAATGGGACTGTGTGCTCTGCACATGTGGCATGGGACGGATTGGCCATGCCGATGGGTGTGTTGCTGTGCCCCTACTCATTGTGACTCTGGTGTATGCGGGCTCCTGGCCCATCCTGGGTCTGGTTTGTACTTTGCTTTTGGGGTTCATATGGAACGCTTAGGCACCCATATGGCAACATGGGGGCCATGCCCCAGATTTGCATTTGGGAGGGGATATGCTTTTGGGGTTCAAATGGAACGCTTAGGAACGCATATGGCAACATGGGGGCCATGCCCCAGATTCGCATTTGGGAGGGGATATGCTTTTGGGGTTCAAATGGAACGCTTAGGAACGCATATGGCAACATGGGGGCCATGCCCCAGATTCGCATTTGGGAGGGGATATGCTTTTGGGGTTCAAATGGAACGCTTAGGAACGCATATGGCAACATGGGGGCCATGCCCCAGATTCGCATTTGGGAGGGATATGCTTTTGGGGTTCAAATGGAACGCTTAGGAACGCATATGGTAACATGGGGGCCATGCCCCAGATTCGCATTTGGGAGGGGATATGCTTTTGGGGTTCAAATGGAACGCTTAGGAACGCATATGGCAACATGGGGGCCATGCCCCAGATTCGCATTTGGGAGGGGATATGCTTTTGGGGTTCAAATGGAACGCTTAGGAACGCATATGGCAACATGGGGGCCATGCCCCAGATTCGCGTTTGGGAGGGGATATGCTTTTGGGGTACATGCTGTGAGCCATGGGTGCCGAACGTGACATGTGTTGTGGCAGCATGACAGTGCATGGTCTGAGGTGTGTGCATGCCTGACATGCCCTGCATATTTGCTGTCTGTTGTGGTTACTGGACATGGCATTGGACGCATCGTTATGAGTGAGTGATAGTTGTGTGCCAGCCAACGTATTGCAGTTGTCCCATCTCCTTGGTGTGCGTGCTGCCCTGTGCCATGTGCATCACTGCAGTGCTCGGGGGGTGTGGCCCATGTTGTGTGTTGTTGCTCACAGTGTGTCGTGCGCTTAATTGACTTCTGGCACATGGTTGGTCATGGGCATGTGTCTTAGCGTGACTGCTGTATGTGTGGCAGCTGTGCGGATGACATGCCTTTCATGAGACTGGGGCTGACGGATGGGATGGATGGTATGTTGTATGTGCATGGTGTGTCTGTGAGTTTGATGGGTTCAGTGGTGTTCGTGTGCATTTCTGTTGTTCCGCTCTGTTGCGTCTAGTGTTGTTTGTCTTACATAGGCGTAGTTGTGGGGTGTGGGGTTGACAGGCAGTGGGGGCTACATGGACAGGACTTCAATGGTGTTTCGGTTGTGTGTGATGAGTTGCACAGTGGCTGCCGTGTGGGACTATATTCAGTGTGGCTTGTGCATGCAGACGTGGCTCCTTGGGTGTTGCTATGTCTGTGATGGGTCATGTGGGGTGTGAGTCTGTTGTTCATGTCCGTGTGCACATTGTTCACTTGTTCGTGACGGTGGGCGGTGCTGCGTGTTCGTCTGCTACGTGACATGTCCCATGTGTTGGTGGTGTTATGGTCCTCATGCCTCCAGTAATCCAGCCCTGTCCAGTTTCCCACCTGCAAGTTGTTCGTGCGTGCACTGTACTGGATGCCACATGGCTCTAAGCGGGGGTGCTCCATGTTGCAGGTCTGTGGGGGTGGGGGGTGTAGTGGGTCGTGGGGGTGGCTGTACACCCACTGACACCGATTGCTGTGGACCGTGATGTCTGCCTTTCGGCTGTCGTTGTGCACTGCGGTGGCTGACACGTGGCTGTGGGGTGTGGGGGATGCTCCTCCTTGCTGTGCTGTGGGACTGGGGCCTGGTGTGTGTTGTACTTGGGCTGTCCACCGTCCCACCCACTGCACTTTGTGTTCCTGCCACTTACCTGTTACTTGTCGGTTAGTGCAGCTGTGGCGGACACATGGGTGTGGTGGGTGCTCGTTGTGGCGCTTCTGGCATATTTGGGGACCTGTTGGTGGTTACGTGGCTGGCTTAGTGTACACATGTCCCCACGCATCTTACAGTTGTTCGGTTTGGGCTGTGTGTGGTAGTGTCTGTTGCATGTGTGTGTGATGTGTTGTGTATTGTGTGCTGGACATGGGGGTGTTTGTCCCTGGGAGCTGTGGCATGGTGGTAGTGCATGTGAGTACATAGCGGTGTGCTGGTATACATTAGTTTGTACTTACCAGCCTCCACTCCCCTGCTAATCCGGCGAGGATCTCCGGATGGATTACGACTCGCACCTTCTCCTCCCACGCTTTGAAGGTCTTAAAGAGCGCGGGATTCCCTCCGCCAGTGACGGCAGCCAGCTCTCTGTTTTTGCCCTCCTTCTTCTTGACCAGGCTCTTTACGTCATTCCAACGTTTGTTTATCTCGACTCTGTTCCTGGGCAGGGTCCCGACTGCATTGACCTGGTCTACGATCCGGTTCCACATTCTGTTTCTGGTGGCTAGTGGTGTGTGCTGGACCATGTTCCCATAGATTTGTGGGTACACCTTGATGATCTCGATCGACCATGACCGTCAGCTCCATGGGCGTGAACTTGGGCATCCTTTGTGGTGCCATGGTGTTTGTGGTGCTGGTGCGGTGTGTGTTGTGTAATGTGCAGGGGGTTTGTGGTGCCGGTGTTTGGTGGTGGTGGTGGTGGTTGTGATGTGTGCGTTTCTGTGGTGTGCTGCTGTCCTTGCTGTGTCACTGTGTCCTCTCCTCTCCTCTCTGGTTTGCAATGTAGCAAGGGGTTGTGGTCTGTGGGAGTGCTGCTTTTGTACTCACCTATGTGGGTGTGTCCTCATGGTCTGTTGTTTTCAGGTGTGTTGTGTCTGGGGTTCTGGCCTTTGTATTTTTTGTTTGTCCGGGGGGTGTTTTCGGGATGTGTACTGTGCTTGTGTATTTGTGTGTGCCTTGCTATGTGGACTTGTTGGCCATGTTGTGTGCTATTGGTTTTGTGTGCGGATGGTTTCTGTGCAGGTACGTTGGCGCCATGGCTTCTGCCGTGTCGATTCTCATCGGCGTTGTTTGCGCTGGCGGGCGGTATATTTGTTGTTTTTCCGCGCTCATGGCGGTGCGATCGTAATTTCACGTGCGGTGTGTCGGCCGTGTGGGCGGGCGGTTTTGTGTTGTCGTGCGTGTTTCCGTCCGTGGCGGGCGGTTTGACTCCGACTCGGACGATGGCGGGCGGTATTTTGTGTGATTTTTCGCCGATGGCGGTTTTCGGTTTGTGTACTCATAATGGCGTGGTCGGTGTTCAGGCGGTGTGTGCGGGCGGATTTTTGCCGCTTCCATGCCTGGCGGATTTATTTACGCCGGGTATCGTAATGGGCCCCTAAGTAAATTAGCCATCCTAGGGGTGTGTTTAGCCAGCTCTTGCCTCCTTGCTGGAAATTCTGCCATTATGGATTCGGAAGATTTGATGCACTGTGGGACAAAATAATGCCACACTCTACAGGAAGTGGTCATATGTTTGAGGAGTTACCCTGCTCCCATTGGTCAGGAGTGACCTCCTGTCTGACCCAGATAACATGGAATAAGTATCTGAGAGGGGCAGAGCCCTCCAGATCTGCTGCTTGAAACTTACTGAAGCAAGACATTGCCAAGCTGAGAAGATTTTGCTGTGCAAAGATTTCTAAGGCCTGACCTCTGAAAACTACACCATCTGACACTACAGCCCTGTGGATTATTTTGCTGAAAAAGAACTAAAGAGTGGACTCCCTGAAAGCTACAGGTTAAAAGAGCTCATCTGGAACATCACCAACTAAATCTGCACCTTGGGGAACTACCAGTGGATTTGTAAGGGTGACGTCCCAGTGGATTGTGGGAACTGAAGTCCTCAACTTTCAAGGACCATCTTGGAGCTTCCAGACCCTTGTAGTGAGTTTGAGAACCTTTGGGACCCTTTGAGGAACTTCAGGAAGAAGTTCAAGAAGTTTGGAGAACTTTGGAAAAAAGCTCCATAGAGGGACCGACTCAACCTGGTCAGCCAAGCCGCCTGCCTTCAACGGCGAGTCGGCCAAGCCATCCAGGTTCGTCCCGCTAAAAGCTCCGTCGGTCCGACTTCCAGAGTTTGACCGGGAGTAGAAGAAATCTGAAGCCGGCAAACCCTCACCGGATCCGGCTACATGAGGAGCATCGAGAGACCCCACGAGAAAAAGCTCCCAAAAAGTTTCTAAGTCCGCTCGTAGAAAAGTCGACTGGGAGCAACCGCGAGAGCCAAGCCGCCTGTCTTCCATCGCGTGTCGGCCTGGGCTCCTGGGTTGCCCCGCTGAAGCGCTAACGAAAAAGTTTCTAAGTCCGCTCCAGGGAAGTTGACCGGGAGTTCGTCAAAAGGCAAGCCGGCAAACCCTCACCGGATCCGGACTGGCTGGGAGCTTCGAGGGACCTCGCGAGAAAAAGCTCCAGAAAAGTTTCTAAGTGTGAAGGTAGAAACTGAGACCGGGACCTACCGCAAGCGTAGCCGCCCAGGGCTCCATCGCGGTCGGCCTGAAACTTTGACTTTGCCCCGGTCTATCGCGAGCAGGTATCCCAATATGGTGCTATAAACTTCTAAGTGCTATATTTTATTAAATCTTTGAAAATTCATATCTCCGGTTCCCTACATTGGATTTTTGTCGTTTTGGTGTCATTTTAAAGATAAAAATATTTCCTATTTTTATAAATTGGTGTTGGATTTTATTATGTGTTGTGTCTTAATTATTTACTGAATTGGTGTTTTTAAATGCTTTACATTCCTGTCTTTGAAGTTAAGCCTGTCTGCTCGCAGCCGCGTTACCAAGGGTTGAGCATAGGAATAATTTTCTAAGACCTATGCTGAGTCCTATCATGTGTTAGTGGCCTTATTGCCAGTGGCAGACCTACATTTGCCCCTACCAATAATCCACTTTCCAACAATGGCATAATGCCTTTCAAGCCACAATGGGAAGAACACAACCCATCCTACATAAATTGCCAGAATCAATCCAAAAAGAACAAAGGGGCTGATTACGATGACGGTGAACCCGCCACCAACAGACTGTCGGTGGCGGGTGGGTCCATGGCGGTCGGAAAATCTGACTGCCACACATCTGACGGGCTCCTTGAGCCCGCCGGTGTGGCGGAGGCCTTTCCATCCCCAAAATGGGGGCACCGCTGTAGGGATTAGGATGTGCCTCCCCGCCAGCCTTTCCATGGCCGTTCACCCACCATGAAAAGGCTGGCGGGGATGGACATTGGGGGACCATAGCGGGCCCCCCTTTGCCCCTGCACCCAAGTTTTGGGCTCTGGGGAGCACCTATGGTGCCCCCTTACATTTCCCTGTACCATGTGGCAGGCACTGCATGGTGCCTGTCATGTAGTGCAGGGAAATGTTACATGTGGCGTTTTTACATTGCGGCGGGTGCTGCAGCCAGCCCCACCCGCCACAATGTAAAATATAGCCATTGCGAACGCCATGGTGGCGGTCGCATCCTTATTCCTACTATGGAACCGCCAACAGCAGGTCGGGCGGTCCCATTCCCTGAAACGATGGCGGACGGACTGAAGTCCGTCCGCCATCGTAATCATTCCTAAAGCTACCAACAATTAAGACTAGAGCAATCTGTAACACAACTATGCCCCAAATTAACAAAACAAACTAAAACAATGTATGAGCATTTACAGTTCAAAGTAAGGCTCTACCCATACACTAAAGGACTAGAATACTTAGAAACCATCGCAAAATCCATACTCTAAAAAACTTCCACACCTACATAAAAAGCACCAATTTCTAAATTAAATTTCTAACAAAACCTTAAAATTATTTTTAAGATATAAAATATAAATATAAATATAAATGTAATGTCAAATAATATATTTATATAAAAATATTTGACATAACAATAATATTTTATATCTTAAAAATGTTTGACATAATATTTTATATCTTAAAAATATCAAAAAATATAGATATCATCTAAAGGCACAACAAACAACAAAATATATAACAATCCTACCTATATAGAAAACAAATATAAAACCATCATTAAAATAAGTAACAGTAACAAAGGTATAACTAACATTTCCCACCCACTATAAATATTTTAAAACTACTTACGATTTCGTTGGTGAAGAATGCTATCCACAAAGCAAGGAAAAAATCGAAAGTTGTCAAAAAATCCATAAAAACCTGAAAAATAGATTTAAAAAGAGAAGCTCTCCATGAAAACCCCAAAAATAAAGGAAATGTAAAATAATTATTAGTTTACTCGAAACTAATACTAATTTCCTTTAAAAAATAAAATAAAATGAAACCTTCTTCCAACGCCAAGTCTGGAACGAGCAGTACCTGAAAAAAAAAATAACACAAATCCCTCCCACACAAACATATAATAATAATACTATAAAACAAACAAAAACATGCTTACAACTACTTAACACATACTACTCTACATATAAGTAACACTCTAAAACAAACCATAACACTAAACTTACGACGCATTAACCATACCGCAAATAAAACAATCTACCTAGTTCAACACACAACAACAACCAAAAACACAACATACAAACCTTAAATAGTACCTAGCTACCTTCACCTTACTCTTAAATTACCTTAAAAAGTAATTAAAATTAACTTACCTTAACTGATGTGATGCAGCTTCCAACCACGAGCTTCTCCATTCAGAAATGACCCAAAAACAACACTGATAGACTAAAAAATACGAGTTACTGAAAAAAATGGCCGCCTAATTGAAATTAAAAAAAGACTATTCCCCATTGAACTCATTTAAAATAAAAATCTTAAATAAAAAAATGTATATAAATATATCAATGCAACGAATTATGATTTTTTTATAATATGTTAAAAATTGTACAATATGTAGTAATAAATATTACAACATACATAATATTTTTACTATACATTAAAAAAATCTCGTTTTTTGTTAGAACAAATTTTTATTTACTGTTGAAAAAATGTACTTTTACACAATGTTTTCCTAACTATATAATGTTTATTTTTCTTATACATTAAATAATATTATAACAACTATAATATTATTTGATATCAAGCATATTAAAAAAGAAAATATAACACAAAAAAAATAAAAATATTAAATATTAAAATAAGTTTATATAATTATTTGATATATATTTTAAAAATATGAACAATTGTATAACTGTTACAAAATAAAAATAAAATGTATATATGTATGCAAAAACCCAATTAATATTTTGACATTTGATAAAAATGTTTCCAAACTTTTCCATTATATAAAATAAAAATGTTAAATATTAAGTACGTTTTAAAATGTTATTATTTATGTTAAAATATTTACAAAATATGTTACATTGCAGAAAATAAAAAATGTAGTATTGTTTTACCTTAGGAAAAATGCATACAAAATATTGTACATAAAATAAAGTGTACTAAATTTCTTTTCTTCATTTTTTCAATAAAGATAAATTGAAAACTTGAATATAAATCTTTTTATTCACGTACTTTCTATTTTAATTTACATATATCATAATTGCAATAAAAATCATTTACTAAAATGCAAAGCCGGTTTTTAATTATTATATTAATAAACATATACGACCTACTATAACTATTAAAACCTACATTAAGTCAGGGAAGGTGCTGGACACTAAACATATATAATTTACTATTCCCACTCCAAACCACATTAACTCAGGGAAGGTGCTGGACACTAACCATATATAATTTACTATTCCCACTCCAAACCACATTAGCTCAGGGAAGGTGCTGGACACTAAACATATAGGGCCTTATTTATGAAGGTCTGCGTCACTTTTGCGCCACCGTTGCATCACATTTAGTGACGCAGTGGCGGCGTAAATAATGCACCATGTTGCACCATATTTACAAAGTGATGCATCTAGGCAGATGCATCACTTCGTAAACCCCTGCGCTACATTATACCTGCGTCAGGTATAATGTATGCAGGGTGGGCGTTCCCCCCAAGAAAAGGTCATAGGAATGGCGCAATGTAATCTATGAAATTCCGCTGCGCCACTTCTAGGACGCCAATCCATCAAAACCTTACGCTTGCCTCATGGAATAGATTAGCACTGCGCCAGCGCGAACTGCGCGCTTTGGCTGAAGGCGAAGCGAGAGCGTATGCTCTGGCAATGCAGCACCGGCTATACGATGTGGGTGACAAGGCCTCGAGGCTATTAGCCTGGTTGGAGAAACGGGACAGGGAACGATCGTGGGTGGTCAGGGTTAGAGACAAATCGGGGGCACTTCATACATCCAGTGTGGGAATAGCGGAGACGTTCGCTGCCTACTATGAAGTAGTGTACGCATCCATGAGCATAAGATCTGAAAGTGATTGCGAGGAGCTACTAAAAGACTTCTCAATGCCCATACTATCTGAGGAAGTGCCGGAGGCCTTAGACGCCAATCTTACTGAGGAGGAACTGGCAGGAGTCCTGGGATCCCTAAAATCAGGGAAGGCAGTGGGTCCAAATGGACTCCCAATCGAGCTATACAAAAGTCTGGCTTCCATAATGATAGCACCACTACTAAACATGCTAATGGAGGCTTGAGAGAAGGGACAACTGCCGGTTGATCAGCGGGCGGCCACCGTCGTGGTTATACACAAGGCGGGTAGGCCTCCAGACCAGTGCGGTTCTTATTGGTCAATCTCCTTGCTCAACGTGGAGGCAAAGGTGTTAGCAAAGGCCTTGGCCAATAGACTGACATCAGTCATCACTGCGGTGGTCCATACGCACCAATCTGGCTTCATGCCTAACAGGAGCATTCAGCACAACCTGCGGAGATTATATTGTGTGCTTCATCTGACGAGTGACCCTTCAACCCAACAAACGGCATTGATGGCGCTGGATGCATCGATGGCCTTTGACAGTATAGAGTGGCCTTATTTATTTATGGTGCTCACCAGGTTGGGCTTCGGCCCCAACTTTTGTAGTTGGGTGAGACTGCTCTACCAGGACCCACATGCCTGAGTAAGAGTCAATGGAGCGATGTTGAGGCCCTTCCGGCTGCAAAGGGGCACCAAACAGGATTGCTCCCTGTCGCCACGGTTGTTTGCCTTGGCGCTGGAGCCCTTGGCACACTGGATTAGGATAGACCCGATGATTTGGGGCATAGAGGCACCGGGGGGTTGGGAGGAGCGGATTTCAATGTACACGGACGACATACTCCTATACCTGGCAAGACCGTACTACTCCATAGCAAGGGTACTCCACATTTTTTAACTGTTTGGGAGCTACTCCGGATATACCATTAACTGGTCTAAGTCGGTGGTCTTTCAGCTGTCTGCCCCCCCCGAGACTGCCGGCGAGGTGTGCAGCACCAGTCGTGATAGAGGGGTTCAAGTACTTGGGCATTTATATCACCCGTGACCACCAGATGTTCCTGGAGAGGAATCTCACCCCCCAACTGGATCGGCTCCGCTCTGATGCACTCCACTGGTGCACCCTGCCGCTGTCCCTCATGGAGAGGGCCACTCTGTTTAAAATGATGGCCCTGCCATGCTTATTATACGCCCTACAGAATACCCCATGCCCAGTCCCCCGACAGTCTTCAAGCGCGTGGCCCAAGAAGTTCAGGTGCTGTTGTGGCAGAGGGTTCACCCAGAATAGCACTCCACAAACTGCAAAAAGTAGTATATGACGGCGGACTGGCGGTCCTAGATATTAAGCTATACTATTGGGCCTCACAGCTACTAGTCATAAATGATTGGGTCTATGCGGACAGCAATGAACCGGCCTGCAGGGTGGCCCTAGCTGCCATGCCAGGAGGTGACTGCGAGCCGCTCTTGTACACCCAAAGGGCAAGCCCAGAGTTGCCTACACATACCACGACAGTGGTGGCGTGTTGGCACGAGGCGAACCGGTTTCTGGGATGGCAGGGGAAACTAACCAGTCGGACACCCCTGTGAGTGGGGGACCCACTGAGGGAGGTGGCCTCATTAAAAGGCTTTAGAGGTTGGCAGACGATAGGCATTGAACGCCTGGGAGATGTGTGGAGGAGCAGTGCTCCCCTCCCCTTCGAAGACTTACAACAGGAATATAGCTTGACCCCGACGCAAAGATATCATTATATGAGGCTGACACACGCCCTACAGGGACACATCCAGCGGGGCACACTCATTCCCGACCACTCCCCTCTGGAAGACAGACTATTGATTGATCCCATCCCTGAAAAGGCGACTTCCACGATATACCGCAAATTAATAAATAATATACCAGACCCCCTGACGGCCCTACGTGCTGCATGGATCGATGACTTAGGGAATATATAGAAGGTGGGGAATGGCTGGAGGCACTGCAGAGCCCCAGAGAAATTGCAATCTGTACAAGATTCCAGCTGGTACAGCTCAAGATACTGCATCGCTCCTACTACCCCCGCACACTTCTACACAAATGGGGTAGGGCACAAAGAGTGCTGTGCATTAGGGGATGCCAGCGGGAGGGTTCCTTTTTCCACATCTTATGGGAGTGCCCAGGGGTCACCCGGTTCTGGCGGAGAGTCACAACAGTAATGTCCAAAGTGTCTGGAGTAGAGGTCCGATGGATGCTAGATGGCTCCTTTTAATGATTAAGGGAGAGATAGACCGACCCAGATACGCCAGTCTCTGGCTGGCCCTAGCGGCAGGGATCACCAAGAGGAACATTGCAAGGGGATGGGGAGCTCCCCAAACACCATCTTTGAAATAATGGGAGAGAGATCTAGACTGGTGCCAGCGAGCTGAGGAGACCGTATATAAAAGTAGGGGGTGCATCAAGAAGTGGGAGAAGATATGGGCACCATGGCGTAAATACAGAATGTCCCTGTGGGGTTTGGGACCTACACATTAGCTGTATTCAAAAGGGAATGTAAGGGGGTCATTACAATAGCGGGCAGATCGCCACCGCCCGTATGGCGGTGGAGATCCGCCCGCCATTTTCCACCGCCCGCCTACCATTTACCCCCCGCCAAATCACGATGGCGGTGGGGACGCCGGCGGACGGAAAGACCGTCTGCCGGTTTTCCGCCGGTCATACAGGCGACCGTGCGGAAAACGGGTTTAATATGGTGGCGGTGTCTGTGAGACACCGCCATCCATATTAGGATGTAGGCGGTGAGGAGCCTTTTCATGGCGGCATTTCCGCCATGAAAAGGCATGCGGTATTCGCATTTGGGTGCCCGTTGCGGGCCCCCAGGATGTTGGGGGGGTGGGGGGTGCACATGGGGGTACCTATGGTACCCCCCTGCATTTGCATGCACAAGGTGGCAGGCACCGCGCGGTGCCTGTCACGTTGTGCATGCAATAGCACAACATGCATTTTGTACACTGCGGCGGGTGCTGCTGACAGCACCGCCCGCCGCAATGTACGAAATGTGGGATGCGCCCGCCAGTGTGGCGGGCGCATCCTAATGTGCCTGGCGGGACCGCCGTGACCTCGGCGGGCGGTCCCTGGCTCCGTTGCGGTGGCGGGCGGACAAAGTCCGCCCGCCATCGTAATGGACCCCTAAGTTTGGTCTCTTTTGTATGTTTAAATCCAGTTCCGAATGACGTCTGCTGTGATGGTTCTGTCCTTTTAGGTCCCGGATGGCGTAATGCTTCATACCCCTCTTAGGAGACATTAATGTAACGAAGCAACATAATGATGTACATGCATATGTGGTTCTTAAACTGCATGGTCTTATGAGCGAAGTTAATAAAAAGAGTTAAAAAAAAACATTACTCCTATAAACTATCAACAATTTTTAAACCTGATAAATGTATAATTAAAATATAAAGAGAATTTGTTTTCCTTTTTATTTAATAAAAAATCCAAATTTAGAATTTTTTTTTTTAAATGTGAAAAAAGCCCCAAAATTTAAAATATTCCTAAATAAAAATATAGCACTATTTTGTACAAAATGTTCCTTTTAAAAATCCCAAAATCTTATTTAAAAATAAAATCAGCAACACAACCTAACAACAACTTAAATTTTAAAAAATAGAATTAACAAAATTTCTAAAATATTTCAAACATTTTTTTAAATAAAATAAAAAAATTAGCATAAATTTACATTTTAAATTTTAAAATTAAATCATAAATAACAAACATCCCCCATAACTTAAAAATAAATATCACAAACATTATACCCTAAAAAACACAATTAAGTAAAAATATATATTGTTTATTAAATAATATTTTTTTATCCTAAATTTTTCTACAACACTCCCACCCTCATCCCCTATAAACACAATATCCCATAATGAAAAAAATGAAATAGTTTTTTTATTTTTTTATTTTTTCAATTTGTATTTATATATTTTAAAACACTCCCCACCCTTATCCCCTATAAACCCAACATCCCACTCCTAAAAAGAATTAATTTTTTTTTTTAATTTTGAAATTTTTCACATTTTTATATGCATATTTTAAAATACTCCCCACCATTAGCCCCTATAAACCCAACTTCCCGCTCGTAAAAATATTTTTTTAAACAAAATTTGTAAATTTTTGAAATTTTTATAAACAAATTTTAAAATACTCCGCAGCCCTATCCCCTATAAACCCAACAACCCGCTCCTAAAAAAAGTTTTCTACATCTTTTTAAAATTTAAAAAAAAATTCATATTTTTATATACATATTTTAAAACACTCCCCACCCTTATCCCCTATAAAACCAACATCCCGCTTCTAAAAAAGTAATGAACAAAACAAATTATTAAAATATTAAAAAAATTTAAATAATAAATTACTATACAAAAAAACACCTAAATTCGATATTTTTGATCTCGATATTACATACCACGATATTTTGAAAAAACAATATTTAAAACACAATATTTATATACAACAATATTTTAGATTCGATATTCTTTCTAAATATCCCTGGTTAGCAGGGACCCAGTGCACTTACAGTTCGAAATCAGGCATCAAGCAAAATGTCAAAAGAGGCACTTTCCTACAAGGTTTACTTGACATCAGCTAGTAGCCCTGTTAGAAATGGGCCACAAATTCTAAATTTGTTAGAGACCCTACAAGTGGCAAAGAAAAGTGCTGTTGTTAAATGAGGCGTACACAAGATTGGAGATGACATAGATTCAGTGTGCAATAATTTTGCGGGGTTGTATGATGGAACCCTGCATGCATTTACCCCGCATGCCTTTACAGTGCAGTCACTACCCTGACTGCGACGTTATCATGCATTACTTTACGATGTAAGTTTTTACAGTGACTTGCCTTGGGGGCACTGGGCTTTGGAATAGTGTCATTATTATTCCAATGCCAGTCTGCACAACAGTAGGGAAGGTCTTGGACTTAAAATTCCAACACCAGTCCACCAACGCGCCCCCTAAAGCAAGTCATTGTAACTACATGCGGGTTAAAGGAATGCGTGGTAATGTCGCAGAGTGGATAGTGACTGCGTTGTAAAGGCAGGTCATTGTTGTGACTGCGGGGTAAAGAATGTTTCCCATTTTGAAGATGAGGTTGCAAAGTACTGTGCTCTTGCACCTGGTACATTGGGAACAAATGAAAAATATGAATTAAAAATGAAAAATGTCAATAGTTTCTTATCAATATCAGCTCAATCACTCTGGGAGTTGGGGAACTACAAAATGAAGTGCCAGAGGATGAAAAGAAGAGATGAGAGAAAGCAGTATGTTCAAAAGACAATCAAGAGATATGGATGCCAAGAGATTTGTACTACCTGATTCCATGTTGTTGCAGATGGCACAATACATACATGGGTCTACACATGTGGGATGAGACGTTATGTTTTCAATTTAAAAGAAATATTGGTTAAATCCATATTGCAGAGACACTATGCCAAAGATGTGTCAACAGTCAATAGGTTAACATAGGTAGAAGTACAGATGTTACTATGAGTCACATAGGAATATCAGAAAGTCCCTTTACAAGAGTACAAATAGATTTTATTGAAATGACCCTGTGCAATGGCTTAAAGTATGTCCTAATTGTTGGTTGATTGTTTAGTAGGTGGGTTGAGGCTTATTCAACCCACTGGTGAAACTCACCAACTGTAGCCAAGTTTCTATTGAGAGAGTTGATCAATAGTTCTGTTTAGAAAACAGGTAGTAGAACACGCACTACTCGGTGAACGAAGTGAACTAGGTTGTCACGTGCCTCAGAGGTATCACTCTCTGGTCGGTGAGTGTGGCAAATATCATAAAAAGGTAGCGTCTCCTTGCATTAAGAGATGTCCCCCTGAGCACCGCTGGAAGACCGTTTAGCGGGATATATCAAATCTGTTTTGAAATTTACACAGGAATGTGAACTGGAGTACTCATATGAGTTAGTAAGACTTTTATTCGTGAGACGATATTCAACTTTTCATATCGAAACTCAATGGTGTCAACTTAAATGCATCCATCATACATTTCAATCATTTCTCCCAATGCATTTCGGGCAGTCATGGCCCTTCGTCAGGAGAAAATCTCTGTGAAGAAGTAAGCAATGATACGTAGAGTGAACCAAGCTATAGGTACGCGTACCTTCACCTTCACCCAGGTGAAATGAGGTGGTGTGCATCATTGCAGCGCAAAAAACACAAAGAATTGTGTCATGATAACTCTCAAAGGAAAGAGTACACTATTGTGAACAATAATCCATAGATCACAGTGCATACATGCTGTTATGGTATGAATGTGTAGCTGGTAAATACATTGCAAATGAAACAACGTAAAAAAGCATGAGATGAAAAGCAAAAGAGTGCGGTGGTGTGGTACACATGAGTAATGGTGAGCTAGGTCGTCTAAAACGATATGGTGAAGCAGGTCAACAGATCCTGCATATAATAAATGGTGTCTGAAGTGATACAATAGTAGTGGGTGACTGCATAACATTTACGGTGAACAAATCATGCAAGATAACGTTTGCGTGTGTATCGCTCTAAAATATAGAGACGGTGATACTTGTATATTGTAAGTGGCGTGCTGGTCAACAGAATCGATAAATGCAGGCTTATCTACTTACTGGAAAGAAATTGCGGTGATTTGCGCCAGATGCCGGCAAGGAAGCACCCGTGTTACCGACAGGAAGTTAGTGAAATAGGGTACAGCAAAAGAAAACGGACTGCGTGCTGCGGGCATGTGAGCGTACCAACTTAGGCGCCATCTTGGAACATGTTACAAAGGTAACTATCAAATGTACGCATAACATATTTGCATAAACAATGCGCAAAATGCCTTCTGTATCAGCCTGAGAAGAACACAAACATTGCATATTAAGCCATGTATGAGCGGATATCAAAAAACTAAAACTACAACTGAGGTGGCACATATAAAGTGAGTCTAAATAGACACCCGAGTGGGGAAAAGTAGATATATGTGGTAAATATTATGGGGTCGATTCCGATTCGGGCCGGAAAAAGCACCGACCGACTCGGAGCCGGAAATTATACCGACTGACACGTACCTGTGGCGCCCGACACGCCAAGTACGATGCAAGGCATGCAAAATCAGACCGACACGTACCGAACCCAAGTCGAACGACCGAGCCGCACAGAAAACAGCAATCCGGTCGGAAAAACACGCGAATCCAACCGACCGACACGCACCCGGAACAAATCCGACCGAAACGTACACGCGAACTCCAAACCGCAAAGTACGATGCAAGGCACGAAAACCACGAACGAGTCGGACGGAGGACAAGCCGTACGACTGACACGCATACAAAACCGAGCCGAAGCAACACAAAACACCGCGACCGACGCGTACGCAGCATAGAAAACTGCACAAACACAGCGTGAACGAAACGGAGAACACCGAACGAGACAAATGCAGGGTCCGACTCGGTCACAAGAACGTTTCCAACATGCACAGACAGTACAAAGGAAAAATCACACAAAAAAAGGCCAAACAAGCAATTACAAAGCCAATAAATACTGGGGTGGGGTGGGGACAGAGAACAAAGACACACCCACAACTCCACCCATATAAAGGACACAAATCACAACCATGATCCTTTGCAAATGCCATTCTACTGCCAGCACCCAAGAGACAGCAACCACACACCCACAGCTCATCCCTCACACAAGCCACACACCATCAGCACACCAACAAATACCTACCTCACATACACCCAGCAAAACACACACTAACACACCCTCACCTGCACACCAACACACACATCACTCACCATCACCACCCATCACCATGCCCCCAAGAAGAATCACAAGTTCCTAGATTGTGAATTGGAAGTCATGGTAGACGAGATCCTCAGGGTAGAGCCACAGCTGTTTGGCACACTGGTCCAACAGACCCCCATCTCCCAGAAAACCAAGATGTGGGAGAGGATCATCAACAGGGTGAACGCACAACCACCATGTCTGCGCACAAAGACCGACATCCAGAACAGGTGGTATGACGTGCGCAGGAGGGTCCGGGACCTGCTCAAGAAAGACTACCTCCTGAGCCAATACACCGGCAGTGGCCCTCCTGCCAAGCCAATATACCTCAGGCCCTGGGAGGAGAAGGTGCGGGCCATCCTTCCGCCAGTGAGCGTATATGGACTAGAGAACATCCCAGAGCCTGGTGAGTACACAACAAATGTACACAATATTCTGCCACAAAACACACACACATCACTGTCAAGGGGAGAGTCAAACCATGCACTCATAGCAATTACACAGCAACCAGAACAGAATCATCCCAAAATGTGTATGTCAGTCAGATAAACACAACACATGCCATCAAAAAAGTCACATCCAACTGTGCCATCACATGTACAAACACAACTACAACTACAGCTAGGCAGTGGCACAAATAGAACTAACAAACACATCCAGACATGTAGCCACCACAACAACACCAACACACAGTGAAGACCACTCAAAGGAAGGAATTCTGTGTATGCTGGCCAAGTCAGTGTAGCCAATAGCATCATGGGAGTCGCAGTCACACATATTGCCCCCCCCAACTGTCCCATCAACACCACCATGAACCATGCGCACATCACAGGGAGTGGAGAAGGACTCACAAGATGGCTGACACTGGCAACTGCTGTGGGGAGCACAAGGCCCTGCTGGCAACTGTGCACCAACAAACAGCAGGACACCACTGACTGACATCCTGAGAGACAACTTCCACTCCCTGCAATGCAAGCACGTTCCATGGTGGGATATCTGGCTGGCTGGGTGGGAAGGAGGAATTGCAGCACTGACCATAGTCACAAGCACCTCCCCTCACACCCCCCCTCAACACAAACTCCACAGAACCCACCTGGTAGAATGCAATGCCTCCCATCCTAACTCAAGATCCCACAAAGAACCACCACCCTGGGTTATGTTGTGTGAAGCACAGGGACACTCTTGGGACTTTTAGCCAAACAACTGCCAGGACAACACTCCTAGCCATCCTGTCAGCACAGCCAGCCCACCCCACAGGGAAGCAGAGTCAAAAGCAAGTAAGTATGGGAATGCTGGCAAGTGGGGTGGAGGCAATAGCATGATGGGAGTGGCAGTCACTGATATTGGTCACCCCCACAACTGTCCCATCAACACCACCCTGAACCATGCTCACATCACAGGGAGTGGATAAGGACTCACAAGATGGCTGACACTGGCTACTGCTGTGGGGAGCACAAGGCCCTGCTGGCAACTGTGCACCAACAAACAGCAGGACACCACTGACTGACATCCTGAGAGACAACTTCCACTCCCTGCAATGCAAGCACAGTCCATGGTGGGATAACTGACTGGCTGGGTGGGTGGGAAGGAGGGCCGGCTTTCAACCAAACACAACCAATGCAGACCATGTTCACACCCCAACAAATACATAGAAATGCCCAAATAATGCAGGACAATGTGCCACACCAATATCAACCCCTGACTGTGACGACTTAGGACAATGCAATGTACAGGCCCGCACCCAGAGGCACAGTCACAACTGTCATGTGTGTCAACCATTGATGCCTGCAGAAACATAACATACATTGTGTGTGTCTCCCAAAAACAGGTGATGATGGGGACACAGCAGCAGACGCTGAGGAGTCCCAGTCCCAGGCTGAAGAGGATGCGGAGCTCACTAGTGTTGTACAGCCTCTGCCCTCCTCGGACGAAGAAGACCAACCTGGCACATCCGGTGCAAGTCTACATGCAGCACCAGCAGGACCACCAGCTGCAGCACCAGCAGGACCACCAGCTGCACCCCCTGCACCCACCCCTCCAACGACTGTCAACACAAATACCATCCCTGCCGACATGGACAGAACAAGGAGCAACACCAGCACAGGGACCCTGGACCAACCTGGGGCCATGGACACCACCACCACCACCAACCCCCAAGGTGGACCAGGGTCATCTGTGCGTGCCACTGCACGCACTGCACATGTCAGCATGGGTGGTGGGAGGGGTGGGAGACAGAGGTCGCTGCTTGCAGAGGTTGCTGGTGTGCATGTTGACCCACAACTGGTACGCATAGCTGATGCGTACCAGTCCAGCACCGGAGACCTCAGCCAGGTAGTGGGGCTCCTCAGAGACATGAAACAGCAGCAGGCTGCCCATCATGCCCGCTTGGACTCTCACATGTCCCACGTGGAGTCACACATGTCCCGCATGGACTCACACATGTCCCGCGTGGAGTCCAAGTGGGATGCACTGCATGAGATGACGGCGGTGCACAGGGACATTTTACAATGCCTCCGCCAGATGAACAGCAACCAGTCCACACCTCCCTGTGTGCCAACAACATCTGGTGCTGCCCAAACTGCAACTGCCACAGGGAGGGAGGATGACTCTGGCGGAGAGTCCCCTGCACCGCAGCAGCCTGTACTTGAGGGGCCCCCCCCAAGAAGAGGGGTCGTCCGAGGAGGGGCAAGTGAGAGGCCAATGGCCAATCGCAACTCCCAGGAAGCCTGAACCTGTTCTGGATGTTCACCTTTGTGCACAGACTGTTCACCCTGTTGACGGCAACACTACTCCCACACATTGCATGGGGAGTACAAGTTGGACCAATGTGTCAGACAACTGTGGCCCCGATACTGGGGATCCTGTCTACCAGGACTTTCAATTCACCTAGGAACTTCTGATTGCAAGATTTATGTACAGCACTACCCATCCTATGCACTATTCACACAAATGTATCACAATAAACACACTAATACACCATACTTGCCTCTGTTGTGATTCTAACGTGGGTGCTGTTATGGGGATGATGAACTGCAAAATTACACTGTGTATGCGAACTGCAACAGCAAGTACAACACAGGCATGTGAGTAAAGGCAACGTGACACATATGAGGGAGACACACCACCAGGGCTACACAACACATACACACCTAGGCCATCTGACTCATTGCCTACACTGATGTTGCCAGGGAAGACGGTGCAATGCACAGACACCACACCCATTCCCAGTTGTAGTCAAGTAGCCCATAGGTGCAGTAAGCAAATGGCAGTCAAATGTGTGACCACAGACAACGCACACCACAAAGTGAAGCACAGGTTTATTACACAGTTGCAACATGTCGTAACCACTACAGATGCAAGGTAATCCCACCTGGCAGCGGGCACACAGTCAACAACTGTAGACGGAAGGAAGTCCATGGGTGTGGCGCACATCACCTGTAGGGACACAACAGCTACCAGCCTGGAAGTGCACTCACGTCGTCGGTGGACACAGTTGACCAAACGAATCTGAAAGTACCCTGTGAAGGACAGAAATGACACACAGTCAAAAGCAATGGAGTACAGGACAGAACAGCAAAACTCATGCACAATACATGTTACAAGATACCCACCCAGAACCAAGTTAGCATGTCAACACTGTTGGGGAGTACAGCCCACCTGTAAGCACACATCGCAACACACATCCAGTCAAGTAGCCCATGGACACACTCCAACAGCACCAGAGCACCACCTACACATATCATGCCAACTCACATCATTGACATGACACCTCAGGATACTCACATTCAGCTAAAGAAGTTGGTGATGAGCTGTGTGCGGACATTACCCTCATCATCATCATCATCATCGTCACTGGCATCGTGGTCCAGGCCAGGATCCTCCACAGGTGGCGGATGTTGGTCATTGTCATCCTGGATGAGAGGCAACTCCTTCCGCACTGCCAGGTTGTGGAGCATGCAGCAGACGATGATAATCTTGCACACTTTCGCAGGGGCATATGGGAGGGACCCTCCGGTCTTGTCCAGGCAGCGGAAGCGGCTCTTCAGGAGACCAAATGTCCGCTCAATCACTCTCCTGGTCCGACCATGTGCCTCATTGTAGCGCATCTGGGCTGGTGTCACAGGGTTCCTGAGGGGTGTCAGCAACCACGGCATGTTGGGGTATCCCGAGTCACCTACGGACAGACAAGTGCACATTAGCTGACTTGGAAAAGTGGGCGGAATACTACAAATCAGATCACACACAATGGCACAAAGTCAGTACACACCGACAAGCCAGGCACGCTGGTTCTGCATCTGTGCCATCATCCTGGGGATGCGACTACTCCTCATCACAAAGGCATCGTGTGCTGAACCAGGGAAACGGGCACACACGTGTGTGATGGTCATGTCTGCAAGACACACCACCAGTGCATTGACCGAGTGGTAGTGCTTGCGGTTACGGTAGGCCTGCTCCTGGGCCTGTGGTGGTACCAAAGCCACATGTGTCCCATCAATGGAGCCAATGACATGCGGCATCCTCCCCAGGGCATAAAAGTCACTCTTCACGTCAGTGAGTCATCGCAGTCTAGGGAAATAGATGTACCGGTTCAGGAATAGCAACATTGCTGCCAAAACATCGCGGAGCACACGGCTCAACATGGTCTGTGACATCCCACCAGCAGTCGCCACAGTATGTTGGAAGGTACCGGTGGCAAAGAAGTGTAGGGCTGCCATCACCTTCACCTTGGGGGTCAGCGCTGTAGGATACGGCCGGCCAGGCTGCAAATGTGGGGACAACTGCACTGCCAAATCCTCAATCAGCTGCCTGGTGAAGCGGTACCGTCGGATGCTGTCCTGTTCCACCATCGTTGCCAGGTCTGGGAATGGTCGATGGACAGCAGGAGCCCTGCAGTGCAGAGGAGAAGTAAGCAAGATTGTCAGTCAGCCCACATATGCGGCATTGAACACACTCAATATCCCAACATACATCATTATGAGGCACAACTACATGAAGTGTGCAGTTCCGTAAGGACATGTATGGTACATACATGGCCAACATCTGTCAACACGGTCCAACAAGTGGCATCAATTAGTCCCAGGTTGGCCCATTGGATATCATGAGGCCGTGTCACAGTTCCCATCTCCTGCTGCCGTGTCACAATCACCCCCACAGTGACATGTGAGGACAGATGTGCCCCAGGCACCACAGCTCAACGACAGGTACATTCCCAGGGACCCTGCATTGCCACATGGACACTGGCATTACATGGAGTATCATGTATACACCACAGCAAAACAACCATGACCCCCACAGGTAGTGGTCCCACTTGCCACGGCAGGACAGACATGGACGTCTGTGACACACACACGCACAACATCAAAGTCCATGCACACACAACGTGGATGTGGAGACTGTCTCCCATTGTGCACATGAAATCAGAGACATTGTAAACACTACATGCACAAAGACTGTGGAGGACCATCACTATTGTGCCACTGGGACACCCTGGTTCAAACATACCGTCCCACATGGGACTCACGGGGTATGTGACATGACATACACATACACCACCGTGAAATGTGACCATGGCACATGCACAGATATGAACAGTTGCACATCACAGTGGTCATGTACACGTAACACCCAGGATCCTGTCCCCATGAACACGTGCACAGCCTGGGGGTGGCTGCCCACAGGTGACACCCACAGGACAACATGTACACCAACATACACACAATAGGAAATGCAGCCTTACATGCCTTATGATAAAGTTTGGACAGGCTGTCGTGATGTAGGTGTGCCCCTCACTCCCTGGGAGCTATTTGTGGCTGGCATATGTCCATCTGAGACAGGCATGCTGACATATGCCAGTCACATGTACAGTGATGCGTTGAACAGCAATGGACCGATCGGTGCCCCCGGCCGGCCCATTGCATTCAATGTGTGCGGGTACGCGTTGTACCCCTGTACGCGTTGAACTGCAATGGACCGATCGGTGCCCCCGGCCGGCCCATTGCATTCAATGTGTGCGGGTACGCGTTGTACCCCTGTACGCGTTGAACTGCAATGGACCGATCGGTGCCCCCGGCCGGCCCATTGCATTCAATGTGTGCGGGTACGCGTTGTACCCCTGTACGCGTTGAACTGCAATGGACCGATCGGTGCCCCCGGCCGGCCCATTGCATTCAATGTGTGCGGGTACGCGTTGTACCCCTGTACGCGTTGAACTGCAATGGACCGATCGGTGCCCCCGGCCGGCCCATTGCATTCAATGTGTGCGGGTACGCGTTGTACCCCTGTACGCGTTGTACTGCAATGGACCGATCGGTGCCCCCGGACGGCCCATTGCATTCAATGTGTGCGGGTACGCGTTGTACCCCTGTACGCGTTGTACTGCAATGGACCGATCAGTGCCCCGGCCGGCCCATTGCATTCAATGTGTGCGGGTACGCGTTGTACCCCTGTACGCATTGAACTGCAATGGACCGATCGGTGCCCCCGGCCGGCCCATTGCATTCAATGTGTGCGGGTACGCGTTGTACCTCTGTACGCGTTGTACCGCAATGGACCGATCGGTGCCCCCGGCTGGCCCATTGCATTCAATGTGTGCGGGTATGCGTTGTACCCCTGTACGCGTTGAACTGCAATGGACCGATCGGTGCCCCCGGCCGGCCCATTGCATTCAATGTGTGCGGGTACGCGTTGTACCTCTGTACGCGTTGTACCGCAATGGACCGATCGGTGCGCACCCATTGACAATGGCCTTGCCTGGCAACGGACGCGTTTTCGAATTTCGAACGAGTCGGTTGCTGGAAATTCAGTTGGTCATCCAAAACAATGTTGCAAAATCATGTATGTCATGAAGTCGAAGATTTGAAGGATGCTGTGGGCGTGTTTTGGTGCTGCTATTCCATGGATTGGCCAGATTCAGAAGATGCAAACGACTTGGACCTATCACTTTGGACACAAGGGACAGTATCTGCCTCTCCAGCACATATATATTGCTGGCTGTTCCCCTGAGAGCTCACTTGCCTGCACTACATGCTCCAGGACGACATCTGCCACTGCACTGCTGCTGTCTCTGCCCCTCTGGACCCTGCAATGGCACGTACTGTGGAGAGAGCCCCAGCCTTCAGCCTTGAGGAGAACCAGGCCCTGCTGGACAGCCTACTTCCACAGTACAGCAAGCTGTATGGGACACCAGGGGAGCAGGTGAGTGTTCTGTGCACTGCCTTTCTGAATGTGCATATTGTCTGACTAGCAAGGCTGAAAGTCTGCACGCCACTGGCTAGCAGGCTCACTGAGTAGTTGTCACCCCCATAGTGTGTAGTGACATGCACTGGACAGGTATGGTGCAGTGACAGTGCATTTGAACAAGGTTTTACTTCCCATGCAATGATACCATGTAGTGACGTCTGGCAAACTGTCCATGGGCAGCTTTGCACTGCCTGTGTACATCATGTGCCCCTGTGATTGAGACATGTATATACAACTGTGTCTTGCACGGATATGTTGCATGTGTAGTAATGGCCTTTTCACTTTGTCATCCTGACAGGTTAATGCCCATCGGAAGCAGGAGATCTGGAAGGACATCGTCCGGGCTGTCCGGTCCGTGGGGTCTACAAGCGCCGGATCCGCAACTGCCAGAAGAGGTGGCAGGACCTTCGGGGCTGGACCCGGAGGATTGCACGGGTCCAGCTGAAGCTGTCGCCTCCTCGCAGGAGGGGCGGAACACGGACCCTGACCCCCACATGCTCCAGATCCTGGCGGTGGTGTTTCCAGACCTGGATGGGCAGCTGAAGGCCAGACAGCAGCAAGGAGGGGGTGAGTCAAAGACTACACTGTGAACTCTGTATTACATGCTTTGTGCCCTCCTCTGGCCTGGTTCAACTGCCACAGTGCAGCAGTCATGTTGTCCAGGAGCCATGTCCCTCTATTGTGCACTGCCCACTGCTCATCTGATACCCAGGTGTGGCCCTTACATTCAGGGAATTGTGTCACTTGGGACTGTGTCCTTGCAGTTTGCTTCACTAAAGGTGGGGGACAGCATCTGTTTCCCTAACTCTGTTGTGGGCATCATGGGTGGGTCCATTGTTCACACTACGCCTGTGTTCGGACATGTAATCTGCGTGTTGCTTTGATATGCGGTCCACTTGCTGGGCTGAGCCACCACATGTGCCTGGGGTATGTGGCACACGCCCATGCAGCGGGTGGGAACAATGTTTGGGCCCCAGGAGTGTGCAGATTACGTGTGTCACACATACATAGCCAGCTATCCACTGTCCAGGGCTCATCCCTCATTCATGTGGGGCAGGACAGTCATGCCTACTCCAGGCCATGCAATGCACTCTGTACTCCCACTCCCGTGTATCAGCTGACACATTGTGCGCAGTGATTTGACCCCTCAGGTGTCTGCCTCTGTGTCAGTGTGCTGTGGATTAGTTGCCAGGACTGCTGGGGTGTTTCTTGGTAGGGTCTCAGCATGCCCCTGGAGATGTGACCATAGGAGACGATACTTGTGTGTCACATAGGTGTTTGATCAGCTGCCCGTGCAGACTGGGGTATGCGAATGTGAAGTTCAGGCAGCTGTTCCCCATTCACAGCAGATTGTGAGGGGCTCAGGTTCAGAGGGTAGTGTCACAGGTCTCCCATATGTCCAATCGGTATGACCTGGACAGATGAGGGTTAAGATGATGTGTTGTGTGGGGGATGTACATGTGCACTTGTGAAGCTCCAGGACTTGCATTCCCCATGACCTACTATTGTGACACAGTGCAGAGTGTTGTTGTCTGGCTGCCAAGTCATACATCACTGAGACAGTGATGTATGACTTAGCAGTCATGCCTCCGCCATGGCATGTGTCTACTTATTGGTGATCCTGCAGGGGAGTGACATGTGCTACATGCACACCATTGTGGCGATGGCTATCAGGACATGGGTGCATCATGGTGTCGGTCGCTGGTATGCATCACATGCATATCCTATTTGACTCTGGGCGTCCCTTTCATCCGGAAACCTGTACTGACTCAGTGGCAAGAGTTGTGATGTGTGCATGTCCACATGCTACACCGTGTCCTCTGCACTGTCCAACTACTGTGTAGTTGGTGCATGTGTCCACACTGGGGTGTTGCTATCCAACAGACACCAGACAGATGGGTGCAAGGCCATGTGGGATGTGAGTGCCATGGTTGGCATCAGACTGACAATTGGCTTCTCCTGTTCAGTTAGGGCACTTTTAGCAATGTACAACTAATGATGCCAGGGCTTGCTCTGTAATGTGCTGTGCTCACAGTGGTGTGTGCGTTTGGTGCAGGTGACTGATGTCTGTCTGTTTCCCCATTGTTTGCAGATACATCCACGGCCACGGAAGGGGACAGCTCCACGGACCAGGAGGAGCCGGAGAGCCAGACTGGGTCAGCAGCCGAGGAGTGGTCGGAGGGACCCAGTGGCACGGAGGGCGAGGGGAGCCACACCGAGGAGTCCTCAGCACCATCCACCTCAGCTGAGGACCAGAGCAACTCGGAGGATGACTCCCTTATGGAGGCGGGTGTCAGCAGCCACCACACCCCAGCTAGTGTTGCTGTCTCCGCCACCACCAGCACCACCACCGCCCTCCCATCGGCTCCCATTCCCCAGGTCCGTGGAGGCTCCCATGTTTGGGAGCATGTCTCCTTTGGGCCAGGCACCGCACCCCCTGCCCCTGTGTCCCCTGCTGCCCTGAGTGAGGAGTCTGTGTACCTCCTTCGCCAGCTCCATGTAGGGCAGACAGCCATGCTGAGTGTCCTCCATGCGCACACCGCTCTGTTGACTCAGCTGGTGTCGTTCATGGAGGGCATCTCATCGGGCATGTCTGACCTACAGAGGGGCAATAGGTCCATGGACTCCTCCCTGATGGCAGCATTGTCCCTCCTCAGACAGTCCCTCACCCCTCCTGCCTCTGCTCCATCCACACTCCCCAGCACCTTACCCGTCCCAAGCACACACACACCGGCACAGGCACACACCAGCACACACACATCCAGCACACAGACACACACGCCACAAACAAAACGCACACGCACGCACAGTCAGGGGACTGAAACCAGACTCACAGGGGATGGGGCCCTGGTACACACACACGCATCCACGAGCACTGCGCAGTCCTCAGTTGCCTCTCCCTCCAAAACACCCTCCCTTGCCTCACCTGCAACCCCAAAGACCCAGCGGCTCTTCCTCAGTAACCTCGGCCTCTTCCCCTCCGATCCAGCTGCTCCAGCATCCAGGGGGAAGAGGAAGCCCCCACACGGAGCAGAGTGCCCCTCGCCCCCGGACACCCTCCCCCAGGTGCAGACAGACTGAGGCCCCCACCCGCAAGTCCCCCCGGAGTCGTAAGAGCAAGACCCCGCCGCCGCCCTGCAGCTCAGGCACCAGGTCTCCTTCCTCCATCCCTCAGGCCACCACTCCACAGGTGCCCCCACCACACCCTGCCCCAGGTTCCCCCACCCACAGATATACCATCCCCAAGAGGATCCGGCCTTCTCCCCCTGCCACTTGCTCTCCCGGCACCACAACCCGCTGCGCTTGTCTGTGCCACTGATGTGGTGAGGGTGTCCTCCCCCTCTGTCCAGCCCACCTTGCCTGTTCCCCATTCTCCTCCCCTGGTGGTAGGCACTGCAGTGGAGTCCACTACCACCCTGTCTGACTTGGGCACTGCAGTGGCGGACCTGTCCACTCCATCTGCAGGGTCCACTGCAGTCGTGCCGGCACCCACAACATCTGAGTCATGTCCCCCAGTTGTGCCGGCACACACCATGTCAGACACCTCCACTGCAGTTGTCAGTGGCTCTCCAGCACCCACCACCCCTTCCCTGCTTCCTCCTGGTGAGCCCTGATCCTGTCCCTGCGGTGCCTGGCCTACCCCCCGGTTGCCCCTCCTAGTGGATTGTCCCTGGTTTTGTGCAGGCATGCGTAGGGTGACATCTGCCACTGTCACCCTGTTTGGACTTTAACAATGGACTGGCCATTGGCCTTTGTGTTTTTTCTGGACTTTGTTTTCATTCCACACATATGCTGAATAAAGCAACTTTCTGTTATGCTTCTGATGTACATGTTGTTGATGATGCTAACCATGCCCTTGCTGCAGTGATGGTGATATTTGGTCTCATGATAATGAAGTGTTACTGTGCAGGAACCCATGTGGTCCAGGGGGAATGTGTCCTATCCTGTGGTGTATCCATGTCATCCATAGCAGCATCTGAGGGTGTCATGTGTTCAGTATTTGGCAATGGGATTTCCTACTTAGATTAGCTATTTCACATCTGTGGCTTCCACCCCTGCACATCTGTTGTGCCTGCCATTGTTCAATTCGTCTACTTCCCTGACCGTGTGGCCATCTCCACTGGACATGCAGGTTTGGGCATCAATGGGGAAGGACTCATCTGTGTTGTCAGTGCAACATTGCTATACAAGTGTGTTGGATCTGTGCTGATGATTCCGTTGGCACTTCCATGACCAGGCTGATGTGACGGGAGCCCTCATTTGGTGCTAATTGTTGATTGTGTGACCAAGTGCTCAGCTGACATGATGGGGCCCTACTGAGGCAACATATGGCACAGCTTTCCTCACACAGGAGTGGAGTCCACTCATGGCAGTGTGTACTCCTGTGACATTGCCTGCGCCCAAGGTGTGTGTTGTATGTGCATGTCTGTGTGTTCACTTCCGTTTAGCTGTGCATGCTGTGTTCCCTAGTGTTGTACCTGTTTGTGATGCTAGCTGAGTTGACCTATGTTCCCCCAAAGTCTTCTCCCTGGGTTCTCTGTGATGTGGGTGCATGGCACATTACTGGTCATCAGGGTGTCACCCATAGGTGTGTTTGCTGTCAGGGCTGAGTTTGTGTGCAGACGCAGATGGGTCACAGTCAGGTTTCCCCTTGGCACTTGTTGTTTGCCCCTGTCATGTGATTTCCAGTTTGTGTTATCTTTCAGTGATTGTGACACGTTGTGTGTGTGACTGCTGGCACTCCTCAGGGTCCGGGCTGCAATGTTGGTTGTTGTCTATGTGTGTTCTTTGTGGGTGACCTTGGCTTCTTCATTGGTGTGTGACTGTGGCTGGGATCCCATTGGTTGGTGTGGTATTGCCGTCATGTCCATGTACAGCGTAGTGTGCAGTGTGTCAGACATTCAGGAGTCTTGTTGAGTGGCCATGTGTGATGTGTTTCTGCACCTTGGTTCCCACCCACCACCCTGGAATAGTCATGGGTGCATGTGCAATGTCACCAGTGCATGTGTACTTCACTGCTGCACATTGTTGGAGGTCGAGGGGTGTGGTATTGAGTGTGTGCAGATGAGAGTTGATGCCCGGCTAGGCCCCTGCCTCCATGTTGGCCTTGGCTTACTGGCCATGCTGATTGATTTGTGCTTGTGTAGGTGTGATGGTAGTTAGTTGCTCAGGACACATGACTGTGGTTCACAGTGTGAACGACATTTAGCTTTGTCATCACAGTGGGATTGTAATGCAGCCCAGGGTCACCACATTGTGGGGGCCCTGGGGGTGGTGCTGTGGTGTGTCTGTGTCTTGCTGTGTCAGTTGCTGTCCCTACGTGCCTGTGTGACATGTGTGATTTGTGCTCCCTCTCATCTGACAATGCCTGCTTGCCCACATAGGGGATTTGGATCCATGAGTTACCTTTGTGTGGCACTGTATGCACATCTGTATGATTGGTATTCAGGTCTCCTCATGTGTTGTGTGGTTGCCTGGGGACACTGGCACCCCCTCACCTGTTGTGTATGATGTGCAGTGTGGGTCTGCCTGTTTGTGTTTGTGCATCTGCACCACTGCATTGGCATATCTTGGGTGTGCCATGGCTGTATGTAGTTTGGTGGGTTTCCCCTGCTGTCCCTGGGACTCCTAGGTCATCGGTCAGCACAATGATCATGGTTTGTGTGTCCCATTGCTGCCATGGTATGGTATCTGTTCACCTCACATCTGCAGTCTCCACAGGGTATCTGCATTTGTGTGCCCATTGGTGCAAATATGTGGGTCTGCATTCTGATGGTCACTTCTGTCATTGTGTCATTGATGAATGTTGACGGTGTCAGCCCCCATGGGTGTTGTTTGTCTGCACATGGCCAAAGGTATGTCTTATTTGCACTGCAGTATTTGGCTCACCCAATTTATGTTGCAATGGGACACATACACTACTTTGCCACTGATGTGTTTTTTGTTCTGTGACCAGGAATCATCCATGCAGTTTGGCAGTTGCACCTCTTTCTTTGTCAACACTTACCTTTTGGTCACTGTGATGATGGGGGTTTAGACCCCATTGCCACAATGTTCAATATGTGCTTCAGCTATGGACCCCATACTTACATTTTGCTCACTGTGATGATGGGGGTTTAGACCCCATTGCCACAATGTTCAATATGTGCTTCAGCTATGGACCCCACACTTACATTTTGCTCACTGTGATGATGGGGGTTTAGACCCCATTGCCACAATGTTCAAAATGTGCTTCAGCTATGGACCCCACACTTACCTTTTGGTCACTGTGATGATGGGGGTTTAGACCCCATTGCCACAATGTTCAAAATGTGCTTCAGCTATGGACCCCACACTTACATTTTGGTCACTGTGATGATGGGGGTTTGGACCCCATTGCCACAATGTTCAAAATGTGCTTCAGCTATGGACCCCACACTTACATTTTGGTCACTGTGATGATGGGGGTTTGGACCCCATTGCCACAATGGTCATGGCCTGCTTGCATTGTGGGTGCCACACACATATATGTGTGGCACATGTGCTAGGGGGTCACATTGTATGTTCAAAGTCATGTTCGGTGTTGTAGGCATTTGACACAGTCTACACACGCTTGTCATGGTGTTGGGGGATGTCTTTTTCTTGCATTCCCTAGGTTGTGGTGTGCTGGTTGTGTCATGCATTGTCCATCCTATGAGTGGGGGTGGTAGTAGTGGTAGGCATCCAGCCCCCCTGGGTGAGGGTGGTAGTAGTGGTAGGCATCCAGCCCCCTGGCTAAGGGTGGTAGTAGTGGTAGGCATCCAGCCCCCTGGGTGAGGGTGGTAGTAGTGGTAGGCATCCAGCCCCCCTGGGTGAGGGTGGTAGTAGTGGTAGGCATCCAGCCCCCCTGGCTAAGGGTGGTGGTAGGCATCCAGCCCCCCTGGGTGAGGGTGGTAGTAGTGGTAGGCATCTGGCACCCCCATGGCTAAGGGTGGTAGTGGTGGTGGGCATCTGGCACCACCCTGGCTCAGGGTGGTAGTAGTGGTGGGCATCCAGCCCCCTGGGTGAGGGTGGTAGTAGTGGTAGGCATCCAGCCCCCCTGGCTAAGGGTGGTAGTAGTGGTAGGCATCCAGCCCCCTGGGTGAGGGTGGTAGTAGTGGTAGGCATCCAGCCCCCCTGGGTGAGGGTGGTAGTAGTGGTAGGCATCCATCCCCCTGGCTAAGGGTGGTGGTAGGCATCCAGCCCCCTGGCTCAGGGTGGTAGTAGTGGTGGGCATCCAGCCCCCCTGGGTGTGGGTGGTAGTAGTGGTAGGCATCCAGCCCCCTGGCTAAGGGTGGTAGTAGTGGTAGGCATCCAGCCCCCCTGGCTAAGGGTGGTAGTAGTGGTAGGCATCCAGCCCCCCGGCTAAGGGTGGTGGTAGGCATCCAGCCCCCCTGGGTGAGGGTGGTAGTAGTGGTAGGCATCCAGCCCCCCCTGGCTAAGGGTGGTGGTAGGCCTCCAGCCCCCCCTGGGTGAGGGTGGTAGTAGTGGTAGGCATCTGGCACCCCCATGGCTAAGGGTGGTAGTGGTGGTGGGCATCTGGCACCACCCTGGCTAAGGGTGGTAGTAGTGGTAGGCATCCAGCCCCCCTGGCTAAGGGTGGTAGTAGTGGTAGGCATCCAGCCCCCCTGGCTAAGGGTGGTGGTAGGCATCCAGCCCCCCCTGGGTGAGGGTGGTAGTAGTGGTAGGCATCCAGCCCCCCCTGGGTGAGGGTGGTAGTAGTGGTAGGCATCCTGCCCCCCTGGGTAGGGGTGGTGGTGCGCATTCAGGCCCCTGTGTGCATATGTGGCATTGGTGATGGGCATCCCGCCCCTATGGTGCTGCTGTTGCTGGTGTAAGTATATTCTGCATCCCTCTGTGTGTGTGTGATGTGTCGTGTACGTGTTGTATGTGTTTTGTGGTTGGTGTCTGACTTACCATCTGCGCCGTACGCGTCCGTGCCTGTTCCGGTAGTAAATGTAGAATATTGGTATGATCGGGACGAAGGGATTCATGGTTGGTTCGTGTCGTTCGTCCTTCTCGTTGCTTCGCGTCGTCCTCGTTGCTTCGCGTCGTCCTCGTCGCTTCGCCTCGTCCTCGTCGCTGGCGTGTTCGTCTCGTAGCCGTGGATCGTGTTGTGGCGCGAATCGGAGCTTATGTGCGCCTCTCCCGGATGCTTTGACGTGCCGTGCGTAGCGACGGGTTCGGCGCGTACGGGAAGCGCATCGTACTTGTTCGGCCGGACGGAGCTGCATTTTCCCTTCCGTGCGACTCGATTCAGCGTTTCCGGATTCGCCTCGGTCGGGGAACAGGACCTGGTTTGGGTGAGTACGGCTCGGCCGGATTCTGTGCTGTTGTGCGCATCGTACTTACTCGTTCGGTGTGCTGTACGGATCGGTCGGGAAACAGGCTTTCGCATGGCTTTTTCCCCGACCGAATGGTATTGGGTGCGCCTCCGATCGGAATCGGCCCCTATGTGTCATGGAGTAACGCCTTAAATGAATGAAGAATAGGTCCTGAGAATCACCCAAAAGGTACAAGCACCAACATACATCAGTGTCTGTAGAATAGGCTAAGAATAGGGTTGAAAGATAGTGAAAAAGATAGTGACAAAGGCGCCCATAAAAGCTCATAGGATGCATTATTACATTTGTACCCACATGCTACACCCACTGTTTAGAACTAGAGATCAGCCTATTTAAACTGATGCGCAACCTATGTTTAAGAAACTTCTTTGAAAACGTAGCTGTTCAACGAGACAATGAGGATGACGACCTCCTTCGGGGTCTCAGAACTAAAAGCACATTCATGGCTCCCATCAGTCACAAAAGTCTAGACACTTTTGAAAATTTAGTCAAAAACGACATACGCAAATTTAATTACAAACGTAGATCAAAACTTCTCAACCGCACCGTGAAAGAACAGGATGCACTCAAACGTCTAGCTAGCAACCCCACCATTACATGCCAAAATGCTGATAAAGGAGGGGCACTGGTCATCATGGACACCAGATTCTACAGAACACAAGTTCAGAGTCATGTAATGGACACTGAAACTTATTACTACTGACCAATTTTCCAACTTCTTAAAAAACCTATTGAAGAAAGCCGTTGAGGATGGCGTCATCAATGAGAAAGTGAGTAGATATTTAATGCAAACCAATCCCAAAACACCGACCATATACATGCTTCCAAAAATACATAAGGATCGACATCACCCTCCTTTCCGACCCATCGCCTCCACAAGAGGGAGCTTACATGAACCAGTGGGCAAATTCCTTGACAAATACTTACAACCATTTGTTATAAGGATGCGTACCTGCATCAGAGACACCACAGATTTTCTCAACAAAATCAATCAAGTAACATTCATGGCAGACGACGAAATGTGGCTGTGTACTGTGGACGTGAAGTCCCTCTACACTTCAATTCCCCATAATCGAGGCCTTGAAGCCATTGAAGATATTTTATTGAACTCTCACCTGGATCAAAGTTTCCAACTGTTCCTCCTGGAACTATTACATTTTACTCTATATCAGAGTTATTTCAAAGGGGAAGACCAGTGGTTTTTGCAACTAACTGGTTCTTCCATGGGCAACTGCGCTGCTCCACCCTATGCTAACATCTTCATGCATAAGTTTGAAGAAAGAAACATCTTGGGATTGGATACTTGGAAAGAACATGCCTCATTTTTTCTGAGATACATTGACGACATTTTCATTTTATGGAAGGGGTCACATACCACCCTCATGACAGCCTTAGATGCGCTCAATGAAATCAACGACAGAATTCAATTCACCTACGAAGTTCAACAAAACAGCATAGCATTCCTAGACGTACAAATAAGCAGAGTCAATGACAGATTGGAGACCAATGTGTTCAGAAAGACAACTGACAGGAACAACATGCTGCATTATAACAGCTTCCACCAAAACTCTCTCAAAAATCACCTACCATACTCGCAACTTCTCAGGGTTAAAAGAATCGTATCTGACCCCATTAACCTGAAGGAACAAACCGAAGTCATGTTAAAAAGATTTAGCCAGCGAGGCTTTCCACATAACATCTTGGAACAAGCTAGATCAAGAAGTACGACCAAATCCAGAACAGATCTCATGACCCAAGTTCAGAAAAAAGAACAAACACGCATGGTAGTAGTATCGAAATTTTCAACCATGAGCCACCGTTTAAAAAAATCTATCAACAAACACTGGTCCATTTTGGCTTTGAAACCAGATTTCAAGGGCATTTTTGCAAAGACACCCATTTTTGCATTTAACCGAGGCAAGAACATTAAAGAATTGATTACACAACCACCTAAAGCCATACTCCAAACAACACACAAAGGTTTACTACAGTGTTACAATTGCAGCAACTGCAACAATATGATCAAAGGTTCTGTAATAACGCATCCTATGAAAGGTACAAGAATTCATTTACAAGTGACTGCAAACTGTGACACCACCAATGTCATTTACCTGTTAAAATGCCTATGCAGCCTAGTATATGTGGGCAAGACAGAAAGAAAAATAAAAACTCGTATACACGAACACAAGAGCAGCATTCGAACTAAAAACTTGAAATCAGTGGTGGCCGCTCACTTTGTTGAAAATCACCACAACATAAGCCAATTGAAATTCCTAATTTTGGAAGTTGTGGAAAAAGTTGAAGGAAGAGAGAACAACAACCGTCTCCTTCAAAGAGAGAACTATTGGATCACTTTTCTTGATTCTTTAAAACCTCATGGTCTGAATGACCGCATGGAATTCCTATGTTATCTCTGACATGTTCACAGACAGCGGACTCCTTGAACTTTCTCACAGATAGTGATTATCCATAGATTTCCCGGTGCATATTTTACCTCATAAAGGATCACATGCACATCACATGCAGTTGATTATATGTGCACATAATGTGTTATTTTCCATTCCAAAGCAATGCATGATTTGATTCATCGCTGTTCATCTCATTTTGCATGAGTCACCTTCTTTTCATGTTTTCTTTGCCACACTTTAAGATAGCGATCTCTTATCCATAATTACTTTGATCTCCCATTTAATAGCATACATTTTCCCACCTTCTAACATAGGTGGATTGGCTCGCCATTATATATCTGAGCTTTTATGGGCGCTTTTGTCACTATCTTTTTCACTATCTTTCAACCCTATTCTTAGCCTATTCTACAGACACTGATGTATGTTGGTGCTTGTACCTTTTGGGTGATTCTCAGGACCTATTCTTCATTCATTTAAGGTGTTACTCCATGACACATAATATTTACCACATATATCTACTTTTCCCCACTCGGGTGTCTATTCAGACTCACTTTATATGTGCCACCTCAGTTGTAGCTTTAGTTTTTTGATGTCCGCTCATATGCGGCTTAATATGCAATGTTTGTGTTCTTCTTAGGCTGAGTACAGAAGGCATTTTGCGCATTGTTTATGCAAATATGTTATGCGTACATTTGATAGTTACCTTTGTAACATGTTCCAAGATGGCGCCTAAGTTGGTACGCTCACACGCCCGCAGTACGCAGTCCGTTTTCTTTTGCTGTACCCTATTTCACAAACTTCCTGTCGGTAACACGGGTGCTTCCTTGCCGGCATCTGCCGCGAATCACCGCAATTTCTTTCCAGTAAGTAGATAAACTTGCATGTATCGATTCTGTTGACCAGCACACCACTTATAACATACAAGTATCACCATCTCTATATTTTAGAGCGAAACACACGCAAACATTATCTTGCATGATTTGCTCACCGTAAATGTCATGCAGTCACCCACTACTATTGTATCACTTCAGACACCATTTATATATGCAGGATCTGTTGACCTGCTTCACCATATCGTTTTAGACGACCTAGCTCACCATTACTCATGTGTACCATGACTAAGCAGGTCAACGCCGTTTCCTCATCCTGCTTCAACATCCTCCGAATGCTCCGCAGTATCTTCAAGTGGATCCCCACCGAAACAAGAAAAACAGTCACCCAGGCCCTCGTCACCAGCAGGCTGGACTACGGAAACGCCCTCTACGCAGGAACGACGGCTAAGCTCCTGAGACGGCTGCAACGCATCCAGAACGCCTCTGCACGTCTTATCCTCGACATCCCCCGACGCAGCCACATCACACCCCACCTGAGAGACCTGCACTGGCTCCCTGTCAACAAGAGGATAACCTTCAAGCTCCTCACCCACGCACACAAAGCACTCCACAACTCCGGACCAGCCTACCTCAACAGACGACTCAGCTTCTACACCCCCACCCGCCAGCTCCGCTCGACCAGCCTCGCCCTCGCCACAGTCCCCCGCATCCGGAAAACGACCGCCGGCGGCAGATCCTTCTCCCACCTCGCCGCCAAGACCTGGAACACCCTCCCCACCAACCTCCGACAGACCCAAGACCTACTGGCCTTCAGAAGACTCCTCAAGACCTGGCTCTTCGATCAGTAGCAGCACCACCCCCCTCTTCCCCCAGCGCCTTGAGACCCTCGCGGGTATGTAGTGCGCTTTATAAGTGACATGATTGATTGATTGATTGATTGATTACCACACCACCGCACTCTTTTGCTTTTCATCTCATGCTTTTTTATGTTGTTTCGTTTGCAATGTATTTACCAGCTACACATTCATACCATAACAGCATTTTTTGCACTGTGATCTATGGATTATTGTTCACAATAGCGTACTCTTTCCTTTGAGAGTTAGCATGACACAATTCTTTGTGTTTCTTGCGCTACAATGATGCACACCACCTTATTTCACCTGGGTGAAGGTGAAGGTACGCGTACCTATAGCTTGGTTCACTCAATGTATCATTGCTTACTTCTTCACAGAGATTTTCCCCTGACGAAGGGCCATGACTGCCCGAAATGCATTGGGAGAAATGATTGAAATGTATGACGGATGCATTTAAGTTGGCACCATTGAGTTTCGATATGAAAAGTTGAATATCGTCTCACGAATAAAAGTCTTACAAACTCATATAAGTACTCCAGTTCACATTCCTGTGTAAAATTCAAAACAGATTAGATATATCCCGCTAAGCGGTCTTCCAGCGGTGCTCAGGGGGACATCTCCTAATGCGAGGAGACGCTACCTTTTTATGATATTTGCCACACTTACCAACCAGAGAGTGATACCTCTGAGGCATGCGACAACCTAGTCACTTTGTACTCCGAGTAGTGCGTGTTCTACTACCTGTTTTCTAATCAAGTCTTCTGATCACACAACACGGCACACCAGATCAAACTGTCCACCATGGCATATGAGGACATTTCTAATCTCACCGAGCTACGAGCAAAAACATTTGCTTTTGCTGAGGAAGATGCTACCAAGATATATGCACTGATTCATGAGGAAACCACGCCCACAGCTAATGTCAGAAACAAAGAGAGCAACATAAGACAACTGTTGTACCTCACAAAAAAAGAGAAATCCACCAGCGATTACACGCTAGCACATTCATAAAATACCACCGTGCACAACGAATTCCAAGAGGTCTACGGATCCCGCTTAAACCTTTATTATGTAAGAACAGCCCCAGATTTGTAGAAAAGTGGTTCGCTATTCTCAACAAGTGTTCCCTTGACCCAATCCTGTTGATTATCGAAGAACTGCCCAAAATACTAAAAGATTTGTCTAAAGAAATTGCTCAAACCAAATCTGAGTTGGAGAACATACTGGAAACTGAAGATTGGACAAAAACATTAGAAGACATCAATGTCCAACTCAATAAATATACCCAAGAAATCAATGAAAGGAAAATCCGCAAGTACAAACGTGACACCATCGACTACAAACTGGGAGAAGTATACTCCTGGGCAGAAGTATACGCGAGACGCCGCCAAAATAAGCCTTACAGTCAAAACACAGAAACCGAAACATCGTCATCTGACGGGGACACCAGACCAAAACCTCGCTGAACAGTCACTGAACAACCCTCTACCTCAACCAGCACTGAACAACAACAAACCACTCGTGTTCCTTTTTTGGAGGAAGGCCCAAAAGACAAGGACGATTCAGGCGGGGCAAAAGAAAGAGAACCAGAGAAAGACAATTCGGATGCAAATACTCTACCAGTGACGAGCAAGAGACTCAAAGGGAAGAAGACCCAGAATACAACAACCTAGTTATCAACATCTCCTCCTACCAATTAAACTCAGTGGAAACTAAAACTCTTCAAAAAGGGACTTCATTTGTACCCACCTGCTACACCCACTGTTTAGAACTAGAGATCAGCCTATTTAAACTGATGGACAACCTACGTTTAAGAAACTTCTTTGAAAACGTAGCTGTTCAACGAGACAATGAGGATGAGGACCTCCTTCAGGGTCTCAGAACTAAAAGCACATTCATGGCTCCCATCAGTCACAAAAGTCTAGATACTTTAGAAAATGTAGTCAAAAACGACATACGCAAATTTAATTTCAAACGTAGATCAAAATTTCGCAACCTCATCGTGAAAGAACAGGATGCACTCAAACGTCTAGCTAGCAACCCCACCATTACATGTCAAAATGCTGATAAGGAAGGGGCACTGGTCATCATGGACACCAGCTTCTACAGAACACAAGTTCAGAGTCATGTAATGGACACCGAAACTTATTGTGCACTGGATCACAATCCTACTGACCAATATTCCAACTTCTTAAAAAACCTATTGAAGAAAGCCGTTGAGGATGGCGTCATCAATGAGAAAGTGAGTAGATATTTAATGCAAACCAATCCCAAAACACAGACCATATACATGCTTCCAAAAATACATAAGGATCGACACCACCCTCCTTTCCGACCCATCGTCTCCACAAGAGGGAGCTTACATGAACCAGTGGGCAAATTCCTTGACAAATACTTACAACCATTTGTTATAAGGATGCGTACCTACATCAGAGACACCACAGATTTTCTCAACAAAATCAATCAAGTAACATTCATGGCAGACGACGAAATGTGGCTGTGTACTGTGGATGTGAAGTCCCTCTACACTTCAATTCCCCATAATCTAGGCCTTGAAGTCATTGAAGATATTTTATTGAACTCTCACCTGGATCAAAGTTTTCAACTGTTCCTCATGGAACTATTACATTTTACTCTCTATCAGAGTTATTTCAAATTGGAAGACCAGTGGTTTTTACGACAAACTGGTACTTCCATGAGCTGCTCCAGCCTATGCTAATATCTTCATGCATAAGTTTGAAGAAAGAAACATCTTGGGATTGGATACTAGCGCCGGGACACTCCTTGTGAGTAGCCGCGCGCTTTATAAATACCTATATTCATTTCATTTCATTTCATTGGAAAGAACATGCCTCAGTTTTTCTGAGATACATTGACGACATTTTCATTTTATGGAACGGATCACATACCACCCTCATGACAGCCTTAGATGCGCTCAATGAAATCAACGACAGAATTCAATTCACCTACGAAGTTCAACAAAACAGCACAGCATTCCTAGACGTACAAATAAGCAGAGTCAATGACAGATTGGAGACCAATGTGTTCAGAAAGACAACTGACAGGAACAACATGCTGCATTATAACAGCTTCCACCAAAACTCTCTCAAAAATCACCTACCATACTCGCAACTTCTCAGGGTTAAAAGAATCGTATCTGACCCCATTAACCTGAAGGAACAAACCAAAATCATGTTAAAAAGATTTAGCCAGCGAGGCTATCCACATAACATCTTGGAACAAGCTAGATCAAGAAGTAGGACCAAATCCAGAACAGATCTCATGACCCAAGTTCAGAAAAAAGAACAAACACGCATGGTAGTAGTATCGAAATTTTCAACCATGAGCCACCGTTTAAAAAAATCTATCAACAAACACTGGTCCATTTTGGCTTTGGAACCAGATTTCAAGGGCATTTTTGCAGAGACACCCATTTTTGCATTTAACCGAGGCAAGAACATTATAGAATTGATTACACAACCACCTAAAGCCATACTCCAAACAACACACAAAGGATCACTACCGTGTTACAATTGCAGCAACTGCAACAATATGATCAAATGTTCTGTAATAACGCATCCTATGAAAGGTACAAGAATTAATTTACAAGTGACTGCAAACTGCGACACCACCAATGTCATTTACCTGTTAAAATGTCCATGCGGCCTAGTATATGTGGGCAAGACAGAAAGAAAAAGAAAAACTCATATACATGAACACAACAGCAGCATTCAAACTAAAAACTTGAAATCAGTGGTGGCCGCTCACTTTGTTGAAAATCACCACAACATAAGCCAATTGAAATTCCTAATTTTGGAAGTTGTGGAAAAATTTGAAGGAAGAGACAACAACAGCCGTCTCCTTCAAAGAGAGAACTATTGGATCACTTTTGTTGATTCTTTAAAACCTCATGGTCTGAATGACCGCATGGAATTCCTATGTTATCTCTGACATGTTCACAGGCAGCGGACTCCTCGAACTTTCTCACAGATAGTGATTATCCATAGATTTCCTGGTGCATATTTTACCTCATAAAGGGTCACATGCACATCACATGCAGTTGATTATATGTGCATATTATGTGTTATTTTACATTCCAAAGCTAGGCATTATTTGATTCATCGCTGTTCATCTCATTTTGCATGAGTCACCTTCTTTTCATGTATTCTTTGCCACACTTTAAGATAGCGATCTCTTATCCATAATTACTTTGATCTCCCATTTAATAGCATAAATGTTCCCACCTTCTAACATAGGCGGATTGGCTCGCCATTATATATCTGAGCTTTTATGGGCGCCTTTGTCACTATCTTTTTCACTATCTTTCAACCCTATTCTTAGCCTATTCTACAGACACTGATGTATGTTGGTGCTTGTACCTTTTGGGTGATTCTCAGGACCTATTCTTCATTCATTTAAGGCGTTACTCCATGACACATAATATTTACCACATATATCTACTTTTCCCCACTCGGGTGTCTATTCAGACTCACTTTATATGTCCCACCTCAGTTGTAGCTTTAGTTTTTTGATGTCTGCTCATACGCGGCTTAATATGCAATGTTTGTGTTCTTCTCAGGCTGAGTACAGAAGGCATTTTGCACATTGTTTATGCAAATATGTTATGCGTACATTTGATAGTTACCTTTGTAACATGTTCCAAGATGGAGCCTAAGTTGGTACGCTCACACGCCCGCAGTGCGCAGTCCGTTTTCTTTTGCTGTACCCTATTTCACAAACTTCCTGTCGGTAATACAGGTGCTTCCTTGCCGGCATCTGGCGCGAATCACTGCAATTTCTTTCCAGTAAGTAGATAAGCTTGCATGTATCGATTCTGTTGACCAGCACGCCACTTATAATATACAAGTATCACCGTCTGTATATTTTAGAGCGATACACACGCGAACGTTATCTTGCATGATTTGTTCACCGTAAATGTCATGCAGTCGCCTACTACTATTGTATCACTTCGGACACCATTTATATATGCAGGATCTGTTGACCTGCTTCACCATATCGTTTTAGACGACCTAGCTCACCATTACTCAACATTACTCATGTGTACCACACCACCGCACTCTTTTGCTTTTTATCTCATGCTTTTTTACGTTGTTTCATTTGCAACGTATTTACCAGCTACACATTCATACCATAACAGCATGTATGCACTGTGATCTATGGATTATTGTTCACGATAGCGTACTCTTTGCTTTGAGAGTTAGCATGACACAATTCTTTTTGTTTCTTGCGCTACAATGATGATGCACACCACCTTATTTCACCTGGGTGAAGGTGAAGGTACGCGTACCTATAGCTTGGTTCACTCAACGTATCATTGCTTACTTATTCACAGAGATATCCCCCTGACGAAGGGCCATGACTGCCAGAAATGCATTGGGAGAAGTGATTGAAATGTATGACGGATGCATTTAAGTTGGCACCATCGAGTTTCGATATGAAAAGTTGAATATCGTCTCACGAATAAAAGTCTTACAAACTCATATGAGTACTCCAGTTCACATTCCTGTGTAAAATTCAAAACAGATTTGATATATCCTGCTAAGCGGTCTTCCAGCGGTGCTCAGGGGGACATCTCCTAATGCGAGGAGACGGTACCTGTTTACAATAGTTCTGTTTGCCAACTTCTTTAGAGTCAGATACAGAAACTCTTTGTAAACACTAAAGGGCCAATTACGATGCTGGATGGCCCCGAATCTGTCCGGCATCGTTTTGGAACTGGAACCGAACAACCTCCAGTTGTCGGTTCCAGCCCAGGAATTAGGATGCGACCGAACCCTGTTCGGTCGCAATCCTATACTTTGCTATGAGAGCATGCATTCCGAACGGAATGCATGGTCTCATAGCAAAGAGCAGGGGTGCATTTCATCTCTGCACTCCGTTGCAGGCACCACAAGGTGCCTGACACCGGGTGCAGGGATCAAAAGGGGGGCACCATTCAGTGGCCTTGCACCCATGGGGGCCCTGCTGGGGGCCCCCAAAGCTGTTTCCCATTGCCTTTCTGTGCCAGAAAGTCCAGCACAAAATGGCATTAGGAAACTGCAATTGCAATCCCTTGGCCGGAAAGAGCCAGCAGGGGGATTACTGCAGGGTTTCCGGATGGCGGACAGGCTCTCCGAGCCCATCAGAAGCCTTTCAGAAATCTGAGTTGGATTCCCTTCCGACCCAGCCCATCAAAATGGCTTGGTCAGAAGGGAATCCGAACAGCAGATTATGATGCGGGCAGGAGGGCCCTAAGTCATGAGAGTTCTTTGCATGGCAGTGAAAGCGGACCAGAAATACTATTTTGGATATCATCCAGAAGCATCATGAATTGTAGAGAGGGCCAATGGCCCTCAAAAAGCAAAGATGGCCAAATTGGTTGCGTCAACAACATTGAAATGGCCAGATGCTATTCCCTTAGGACTGCCTGCTGAGTATGGGAAGTACATCAAACAAGAAGCCAAGATTGTCTCCCTATGAAGTCTTAATGGGGTGACAATGATGATTCCTGATATTCCTTCAGCTGCATGTGAATATTACTGGTGGTCTGGTTCTGGATTACTGCACTATACTGTAGCATGCTCAATCTTTTTTGCTACATCAGCAAGTGAAGAACCCTGCTGCGACCGGGAGCCTGGTGAATGGATCGTGGTAAAGAAACATGCTTGTAAGAGTTGCTTGGAGCATCAATTGAAAGTACTTTACCAAATGGTTGTGGTGATGAAACTGCTGTGATGTGTGATGGTTTGACACATTGGCTCCATGCATCTCACACAAGGAGGGTGCAGATGAAGAAGTGGTGACCAAACCACTGATTCACAGAATCAAGCTTGAGTTTACTATCTGGTTCCAGAGGAGGAAAAACAAAGAGTTCAAGAACAACAACAAAAACAACAAAAAGAACAACAAGAAAATCAAACTTCAAAAACTCAAAATCCGAAAACCCAAAGAGCAATTCGAGCTGCTTCAGTTGCAAGTTATGCAAATTGTGAAACAAACAACGATAAACAAGAGGGATGTGGGTAAAATTTGATTGAAAATGGAACCTTGATACTAATTGATTGCTTTGAAGGTGTGAGGGAAGGAAAAAGTGTGCTGCATATAGTTGACAGTTTGAAGAAAAAAGGAGCCAATTCAGCTGAAACAGTGACAGAACTTAATGACAGAGATTCTGAGAAGCCTAATGTCAGGAGATCAACAAGAGCAGTAATGCCAAACAAGAAGTATGCTGCTCCTGAATGGGAATATTTAGCAAAGATTGAATCAGAAGAAAGGGAAATTGATCTAAGAGATTATTGATTTCTGTTGTAGGAACCTCCATAAATTAACATGAACTGAGAATGAAGGTGTTCAACATTGAATGATTTTCTGATAGAGTAATCAACCTGTTTTTTTTTAGTTTGAGAATAACTTTTTTTTGTGTGCCTGCATGACTCTCTTATATGAGAGTCTTAGTTAGAGAGTTTTGTTTATGCTTGTATTTATTTAATAGTACTGCCCACCTTTGAAGATTACTTTTTGTATTTGAAAGCTAATATTGAAAGAAGTTGGCTACTTGCAAACAAAAATGTTGCTTAGCATTAAAGATAGTTTTTACGATTTACATATTATAAATATTTCTGAATGTTCTAGTGAGTGCGTACTATCTGGTTGAGCATGCCTGTGAAGATAAAAAGGGTTTCTCTCATAGTAATGCAATAAGAGATAGATTTGATTCTAGAGATTTTTCTGTTGGGCAATTTAGGGAAAATACTTATGTTCATTTGCTTACAGAAGGCAATGAGTGTTACAGAGTGTTACAGATTGTTACATATGTACTTACCTGCCTACTTCTGTTTCAAAGAAGCAACATATTTTCAACCCCTCTTAGTTATGGCGTTTTTTGCAGTATCTTTCTGGAGGAGAATAAAGTGGACTATGAGTTATCTTTTGATGAATTTCCTAAAATCAAGAAATTGGCTTTTGCTAAGAAACATAATAAACCTAATATGCTATCTAACCAAAATGTTAATGAAACTAATGAGAAGAGTGTGGTTAAGTTGACTGGTGTAGAGCGCAATTTTATTAGAGAAGGAATGCAAGGAGAGTGAAAATTAGTAGAAAGGCTGCACACGCAAAAGAGATTTAATACCAGGAAGAAGCTTAGGAGAGATTTAGAAATTCAAAGATATATCCTAGACTAAGGGGCCGATTACGATTCTGTTCGGAAAGCATTCCTACCGAATCGGTCCCGGTATGCTTTCCAGACGACCCGGATCGGGTGAGTCTGACAGAGCGAATTGGATGTATCCGGATGCTTCCGGATACGATTTAGTCTGACTTCAAATTGACATCAATGGGAGCCTGTGTTCCGAACGAGAACACAGGCTCCCATTGAAGAAAGGGGTGGCTGGGAAAATCCTTGCACCTTGTGGCTGGCACCCCCTGGTGCCTGCCACACTGTGCATGGCTGGAAGAGTGGGTCCCTTGGGTACCCCAACGGACCTGATTCTGAGGGCCCCGGGTGAAGGGGGGCCTGCTATGGTCCCCCAAAGACAGATTCCGGCAGCTGATTGATTCCGGAGAAACCAAATCGGATCGGCTGTCCGAATCGGTCATCAAGTACACCCACTTACAAGTACACCCACTTGCCAGGCCTTAACCTTCCCTTCTATTACATATAAGTCACCCCTAAAGTAGGCCCACGGTAGCCCCATGGGCAGGGTGAAGTGTATGTGAAAGGGAGGACATGTGTTGGTGTGTTTTTACATGTCCTGATAGTGAAAAACTGTGCATTTCATTTTTCACTATTGAAAGGCTGTCTTTCCCATAGGTGATCATTGGAGCTACCTTGTAACATTTTACAAGTGTAACTTTCAATTTGGAAAAGAGGGAGAAATTGAGTTTGGGCTTTCTGAACTCAGAATTTAATGTCACAACGTTTAGTAAAGGTGGTTTTTCAAATTTAGTTATTTGAAGTTGCCACTTTTAGAAAGTAGGCATTTTCTTGTTTAACCATCCTGTGTGCCTCTGCCTGTTTGTCTATTCACTGTCTAGTTTTGGAGTGACAGGAGCTGGGGATGTGCATTCACTCTAGACAGTCACAAGGGGGGGTTATGGTGTGTCCTGCCTTTCCTGGGTGACTCCTAGCCAGGCTGAATAGACCTTTCTGCATTTAGGGTGGTGGCAAGAGTTTTCACTAGCACCTAAATAAGCTGTCTGCTCTGCACAATGCTGTCTCCACCTCCTGTAGTGAAGCTGAACCAGGGAGGACAAAACTGGTTTTTACTGAGCTCTGAGACTCTTGAAACAAAGAGCACAAAGAGAAAATGGGGTGTAAGTAGTAGACCTTAAACCCCAGAACTTTAGATTACTTCTGAACTAAGAGGCCCCTACCAAGAAGGAGAGCTGAAGAGCTCTCAGGGGGAGTACTGCCCCTTTGCTGTGTGTTGCTTTGCTGGGTTGGCCTGCAGTTGCTGCTACTGTCTGTGAGCAGTGGAAAGGACTTGACTTTTGCCTTGCTGTGGTATCCTGCTTAAGAAAATTCTCCGAGGGCTTGAAGTCGAGCTTGCCTCCTGTTCTTAAGTCTCAGGGACAGAAAGACTTCACCTGCAAATTGCTAACCAGCACCTGGATTGTTGTGCTGGACTCCACGCCACGACCTGCACCAAGGCTGTGGGCACTGCTCGTGAAGTGCACTACATACTATCCTGCCTGCACCGCAGCTCTGACACCCACCGACACTCGCCAACGGCTGCAAGTTATTGACCTCTCCGACGCCAGTGCTCGCACCAACGCCTGCGCCGTCAGCGTCTGCATCTCATCATGGCGGAGCCAATAACCGACGTAGATGACTTCTCGAACTCATCGACACCGCACTGCTGAACAGAACTGATGCCTCACCGCTGGCGCCGCCTCACATCCCCTGTCAGCCCGAACTTGACGCCTTGCCCCCTCATGGACTCGACACCTCGCCTCCCCTGTGGCAGTAAGGAATCGGCCTGGCTTTGGCCCATCGACGCCTCACCTCTGTGATGCTGTGCACCGTCCGTTTACTTTTTTTTCCAAGGTACTGTTACTTGGGGATCTGTGTGACTCCGTGGCCAGCCCGCGCACCTCGCGGTCAGTGCCGTACTTGGGATTTGTGCCTGTCACAACATTGTAATAGCCCCAGGTGGAGCTATATGTTTCTACAAGCATTATTTTTGCAATAATTGTTCTAAAAGTGATATCTTGATATATGTATGCTGGATTTTTGTCGTTTTGGTCTTGTTTGGTTTAGCTAAAGATAAGTTATTTTTCTAAACTGGTGCGGTGTCCATTTGCAGTGTTTTCACTGTGTTACTGTGTGTGTTATACACAAATGCTTAACACATTGCCTCTGAGATAAACCTGTCTGCTCATTCGAAGCTACCAAGGGGGTGAACAGGGGTTATTTTTGAAGTGTAATCCCCCTTACCCTGACTAGAAGGAAGGGTCCCTATGTGGACAGGGTATAAACCTACCAACTGGAGACCTCCATTTCTAACACAGAGTAGCTGTATATTTCCTGCAATCTTGCATCAGCCTTTCCAAGAGTGTATCTTGAGATGAGATGAATGAGATGAGTGAAATGAGTCTTAAAAGGGTGAAACATGGATACGGTCAAGAGCTTAAGGGTATATTTAGTGTGTTGATTCCCCCTACGTGTGTGGTTTTGAATGATGTAAGAATTAGAAATGTGTCTACTTTGGTAGATCATTTGGCTACTAATACTGCAGGTGCATTAACTAAAATTAATAAAGAGAGGGTAGCCATTTGTACAATGGTTATACAAAATAGGGTTGCTTTTGATATTTTATGTGCAAAGGAAAGTTGTGTGTGCCATGTGATCAAAGTCCAGCAATGTTATACATTTGTGCCTGATAATAAATAAGTATATTAATAATATAACTAATATTTCTCATGAAGCTAATACATTGGGAGAGATTGGTGCATGGAAAATGATTGGTTCAAGGGTCAGTACTGAGTAGAAATAAAATTGCAAGGATTGGTGAATGGTTTGGTGATATGGGTGGTGGGTTAATAAAAAGGATACTAACCCCAACTTTCATCTTTATTCTTAGTCTAATTGGTCTGCTGATTGGTCTACTTCTTGTATTAAAACTTCTGGAAGTTATCTGTTTTAAGGGATATTTAAAATGTGACTGTGGAAAGAAGATGACCAGAAGGAGAAAAAGGTAAGATATTGTACTTGATCACAGCAAATCCTAAGTCTCTGATCAAATGAAAACCTTGGAGGAGACCAAGAAAAAGAAACTAAAATTGATGGAAGAATTGTTGTAGAGTAGAATAGGGTAGTTCATGATGATTCAAAAATCCTCAGAGGGGGGAACTGAGAGGACATTTTTATTAATTAGAAAATAATGTTTATTTCTGTGTGACTAAGTTAGCATAACTAGGCCGCAAATCTAATTTACTGGGCCTGTGCGTGTTTACACAGACATCCATTTTAACGTTGCAGAAGAAAATGTGGCTATTAAAATTGCACCTATAAGTTTCCTATGTGTATTTTTTTCTCTCCTTTGCTTTATTTTTCCGAAAATAGTTTAAATGTGATGCAGTCTACGCTGTTGCTTTCTTGTACTGTAATTATCTATGTATCTTAGAAGGAAGTCATGTCGAGATGTTCTTGTATGTTGCAATAATCAAGGCTGTTGCTAGCCGAGCCACAATGTATTTCCATTCATTTTAAAAATTGCTTATTGTTCAGTTTGTTTAAATAGTGCAATATAACTTCACTTGTTTGTAGTGCAAAGCAGCTTAATATTTATTTATGATTAAGCCATTTCGTAAAGTAACTTATTTTAAGCTGCACAATTTCTAGGATGTATGGCGGAACTCCGCATGCATTTCCCATGCAAGCCTTTACTCTGCAGTCACTAACACGACGTTACCACACGTTCTTTTACCATGCAAGTCGTTTCAGTGACTTGTCTTAGGACGGTGCTGGACTTTGAAAAAGTATACTTTATTATTCCAACTCCAGTCAGTGTATCAGTAGGGTAGGTGTTGGACTTAAAATCCAACACCAGTCCAACAACACGGCCCCTACTTGCGTAGTAAAGGAACATGTGGTAACGTTTCAGTCGGGGTAGTGACTGCGGTTAAAAGCAGGTTGTGGTTCTGCCTGTGGGGTAAAGGATGTTCCCCAATTTCTACTATTTTGATTGGCTTAGGTCAAGTATCTTTGTTAGTATAGCCCTATGATACCACTTCACGCCATGTTGAGTGCATTGTTTTTCACTACTCTGAAACTATAAGATGTGCCCTTTCTTGAATGTGTCTCAGACTCTTCTTTGACTTTTCTTATACTTTCCAGAGTTTTGCTAGTTTCCATGTAAGCAGACTCCACAACAGTTTGCTGATTTGATTTATGTGTGCAGATTTTTCATTGCCTTGCAGCTGATCAATTCCTATGTTGGACTGCTATCTGGCTTTATAAGTAGACTTTCCCTGCCTTTCTTACCAAGCAGCCATTATGTCAGACTGTTTTCTGATTTATAATAGACTCTCTCTTGACTTACGAACTGAGTAGATGTATGCTAGTTCATTACTGTACTGTATTGGGTTGGTTAATTCCCTTATGTTACAACCTCGTACAATTGGATATATATTTATGCATTATTGATGCTGATTTAAATCTGACTAACTAACTACTTTTTGCCTTCTTTAAATGCATTTCATTTTGAATAAACCTTTATAGTTTTGATTTTGAAAACTGTCCTGCAAATGGTTTCTTTATTAGTTCTAAGGACCTCGTTACTTGGGACTCACATGGTCCAATCCTGTGCATCGGCCCTTTGAATTTATTACTACAAAGCACTGATTTCACTCAGAACCCGAGGTGAAAAACATCCCAGTTATTCACTGTTACCCATCTGTAAAATTATGTTATGTATGGCTCACCCAAATCATCTGCCCCTGCTTTCAAGTACTATGCAGCGGACAGAGGGGTAATGGGGGGACCTACATAACATGGCTTCTCCTCCCTGTTGTCAAAAAATAAAAATAACTAGCCTCCTGTCACTGACCCCCACCCCCCTCTGTCCCTTTTTTCCCCCTCCTCTTCCTCCCACCCTGATGTGCTCTTTGCTGTGCCAGCTTTGCACTGACAGACTCTGTGAGGGCTCAGAGCAGCTTTTCATTCTTTTATGACATAGGAACAGTTGGTAACAGCTTGCATGCATAACAAAGGTATTTAATCATAACCACTATTGCTGCATCATAGCATTGAAGCATCAGATAAATCCTGTTCTAAGAAGATGATGAGCCATAAAGAAGTTGATTTCAAGAGCTTTAATAACATTAACAGTAGGAAGAAACACCCCAGCCACGGTTTGCCTCCAAGCTTCCGTTGTAATTCATCTCATCACATTCCAATGGAATATGCACATGCAGAGATGCCAAAGGAATGTTAACAATCATTACACCATGAGGATGGCAATGCTACCAACACTAAGGGGCATATTCTCAAGGACTTATCGCCGAGTTAGCGGCACTTTATCGCAGCCAAAGTGGCGATAGATTTATCGCCCTATTCACAAGCTGGTGCTAACAGCCGATATCGCCAGTTTTCCTGCGATAGCAGCCGCAAAAAACATCGCCACGGATGACACCGGCAACTAACGCTAATGAGATGCAGAGTAGGCGTTCCAGTGCAAAAACCCGTGACAACACCACTTCGCAACATTCTCAACGACCAGCCAGATCGGCGATAAGATCACAAAACATGCGATAAGGCGCGTTAGCAGCAGGGAATTAACACCTGCTCTTCCCTGGTATTAAGTCGGACGATAACCTGCACCAGAAATGGGAGCCCAGCCCACAGCCACACCAGAAGAACAACAGATGCCATGGAGCTACTGATCATGCAGCTGGACACCCAAGAGGGCCACAATACCCACCGCCACCCCCAGGACCCCCGGGCCCTACCCCGGACAAAGATATTTTACATCAACTTTACGAAATCATGAACAAAACAATTCGCCTGATGTCGCACAAGTACAACAATTAACATTCAGGTGTGGTCAGAAAAGGAGAATCATTCATTCATCTTTGAATTTCCAAACAAATTATTTTATTCAAATTTAACTCTAAACAACTATTCGGAAGAGTCATGGCGGGTCTTCTCTGGACAATCTGTAAGACACAGCCTGCAAGACAAAATTCAAGATAAGAAGGTGTGTCATGCGCTCATCAAAGGACAGAGAGAGAGAGAAAGAGAGAGAAAGAAAGGGAGAGAGAGAGAGAGTGAAAGAGAGGGAGAGAGAGAAAGAGAGAGAAAGGGGGAGAGAGGGAGAAGGAGAGAGAGAAACAGAGGAAGAGAGAGAGAGAGAGACAGTGAAAGGAAGAGAGGGAGAAGGAGAGAGAGAGTAACAGAGGAATAGAGAGAGACAGTGAAAGGAAGAGAGGGAGAGGGAGAGAGAGTGCCGACACTGCGGACCCAGGCCTCACTGCTCACCTGTTGCCACCGGTGTGTCTCCAACCACGTGCCGGTATACACTGCAGTCCACCAGGTCCCTTATCTGAAACAGAGTCCAGATTTATGAATGGCAGAGTTCATATCATTGCACACGCCATCATTGCTTGGCCGCCCCTGCGCACACAGGCTGCTGCACCCCAGCCCCTCCCGCCGACCAGCAGTGTTTGCCCGCCCCTACGCACCCAGGCCTCACTGCTCACCTTCCGCCACCAGCGTGTCTCCAAGAGGGCCCACCACGTGCCGGTGCAAGCTCCAAGCCCGGGGCCCGCGACCTTGGCAACCTCCACATCATGCAGCCCCGCGGGCCACCAGGTCACACACGTGATTCTGGGTCTTGATTTCGCAATGGCAGAGATCATATCAGTACACACGGCATCATCGCAGGCTGCACACCCGCTCAGCTCTATAGGTGCCACTAACTCTGTGAACTGCGAGGCAACGCCACATGGCGGTAGGCCCGCGCTGCCCGCTGGCTCAGGCCTACACTGCGGTCCAGCAGGGCTCACACAAATCCTTACCAGTCCGGACCGCCAGGACGGTGCATCATTGCAGGCTGCACACCCGCTCAGCACCTAAGGTGCCCCTACCTCAGTGCACCGAAAGTCACCGTCCCGTGGTGGTAGACCCGTGCCGGCCGCAGTGTTTCCGGTGCCACCAACTCTGTGCAACGCAAGTCATGGACCCTTACTGATTGAGTCTCGTGATATGCCAGGCAGACGCAGCCATGTCACCTCCGGCAGTGGGGAAGAACTGGGACACATAGCGTCGTCGTCCCCCCTTTTATACGTAAGCCGAGTGGGCTGGGTCGGCGTACGCCAGGCCAGCGTAGGGGTGTGAATAATTATCCCTGGGCTCTGGGCGTGGTTCATTTCTGGGCTGGACAGGAAACCAACTGATGCGTGTGTCCCTCTTGCAGTGTCTGCGCCACACGGCCCGCAATCGACAATGTTGCAATGTTGCATGCACCTGGAGGGCGGCCGCGCACGAAGGGATTGTACAAGGAGCGCAAGGCCGCTCGGACTCTTGGCTCATGCATGCCATCTGCTGGGTGTGTTCATCGCTATTGGTGCACCATAAGCCTAAGGCCTAGCCTCAATTGCAGCGCGAAAGCCACATCACATTTCCAGAATGCAAGCAGTAGTCAGACTAACATTAGGGATGAAAGCTCCTTTGTCTCAATACATAAGGCGGAAGGACATCTGCACCTCCGACCTTGGTCTTGCATGCGGCAGGCACCCCCTGAGAGAGATACCATAGCAGATGATGACGACTCCCACACTACGCACAGCGCTAATGAAAGACCAACGTATCCACACCCCACACACAGAAGTTCTTGCTCGAGATACTCTTGCATAGAATGCCCTTGACACTTACGTACACAACAACCCATACGTCCAAACGTTGTACACACATACAACTCATTGCTCTGAGCTGTGGCATATCATCCACATAACTGCCGCAGGTCAGAAGAGTGCCAGTTCTACGAGAGCCACCAACGCAATGGCAGAACATCCCGGGCGCATGCACAACGCCTGTCACGTGGAACTGTACCGTGACCGAATGCTGCCTGTTAGTGTCTGATGCATTGGTCTGCATGTTGTGGCCCTTGTCTTGCCCGTACTGACACGCACATGGCAATAAAGTCTACGCAACTTCACTAGTGTTCAACTGTGATGAGTGTTGATTAGAATGACAAATCGTGTGCCTCAATGAGCATTGTCCGTACACAGGGAGGGACCTGACTGACGCTTTTCACTTAGGGGTGAGTCCCTATTGCCAGCTCCACCTCTGTGAGCCAGACATAGTGGTTGGGATAGTTGCTGATAGACCTGTGCTCTTACGTGTCTTCAGCAATGTGAGTATGGTGTCCATATGCTTGCCATGTGGATCAATGTGATCCATCACTACAGGCTGTGTCCACCCAGTTGAGTGTGAGTAGGTATGCGAAGAGATGTTCTGTTGTCAAATGTGATGGAGGACACTATTTTAGGCCTGCCAATGACTTTGACATTTCATACCCAGCCCTATTTCTAGCATTGCGTGGGGCAAAGTTGAGGAATTGCGCGATTGTTGTTTCAGAGCAATGAGGCCACAGCTAGTGCACACATTCCCAGTCATCTCACTTCCTATGTGTGTCACGGTCAAACATGTGCATTGCTTTCATTTCCCAGGGTGTACCTTTTTGTGCAATCAATGTCCTTACATTCATCCATACTTTCATACTTGATCGATTATGGACATGACACATCTGTGTGAATTTGAATGATTTATTCACATTCGGTGGAGTGTCGGAGCTGGAGCAGTAAGTGTCCATGCAAACCCCACATTACATTGTAGCCCAGTGGAGGGCCAGCCAGAGTCATTTAGGAATTGACAAGTACATCGGAAGAGGAAGAGTACAGTCCGCAGTCTGATTGCTGTGTCATTGGTAAGCAAACAAAATATGGCAGTCCATGTCGAGGTCCAAGGTGAGTGTCGCAGAGTGTTTCGGGGGACAGTGGGAGGTGTTGTTACAGGGCATGATGCAGAGGGCAGGACCAAGCTGAAACAGGGCATATGGCGGAGAAGAATGCTACTGGCTCCTTCCTACTACAAAGGTGGAATCACCCGCATCTTCGTCCTCTATGTCATCTGTCTGACATGTGGGTGCTGATGTTTAGTCTGCAGCACTGTGTGCCACTGACACATCAGGGGCCGGAGATGTGTGTGTAGAAGTACCAGCAGCATTCATCAGCGAATGCCTTAGTGGCAGCAATGTGATGATGAGGATCTGCAGGGCATAGAAGATCCCAACAACTTTTCGCTGGTGTGCATCCGTGGCAGCCATTCTTTCCGCATGCATCCGCTCTATGTTCTCCATTATCCTCAGCATCTGTGCCAACTCTTGGCTGACATCGCTGAGGCCACTCTGACTAGACAGTTGTTCTCCTCTCAGAGTCATGACTCCAGCGATGTCGGGCATGGATTGTTGGACATCATGGAGCAAACTGTGGGTGTCCGTTAGGGAGTGTAAGTGGTCCCTGATGGGACTTAGACACCCACGTATGTCATCTAGTTTGACTGCCATGAGGTCGAACCCCACCCGCACCTGTTCAGCCACCTCCTTCTGGCAGTCTAACACATGGCCTTGGAATGCGATGTGTTCTTCGGTGAGGTGCTGGGAGCCAGCCGTGGTGGTGGGTGCTTCCTGCTGTGTGGGCTGTGCAGGGGGTGGGGTCTCCTCGATGCAGCTGGGCTGCCCTGCTCCTGGAGGTGGGGTACCGTAGCTGTCCATGAGCTGTTGTAGGGCGTCGGTGTCGAAGGTGTGGATGTCCTCTTCATCATCACTGATGAGTTGTTTGGTCTGCTCTGCAGGAGGTGTTGATTGTCCCTCTGCAATGTGAAGGGGAGATGCATTTTAACATTGTGTTGACATGTATGTTGACGCATTGTTCAAGTTTACATACAGACTGCATGACAATGTACATTGTGACTGTTTGGGACGAGCTGACTAATTGATGCAGGACAGTGGACATTTGAACTACATCACGGATGTGAGGTTGTACACGTACATTATCATCTCACAGTTTCCTGCTATGCCAGATGTGATTGGCCAGTTTCTACACACAAGCGGAACCAGTTGTGTCCTCTGTTCTGTAGTGAGAGTGTTGCACTTTGTACCACATTGTTGTCAATGATGATGTGCTGTTATTGCTATATGTGTGTGCTGCATTGTGGGAGAGTCGCCCCTGCAGCTGTGATTTTGCTGCCCCTTATCCCTTTGAGGGGGTGTGCCTTTGACTTCTGTGCTTCTACAGTGCTGAGATGTTGCAGACTTGGCTAATTTTGGCTCTAGTTCGGATTTTGGACTCTTGGGCATGGTTTATCCGCAGATGTGTTGTTGACGTCAGGGGTTGTTTGTGCACGTGGATGTGTCAGAGTGTGACCTGCTCCTTTACGGATGTGTTCCACACTCAGCCACCTCAGTGTTGTGGCGTGCACCATGTCATTATAATTGGACTGCAACCATGCTGTTCGTCATGCAGTGTCACTTGCATTGTCAGTGTGGCTCACAGACATGCAGCTTTGCTGGTTTTGACACGTGTGCATGGGTTGGTTGTGAGATTGGTGCTGTGTGGGGAGGGACGCCTTTGTGCCAATAGTGGACGGGGGCCTACTTGCTGTTTGTATGTGTGCTGCAGTGTGCCAAGGGGATCAGGGACATGATCCAGAGTCATTGTGGGTGTGCAGTGTGCTCTACTTAATTGTGCATGTGTGCCATTGTGCCCATCTCCCCCCGTACCCTCAGTCCCTGTTCGGTACTCACCCTGGTGCTGTTGTGCCAGGTCATGTCGAGCAGTGTCCGGACCCCCAACTCCTGCCACCGTCTCCCCACTGATGACTGTGGCCACCATTTCCTCCATCTCATCCAGCTCCTGGTGTTCCGCTGGACTGCCACCTCCAGTCTGCATTGCTGCCTGATGGTTGTCAGCGAGTTTCTTCTTGGTTTTGCGCTTCGCATCATTCCAGCGCCTCTTGACCTCTCCAATTGTCCTCCTCCTCACTCCGACTGCATTCACCTTGTCCAGGATGGACTGTCATATTGCATTTTTATTTGCCAATGACACGTTGGAGGTGACGAACAGTTGTTGGTGGTGTTCTGTCACCTCCGTGATGATGATCCTGTTTTCCTGCAGACTGAACCTCGTCTTCCTCGTCTTCTGCTCCTTGCCCTTCCGTGACCCCGAGGCCCCAGGCTGGTCCTCCTGGGGGCTTGTGGGGTTCTGGTCGTCCTCTGTACTTGCTCCGGCTTCCTCCATGGTGCTACGCAGTTTGAATTATTTTGTTTGTGTTTTTCGGTGCTTTTATAGTGCATTTTCCCGCATGACGCGTGGGAATTGCAGGCCTGTCGCTGGTTATCGCTGATTTTTTTTATCGCGGTTGGCCATATCGCAACTTTTTTCGCGTTTTTTTGCCGTCACTGTAATTTTATCGCTTTCATTTGACGCGTTAGCGTGAGACTATCGCATGGTACCGCCGTGTTGAGAATACAACGTTAACACGGCGTTATTTTCCCGCGATAGACTGAGATGTGCAAAGTTGCGTTAAGCTAATTTTGCGGTAATTATCACACGTTCTTGAGAATATCTCCCTAAGAATCCAGTTACCACACATCTTCCCCACATAATAAACACAGTAAGAGAAAGACTACAAAAGGAAAAAACAAAAACATCATTTATAAGCACATTCTGCAATCAAAAAACAATAATGCAATAGATTGTGGTCTATATTAAATCACTTACAAGAACATGCTGCCATCAAAACACAGTATTAGCATGAACATAATCCTTTAAATATTTAAACGGCGTCACACTTCACAAACTCCTCCTCACTTCTACAGCCTTTCTTACACAGCCACCATCACCTGTCCCATCACAAGCCCTGTCAACCACCCTGTATTTCACAATGGTAATCCTATTGATATTCCATACTCTAGAGTCCGTAGTTTTCACTGCATTCTTGAACAATTTCACAACCTGAATAGGATTAGAAAAGTTCATACGACACCCCGGCAATCTGATCCTCACCCAGTCACCCACTTTGACCACTGTAGTTTTGACTCATTTTCTGTCATAAAACAACTTCTTTCTTTCCAACATACTTCTCCTTTCCTTGTCCTCCATGGTCAACTTGTCAACACTTACCAACTACCCACTTAGGTGTAAGCAAACTATTTGCTCTTCTATTCCTGAACAACTCAAAAGGTGTCTTAATATTCGCTGAAAGGGGGGGGGTCAAGCGATACACACTCACTTTCCTACGAACCTCTTCTCTCCAATTCATCGCATTGTCTTTAGCCATTCTAATCATCTCCTTTAACACTCTGTTAAAGCGTTCAACAACACCATTCGATTCAGAATGATACAAGGCACACTTGGCATGCACAATTCCCTTTTCCAACAAAAATCCCTCCATTTCACTTGAAACTAACTGCACACCATTGTCAGTCAACCTTTTGCCCAGCACCCCTTCATGTTCAATTCATTTTTGCATAAATGGAATCACATGTTTGATTTCAATGCCTCTGGTAACAGTTATTTCAGGCCACCGCGAGAATAAATCCACCAAAACCAACACATAAAACAAACCATTCTGACTATGAATAGGCCCCACAATGTAGAGTGCAACTTCATCCCAAGGACCTTTCGGTAAGTGTCTCATCACCATAGGTTGTGTTCTTGGTTTCAACATCTTCTCACTTATCATGCACTGAACACATTCACAAACTAACCTCTCAGCCTCCATGTCCATACCCAGCCACCAGTATGCCGCCCTTAATCTTTCCTTAGTCTTAGAAATACTGAAGTGGCTTTCATGAGGCATCTTGAGCAAAACGTTCCTCAACACAACCGGAGGGACCAATCTGGTTCCATGAAATAACAACCCATTCACCTCTGACAACTCCTCTCTAACACACCAAAACTTCAGACACTCTTTCCTAACATAATCCTTCTTACACTAACCAATCCTAAGCTTTTCCAAAACCTCTTGAAAACCATCATTACCCCTTCCAGCATCCCCCATTCATCTTCCGATATATCAGCTCCCTCTACAACACAAACACATTCATCCTCATCCATTTCCTCACCATCTGACTCCAGACAAGCATTACGTTCTGCCACCAACCTCAACAGCGAATCAGCAACAACATTCCTACAACCAGGAATGTAATCCACCATAAAATTATACTCCTGCAATGCCACAACCAAGAGGGTAACCCTCCTAGATACCACATCAACACTCTTACTCTGAAAAATCTCTCTCAATGGTTTATGGTCAGTTTTAACACAAAACTCAGAACCCTTCAAAAACAGCTTAATTTTCTTTACTGCCCAGTATATAGCTAATTTCAATGACTGAATATCTCATTTCAGGTCCACCTAAACTCCTAGAAGCAAACATAATAGTCCTTGTGCCTGGATCCTCCCCCTGCAACAACACAGCGCCTAAGCCCTTAACACTTGCATCAGTGATTATCTTGCTTCTCAAGTTTGGATCAAACTAGGAGCCACACCAAGCTCATTCTTCAATGACCTAAACTCTTCCTTACAGCACTCATCCGAATGAAATGACACACCCTTCTATAAAAGCAGTCTTATTCTCATACACTTCGAAGCAAAGTTAGTAATAAATTTCCCTTAATACTCCGCCATACCTAAGAACTTGAGAAGTTCCTCTTTACTAGTAAGAGAAGCCAAATCCCTTATGGTATTGACCAAACCAAGTTTCGGTTTAACACCCTCTTTAGACACCTCATGCCCTAAATACTCAATAAAAGACTGCCTAAACTTGCACTTCTCTCTCTTTATTGTCAAATTCACATCTTCCAATCTTTTAAGAACCTGCCTCACTCTTTGGTCATGCACACGAACATCTGGACCAAAAATTAAAATATCATCCTGGTAAATCCTGATACCTTCCATTTCCCAGAAAAGCGTTTCCATGACCCTCTGGAAAACAGAGGCTGCAGACACCAAACCAAAAGGCATACTCTTAAACCGGTAGGTCCCAAAAGGTGTTATAAAGGCGGTAAAATCTCTTGAATCTTCAGCTAGCACAATCTTGTGATAAGCTGCTCTTAAAGCAATTGTAGAAAATACTTCAGCACCACCCAACAAAACCAGCATCTCCTTATATTGGGAATAGGATATCTGTCAGTCACCACACCTTTGTTAAGCTCACACAAGTCAACACAAAAACGCAACTCCCCGCAACTCTTCTTGACCACAACAACCAGAGCCAACCAATCAGTCCCTTCCACCTCTTCAATGACCCCATCTTTCAACAATTTCTCCAACTCCACCTGCACGCCATTCCTCACTGAAAAAGGCACATTGCGCAGCTTACCGCACTTAGGCTGCATACCCTCTCTCAACTTAATTTTATGACGATACCCCTTGAGACAGCATAACTCAGACCTGAAAACAGACGGAAACTGATCAACTAATCCCCGCTCAAAATCATTCGGCGATATGACACCACCCACACGCGCAACAGCCTGCACTTCACTCTTCACAGTTATAGGGGGATCACTGTTAGGATCAAGCATGGCACCCAAATCACACTGGTGAAACCAGCTCAAAATGCTGTCACCCCTTAACGACACATACACCTTTCCAGCAACCCATCAACCCTTGTATTCAATCATGCCCATGAAGTAGCCTCCCAATTTGATGGATCACCCCATAGGCCAATTGTCTAATATCGTGTTTAAACAATTGCACACTCTTCACCAAATTTCGCTCATAAAAATCATTCAACACTAACGTGATTTTTGCTCCTGAATCAAACAAAACTTTAGTTTGTTTGCTCTCCACCAAAATACCATCAATAGGGCACTTACGAGAACCACCAGCGACTTGCAACACTACTTGACCACACTCAAAATCGGAGTCCTCACCACATGTAACTTCCACTTCCTTCACTGTCACACTCCCTTTTGCATCTTTGTTTTTACACTCAGTAAAAAAATACCCCTCTTACCACAGCCCCGGCACACCACCTTGAGGGCTGGACACTCTTTGTAAAATGCTAAATGAGGAGCACTTCCACACCTAAAACATTTCCTCCCATCTTTAGCTCTCACCAACCCCTCCATTCCTTTGTCCTCCTTCTTGCTTGCCGACCATCTTTGTTTCTTTGAACAGCTTCAGCTTTATCTTTAATGACTTGAACTTCCACCTTTGAGTCCTTTTTAATACCTTCAACTCATTTCAATGACTACCCATTCCTTTTTGCAATTGCTAACACATCCTCCAAAGAAAGATCATCCTTGAGCCAAAGTTCATCCCTGACCTTTTCAATGTTGCACCCAAGCATGAATTGGTCTCTTATCCTTTCAGAAGATGAAGCTAAAAATGTGCAGGATGACGCCAATTTACGTAAATCTGTGACATAATTTTCCACAGCCTCACCATCCTTTTGCAAGCGCCTTCCAAAATAATATCGCTAATAATGGTGAATCCCGTTCCAAGAAGATGATGAGCCACGAAGAAGTTGATTTCAAGAGCTTTAATAACATTAAGAGAAGGTAGAAACACCCCAGTCACTGTTCGCCTCCAAGCTTCCGTTGTAATTCATTTCATCACATTCCAATGGAATATGCACATGCAGAGATTCAAAAGGAATGTTAACAATCATTATACCATGTGGATGGCAATGCCACCAACACTAAGGGCCCGATTCTGATGCGGTTTGGAAATCATTCCGACCGAATCGGTTTGGGAATGGTTACCGACCGACTCGGATCAGGAGAGTCCGACCGACCGAGTATGATGCACCTGGAGGCTTCCAGATACGATTCGGTCGGACTCCCATTTGCTTCAATGGGAGCCTATGTTCCGACCGAATGCATAGGCTCCCATTGAAGAAAGGGGTGGCTGGGGAAAATCGGGCAGCCTGTGGCGGGCACCCCCTAGTGTCTGCCACACTGTGCATGGCTGGTAAGGGGGACCCATGGGTACCCCCACGGGCCTGATTGGGAAGGCTCCGGGTGCAGAGGGGGCCCGCTACGGGCCCCCAAAGTCTGATTCCAACTGCTGATTCGAGTCGGATGGCACGATTTGGAAAGGCTGTCCGAATCTAGCATCGTCATCGGTTGTTCGGCAATGCAGCCTGTAGAGACATACGAGTCTGCTCCGTACGGCTTGGTCATTCCGAATGCCGTCGGGTTCGGATTGGGATATTCCTAACGCCTAACTCGCATCGTACTCGGTCGGTCGGAAACCTTTCTGATTCGGTCGCAAAGATACGTTCCCGATCCGATTTGGACGGAGTAAATGCTGTTAGGAGGCCTTCCTAACTGCATCAGAATCCAGTTACCACATGGAGCTTGGTGAAAGCCAAGTATAACAAAGGTATTTACCGTAACTAGACCACAAGGGGCTACATTTGTGCAGTGAGATAGAATCAGAGGGCCCGCTTAATAGATATTTCGCTGTGCCTTACTCTTGTAATTTACCTGTCTCTTTCCTGAATTCCAGGAGTAAGACAGTATGTAGTAATGATGTTCCATGCGTAGAGGTGACACAGCAGACGTAGCCAAGTTGTGTCTTTCAAGTTATTTATTTAGTTCTTAACATCCATAGTAACAGCCCCACCAGGAGCAGCCTGCTAGCTGCTCAGCCCATCTTCCAACTGTCTCACTCACACCAGGCACCCAAGCATTCCACTCATGTCAACATTCCACACAGAACACCCACACTGGCTGAGCAGCTAGTTACAAGGTAAAGGGGAACACTGTAAACATAACATGAAGATACTACATTATCTTCTCCCTTTAAAATTGAAAATTAATTAAACCATACTAAAATGAAAGTCAACTATACACAAAATATACAAATGAAATCAATAGTCTAAGACCCAAGGGTAAATGGTAAAAAACCACACCACGAGAGGGAACACAGACTACACAAAGGAAGAAAGTAGAGTGAAAAGATATACACAAACTATCACCATCCTCCTCCTTTAATAAAGAAAAACACAAAAAGAAAGAGCAAAGAACGTTTAGCTCACTGACAAAATCGTGAGAAAACACCACATGACAATACTTGTGACACAATGTGCAGAGAAACACAGTAGAAAAAGACTACGAGAACTCTACACAGTGACGAGACACATGGGAGTGAAACACCCCCAGAACTCAAACACTATGGGTGGACCACACCCATGTACGTACACATAAATTTGAACCAGACACTATGGGTGGACCGCACCCATGTACGTACACCTTACTATAGAAACAAAAACTATGGGTGTACCGCACCCATGTACGTACTTACTTACTATTGTAACAAACACTATGGGTGGACCGCCCCCATGTACGTACTTACTTACTATGGGTGGACCGCACCCATGTACGTACAACTAACTATGGGTGGACCGCACCCATGTAGGTATTCCTATGTAAGGAACACAACCAAAAAAACATGCCAAAATGGGACTCAAACCCATAATTCAGACTGTAAATAGGACTGACACCCATTACAAATTACATAGGTGGGACTAACACCCCCTATAAACTAAGTAAATGGGACTAACACCCATTACTAATAACGTAAGTGAGACTAACACCCCTCACAACCAGTGTAGATGGGACTAAAACCCACTACAACAACAAAAAGAGAAGCACAACGTGACAACAAAGTTTGTAAGAAAACAAGACCAAAACACATCAAATAACAAAATGCCACCATCATGTAAGGCTCGATACACACACCCAAAATATAAAAATGGGCTTACGAAAGATCCAATGCCAGTCAAACCAGAGAGATAAAAGTGAGAAGCACAAAAAGCTGGCATACACTTAAAACATGTCACTCCAAACAAATAAATATCACTCTTAAGTACAGCATACTAAACACACTATATAAACAAGCACCTGAAAAATAGAAATTCTGTTAAAAACATTTGCGGCAAACAGACAAGAACGATTTGCAAAACGTATACACTTTCAAGACCTCCATGCAATGAACATCGAAACCACCCCAGACACAGTAGCTTTACTAATTTTTAAACTATACAGTCCATCAACCTTTAGTCTTGGGAACTGCCCGCAGTAACCGGATGCCTCTCACACTCGGTGTAGGAACATGCGATGAGATCATCACCACGCACTTGAGCTTCGCATGTGCATTGACAGTACTGAAAAGAACAAGTCTCTGGCACCAAGTATCTCCAGGAGGAAATTGACGGCTTCTCCACGACTGTAAACTGTGTTCTGAGATGAACATGCCGAGGAAAAACAAAGAAGAGAGAGTACCTGTGGTTTTCCGGTGGAAAGAAGAAATGAGGTGCAGCCAATATGGACAGAGCGACATTACCGTTCACCTTGAAACTTTCAATAAACTTTATTAAAAAAAACAAAGGACGTGGTTGGCAGAAAACGCACGGAAAACCTGTAAGCCACAGAACACTAAGTGGCTCCGCTGCTTCGGTGGTGCCTCCAAACCCAAGATGGCGGCACGTACGCTGAGCCGGATGGCTCATGGCGCGTCTGTGCATGCAGGAAGTACCTCAGCAACAATTCCCTGTGAACAGCAAGGAACATCACAGGAGATCCATGGAGGCAACGCAGGACATACAGAAGCAGGTGAGAATGCGCACGCTGCGAACGGTGGGCCCGATTCACAGAACTAACTTAAGACAAAATCCTAAACTTACTACCATTTTGGTATTCACAGAAGGCACTTACTCATTTTGGTATTCACAGAAGGCACTTACTCATTTTGGTATTCACAGAAGGCACTTACTCATTGATGAGTAAGTGCCTTCTGTGAATACCAAAATGAGTAACTTACTCATTTTGAGTAACTTATTCATTTTGAGTAACTTACTCATTTTGGTATTCACAGAAGGCACTTACTCATTGATGAGTAAGTGCCTTCTGTGAATACCAAAATGAGTAAGTGCCTTCTGTGAATACCAAAATGAGTAAGTGCCTTCTGTGAATACCAAAATGGTAGTAAGTTTAGGATTTTGTCTTAAATTAGTTCTGTGAATCGGACCTCGGCACGCGCTCTCAATTTTTTTTAAAAAAACACAGCTGCGGTTAAACTATCACGTCAAAGGGGCTGTCAGGGACCAACCAATGTAAAACAAAAAAAATGGCTCACAAAACACAGGAACACAGGGAACAGGAGAACACACTCCCATGAACAGCACAGGGCGTCAGAAGCCACATCTCTTCTGCCGGTAAAAACAAATCCAAAAGCATGTAAGGACAACGTCATGGAAATTCCCTTCATGTGAATAAATGTAAATGTCCATGCAGCATGTAAAACACTCGTTCCAAAAGGTGACAGAATAATAGGGCATATACTCGAATTTGAAGAATCTACACAATCCAGTTGACTGTAAAAGATTTTCATGTCGCTTTGTGCCTCCATCTAAAATTCCTCATAAAATGGCCAACCAGATAACAACACACTGCAACAGTTTGACATCTTTGTAAGCGAAACTGACCGCATAATGATGTTGAGAGTGTGCACAAGACTTGTGCAGCTTCCGAGAATGAATAAAGTTCGATGAAAATGTCACTGCGCAGTATCCATAAATATGACTTTAGAGAACATAAGCTAAGCTGGAGTTTTCAGTCATTCACTCTTTGTAGATCTCACAAAACATTGTGGCTTGGTCTCCCACATGTGGCAGTAGTGTGCCTAACACCACTAACACACTAGCATCAAAAACCTTTTTTAAAAGTTCAATGGAGCATGTCCAGGCTGGGCAATGATGGTTGGGGCCGACCGTTGACAAGGACACTGGTGGGGCTGGCTTGCCTGTAGCTCCAAACTTTGTGCTTAACTTCTTGTTGCTCCTTGTCTCTTTGTTTCTCCTTGTCCAAACCAAGTTTCTTTACATGTTGTATCACGCTTGAGTCCAGGTCCAGTCGTCGCCAAATGTAGTAATGAAGTTCCATGCGTAGAGGTGACACAGCAGACGTAGACAAGTTGTGTCTTTCAAGTTATTTATTTAGTTCTTAACATCTGATCCAGGGCAACCCCTAATTCATGAGCCAGGGACCAAAGGAAATCTCGTCACACATAAATTGCTTTACCAAACAACGGGGCCCATCACACATTACCCATAAATGATCCCTGAGGACAGGCGCTGGATTTGGGGGGTTTAATTTGTCAGTTTTAGTAAGTACTATGCTTCACATTAATTACATTTGTATATAATTCTAACTATTCGTAATCTCAACTGTCTTCTTCCTTTGGTTGATAGACCATTAGTTGAAGAGTTGATGGTGACTATGATTAACTAAACAGTTTAATATTTAACTAAATACCCACAGAGTCATTTCTTCAGTTAATGATTTTATCTTATTAAATGCTCTTAATTTAGATTGTCAGTGCACACACAAGGTTACATATAAGAGAACAAATTATCAAGCAATGTAATCAAAATGAATAATTTGCATCGATATCAAAGCGTGCATAGGAATGGGGAAGAGAAGGTACAGCATAAATACTTGCAGAAATATATTGCAAAATTAAAGCAATCAAGGAGGGTGATACCCACCAAAGAATCAGGAAAACCACTTCCTTGGCCAAGGTTGTGGCAAGAGGTCCCCAGAGATAGGCTCAGAGGACAAAGTTAACAGGACAGATGCAGCTAAGTTTGCCATAGACTAACAACTAAAATTAATCTCCCAAACAATCTACCTTGATCTAGTTCTCCTCAGACGCAGTCTCCTCCCAAGCACTCCCGCAACGTTCTCGTACCTAAAGCGTTCTCTGACTTTGTGCTGGTCTGCTCTCTCTGTCTTGGTGCGCTTCTCTGTGTGTTCTGATCGTCTCTTCACTCTGATCTGCCACCCCGGACTGCACTGCTATACCGGACCGCACTGCCTCAGGTTCGTCTGATCTCTCTCCGACCCTTCTCTGACACACCCCTAATTGGGATATCAATTATACCCTACTGTCTAGCTCACTATCTTACAATGTTGCAGTATCAGTAGAAACTCAGTCTGTGATTGGTTGTCATAAATCATACTAGGGTCGCCTCATCCAGTTCTCCTCACAAATCCATCCTATACAAGTTTTAACAAAGGAAGGATTTAAGACCAATACATTCGTATACCACTAGCATTCATATGGTATGTTATATGAATGCTATACAATTGTATAGCATTTGTACAACAATTGTACATTATGATATCCGCTTCACATTCAAATTGCACATAGTGATGGCTGTTCCCACAGTCGCTGTCGCGTCTTGGCACATAGACAATAGGACACAGGTCAACATGGCCTTCACACGGATTATATCAGCTGGTACACTCTGCAGTCTGCAAGCAGGCAACCCATCCTGGCGCATGCGCTCTCCATACCGACCAAGCCAACCACATGTTGGTTCAAACGAGAGGCCATTTTCATGCAGGCCCAATCTCGTACTAAAGTAAATAAACACAAAAGAATATTAATTTATGAAATAAAATCCATTATGGTTACCTCCCACCATACTAATACCCTGTGTTAATTAAATCCTAGCGAAAGCTATTAATTTAAAGCAACCTTTTCGTTATTTGTGCACAACATGCAAAATGTGCAATGTACAACATAGCATAAACATGCATTAGTACGGTTTTTCAAAGCGCAAACAGTTAATACGTACTCATGCCAACATGGTTTAGTATATTATGTAAAATGCGTTTGCCCCTCGTGTAAATGTGTGTATTCAGAGTTGGTTAGTTCATGCAGTCAATACATTATTATGGGGTTACTTAATTTCATGAGGATGTATTTTACAAACCTCACTCCATCAATCCCCCCTTTGATGGTTTTACCATCATAAAATCCCTAAACATACTGTTTTTCAAGTTATATAGCTGTTATTTTGTCTTTTGGCCCTGGCTCCTTACATTTTTCGTACAATTTTTCTTTAAAACCTTCCAATTCTATCTCATCTATCTCTCTTTCCCTTTTTTTACGTTCCTTACTTAATTTCCTTTCTTTCTTTCCTTTGCGACTTTTCTTCACACAAACATAGGTCATTCGTATCATGAGTATCATAGTAGCTACAGAAACTATTGGTACTATTATTTTTCCTACTAAGGAACTACCTATAGAAGAAAACCAATTGCTTATAGTAGAGAAACTCTAACTTAGTCTCTCCCAGACACCGTCAACCTCTAGTTGGGTTACCTTTTTATGCAAATCAGTGATATTCTGAATGTATCCTTCCAAATTCTTACTTTTGTCTGGAATGTAAGTACAACAATGTTGAACTTTCAGCATTCCACAGACTCCATCCTCTTTTGCCAACAATATATCAAGGGCAAGTCGATTTTGCATAACCATAGATCTCATGGCAATCATTTCAGTGTCAATAATCAAGAATCTTCCAGCAGTATCCATTGATAAACGATCAACCACTGTGGACAATTGTCGAATTTTGTATGCATTCAGTGTAACCCCAACTCCAGGTATCAATGCTCCAAATATATCGCCTCCAATTTCTGAAAAACTTTCTCTTTTTACACAGTTTAGTCCTTGCTTTACTTCATCGATTCCATTTGTACTTTTGTCTACATGGTAGACTTTTGGAAAGACAATCCCAAGATAACAAGTTCCATACCAATGATCTGGCAGCCGATAATAAGCTTTCTTCCCACAGACATAATATATGCCTGGCAAGACGGGGTCAGTTCCTCCCTTTAATCCCCAACCCCCAATAATTTTATAGGTATCTTCACATTCACTGGAACCGATGAAATAATTGTTGTAGTTAGTCTTTTCCCTACGTAAGCATAATTTTCCCTTCTGCGACCAATCCAGAGCCATTGCAGCATAAGTCTCGCCTTTGTCATAGTTGCCTTCTCTGAAAACCCAAGGTGGTGTTTTCAATTTCTCTTCAACAGCTTTTCTCTGAAACTTAGCCCTTCTTTCTTCCACCATCTCCAAAAAGATTTTCTCTTCCTTTTTCAATTTACATGTAAGATTATTTTTATGAGCGTATGCTATATCTAAAGGCTTTGTTGTCAGGAAAAAATCTCCCATGACATTTGCATGTGCTATCTTATTCAACTCAGGTATTACGGGGACTTTAGAAAAGATTGTATCTACATTGGAATAATAATAATCTAGTTTACCTGTTCTATACAATAAACTTGATAAGACACTACAGGTCACACCATAAGTCAAAGGAAGGTGATGATAGGTCACACCTTCTGAAACAGACAATGGTAACTGTATACATACATAACAGTCCCTCACATCCATTGTTTCCACATATTCGTAGAGTAATTTAGTGAAAACATTCAAGGAAAAATTAGTAACTAATCTATCATGATGCAAACTACTAGCATCTATCTGTTTCAAGTGAGTAATAGGAATTTGCCCAATGTCAGTGTCTACCCTTGGACCTGTCAAGTTATTAGGACGAGATGTATCTTCTTTAACCAAATGTAAAGGTATTATAATTGTTAATATTATCCAAAATACTATCAGTATACAAAATAAACATTAACAAGCTATATAACACCTACGCATTAAACTACATTTAGGCCTTGTTACTTGTGTATCTGCCATAGTAATGTTAATCCTTATAAAATTCTAAATGGATTCTAAATCTATCTCAAATATATTCTACAAAAAATTTAAAAATAAAGATGTAGTGTGATCCCACACTTCAAAAGCTTTCTTCTTTACCCCTTCTTTTATTTTAGCTAATCCAAATTTCCAGGACGTCTTCAGAAAAATTTTCTTCAGTTGTTAACGTGACACCTTAATTTGTTTACAGTCTCCTAAGGTGGATTTAAATCACTCTTTTATTCTTGCTCATTGTCAGTGCTGTTTCATTCTTTGTTTAAATCTTCTTCTTCAATCTCTTCCAACACTATGTAAATCCATTCAGGTGACTTGAACTTTTTGTTTGGTTTTCTCACTCTTTTTGGTCGCAGCACTGATTCGTCATCCGACTCTCTTTGTTCTATTTCACCTGAAACTTCCTTTATCTGTTCTGGCCTGCTCTTGGGTCTTCCTTTTACCACCCTGTATTTCAGTCTTTTAACTCCACTTGGCCAATGATCATCTGACATTGCCCTTTTTGATTGTACTTCTTCTTCTTCCTTGTTCAATTCGTACCTTCGTTTCTTTGCACCTACTTTGAGTTTGCTTTCTTCTTCCTCTTCTTTTTCTTCTTCTGTATTTCTTTCACCTATTTCTTTTCTATTCTTTCCCTCTCTATCGAGGAGTGGTCTTTCCTCTCGTTCAACAGCAGTTTCTTCAGTCCCAGTAGCTGGTACCCACTTTATTGACTTGTGCTAAGCAATTCCTCATCAAGCCGCTCTTCAGAGTCCTTCAGCTTATGTTCACCAGTTTCAGAGTCTATTGCTCTAGCCTCACCAATTTCTTGTACTTCAGCCTCTGATTCAGAGCTCGGACTTGAGATCTCCAGATGCCGCTCTACTCGTGGTTCAAGTGGATTTGGGACTCGCTGAGTGTGGCTGGCATGGATCCAATTTGGTAAGCCAGCACACTTTACTGCTATAGTCGTCACCAATATGACCTGATAGGGTCCTTCCCAGCGGGGCTCTAGGCAAGTTTTTCTTCTATGCCTTTTCACGTGAACCCACTCACCAGGGCTCAGATCATGCGCTTGAGTCTGCTGTGTTGTGGTCGCGTCAGCTCCAACCTGATGAAACACAGAACGTACTACATCAGCCAATCCTTTGCAATAGTCAAGGATGAGATCATCAGATATATTTATCAATTTGTTGGCAGGTACAAATGCTTGTCTCATTGCTCTTCCCATCAAGATCTCATGTGGACTCAATCCTGTCTTTTTGTCAGGAATGCTTCTAAGACTCATCAAAACTAGGGGTAAAGCATCAGGCCATTTCAGTGCTGTGGATCTACACACTTTCCCTAACCTGCTCTTGATTGTGCCATTTATCTGCTCTACTATTCCAGAAGCCTCTGGACGATAAGCACAATGAAGTTTTGGTTGAATGCTCAATGCCTCACAAATCAGTTTGATTGTTTCACTAGTGAAGTGTGTTCCTATATCTGTTTCCATAGTGACTGGAAAACCATATCTAAGAATGTATTCCCTCAACAAAAGTTTTGCCACCGTCAGGCTGTCATTCCTCCTTGTTGGATAAGCTTCTACCCAACGGGAAAACAAACACACAATTACTAACACATACTTGAGCTTGTAACATGGAGGCAACTCAATAAAATCAAGTTGTAGTCTGGTAAAAGGACCTCCTGCCCTCCCTATTGTTCCCAGACTAACTGTTGTCTTTCTTCCTGGGTTTTGCTGTTGGCACGTCAAGCATCTCTGACAAAGGCTCTCTGCAATAGTCCTGAACTTGGTATTAAACCACGTTTGTTTGAATGATCTGACCATGGCATCTCGGCCAATATGTGTCATTCCATGGTACATCCTTGGCATATGAGAAAGTAAACTATCTGGCATGACTGGTCTCCCATCAATGTATACCCATACATCATCATCTTCTCGTCTCCTACATCCTGCCTTTTCCCATTCCTGTCTCGCTTCATCACCTACCTCTTCCTGTAATTGTCTCACTTCATCCCATGTTTCAATGGTGTTAGTAAACATAAGTTGACAAACCGTATGTTCTTTTGTTTTTCCCCGATTTATGGAAGTCTCATTCTTTGCACAATATTGTGCTACTTGGTCAGCAAATCTGTTGCCTTGAGTCACATAATCATCTCCTGACTTATGTGCAGCATATTTGACCACTGCAATTCGTTTTGGAAATTGTAATGCTTCCAGCAATTCCTTTACAAATTGACTATTCCTGATGGGGGACCCCGAGGAGGTCAGGAATCCCCTCTGCATCCATAATTCTCCAAAATCATGCACAATGCCAAAGCCATATTGACTATCAGTAATTATAGTCACTTTCTGACTTTTTCCCAATTTACAGGCTCGAATTAGAGCTATCAATTCAGCAACTTGTGCAGATTTTACCCCTTTTAGACAGGATGCTTCCAGGATTGCCGCTACAGTACAGACGGCATAAGCAGAACTCAACACACCTGTTCCAGTTCACAAACAAGAACCATCAACAAACATCACACAGTCAGATTCCTCAAGAGGAACATCTTTAATATTAGGACGGGGCTTGGTACAAAATTCAGTCACATCCAAACAATCATGTTCGGCTTCATCCTTTACTTCTTCATCCCAAACATCTGGCAATAGAGTAGAAGGATTCACATTTGTACATCTCACTATTGTCACATTTTCTGCACCCAGAATCACTCTCTCATACCTAGTCAGCTGACTATAGGTGAGGTGCTGAGTCCGTGTTCTTGTTAAAAGGATCTCAACTGAATGTGGCACATACACTCTCACAGGATGACCCATTATGATCCCTTCACTCTATTCCAGACTCACACAAGTAGCAGCTACTGCTTTCAAACATCCAGGTAATGCGGCAGCCACTGAATCTAAAGTAGCTGAAAAATATTCCACAGGTCGCCTTGACATTCCATGCCTTTGAGTTAAAACTGCATGTGCACACCCATCTCTTTCACTGCAATATAATGCAAAATCCTTTGAATAATCAGGCATTCCCAATGCCGGAGCCTGACACAGACTGTCTTTCAGTTTAACAAAAGCATCCATACTTTCTTCATCCAATTGAACTGGGTCTTTCACATCATTCCTCGTCAACCTCTGTAGAGGTTTTGCCATCAGTGAAAATCCACTGATCCACTGTCTGCAATATCCAACTACTCCCAAAAACATGCGCACTTCTCTTTGTGTTGGCGGTTTCATGTCCTTAATCACTCGAATACGCTCTGATGTTACCTTTCTGACACCCTTCTCAATCTTGTGACCTAAGTATTGGACTTCACGCTGACAGAATTGTAACTTTGCAGGGGACACTTTATGTCCACCTTCTGCCAAATGGTTCAGTAAAGCAACTGTGTCTACAACACAGGCTTCTTGAGTCTTTGATGCCACCAGTAGGTCATCAATATAATGAACCAGAACAGACTCTTCAGACATTCTCAAATCTTCCAGACACTTTTTCAATATCTGATTAAAAATTGAAGGACCCTCAGTATAGCCTTGAGGAACTCGGCACCATGCCAAAACACGATCTCCAAACCGGAAAGCAAATAAATACTGGCTATCCGGATGCAGGGGAATCGAAAGGAAAGCATGACACAAATCTATCACGGTATACCACTCCGCATCATGTGGGATTTGGTAGAGAATCATTGCTGGGTTTGGCACAACTCAACAACAATGCACAACAATTTTGTTTTCCTTTCTCAAATCTTGTACTATTCTATAGGTTCCATTTGGCTTTGTCCATCCCATAATAGGTGAATTACAAGGACTACTCATTATTTCTTTTAAAATTCCTTGTTCAATCATTTGATCAATTACAGGAGTTATTCCTGCTATAACTTCTGACTTCATTTTATACTGTGGTGTATTTGGATAGTCAACACCATCTTTAACTGTAATTCTAATCGGATCCACTTTCTTCATCAATCCAATCTCCTGTCCTGTGAAATCCCACACCTCTGAATTCACTACCTTCATCAATTCTTCAGGCACACTTTTGTCTGTAAGAAGCGATAATAACTCATTCACTTCTGTTCCTTGCTTTGCTAGCACCATTTTAAACGCGACATCCTCATCAGGTGTCTGAAATGCAAAACCATCCAGTGTGCAGTAAATTGTGCAATTCATCTTGCACAGCAAATCTCTTCCTAACAAATTCACTGGACTCGAGTCACACACTACAAACCGATGCATGTCTTTAAAGGGGCCAATATGCACTTCAATTGGTTTAGTAACTGGAGTATTTATCTGTTTATTTGAGACTCCTACTACCTGGATAGTTTCTCCCGAGAGGGGTAGGTTTGGAATTTCTGCTGCTCTCACAGTAGAACGGGTAGCACCAGTGTCCACAAGAAAGGTGATATCATTACCTTCCACTTTTCCATCAACAAATGGACCTGACTGATCTACCTCTAGAGTAGCACCAAGCAAGCACTCTTCCTCCCCCCTCAGGCACCGTCATTGATTCGACTCAACATCACTTCCATCACATTGCATCCAAAATTGGGGAATCACATTTGTGTTAGTATTTTTACCAACCTGGTCTCCTCGGTGGAACCCTGTATCTGCACTGTATCTTTGAGCATTTACATTATGTGGCAACGGTGGTTGCGGGACCTGATATTGGGTAGTAACTACCTGCTGCTGCGGTGTCTGTTGCACAACTACCTCACTCTGCACCTGTGGGGATAAAATTTGATTTCCTCCATTAGTCCTTCGCACTGATCTACACTCATTCTTCCAGTGTCCATACTTTCCGCACCCACGACAAGGAAATTTCTTTTTCGCCTCTTCTCTGCTCATTTGTCCTCTACCTCTACCTCCACTGGGTCTTTGGGCATTCTGACTAACTCCTCCCATTTGGTTTATAGACTGAGAATTCAACTGAGTTTCTTGCTGCTCTGCTACCTTTACTTGCGCCCACATCATCTTTTCTTTTAATTTGCGATGGCGAGACTCAATGTCATCGCTGCAATATTTCGCATACCTCAAAATCTCATTGATCGTTTTGGCCTGCCAACACAACATGTGCTGCTGTATCATCTGACTAATCTCAGGTCTTAATCCATACACAAACCTATACACAAAATGACCCATATCTTTGTCTCCAATATTCTCAAAACCACTATACTGCTTAAAAACTTGTAATAACCTCTCATAATATGCATGCACAGATTCTTTCGGCTCTTGGATTGTTCTATCAATTTTTACCCAATCAGTTTCCTTAGGGGAAATTTTGCTTTTCAAGAAAGTTATCACCTGATGATACTTTTTCATCACCTCATCAGAAGGTGCTCCTGTTTTGGCATCCCTAGGATATTCATCTTATGGCCAATCAACTGTAATCTTACATTCAGTCCATAAATCTGCAGGGACAACAATTTCAAATAATCCATCTAAATCCTTTAACAATACTATCGAGACTTTCAGGAACCTCTCAACTTGTTTATACCATTCCACTGGCTTTTCTCTCAACCTGGGAAACTCATTGGTAAAGGACAATATATCCTGTCTAGACCACGGAACATGCGCATAACCTCCTCCTGGAACTTCTCTCATGGGACATTCCAGAGCTACATTTTCTACTTCTCTTACTGGACGTAAATGTATTTCTTTAGCAGCCAATTCTTCTTTCTTCCTCATCCATCTACCCTTCCATCTTTCCACGTCTCCCCATTTTCTCAAAACAACCATTAACTCTTTTATCTGCAATCGTCTACCAGACGTTTTCATATTTTCTATATCCTTTTCAGTAAAATCCACTCTATATGTCTTCTGCAACACCTTTGATCTTCCTATGTCCATTCCCAACTCCTCTGCAGCTTCCATTAAGCTTTCATGTAGATTTTTCGCTTTCCAAGTAATACTCTTACACAGATACATCAATTCATCATCTTGATAAGTCTTTAGCCTGTCTGGACTTATGGTCCCAATGATCATTTCTTCCAGATCTACTCTCAACTTACATACATCTATAGGCTGTGGCTGTGTTTTTCTCCTTTGTAACCCTTTCACCCAATCATCTAATTCTTCAGTAGTTGGACCTATTGAAACTTCACTTCTGGGGATCTATTCCAACTCTATTCTTTTGGGCTGTAACTGCATCTCCCTAGGTGTTTCAATTATTGTTAGATTAGTCGGAGGTGTTGACCTAGTAACTGTAGTGGGCTGTTCACTTTGGACACTTATTGCGTTAATCCTACTACTAGCTGATGTTATAGCAGAATTTAATGGGACAGTCAAGGAAGGTTCATGGATAAGTCTATTTTCAAATACAGGTATTGCTGGACCTATAGTTACTGGCACAGTTATTGCGTCTAATTTCATATTCATCTGATTCAATTTTTCAACTAATTCTTTGGTTTGTATGGCAAATTCTGCTTCTCCTTCCTGCTCTACTTCGCTTACAGTTGGAACTGGTGTCATTTGAGGTGTCATTGGTGTTTCCATTGACGGTGCATTTGGTGTCACCATCGCTGAATTCTCCTGATAAGGTGGTGGTCGTTTAACTAATATATCATCCAGCAGCTCATCATCAGATTCATTCGGGTTATATCCATAACCAAATTGCTCTAAATGTCTCCTTTTCGCCTTACATTTACTTCCTGCAGTCTCTCCTACCATTAAAACTGGAAACAATCCTTCAGTTATCTCTCCATTTCGCCATCTCTTCATTCTGTCTTCATGTCTTTCATCATGAAATCTTCCAAACATAAATCTATAAACTCTACCACCTCTATATCTTTCTCTTTCATACATTTCATCTTCCCATTCTACTAGTGCTTCAAACTGTGTAGGTCTAGGTCTTGGGTCTAATGCCATCATCTTTTCTCTCAAATTGCGCAATACTGCCAAATTAAAAGAACCATGCTCTGGAAAAGCTAGCATGCCATCATTCTTCGTATATCCTACCCAATTTTCTAGCCAAATACATGTGTGATAACCATATTTTAACATCATATAAGACGCTGGTGTCTTTGGTGGAGGGATAGGAACTCCTTCTCTCGTTATTACTGGTTTGTCCTTTTTAAAGAATCTTTTAATTTTGCCAAACAAAGTCAATTTCTCCTGTTTTGGTTTTTCAAAATACATTTTTGTTGCTTGTCAACAACTTTACTCGATGCAAATCTTTGTCAACACAATACATTATAATTCACCAATCGAACTCCTTTGCTTCCCTAAACACCTGACCAATGTCAGCGCGACACACTCTAACTCTTCCAATCGGAGCTTTCTACGTCTCCGCTATCCTGTCCAATACCAGCTGGGCTCACACCAACCAGCCAATCTGAGCTTACTCTGTCTTTACAGTCTGTCCAATGCCAGCGCGGCTTTTTGTGACGTCAGCCTCTCCTCCTGCTGCTGACCTTCCCTTTACAAACATTATCGGCACTTTTCTAAGTCCTTTTTCTTTACAATAACTTATTAGTCACAACATAAAACAATACCACACTGTCTGTTTACTAAATAAAGAGATAGTTTTTCACTCTCAAGAACATTCCTTTCAATACGGGCAAGTATAACAATTCCGCTATCCTTTCCCTTCATCCAAGCTAGGAGAGGACCTGTTACTTCTTTAGGGATAAGGCCAAAATTTCACAAGAGGGCCTTTTGTTAAAAAGGAGGTCTCCCTACTCTTCCGGGGATAAGGCCAAAGTTTCACAGGTGGACTCTTCGCTATCTCACTCTTCTTCTACATACACGCTAAATAGTCCCTAAAATAACACATAAGTGTTATCACTAATTTAAATAGACAATGCACCTATTCCCGTGTGATTCCACTTCTCACACTTTTCTTCTGCCTTATTTCGGGCTAACTTTTACTTTGCCGGCTTCCCAGATACCCTTCTGTACCTGTGTTCCAAAGACTACATAAAAACACGATACTAACTCACTTTACATAGAATGTTAAACATTTAATCAATAATCAATAAATCACCAAACTAATCAATAATAACCATCATTCTGCTACCAGTATAACTGATCCAGGGCAACCCCTAATTCATGAGCCAGGGACCAAAGGAAATCTCGTCACACATAAATTGCTTTACCAAACAACGGGGCCCATCACACATTACCCATAAATGATCCCTGAGGACAGGCGCTGGATTTGGGGGGTTTAATTTGTCAGTTTTATTAAGTACTATGCTTCACATTAATAACATTTGTAGATAATTATAACTATTCGTAATCTCAACTGTCTTCTTCCTTTGGTCGATGGACCATTAGTTGAAGAGTTGATGGTGACTATGATTAACTAAACAGTTTAATATTTAACTAAATAACCATAGAGTCATTTCTTCAGTTAATGATTTTATCTTATTAAATGCTCTTAATTTAGATTGTCAGTGCACACACAAGATTACATATAAGAGAACAAATTATCAAGCAATGTAATCAAAATGAATAATTTGCATCGATATCAAAGCGTGCATAGGAATGGGGAAGAGAAGGTACAGCATAAATACTTGCACAAATATATTGCAAAATTAAAGCAATCAAGGAGGGTGATACCCACCAAAGAATCAGGAAAACCACTTCCTTGGCCAAGGTTGTAGCAAGAGGTCCCCAGAGATAGGCTCAGAGGACAAAGTTAACAGGACAGATGCAGCTAAGTTTGCCATAGACTAACAACTAAAATTAATCTCCCAATCAATCTACCTTTATCTAGTTCTCCTCGGACGCAGTCTCCTCCCAAGCACTCCCGCAACGTTCTCGTACCTAAAGCGTTCTCTGACTTTGTGCTGGTCTCTCTGTCTTGGTGCGCTTCTCTGTGCGTTTTGATCGTCTCTTCACTCTGATCTGCCACCCCGGACTGCACTGCTATACCGGACCGCACTGCCTCAGGTTCGTCTGATCTCTCTCCGACCCTTCTCTGACACACCCCTAATTGGGATATCAATTATACCCTACTGTCTAGCTCACTATCTTACAATGTTGCAGTATCAGTAGAAACTCGGTCTGTGATTGGTTGTCATAAATCATACTAGGGTCGCCTCATCCAGTTCTCCTCACAAATCCATCCTATACCGGTTTTAACAAAGGAAGGATTTAAGACCAATACATTCGTATACCACTAGCATTCATAATTATACATTTTGCAACAATTGTACATTATGATATCCGCTTCACATTCAAATTGCACATAGTGATGGCTGTTCCCACAGTCGCTGTCGCGTCTTGGCACATAAACAATAGGACACAGGTCAACATGGCCTTCACACGGATTACATCAGCTGGTACACTCTGCAGTCTGCAAGCAGGCAACCCATCCTGGCGCATGCGCTCTCCATACCGACCAAGCCAACCACATGTTGGTTCAAACGAGAGGCCATTTTCATGCAGGCCCAATCGCGTACTAAAGTAAATAAACACAAAAGAATATTAATTCATGAAATAAAACCCATTATGGTTACCTCCCACCATACTAATACCCTGTGTTAATTAAATCCTAGCGAAAGCTATTAATTTAAAGCAACCTTTTCGTTATTTGTGCACAACATGCAAAATGTGCAATGTACAACATAGCATAAACATGCATTAGTACGGTTTTTCAAAGTGCAAACAGTTAATACGTACTCATGCCAACATGGTTTAGTATATTATGTAAAATGCATTTGCCCCTCGTGTAAATGTGTGCATTCAGAGTTGGTTAGTTCATGCAGTCAATACATTATTATGGGGTTACTTAATTTCATGAGGATGTATTTTACAAACCTCACTCCATCACATCCATAGTAACAGCCCCACCAGGAGCAGCCTGCTAGCTGCTCAGCCCATCTTCCAACTGTCTCACTCACACCAGGCACCCAAGCATTCCACTCATGTCAACATTCCACACAGAACACCCACACTGGCTGAGCAGCAAGTTACAAGGTAAAGGGGAACACGATAAACATAACATGAAGATACTACACAGTAGTAAGCCAAAAGCATTACAGAAAATTCAGGAGTAACGCAGGAGTATTACAAGAGTAAGCCAACCAATAGTGACATCTTTGTGAATCGGGACCACAGTAACTAGGCTGTGTTAATATGACACACTTTGATTTTCTGTAAAATAATTCTAGAATGGAATTTCGAGGTACTAGGCATTGTTTTGTCACAGTCATGTAAGTTATATTTTGGTTATAACTTGGCATTAAGTAAAATACATTCGAATCTGGGATTATTAATAATATTGCTCACTATTGCAGTATTATTGGGTCACATTTTTTCACATTCTTGGCATACATTTCTATATTGTTTTGATGATGCAATATAGATTATGCATTTTCATTCATATTACACCAGGTTTCACTGTCTAGATATTTGTTTATGTAGGAGGAGGGTGACCTGTCTTGCTCGTCAATGCGCTGTACCAGACTTTTGGCCTTAAGAAGATGGCTTAAAGCAGAAATTGTTGTTCTAAGAAATGTAAAGCATCGAAGGTCTCACATTGCCAGGTGTTGCGAAGAACTGTAACATAATTCACCGTTAAATGCGATTTTTGTCCGCCACTCCGTTTACGTAGAAATTTTCCCTTCCAGATACAGAGGATAAACAGCTTTCTCTATTGAAATGCACCAGGATTTCAGAAGGGGGCGCCACCTCCTTGGTCTACCACACGTTAAATTACAAGGTCACTCAGACTATTGATAAATCACACCGCCGCCATCCCTAACTGACAGCTCAAACTAACATCAAGGAGGATGAGAGGGAACAAAAGGCCATCAAGCAGCCATTTTCTTGACACTTTTATTCAATCACCAGCAGATTGCTTACGACAGCAATAGCAGCTGTTTTGTCTTCATCTTTCCACATTTGATAAAAGGTGTCAACTCAAATATTTTTAAATAATTCACTTACCCCTTCTGCGCGCCGCCGCAGTGCGCGCGCAGCACGTGTGTGCTGTGTTCGCAGATCACCGAGGCAGGTCAGGGCTCAATGACATCTGATGAAGGTCGTCTGCCATCTAAAGGGAGGCGAGCGACGTTAACGCCACGGAGTACTGAGGTTAGAGAAAAGCAGTGCAGTTTTTCTGGATGGAATATTATGGGAAAAGTAGGAAAAATGTAGTATCGTTTTCTGCGATGTGCAAAGGATTTGTGTTCTTCTTAGTACATGGAAACCTTTAACTCGTGTTTAAAAGCCCTGATTACAATCTAGTTGTGACTCTTTAGTCACCTGTAATGAAAGAAATAGCATAGCTACTCAACTATGATACGTTATTACAGCTGAGTTGTGACGTCACCACTCCTGCTGCCAGGCTGAGAAGCCAAAATGAAAGGCAAGTCACAGAGCAGAGTTCTAGCTGCAGTTTGAGCTAAGAGAACGAAAAGTGGCTTTTTATTTTTACTGTCTCACTACAGACAGCTTATCGCAGACAGTGTTGTATACCGTGTGGATGCCTGTTGTGTCAATCTCAGTCGCCTTGCTCTTATTTTTTGCTTTATTCCTTTTCTGTGTTTGACTGATCTACAGGAGCTTTTAGGTTTTGCTGTTTGTAAATTTGTCAATTGTCCTGCTTTGCCAACAGAGCCATGTTTAAATACAAGTTTGCTGCATTTCAGTGCCACCTAACGGTCACTAGAAAAACTGCAGATGAGATGTGGAAGATACCACCTTGATCTTGACTGACATTCAAAACTAGTATAAACAAGCATTGTCAATGCCAAATGGGCTCGCTTGTATGTAAAGGTAAGTGAGACCAACTGGCATTGACAAAGCTTGTTTTGATCTAGTTTTCTAAAAGGAACAATGATCTGCTGAAAGAAGATATGTGGGCAGCCTGTTTATTTTAGGGCATCACAGGAAAGGTGGAATATTCCAGCATGTTTCTATATAGTATAAGCTACAACATTCTTTTAAATGTGTTTTACGTTAAGCTGGTGCTAGGATTTTTTGCAGCAAATTGCTAAATGTTTTCTGGTGCATTTTATTTTGCACTACAGATTCTGATTTTATTCTTCATGTCTGTAGCCATCCATTCTCTTTCATATGAAAGAGCAAGAGCAGTAGACACTCATTACCACTGGATTCTTAATTCTAATGGGGTCACTAACAGCAGTCATTGAATCCATCGAAGTTTTGAGATCAGTGTTAACACCATGGATCTCTGAATTAACATTCACTGGGAGATATCAGCTGCTAAAAGCAGCTGAAATCTCTGGGTGAAAGCTTGCCCCAAAATGAGGAACTACCAGAAGAATCAGATGCAGAATTTCCAGTTCTCCTGGTAATTCCTCCTTTCTTAGTGGACCCTCAGGGTTCAACTTGTAATGGGCTGGATTTTTTTCACCCCTGGAGTTACTAGCACCCCCGCTACGGTAACTTCGGGGGTAAACACATGGTACAAGTAGCTTCGGGGATGGGGAAAATCCAGCCAATTTATCGGACCACTCATAAAGCAGCAATAAAATACTCTCTGCTGTACAGTAAAGGATACTGCAAGCCACCTCAAGGTTCCATGACCTTATGCAAGAACTCTTCAGTGACTTGCCATATCCTTATAATGTATAACAGTGGGTATTTTATCCTATATATTCATAGGGCATTGTTTTCAGAGTTGAGAAATGATTAACCCCTCTCAACATGGCATTCTGAAAGCATGATGTGGTCAATCAGCAACTTACGTTCCATCTTGGAGCAGTCCATCGTAGAATGATGTTAAAGCTATCCTATCACACTGTTCACATAGTGGAAAAGCAGCACCTCCCGGTGGATGTTTTTCCTGTGACAATGAGATTCTGTGATGTGATACTGATGCAATACTGGTTTCCTTGGGGTCAAGCAAGACAGCAATATTGGTGATGGAGCAGAGATTTCATCTAACAAATTTCATGACAAAAGAAAAGATTATGACAACATTTTATGCAAATGATGACGAATGTGTACTTAGTTCCACGTTTCTGAAAATGGCATCAGATACTGCATCATAAAAGCATGCAGATGGGAAGATAGTTTGAGCTATATTATGTGCTTAATGTCAATAGATGTGGTTAATAAACAAGTACTAATGTAATGATTGTGAACATGACATTAATAAGACCAAAGAAAATAAATGTGTAATAGATCGATTTTCATGTGAAAAGTATGAAATCATTATTTTCATGTTATAACGTGTACACCAAAAATGACAAAAGAAAAGTAGGTGCTACACAAGTTTGCTTAAAGGTGTCTTTGTGAAACTTCTTCTAACGTATGTTACATATAAGTAATCCATGAATAACACTCATACTACGAGATTAATAACTTCTTTTCTATATGTGTAACGTTGATACTTACAAAAATGTTATGAGTACCCTACACTTACATGTATTAATTATGATCAGAACTGAGATGTTTATTAATGTCTTCTTAAGTTATATGCTAGTTTCTTATTAATGTGTGATTCACAATTTAACATGTCATTGTCGTATATTAGCTGGTTTAAGCCTCAAATTTTACTTCCCCTTCTTCCAGTGAAGTCACAGACTGAATATTTCGAAGCGCATGGGAAAACTTACTAAACTTGCAAATCGTATTTGAACCAATAACCTCTTCTTTTGACATCCTTTGGACACAACGGTGTGATTGTAACAATTTTGCAACATCCTAGAACAGCTGCTTGGGAAAGCGTATTGTTGAACTTTAGCATTACTTCCTCTGAAATATCCCATTGTTCAGTGTGTCTTATGCATACATGACTTAAGGAAACTGCGTAATCAATTTACTTAATTTTTCCAGATTTGCATCTTTTTTCCTGCTACATCACCCTCATCTCATTCTGGACTGACCACTGGAAACTGAATGGTCTAACATTTTTGGTGATGCCAGTGGGGGTCACCCCGGAAACTTATGGAGTATAATTGCTCATATTTTGAAACAGCGAACGGGATGATGGATTGGACATCTGAGGACTGAAGCAACTTGTGACATAACACTGCGATTTGCTGCCTAACGGTGTGCTAGTGCAGTGAACCTTTTCGGCTGAAGGGTTCATGTCATGCTGCTGTGACTTTGCTGTTGCAGCGATAGACTGAGACAGATTGCTGTCTAGATGAACTGGAACTGGTTACTTGGAACTTACTGAACTTTCCTGAGGGTTTGTATGAGGCTCAACTAATTTCCTATCGACACATACACTGTATGAGTCCAAATCTGCCTCGGCCGAGGAAGATTTTTCCCCTGTCATCCCTGATTCTCAGAGGCTTGGTATTATTTTATTAAATCCTTTACTAATTTGATAATAGGGCTGTATGCTATCTTATTAATGATAATGTTCTTTACCTACAAATGAATAACTAAACTTTGAAATGTAAACTCAATTCTGTTGATTCTGTCTCTTCATTCCTTGTGGGTAAATCATTTGGTTTTGAATCATTTATAGTCACTATGGAGTATTTATGACTGTAAGAAGTTAGAGTTGCAGATAGCAATTATCCTATTCCTGGTCCTCATGGGATAATTGCCCCTCCTCCGAATATCCAGTCCCTTTCAGCACAGAACAAGATCTATCGGAGGACCAAGTGAGTGTGATAGGTAGCAATAGGTTAAGACAAAAATAGATGAAACATTCGTTTGGGATAAATTTGGGCCCAGCTGACGCTACAACATTGGCAATGCCTTTTGCTCAGCCCCCACCCCACTTAACATCTAACTTTATACTTATGTGTTCAGGGAATTCAAGGACAACATCACTTTGCGCCTAACACACCATGTTAAAAAAAGTTCTTGTATGTTGCAGTGGATGTTGATTTCATCAATAGGCATATCTGGCTGAGAAAGGAACAAGGTCTATTACTCACATGACTCGGTATACCTCGCTCCCAAGCCTGAAAGCATAAACCAATCCAGTTTCTTTCTGGAAACTCCTGAAGACTGAATAATACAAGTTGATATTTGGCTGAATTCCCATGGAAACAAAAGTAGAGATGGAGAAGTACCACACGGGGAGTAGACCCTATATTCGACTAGATTCTTGCTACCCACAAAACGTATGCTGGTGTCTTGCATACGCTGTACATCCTAGGATGCTGCAGTAGCTGTAACATGATGAATGATGCTGTGTAAAACTCAAAAATAAGTAAATCAAGAAGGCGAGGGAAAGGTCAGAATGTATGTAGGTTGCAGTAGCATTTTCCATTGTTGTGTGTGAAAAGCCATATCAAAGGGGTGGGTTCTAGTATGTTGTGGTATAAGATGCAATGTGTTAATAATTATTCATAGCGTTTTTTATTCACCTCATGTGGAGGTATAGGGCTCCTTTGGGAACCTGGGCAGTACAGAAGATGCCCACTTACCTGAACCCATTTCTGCTCAGTGCTGGCTTCTCAATAGAGGAGTGTTTTCAGTTGTCTTTCAATAACAGGGATTCAGTTTACCAGTTGCAATTTAAAATGAGACCCATACGATGTGGGGTATATTTTATGCAATTAAGAAAGGAGCTGACAACTGAACCTCTTTATGATTAAGTCGTATTTATTGGAAGGACTTCACATATACACAGCTTACTGCCTACATCCATCGGCCGGCAGGGCGAATCATCAGTATCTATACACAGCGATCATGCCACAACCCGGAGGCCGGCCGCGTAGGAGGTCAATGATGTGAATGAAGAAGCTAGTCCCTTCTGAGTTTTATCCCATAGCTAGAGGATCAAGAACAAAAAAAAACAAAAAAAAACACCCTCCCCCCGGTCCCACCACCCCCTCCCCGAACCGATGTGCTGAGGATGGTCCCTAAAGGACCCGGTGTAAGGGTTAGGTATCAATTGGCTGTGGATGGGGCCTCTGACTCCGGCTGTGTTTCGGAGAGCCGCAGGAGGCGCAGGTATTTGGGGCATGTCACCTCATTCATTTCCGTTGTGAGCAGGGATAGTAACGGGCACCATATGGTGCGGAAGGAGTCTGCAGAGTTTGTGAGGGTAGCTTGGATACGTTCCATGCCTACAATGAACCATAGTTTATGTAGCCATCCCGTGCGGGTTGGTCTGGTCTGTGTGCCCCATAAGGAAAGAATGTGGTGGACTGCTGCTCCCATAGCTAGACCGATTTGTTTCCCTCGTATCGACTTCAATGGGTACGTGAGTGGGTTGGGCAACCCCAAAAGTGTGTAGGCGGGGAATCGGGGAATTTCAGTCTCGAAGTGTCTATCTATGTCGTCTAGAATGTCGTTCCAGTAGTCTGTTACTGCTGTGCACTCCCACAGTATGTGTGTCAAGGTGCCCTCCTCATCACAGCCCCGCCAGCACGTCGGACTGCGGTCTGGGTTCCCTTTATGTAATCTGGCGGGAGTCAAGTACCAATATATGGCCACCTTGACGGACATTTCCCTACTGACCGTGTTACGAGCCGTGTGATTGGCCCGGAAAGAAATGTCACGCCATTCTTTCTCTGTGAGATCTCTCCCAATTTCCTTTGCCCAGCGTCGTTGACCTGCCGAGGGCGAAAAGGGTGTCTGCGGACGAAGCATGTTGTATAATTCGGAAATCATCTTCTTATCAGAAGTTTTCGTTAAAAGCCATTTCTCATAGCTAGTGAGCTTCCTACTGACCCGCGGTCTCACGTCCGGCTGGAGGAGCCAGTGGCGGATTTGAAAGTATTGAAAGAGGTGTGGGGCTGCAATGTCGTAGGATTGTTGCGCTTCGGAGAAAGAGAGGAACCCATCTAGAGTAAAGAGATGTCCCGCTGATTTACACTCCGTAGCCCGCCACTGAGGGAACGCCCTTCCTTCTGAGCCAGGGATAAATTCTGGGTTATCGAATAGGGGTGTCAACGGAGAAGGGAAGGAAGTGAGGCCATGTTTTACGGCGACCGAATCCCATACGCGTAGTAATGTGCTCGTGATGTGGGAGCCCCTAAGAGTTGGAGGTCTATCCGATCGCTTCAGAAACGGCACCTTCCATAAAGAGAGTTTCGCGAGCGCCCTATCTTGGAACAACCACCTCTTTTCAGACTCCGGTCTGCTCCATTCTACAAGGTGCCTAAGTTGAGTTGCCCTAAAGTAGTCTAGGAAGTTCGGGATACCCAACCCTCCTTCATCTGGAGGTCTGTGGGAGAGATCTCTGCGCATCCGAGGTCTCGCTCCGGCCCAGATAAAGTGCTGTATCGCTCCCTGTATCTTGTGAAGAGTTCCCGGCGGGGGCCAGGCCTGTATTGTCTGGAAGATATAGAGTACTTTGGGTAGTATACTCATTTTTATAGCTGCAATCCGGCCGAGTAAAGACATCGAGTGTTTTTGCCACTGTCGGAGGCACGTCTGAATATGAGAGAGAAGCCTGGCATAATTCTGTGCGACCGTGCTCTGGACAGAGGGAGCTAGGTCTATCCCCAAGTAAGTGATTGCATCGCAGGTCTGAAGTTCTCCGTAGGACGGGCGCCCCATCTTAGGTAGGTCTGCGTTGCGGCCCAAGTGTAAGACCGTGGATTTCCCCATATAGATCTTAAAGCCGGAGACCCTACCAAAGGAGGCCAATTCCTGGAGAAAAGCTGGTACCGACCGTTCCGGTGACTCCAGGGTAGCCAAAATATCGTCGGCATATAGACTCACCGTATGTCTCTCCCCTCCGAAGGGGATGCCAGAGATATCGGGGTTGTCCCTGATTTTCTGCGCTAAGGGTTCCACATACAACGCGAAGAGCAGGGGTGACAGCGGGCACCCCTGCCTCGTGCCTCTTTGGATTTCAAAGGGTGTAGAGGCCATGCCGTTCACCCTAACCGTGGCTTTAGGCGCGTCGTAGCAGCTCGCTACCCAGGCTCTGAACCGCTCTCCAATGCCGAAGTGGGCTAATGTGCGGTCTAGGAAGCCCCAATCGACCCGGTCAAATGCTTTTTCTGCATCGACCGAGAGCAGCGAGGCATTCATTTTAGTACGGTGGGCCTTATCTATCAAGTGTAGTATTCGCTTGGTATTGTCACTACTCTGACGGTTATATATGAAGCCGGCTTGGTCCGTTTCGATAATACCAGGTAGGCGTGGGCCCAGCCTTGCTGCCAGGATCCCCGTAAAAAGCTTTAGATCCAGGTTGAGGAGGGAAATCGGGCGATAGGAGCTACATTGAGTCGCATCTTTCCCTGGTTTAGGGATAACGACGATATCGGCGGCCAGCATATCAGCAGGGATGGTACCGGGACCCTGAAAGGAGTTAAAAAGGCGTGTTAAGATAGGTGCGAGAAGTGGGCAAAGGGTTTTATAGAAACCCGCCGAGAAGCCGTCTGGACCCGCCGATTTCAACGGTTTGAGGCGGGAGATGGCGCCTATCACTTCCTCCGTTCGAATGGGCGCATCCAGTGTTTCCACCCCCACCGAGTCCAATGCCGTTGTAGCGGCTCCCTGGAGATAGGCCTCCCCCTCATCGCTTGCATGTGGGGCCTTACTGTATAGGGTGGAGTAGAAGCCCTTAAAGATTTCCGCTATCTCCTCGTCTCGTTCCACTGTCTCCCCCGGCAGTCTGAAGCGCCCGATATCTTTGCGCGTTGGACCCGGGCCCTAAGCTTGCTAGCTAGGAGACGTCCCGTTTTGTCGCCCCCTACATAGTAAGTATGTTTGAGCCGGAGGGCCGCATACTCTGCTCTGTCCAGATCTAGTGCGGCCAGCTGCGCCCGTGCCGCTTTCACTTGACGCCATATTCTGGGAGCGCAGGTGCGGCTGTGTATCCGCTCCAGCTCCAGCACCCGAGCTGTAAGCAGTTCCTTTTTGTCCCTGCGTTCCTTGGTGTCGACTGCTGAGATGGCGATCAGTTCCCCCCGCACCACGGCCTTGAGAGCCCCCCATAGCGCCGTGATGGGTGTACCGGGGGTATCATTCCTTGCTAGGTAGTCAGTGATACATGTGTGGAGCTGTTGAGACACCCCTTGCCTCTGCAGTAGATTTTCGTTGAGTCGCCATCTCCCCGGCGGTCTACGCATGGCGGGCAGTGAAAGAGTCATGGACACTGCGTCGTGGTCTGAGAGCGCCGCCGGGGTGATGGTCACCGTGTCGACCAGTGGCGTCAGGTCAGAGGACCCTAGGAAGTGATCTAGCCTGGCGTAGGTACTGTGTGCATGGGAATAGTATGAGTATTGCGTAGTGTGTGGATGAGCCACCCTCCATATATCCTCCAGGCCCCTTTCTCTCAGCCAGGCCTTTCCCGTCTCAGATAGCGCCCCTGTTTGTCCGTATCTCTGCCCGGATCGGTCCCTTTCCGTGTCCATGACTAGGTTCAGGTCCCCTCCCACCACTATCCTCTTGGCGTGCGTGCAGAGTGTCTCCGACAGTGCTGCTGTTAGAAATTGTTCTTGACCTGTGTTGGGAGCATATAGGGAGCCCACCACCAGAGGAGTCCCCCCCACCCAGAGTGTGCGGGCAAGGAGACGGCCTTTTATCTCTGCCACCTTATCCCCCACCATACCCTGGAATGCTCTGGCTATTAGTATGGCTACCCCAGCCTTCTTCTCCGGCGTGGAGGAATAGAATTGTTGAGGAAAGGCTCGGGACCTCATCCGGTGCCAGTCTTTGGGGAGGAGGTGAGTTTCCTGGAGCAGGCACACAGACGCCCCCGAGTTTTCTAGGTAGGACAGTACCGCCCTTCTTTTAATGGGATTATTCAGCCCCTTCACATTAAGGGAGAGAATTTGGAGTGTGTGAGTCATCTTAAGAGGCCAGCACCGGCAGAGTGCTGTATCTGGGGAGAAACTATCTCCTCAGCGGCAAATTGATGGTCGCAGGTCCTGTAGTCGGCCCCTTGTGGTGCGGAAAGATGGGCGGGCCCCGCCCCTGTCAGCACATCGGTTCTTCCCACCAGCCCCTCCCATACCCCCAACTCTAACCCTCTCTCACCCCAGGTTCCCCCTTATCTCCCCCCTCCCTCCCTCCCAGAGCCTACCCAAACCCTCCCTAACCCCAACCAAGAAACCCCCCAAGTTCAACAATGTCCAGCGCCCATCATCTCGAGATGTGGGCATTTGGAGAGCAAAAATCGGGGAGTGTGTGTGGACCAAGTGACTCTGGATCCCCGCTCCCGCCTCCCCCCCAGCCCGTGCGGTGTGAGTGCTGTGTGTTCCTTGCTTTGAAGCTAAGGGCAGGTCGCTGAGGCGGTGTCTTTCTGAACTGCTGCAAGGGCCGCTTGTCGCTCCTGTGCTACAGTGTCCGGATCTGGCCGTATCTCTGACTTGGGAGAGCGTCGACGTCCCACTCGTTGCCATCCGGCCCCAGAGGGTCTCCGCGTAGGCCCTGGTGTCTCCTCCGTGTGTTGCGGTTCCAGGCCAAGGATCTTACATGTGTCCTGGAGGGACCTGAGTTGATGGAGCTGGCCATTCCATTTAAAGATGAGGCGGAAAGGGTGGCCCCAGGAGTACGGCACCCCTTGCTCACGTAGATATGTAGTGGCTGCTTTGAAGACTTTCCTCTTGTGAAGTGTTATGGAGGCTAGGTCCTGGTAGAGAGCCACGGAGTGCCCTTGATAGCTGAGGGGTTGTTTCGATCGTGCCTCTCTCAATATGCGTTCTTTGAGAAGGTAATCTGGGAGGAAAGCCAAGATGTCTGGAGGGGAGCAGGGGCCCGCCTCGGCAAGCCCACCCGGTGGGCCCGATCGATGCGGACTTCAAAGTCCAGCGATACCCCCAGGATGTCTCGAAACAGCCCCTGTAAATAGCGGGTTATGTCCGGCTCTTCCGTCTTCAAAGGGACCCCTCTGACGCGGATGTTGTTTCTGCGAGAGCGATTTTCGAGGTCCTCCGCATGGGCTTGTAGGTCTATTTGCTGGTCTCGGTGGCGAATGACCTCTTGTTGAAGTTGCACTAGCTCTTCGCCCGCGGTCTGCTCTCGATCTTCAAGCGCTGCAACTCTTTCCCCTATTGCGTCGACGTCCCGGCGGATTTCTTTCACCTCGCCTGCTACTTCGCACTTAAGCGTTTGGAAGTCCTCGCGAAGGGTGTTAAATAGGGATTCGAGACAGGATCGGGTAATCGGGATCTCGCCATCCTCCGTGCCCGCGGGGGTCCCCGGGGCCGGGGGTGTTTTACTTCCCCTCTCGCCAGCGTTGGAACTTTTGGTGAGCATCTCCTTTACCGATCTCTCCCCTTTCTTCTTGACTGATGTCATCGCTGGATCGCACCGTGATTTGGGATCTTTTCTGGTTGCCGATCCCACCCTGGGGCGCATAAATGGCACACTCAAAAAGGGGTGCGGACCACCTCCATCCGGCACCACGGCCCTCCTTTATCTTCTCAGTGTAGGGGCCTCTGGTGCTCGCGGTGTATGGAGTCTAGAAGTGGACTATCCTTCGTCCTCACTCCGACATGCCCCGTCTTCTTTTCCTCCTGGTAGGGGTCCCGGTCGCTGGTGAAGCCCCTCCTGTCTGTCACTCCCTTTCTCCCGCTTTCAGCCACTTGTCCGGGCCCTGGCGCACTTTGCTCCTCTGGGGCGTTAATCTAGATAACTTCGCAGCAGCCCCCCCGCTCTGGGCCCCGCCGGGGGCAACTCGGGTCTCCTGTCAGTAGCCCCCAGACGAAGGAGCGCGATTCCGCGGGCCGGGGCCCCCCCCCTCGGCCGCCCCAGGCGCCACTGCCTTCACCTTGTCCTTGTGGCCTTGTATCACCGCCGGTCGAAAGCCCCGGCCGATCCTGCCAGGTCTCGCCCCAGGTATGCCGCCGTTCCACGCGGCTCGCTCCTCACGGTCAATTTTATGCTCCAGTGCTGGGGCCCAAAGGTCCCTAGTACTCTTGTCCCCGGGCCCCTGTCGAGCCCCGCAGCAATTCCGGGGCCTCCTGCAGCAAGCAATCTGTAGGCCTCCTGGTGTGTCGGCGATTGGGTGGGTCTCTGGTGCGTCAGCCCCCCTAGTGTGCGGCTTGCTCCGTTCTCCTCTTGGCGCCGGGGGGGGGGGCAGCCCCGCGCGGGATCCGCACCAGCGCTGGGTTTCTTAGCCCCTAAGACCAAGAGGGCACCTCCCTCTGCAGGCCCTCAGCGACCTCCAGGCTCCCTCGCACTGCTGCTTACTTCTGGGCCTACTCGTGCCGCCCGCCTCCCGGCGCGCGCCTTCCGATACTGCGGCTCCCGGGCACGGACTCCGACCTTGTCCCCGCCCGCTAGCGCCAGTCGATAGCTCTGGCCGATGCTCTGACCGACAGGGCCTACGTCGCTCCGCCGTTCCCAGCGTTGCTCCCAGTCCCGGGCTGTGTGCGGCCCACTAGGCCTCTTCGCAGTCCCTGCTCCCCGGCGTCCGCTCCCACCGCTTCAGCACTGTGCTCCGCACCGGACCAGGTCCACCGCTCAGCTCCTCACCTGGTCACGTCGCCGCCGGTGATTCCGCGGCTAGCCCCTCGGGACCGCTGTCTCTGCCGTGGCTGGGATCTTAGTGCCGCAGGCCTCCACAAGCTCGGCCCGGTCGCCATTTTCTCCCTGCTGCCCCGCGGGACCCGCTGTCGCCCCCAGGCCGGCCCCCAGTCACGAACCGCTGGGTGGTGGTGATGCCGGCGGGACGGTGGAGTGCTCCCCCCCCCAAATCCGGATCTCCGGGGGGAACGAAGCGCTGCTGCGGGCCGGGTTGGGCGCTCAGGAGCGGGGAGACGATGTGAAACACGTCCTACCCGCTCGCCATCTTGGCCACGCCCCCAACTGAACCTCTTTAGAGAACACTACATCTTTGTGGTTGTTTGAAAGAAGATTTTGTTTACCTGTGGCCAGAAGGAGAAACAATCAACTATGACCAAAGCCTACTTTGGTATATCACTCAAACAAGATTCAGAAATATCCAACCCAATCTTTACCTACAGTCCTTCAGGTCTCTCATTATTCCTCACTAGTGTTTGGGACTTGCCACTTCATGTGCATGTTACACAAGACCGTACCTTATTCTCAGCACACCTACCAATATTGGGACATCAAAACTTGTTCCTAAAAGTCTTTTTATGGCACTGTTTCCCAAAGTGTGGGTGACGACTCACTGGAGGGTCGCAAGCCAATTTTTGATGGGTCGTGAAAGTCCAAGCAATAAATAAAGGTGCCTTTAAATTCTGTATTTATCTTGCCACATTTGCTGAGCTTCTTTGACAGATGTCAAATGTCAGGCTATGTCTTCTGACAAAATGCTGCTCATTTTTTTTTTAACATGGGGATTTGTGTTTACAAACTCTCTCAATTTGCAGTCAGCGAAAAGTAAAATGACTTATGTGACAGTTTTGCTGGGGTACAGATTGTGAAAGGAAAGGTTGTAGGATGTCATATTTTGTAGCCACAACAAAAGATAAATACCTGTAAATTAACTGTGCACACTCAGCAGTTCAGAAAGCAAAAATGAAGCAAATTATTTTGTAATTCTGAAGTGTGATGGAAACAAACATTTTAATATGATCAAAACAAATCAAGACATTTTTCTTGGTGATGCCCACATGATAAATATTCACTGAAACCTGAATTCCACATTATCATTTGTGTGCCATATAGTTTTATTAGTAGAACTGTATGTCTGTGCAAATTTAGTGGCCATTTCAATGGAAAATGTGCTGTTTGTACATGACAGTGAGCAACCACAGGATGCTTTAGTTACATAAAAAAATTGCCTTCCTCATGTTCCTTAAAGCTAAGTAAGTGGCGAAAGTTTGTCATGCTAAAAAGTGGGTTGTGGGTTATAAAAACTTTGGGAAGCACTGTTTGTAGAGCATTTATTTTGTTGGTGTGCCTCATGTGCCAGAGTTAATCCTCTCTCATCTAATAAATTTGGTGCAACTAAAAGATGACCTCTGTACAAAATTTAATTCAACAAAGATAACTCATTCGTCACAACGAAGTATAACTGCACTCCCTCATCCAGATTTCTTTTGTTAGGTCAGCATTTTTCTTGCATTCTGCAAACTATTCTAACACCACATCAATATTTACCACTTTCACCCAGTCTTCTATGGATGTATTCTGATTCGTGATTTGTTTTCAGTTATAGCCACTAAATACTCGTCTTCCAATTCATCCTTTGATCCTCCCTCTTCCTGCACAGGCAATCTAAACAAACAATCTGCAAGTGTGTTTCCTTACACATGATGCTTATTCCATGTCTTTCCAGCCATTCCTTTTCTTTTGGGAAAAATAACAGTGGCCAATGATCGGTTCTCATGACAAAGTTTGTTCCTCACTATTGGACGTTTGTCCTTCCTGTAGGATCACCCCAGATTTTTGCTTTCTTTTGCTGAACCCATTTTTGTTGTCCCTAGTACTCTACACACTTTACTTCTCCAGCAGTAAAGTGCTTGTGCTACTCCTTTTAAACATAGGTAATTTAGAATACACCTAATTGGCACATTTAATTTGCTTATAAGTCCCTAGTGTATGATATTACCTGTATTTAGGGCCTGCAACTCAAATGCTAAAAGTGAGCTGCAGCACTCATTGTGTCACCCACTGCAGTTGTGCTGTAAAACATGTCTCCAGCCCTGCCCCTGCAGACTGGGTGTGCAGTTTTAACTGCCATTTTGAACTGGGAAAATAAACTGTTTGCCAGGTCTAAACCTTTCTTTTTGATACCTATAAGTCACCCCTAAGGTAGGCCCCAAATACCCATAAGGCTGGGTACATGGTATTTAAAAAGTAGGACATGTTTATTTGATGCTTTATATGTCCTGACAGTGAGAAAACTCAAAAGTCGTTTTTCACCGTGGCAAGGCTTGCTCTCCAATAGGAAAACACTGGCTCACAATTTAACAATTTATATTGTTTATCTTCAGTTTGGGAGCAGCTAGAACTATGATTTAAGGAATTATTTTAGTTGTAAGCTAATAGTAATTTAAAATCCGACTTAATCAAGACCCACATCTGAGCATACCCTTGCCACTTTGGGTGGTACACTAAACACATAAAAGGTGATGGGGGGAATGCTTGCAATAAGTCTAATCACTGGGAATTGCTCGGGGTGGCATTGCAAGCTACCATTCTTTTGCCCACTATGCCACCTCAGTTTGGACCCAGCCATTTGCAATGAAACTCGACTCTGCTCCAATGGAAACATTCTAGTCTGAGCTGCCAGGCCAGGCCCTTCTGGAACCAGAACGCAAGCAACCCAGGATCAGTTTTGACCTGATTGGGGCTCGCCAGTCAGGTGTAATTTGGTTCCAGTGGCACAGTGAGCACAGGACCCAAGTCTGGGTTAGACTGGGTTTGCCAGTGGTTAGACTTATTGCAAGCAATCCTCCCATTTTGTGTGTTTGATGTAGCTCCCTAAGTCGCAGGGGTAGGCCCACATATGGGTTCTGTGCTCACTGTTCCACTGGAACTAAGCTACACCCGACTGACGGGCTCCAATCAAGGCGAAACGAGTCATGGCTGCATTATTTAAACCACGTCGAAACAAAAAGGCTACGCAAATGTAAATGGTCACGCACTAATACAGTAGTTGTCTGCAAGTCGCATGCTAACAGATGTGAAGATTATGTGGTATCATTAACTCAACGTTATGAACGAGTGTTCAACACTCACTGATTACTTTAACTCAACGCGTCCGCGGTCCCCGCTTGTGACAGAGCTTATTTCAACCAACGGCTTCCGCTCGGCTTCACCTACAGACACTGAATCCTGGCTACACAACACATGAATATGACAATCACTGGCTAAAGGGTGTTTTGCACCTTTTGAGAAAACACAGCCTTTGAATATTCAGCTGCCATCAAATTTGCATAGCACCTCATTTCAGAATATGTGTGGGAAAAGTTCTGCAACTTTGCTGATATTTCCCTCGCTGTTGTCTTTTATGCATATTTATTTATGTTCCAGTGGAGCCCATGGCTGCGCGTCTGAAAAGGAGCTAACAATACTTAACAGCCTCTCCTGGTTTGATTGATGCGTTTGTCACGTTTCCCAGTAAATCATTTGTCCTCGGCATGCCAGGGCTCTGCAGGCACTTAACTGACCACTCCCCTAAGGTTTTTACATGCCTCCTGGTGTTTTATTGTCATTTACAGGTCATTCCTTCGTGTCAGGGAGGAAAAAACCACAAGCTCACTGCGCTTTAAGCGTTCTCTTATCACTCACGTTAAATCTTAGTATATTTCCATAAAACAATATGCATAAAATGTATTTAGCTAAACATTGCATTTCTAATCTTCTTTGATACAATGCAAATATGCTACGTTTCAATACACAAGTTACACAGAAAACGAACGAAAACGATGACTTTTTTGCATCATTTGATAACTACACGAAGACAAATAGACCACCACGACCTTCTTTTCATTTCCTTCTGTCGTATATGTGTTGTTTCGTTTTGTGATTTGTAGTGATTGTAGGAGACGACACATGAGTCGACGGGGCATGGAGTTGCAGAGTAAGCGCCATTACACAGTTCTTGAATGTAAGCACCGTATTGCACTCTAAACGAGCGATGACAATACGTACTGTTAGTTCAAAACCTTTTTTTCAATTACAAACGTAGCCATAAAATGCAGCAGACAAAAATACATCACGTTTCAAGAAAAGAGTACATCACATAGCAAGTAAAAAGTGCATCACAAAATTAAATACTGTAATTGACCTTGATTACATTAAAGTGCACACATCATGGACTCCCAGGCAAGAACATACAGTTCATAAGTAGAATATCGGGGTATTAGCAGTAATTCATGTATAAAGAGAGGTCACCCCTACTTGATAGACGCCTGCCCGCATAGCCAGATAAAGTGCAAGTGTCAATTCATTACGGAATAAATAAGTAACGTCATAACATTGCTATCTGTTCTTAAAAACCTTTCTAAAACAGAAAAATAAGAGCAAATTAAAACAACATTGAGTTCCTGCTTTTAATAGCACATCTTAAAAAGGGGCATTTAGACACAGTATGTTGGGGATTCCAGGGTTTGATGATACTCCAGGGCTGCCAGGGAAGTTCGAATGCCCCACTCCCTGATAATAGTAGGTGAGTTCATTTTGCGAAAATTCTGATAAAATTTACAAAAACAATGAAATGTAGCAAACTTTGGGGTGAACTTCATTGCATGGGCATCTGGCTACATCATACAGCCCCAAAGAGAAACTCAGGTGCCATCTCACAAAACCTAGGCGAAAACGCATAAGTAACATCCTCTACGAAGAGGAGTCTATCCTCCCCAGATACGGTGTCATACCTGAAGTATTGTGCAGAGTGGTATGCTCTCTGACAGTAATTTTAGGGGACTCATTTGTTTCTTTGAGGTTATGTCTATTAATTTCAAACAGGGATTTTACCCGAGCCATATCTTGCTTGGTCAAAGTTTCAGGATGGTGGAAAAGCTGCGACTCCCCCAAATCCCACAGCACAGACTTCACATAGTGAATCCACATCTCTATCACAGGGCAAGCAGTCTAGGACTATTTCCCTGTTGAAGGCAGCATGCGGATTAGTCCATATCGAGCACCACAACAACTGCATATTCCACCCCTAGCTCCTAGTGCAAAATGAAGTTAGAACAAATAGGTGGGACACTCAGGAGTCTCCTCAGTACTCTATTTTGCACCCCTTGGAGTGACTTAGGGTTGCGCCAGGGAGTGACATAGGCCTGTGCCGTACATTGAAATGGGAAGCCACTTTCTCCTGTATACCTCCAGTAAAGTCACCACAGGTTTTTTTCCAATGAATCCGGCCAGGTCGAAGACATACTCAACCAATCCATAAAATATACCCTGGACCGCAGAGATACAGGTTCCCCAATTCCCCTTCAAAACAAAAACTATGCCCAGTTAGGAGAAATCCTGAGTAAGAGCCATAGGGATGACCTTGTAACTTGATACCCTACATCTTAGCTTGCTTTAAGTTACAAGTGATTATAAAAGTTTAGTGACCAAGCCCAATGAACCCATAAAGGTAACAAATTCATGGAATAACCTCTTTAGGCCGTTGGGGGTTTGAGACAGCAAAACAAGGTCATCTGTGTATAGTAATAAAGGGACCTTTTTGTCACCTATGGAGGGGGCATCGAAATCTTTGGCATACAGGGCAGAACCTAGGCCATTTACATATAGCAGGAACAGCAGGGGTGCTAAAACGCAACCCTGGCGTACCCTGCGTCCAATCTTAAATCCCTCTGTCATCTCACTTGAGGGGCAAAACCGGACTGAGGCAAAGAGGTCATAATGGAGGGCTCTCAGAAACAGGACCAGGTTGCCATCAATCCCCATATCACTCAGTATGTCCCAAAGATTGGGCCTCACCACGCTGTCGAAGGCGCAGGACAGATCCATGAAGACCTGACAGATGGAGCCCTGCTTGGCGATGGTATATTTGCTTATCAGCAGATACATGTTTAAACATTGCTCCACTGTGTTTAGTCCCTCACAATCTGTACTGTGCCTCAGAGAGGATACCGGTTACCCCAACCCAGTCCAAATGGTGGGCCAGAACCATTCTACCCACCAACTTGACAGCGGAGTCCAACTGCGAAACTGGGCAATAACATTCAGAGGATTGGGGATCACCCTTTTTAAAAATGAGAACAATAACGGCTGAGCGCCAGCACCCTAGACTTGGCCCACCCCCCCCGCATCCGTCGCAGCCGCTGCGGAGGCCTCTCCTTCTCCTGTCTCACTGCAAAGTCCTGGAACGACCTTCCCCTCCACCTGCACACCTCCCCATCTCTGAAGGACTTCAGGAAAGAGCTCAAGACCTGGCTTTTAGACCACCACATCTCCGACTGAGGCGCACACAACCACCCAGTGACTGGAGACTCTCCGGGGTGACAAGCTGAGCTCTGCAAGATCCACTGTTTGATTGACTGTGGTAGGCCTGTCTTGCAGAGAGCATTAAAAAATTACAAAGTAAAGGAGCCCAAAGGTCCATATCGGTTTTGTATAAGTCCATTGGCACCCCATCTGAAACTGGAACCTTCCTACTTGGGCTTTTGTTTATTGCATCCCTTACTTCTTCTACAGAGAATTCCAATTAGAAGGGACATTTTTTCTCTTCCTCAACAGTCCCAAAATTGCTTGAAGAGCCATAAACATTTTTTAAAACGTTCGACCCAGGCCTCCTGGCTTATAGTGGTGATAACGGTGTTCGATTTTACCCCTACTGACTTAAACTTTCCTATGGCAGCACATAAAACTCTGGTGTCTTTCAGTCTGTTGACCTTCACCAACTCTCTCCAGGACTCGTCTTGTAATTCTTTCCGCCTAATGCTTTGCACATCCCTGTAAACCTGTCTACTGGCTCACTTTCTGTGCATCCCTTGGTTTAGCCTTTAAAGCCTCATGCAGACACTTTGAAGCCTTTCTACACGCCTGGTCAAACCATTTAGACCCATCAAGTCTTGGTCTGCTGGCTTTCATCAGCAGACCAGTCACCACTAGAACTAACTCTACAAAGTGGGTAGACACCTGGAGTGAAAACATTCAGGTGATTTGAGACAGGCAAGCACCAAGGGGAGATGGTTGGAGAATATTTTTTCTAGAAGGGTGGCCATATCCACATTTCTCCGAACTAAGTGCATCATTACGATGGCGGGCGGACAAAGTCCGCCCGCCACCGCAGCGGAATGCGGGACCATCCGCAAGGGGTGCGGTAGTCCCGCCATGGGTATTAGGATGCCACCGCCACGGTGGAGGTGGCATCCCATATTGTTCGCATTGCGGCGGGCGGTGCTGTCACCAGCACCCGCCGCAATGCGAAAACGCATGTTGTGCATTTGAATGCACAACGTGACAGGCACCACGCGGTGCCTGCCACCTTGTGCATTCAAATGTAGGGGGTACCATAGGTACCCCCATGTGCACCCCCACCCCCTCCAAATCCTGGGGCCCGCAACGGGCCCCCAGAAGCAAGACCACATGCCTTTCCATGGCGGCAACACCGCCATGGAAAGGCTGCTTTCAGCCAGCATCCTAATATGGATGGCGGTGTCTTGCAGACACCGCCACCATGTTAGGGCCCTTTTCCGCCCGGTCGACGAGTCGACCGGCGGAAAAGCGGCGGACGGTCTTTCCGTCCGCCTGGGTCCCCACCGCCATCGTAATATGGCGGGAGGGAAATGTTGTGCGGGCGGATGGGAATGTCTGGCGGATCGCCACCGCCATATGGGCGGCGGCGATCTGCCAGACATCATAATGACCCTCATAGAGGCGGCGGCGATCCGCCAGACATCATAATGACCCTCATAGAGGGTCATTATGATGTCTGGCGGATCGCCACCGCCCAAGCGTCGACCGGGCGGAAAAGGGCCCTAACATGGTGGCGGTGTCTGCAAGACACCGCCATCCATATTAGGATGCTGGCGGAGCAGCCTTTCCATGGCGGTGTTGCCACCATGGAAAGGCATGTGGTCTTTGCTTCTGGGGCCCGTTGCGGGCCCCAGGATTTGGTTGGGTGGGGGTGCACATGGGGGGGTAAATGCACAAGGTGGCAGGCACCGCGCGGTGCCTGTCACGTTGTACATTCAAATGCACAACATGCGTTTTTCGCATTGCGGCGGGTGCTGGTGACAGCACCGCCCGCCGCAATGCGAACACTACGGGATGCCACCGCCACCGTGGCGGTGGCATCCTAATACCCATGGCGGGACCGCCGCACCCCTTGCGGACGGTCCCGCATTCTTTGTCCGCCAGCCATCGTAATGATGCCCAAAGCGCTGCCCTTGCATTGTGGTTTCTAGGGATTGTGAGGTCAGGATCATCGGACCTCCCCCCACTCGGGATACATAATTCCAGACACAGGGGTTTATGGTTGCTATGTGGTCTTTCATCAATTTTGGCCCCGTGACCTCAGCACAAAGCTCCTGATTTGCAAAAATGTAATCTATCACAGAGGAGCACTCCCCCCTCAAAAAAGTTACTTTGGTTGAGTACAGAGGATCATATACTTCGGTGACATTCAGGAGATTACACAGTTTAGTAGGTTAGTAAAGGGCATGACCCCCCCCCCCCATCCCTGGGTTGACTGTCACTCCCAATAGTAAGGCTATCAAACATTGTTTGTATATTCTCCACTTGGGTGATCCCTAATTTAATATTGAAATCATCACCTATGATAATATTAAAGCCATTGCGCAAACATGCTAAAAGTTCCTCAAGACCTAATATAAAGTCTGACAGCTCTTTAAGGTTGGCAATATGGTCTGAGTCAAAATAGCCACTACAGAAATTAATTAGGACAATACTCCTACCATTTGGCCAAGTAGTTAAAAAGGCTTGAATTAAGAGACTATCAGAAGGGATTGGTGTGATGGTACAATCCAGTGTGACTTTGAACCAAAATGTTAACACTGCCTTGGCCCGGCCTGCAGCAGAATGAGCACGATTGGTAACTATCCAAAACAATTTCCTCAGTAGCCCAAGTCTACTGGAATAGGGCAATGTCATGCTTACGTACATAGAGCCCCAATCTTTATAGTCCAATTTGCTGGTTAAGCCTACAACATTCCAAAAAAGGATGTTCACACCAGGTAAACTACCATTACTACGCAGATATTACTACGAATTGCCTTTACAACGCATCTTTTATTTCGCAGGTACCATTACAACGCATGTTTTTTTTACGCATGCTTCTACAACGCAATTACTGTTACTTCGCAATTACCGTTAATTCGCAATTATCGGGTAAGTACGCCACAATTGAACTCTCAGGCTGATCATTTTGATTGCAAGCACTTTTTTAGTACGCCACCTGGATAATTGTAATATGTAAAATGAAAGAATTTGTTTGAGGTCATCTGCTATGCCACAATTGAACTCTCAGGCTAATCGTTTTGATTGCAGGCACTTTTTTAGTACGCCACCTGGATAATTGTAATATGTAAAATGAAAGAATTTGTTTGAGGTCATCTGGTCATATTTTAATACCATTTATGGTAACAAGTAGTAGGCAAGTGGAAAGAACTATGAAGCGGAACAATGAATATAATTTTAAGTGACTTAGAAGGAGATTCAGCCTGATCCAACCACACCCTTACCGACTGCAGGGCGGAATATTTAGAAAAAAACAAAAAATATATTTAAAAAAAAGCCTAACATAAAAAATGAGTATAATAAAAAAAATATACTCACAGTTTTTCATAGCTTTCTTTGGACGGAATTCTCCTTTTTCTATTTTTGGGAAAATGCAGTACGTAGACGCACGTACGTAAAAACGTCATTAGGGAGGATCATCGCGCGAGGGAGAAGAAGCACGGAAGAGCGTTGTCAAGGTAAGAGCTTTAAAACGTTTATTATAAAAGTTAGTAGAGGTACGGATAAATGTAAAGTGAGAGAGGGTGGTATGATGTATTTGTGTAGTTTATAAAAGGAACGTATTTAATAAAGAGAAATGTAAAGTAAAGTCAGTAAGAAAGCATGATGAAGGCGTTGTAAAAGCATGAAAATTATTTGTTTGCATTGTATCGACATATATTCATTGGGGTGAATTGCGCAAAGGAGAAGAAGCACGGATGTGAATATGTAGCGAGAATTAACTTTCAGTGAAAAATGTATACATAGCTTTAAAAATATTCATTGGTTTAAGAAATTTACTCCCCACCCAAAACACCTATTTTTAAGGCATCCCGTGAAAGGGGTTAGGTTACTAAATTTTTTAAAGTTATTAGGATTAAAAAATGCGAAGTAAAAGTATGCGATGTATTTGAGACCGTTGTAAAAGCATTTTAAATACATTTCTATGCAGTTGCAAACTAACTGTTTGCGAACTAAAAACCTGCGTTGTAATGGTATTTGCTAAGTAAAAACTTTGTTGTAAAAGCATGCAAATTATTGCTTAGCGTTGTAACGTCATATATTCTCACACCATGGTTTGGGGTCCCATCACGAGTTTGGGTGAGCTTGCTAGTTGGCATGATCCCCTCTTTGATCTTGTGGACGTTAATAGGGTCCAAGGTAAGTGGGGTGGTGGAAAGAGCCAGGGGCTCTTTAGTGGGGAAAGGTTTTGGCACGTTGAGTCAATCACTTTCAGACAGGTCACCCAGAGGGGAAAACCAATTAAAAACAGGCATGACAAAATGAAATATCTGTCAGGGAATGGGATTCAGCCTTCTGGCCGGGACCTTATAAAAGAAACCCAGGGGCAGGACCCTGATCTTACTTTGGTGGGGGATAGCTGGCCCTGGGTGCCCACTCAAGTGCCTGGCCATCATGGGATTCCTAAAAAGTGATGATAACACAATCTCCCTCGAATGCCTTTCGCATTTTCCCAAACCAACCAACGCTTCTGGCCATAAGTATTTCAGACAATAAACAGCCTCGGAGCCTAGAGTTCCCCTTAATCCAGTGGGGTGCTTTATTAATTAATTCTAAAGTGGACTAGCTTGCTTTAAGGTGCAGTTTTGGGACATCAGCTAATATGTTCACATAGGGACAGGTGGCCGGAGGGAGATCACACCTTGAGGAGCTATCATGGGATAACCCTTCTACCTCGACAGGGTTGGAAAGGCTTCCTGCTAAGCGGGAGCCTGGTACTGATGTGTTCCGTGCTGGTGTGTTCAATGGTGCAACTTCCCTTAAGCCCAGTGGGAGAGAAGCAGTTAAGTCAGACAGAGGAGCCTTACTGGACACACTTGACAGAAACTGACCCCTTTACCCAGGCACGGATCATGCTGCCAGCGAGTCTTGAGCGAAACTGAGGGGAGCAAAACTAAGGGGCTTCTGTGCATCAATATTTACACATCCACCCCTACCGTTCCCTTCATCCCTGCTACCATCCCGTCTGCAGTCCATGGCAGTTAATTTGGCCTCAATTCGCCCCAGGCTGTCGAGTACCCCAAACATTTTACAATCTATGACATCCGCCATATCTTTGCCTAGTTGCCTAAGCAATCCTCAATAGTCTCTTTGCAAAGATGGGCACTGGGGTTTATCAGGTCCAGAGGAGCAGGTGTTTTGGTTTTAGGGATCTTAAGAGTCTTGAGGGACTTTTTGGGGGCAGGAACTTTTGTTCTGCTTCACCGATGGAGATGACGGTTGGTTGGCTGTATGGACAAAGGGGGCAAGACAGGCTTAGAGCAGTGGGTTTCATCCTTGCAATCTAGCCCCATGGTGCTAACATGTGCGTCTGAGTCGAATTGCAACAAGACTGTCGAGAGACGCTTCTCCGCAAGCAGAACTTTCTTATCAAGTGCACCTGCTGCCTCTTCTATGTATCCATTGAGTGTGTCAATTTTCTTGGCTATGGCCCGTTCCAAGTTCGGGCCTAACTTGCCCTTTACCATCATTGACCACCCGGAGCGCCAAACAATGGACCCCTCAGTACACAACAGAGAACAACAATAAGGCTTATGAATGGGATGGCTACAGTATAACCTATAACCGAGGAGTCAAGGGTGCAACTAAATGGTGAGCTTCATAAAAACTTCACAGTACCGCAGAATGCAGAACCAAGAGGAATGGCCCAGCCTCCTCCAGGTGTGGACGGTCCCTCCCGGGTGTGGCCTGCATGCGTCCTGTTCAGCAGGAGCCCACAACGCACTTTATAGCACTTGATGGGGGTATGTAGGCTCCTCCCTTTGCACTTGCATTGGCGCCTCCAGGCGCAGGCTTCCCCGGGACCTTGAGTCTGTTAGCAGCAGGTCAACAGGTGGCAGTGTCTCGAGGAGTGGTAGCCCGCAATGCCCTTTATAGCGCTTGATGGGGTATGTAGGCTCCTCCCCCTGGCCTCGTGTTGGGGCCTCTAAGCGCAGGTCTTCCTATGACTGTGAGTGCATTAGCAGCAGGGCAACAGGTGGCAGCGTCCTGAGGAGCGGAAGCCCACAATTCGCTTTATAGTGCTTGATTGGGGTGTGTAGGCTCCTCCCCCTGGCCTCGCCTTGGTGCCTGTAGGCACAGGTCTCCCTGGGACTGTGAGTCCCTTAGCAGCAGGGCAACAGGCGTACTGTATAGTTATCTAGGGAAAGCAAGTGAGATGGATAGTTGCAGGAGTAGAGACATCCGAACCTATCAGAAAGACCAGAAGAAAGAATCCTGGGCATAGTCCGCAATGGTTGAAAAAGACAACCAGGTCCATCAATGTTCAAATGCTTGAAACCTATGAAGCTTGGGGTCTCATTCTACCTGGTGAAATCCCAGGGGCTAATTGCAAACCCATAAATACCGATACCACCAGATGGGGTATTTACCACGCAATCAATTGGAGTATCTTTCAGCGTTTAGGATTGTGAAACAAGCTACTTGTGTTTTCCTGCCATTCTGAAATGCACAACGTTGGATGTTGAACAATTTTAAAATTTGCCCAGACAATTTCTATCAGGTTTCATCTAGTGAAAATTGTGTGGCAAGCAGCTATAGCGTACAAAATTAGCAAGTCATAATCGTTATTCAGGGACAAAAAAGAGTTTGTGCCCGAATTTCGATTTGTGACCTAGTTAGAAATAAGGCATTTTTATCTTGGCAGTCCCCAAACCTCAATGCCCTTTGTTGGCCTTAGGCTTTAGAATAAAACAGTTGTTTACTGCTCATCAGGTTAACACAAAACTCATACTATCTCTTGCATGTCTAGGTGAAACAGGGTATTATCCCAAAATGATCTTTGAAAGCTGTTCAAAAGCACCGCACCTCTGTCTTCCATCTGTTGGGGGTATCCAGAACAATGTGCTGAGTGTTACTGGTGTCTGGAGAACTCTTGGCAACAAAGAGTGATTTCAAAACATTGGGAGCTGAAAAAAGCTGATTCTGGTCGCGGTTTTACAGTATGTCAGGAAGAAGTGCCACTGTATAATGTGGCACCTGACCAGAAGAGAGGGCATGCTGGTTTACTGTCCAAGTGACAACATAATCTCCCACCAGCAATAGTTCATGAAACATAGGTTGTGGAATTCTAGTTTAAACATCCCTAAGATCAGCATGATCAGACTCACGTGTAGGTGGCTGCTAAGGTTATTGGATGAAGTAGCACAACCTTAATGTTTCTGTCTAGCTCGGAAATGGGTAATACAGGCACCCCAGAAAGGGAAAGTGTCACAGTCCTTTCCTCCACTGGACCACCAGCCCATGTGCACACTATCAGGCTGTAAAACAACTATACAGAGGTTGTGTGCCGAACATTTCGGGATTTTGATGATATACAGATCCTTGCAATCAAGAGATGCCATGCACATCCAGGGATCCTTATAAATAGATATGCAGTAGTGCTGCGTGCGCCTTCTCTCACCCTATGTTGTGCTGCTGCCAAGTTTAAAGATACCTCGGAAAAAAGCATCCTTCTAAGACTGTAGTGGAATATCAGCAACTACACCCACATAAATCCCAAAACTAGGGGATTGCTCATTTTCACATCCAGTCTGTGCTTTATACTCATGGTGCTCAAAATGTCCACCTTGCACCGTGTTGCAGATCTTTAAAGAGGCTCAAAGAACTTGAATTACCTCGCATCCTAGGTGGTCCCATTGCCACATTCTCTATAGAGTTAACATAGACCAGGAAATCCACCTAGTGTATAGGAAATCCGCAATTTTCAATACTGGGGGAACAATTTATATTCTCTTTATCTCTGCATGGCGGTGGCCAAGTGTCAAGCCTTGTTTCAGCACCATGAGTTTCAAGCATCATTTTGAAATGGAAGCACTAGCAATCAATGTTGAACTTTGTGATAAAGGGTATGTGTTATGAACGCCTTCAATCCATCTGGGAATTGTAAGCGCACTACTCACCCGTGAGGGTCTCAAGGCGCTGAGGGGAGGGGAGGGGGGGTCCGCAGATCTGTTTAGCCGAAGAGCCAGGTCTTGAGGGTCTTCCTGAAGGTGTTCAGAGAGGGGGCGCGTCTGATGTCTGCCGGTAGCTCGTTCCAGGTCTTGGCTGCAATGTGAGAGAAGGATCTTCCGCCTGCTCTGGCTCTGTGGATGCGTGGGGTTTCGGCCAGTGCGAGGTTGGAAGATCGGAGGTTTCTTTTGGGTTCGTGGAAGTTGATTCTGTCGTTGAGGTATTTGGGTCCGTTGTTGTGTAGGCATTTGTAGGCGTGAGTGAGGATTTTGAAAGTGACTCTTTTCTCCAGTGGAGACTTCGTAGGTGTTGGCTGATGTGTTCGTGTCGGGGACACGAACACGGACACGAACGCCTTATACATCCGTGATCAAGCTCGCAAGAAGTCCATGCACCAGTTTCTACTTAAATTGCACAGTTTGAAGCACACAATTGGGAACAGATAGAGGTACTGTGAACAGCTGATACATCATCCCATAGATTTCCTGAGATGTGATGTAGGCATCACAGTTTCAACAGAAACAGAACGTGGGCCACTTCTGGCTGTGCAAGAGCACTGAATATGTTCATGATATAGCCCTTCATCCTTCTACAAGTGGGGATATGTCTCCTATAGGCATGCTTTCATACCATCATGATGTAAAGCTATGAACAGGAGTGTTGAGTTGAGCAGCGTATCAGAGGACATTGATTCTGGAGGCATTCGGGTGCACAGCGACCTTTATTGCCACAATACTGACATCTGAGCCTTCAGAAAGCAAAGTTCCATCACACTTTCAGTGAAGGAGAATGAGATCATGGAGATGACGTACTCTGAGCCTAGACCCTGCTCTGATTTCAACTGCTAAATTGCTGTCCACCACACAGTAATGTGCAGTGAACTGTGAGCAGATGCCCTATAAGATGAGTGATGTTCCCAAAACAGGAGTGTAAGCGAATCCTGGGGGTCCAAGGACCTCGCAGATGGTCATAAGGACACATTATGCGGCTTGCAATAGGCTGAAATTGGTCACAGTGGACGTATACATCACAGAAAAGTGCTAAGAGATAGGACTGTGCTTGTACTGCTTTGCCACCAGAGGGCACCAAAGCAGTAAACGTGGAGCAAAATCTGGTGTTTAGTGTTTTTGTTTTAGTGAAAATCAAATATTCCCTCTGGTAGTGTTTTATTCATTATAATACTTTTTTACTGAAAGCCAGAAATCATACATATATATTTCACATTCCTCAGGAAGTACATCCTCTGTTTCTCTCTGTTATTTCAAAACCGCTGACATCCTCTGGTAGACAGATAGCACCATACCATCTTGTTTTCCAGCTAGCAATGCTGCAAACATGCTTTAGAATCTTTAAAGTGTTCCTTTAAATCCTTCCATCAAACCATAGACTCTGCGCTATAACTATGAAACAATGATGCCCTTTGTTAAAACAAATTAAAATACAAATTTATAGTATGATATATTATTGTTTAATTTTTCTCCGTCACACCAGTATCTACTCATATTAAATTAATTTCTTAACTTGTGACTTTTCTTTCTAATTTAGACCTAGTTCATGCACCAATCGAGTAGTGATAACATTAATAACTCTTCACATTAATGCATCCAATTCTTTTACCTAATTTCTAACATTAAATTGTACTTTGAAACAAAAATGTTATAAAGAATTCTTTTGCATGCTAGAACTGTTGATACTTTTGGTGCAAGCCTGTTTTTTTTTTTTAAACAGACTTTATTGATTTTTCAAGAGCAAGACAAAACAGTGACATAGTGGATCACCCGGGTTAGGTGAAGAATGGACATAGCTGAAAGCAAAACAGTACTCAGCATGATACCACTCTGACAAATTACCACAATCAATCTCCAGGGAGGATGAAGGCAATCCTCCGTAGCCCCACCCCCAGGCTTAAAGGGTATCAGGGAGGCCTTCTGCTCGGTACCCCTCCAACTACCACCCACAATCTATAATATTAACAACCCGCCCCCCCCCAATCTTAACTAACCCTCCCACCCACCTCCCCTCAGGCATGCCGCTACATTAAGCAATCCTCTGTTAGTCCGGCGCATTGCGCAATGATGGTCCGTGATCCATAGAGCTCAGCCCGTCAGGTTCAGTGTCAGGGGCAGCCGGCCTCCTAGTGTCATCCCACCCCACCTGCACCCCTCCGTCTAGGCCACCACTGGTGCAAGCCTGTTGACCTTGATCATTGTGTGTTAGCACTCTTTGGTATTTTCTGACATAATGTCCCTTCTTAACACTTTATGGACATAACTGTTTCACTTACTACCTTTATCTCACTGTCAAATAAAGGCTACATTCATTGGTTCCTTCACATCATCTTGCTTCACCTCTTTCCCATTATGATACAAGTTTTGCGGTCTTTCATCCCGACTGAAGCCTTCATGATTGCATCCCTTTCTTCATCAGAGCCAGTTTCTACAATAGCTTACACCTTCCTGAGTTGGGAGTCATAATACCTTCCTCACTGTCAGTGATTCCAGCTTCTCTCCAGACAGACGTGTTGTACAGGAACAAGTGTATTTGTCCTGCCAAAACTTCGTACCCTCAAGGGACAGGAAACCCTAAAATCCACAGGTTAACCAACAAATCTTAGCCCCAGGCTCCAAAACATAGGGGCTTATTTACAAGCCCCTTGCGCCCCCGGCGCGTCACTTTTGATATGGGAAAAAGTGATGTACCTGCCGCGCAAGTGGCTTGTAAATAAGCCTCATAGTGTACAGCACGTAGCAGAATTCTGTCAATCCCTTCCCTATCTTTTCAAAGCTGAGATACCTCTGTCTAAACATCTCCCAGTCTTCTAGAGAATTCACTCATCCCCCACTCCTAGTTCTCAAACCTCCTTCAGAGTTTCCCATACATCCCTCAAGAACACTAAGCTTCAGTTTTATATTTTGGGACATGCCCTGCTGGATCTCCTCTTGAGAAAAGTCCCCATTCACAGGTCTTCCCACCATCAATGGATTGTGTCTGTCCATCAACAGCCCTAGACTCAAAGCTCTTGTGGGTGAAAATGTCCTCCTTTCTCCCCCTCATCTTGTTCTCCTCAGGAGGCATTATGTGAATGTAAGAAATGGGGGTCTCTAGTTGGCAGTGGTTTGCACTCTGTCCAAGTAGGGACCCTTATTTTAGTCAGGGTAAGGGGATTACACAGCTAAAATAATTCCTGCTGACACCCTTGGTAGCTTGGCACGACAGTCAGGCTTATCTCAGAGGCATTGTGTAAAGCATTTGTACATACACACACAGTAACAGAGTGAAAACACTACAAAAGGACACCACACCAGTTTAGAAACATAACCAATATTTATCTGAATAAAACAAGACCAAAACTACAAAAATCCAACATACACAAGTAAATATATAAATTTTAAAAGGTTCAAAACAGTTCAGTCAATAGGAAACTATGGATGTGTCACTTTATCGCAAAGTACCTGGGATGCGTCAAAATCAAAGACGAAAACAGGTGCAGAGGGAGGCGAGGAGCCAGAAAAGCAAAGTGATGCATTGGTTCCTTACTCCCGGGGAAGGTGATGTGTCGGTTCCTTACTGCCATGGGAGGTGATGTGTCGGTTCCTTACTACAGCGCAGGGGAGGTGATGCATCAGTTCCTTACTGTCAGGGGAGGCGATGCGTCGTTTTTCATGCTGTGAGGGGAAGTGATGCCTCGACCTCTGGACACGCGTCCTCAGTTCCTTATTGCTGGGCAATGTCAATGAAGAACTTGGCGCACTGGAACGATGCGTCGAAAATCCGGCAGCGCTGGGTCGATGCGGCAGTGGTGGAACAGGCGCTGCATCAATTTCCCAGCCGTGAAGAAGGCGATGAGTCGGAGTGTGCGCCATGTACGTCAGCGATGCAGTGCTCGGGATTTGGGCTACAGTGATCTTTCAGCCGCACAGCTGGTGCTGCATCGATTCTTCAGAATGCGTTGGTTTCTCAACCGCACATCGGATCTGCGTTGTGAAAAACAGCCACTGAGAGTCGATGCATGGATTTTCTTGGCTCTTTAGCAGCAAAACCACCTCCAAGGGCCCAGAACTGGAATTATCACCCCATGGCAGGTCAGAACTCCCAGCAGAGGAGTGCAGGCGCTACAGGTAAAGGGTTCACTGAAAAAATATCCCCTCTCAAAATATCGCCCTACCAAAATATCGTTATCAAAAATATCGTCATCCTATACTTATAGTGGTATGTACAAAAATGTCGAAAAAATATATTGTTGTCATTAATATCATTTAATTAAATAACTTTTTAAAATATATATATACATTTAAATGTTAAATAGTAACATTAATTTAATAAAAATAAAATAGACTTGGGGCCTGATCACAATGTGACTAAGAAAGCCTCAGGCACCATGAGGTGCCTGCCACACGATGCAGGGATTTGCACAAACAACCATTTCTCTATGGGAGCTTGTGCTACGGCCGTTTTACGGTGGCAGCACAAGCTCCCATAGGGAAATGGGAGTATTGAAACGCACCATGTGCTGTCGCATCGTAATTATGCGGTCGGGACCGCAGACCAGAGGTCGGTCGATCCCGAATCCGCGATGATGTCGGTCGGAGGCAACTCTGACCGACTTCATAATCACGTCCATTATGTATATTTAAACAAATATAACAATTAAATGTATTTTTAAAAAGTTAAACACACATATATATTAATATATTTATGACATATCTCTAGTTAAAAAACTATTATTAAACTAATAACTTTAATTCATATTATAATTTCAGATTTTTTAAAATAATGTAATAATGTAATAATATAAAAAAAAAAATAAAAAAAATATATATATATATATATATATATATATATATATATATATATGGGTCGAGGAAGGGGAAGAGGACGAGGAGGAGCAGGAGACGAAGAAAGAGAATCCAACAAAGATGGCAAAAGAGGCAGAGGAAGGGGTCACATGGGAAACAGCAACAGAGGCTGCAAGAAAACATCGTAATGGGTAAAGAAACGGTGAATAAAACCATCATCAATCTTTCCAACAGGCAGCTAAGTGACAGCGAAAAACAAGCACTGTGCGTGGGGCTTTCTTTTTGTCCATCTACTCCTTTTAACTACACTGAGACTAGAATAGATCTATACAAATTTGTGAGAAAACTCAAATTTAAAAAATGGCACAAACTCAGACCCTCAGCCACTGGCAGAAACCTTGAACTGTCTGACAGGAGAGCGGAGGTGGATCTCAATATTGGTGATATCGACACTCTCTTGACCCTCCATGATCTACAGGAAGAAATGAGCATCTGGGGGAGATTACCAGTGTTGAAACTATCCTGGATGATTTGGGCATCACCCACGATGCCGCTGCCAGAACCAACTTTAAACCACGGGCCGCATTCTACCCCACCTTACCCTATGACAACATTGATACTTTTCATGACATTGTGACGAAAGGGCTGGTGGAATTACGTCGCAGAACACGTTTCAGTAACAAACCCACCCCCAATCTTACACATACATAGAGACTCACCCTTACATCTCTCTCTGCAGATAAGAACCTTATCATACGCCCAGCCGACAAGGGCGGTAACATCGTTCTCCTCACAAGGGAAATGTACATCACTGAGGCTAATCGCCAGTAAAATAACATCAGATTTTACATCACTGTCCAACGAGACACCTACACCAAGAGCATCGTGGGCATTTGGAACTTGCTTACAGAATGGAAAGACAGGGATGTCTTGGAGTGGGAGAGTACTGCTATATGAAACGAGACTTCCCCCAAGTTACCTGTACTATATTTGCTTCCCAAAGTCCACAAGGATGCACTCAATCTTCCAGGCCGTCCCATTGTTTCTTCCAGGTGCAGTGCCTTGGAAAATGTCTCTAAATATGTAGATCATTTTCTCAGGGAACATGTATCAGGTCTCCCGTCACACGTCCGGGACACCAAGGATTTTCTGGGGAAATTAGAGGGCACCCAATGGTAGGAGTGTTTCCTCCTCATCACGCTTGATGTCAATTCCCTCTATACCATCATAGATCACTCCCAGGGGATAGAAGCATGCCGACACTTTCTCCAATCACAACATGTCAGATTCAGGGATCACACCAACATGATCCTAGAAATGATACAGCACTGTTTGCTAGACGAGGCCCAATTTGGTTTTCACCCGGGACACGGAACGGAGACCGCTCTAGTGACTGTACTAGATAACCTGAGGATGCGTGCTGACAATGGTAACTCGAGTATATTGGTATTATTGGACATGTCAGCCGCATTTGATACGGTGAACCACAGCATTTTGCTGGACAGACTAGAAACAATGGGGGTGAAAGGCCTGGCACTGAAATGGCTACGATCATATCTGACTGATACACATCAGGCAGTCTCAATCCCCCCTTTTACGTCTCCCAAAATCCCCATGTGTCATGGGGTACCACAGGGCTCGGCGATAAGTCCGATTCTGTTTAATGTCTTCTTGCGCCCTCTCATCTCCATTATTAGATCCTTTGGCGTGGATCTTGTAAACTATGCGGATGACACGCAATTGGTGTTTTCATTAGAGTGGAACCAGGCAATCACCCTGGATATTTTTCAGGAGTGTATGCAGAACACCGCAAACTGGCTCAGAAACAATTCTCTACAATTTAACGGAGGAAAAACGGAGATTGTATACTGCTCCATGCCCAGGATTGCCCGGCCTTTTCCTATAGAGCTCCAAATAACACCAACAGACAAACCTGTAGTGCCAGCTAAAACGGTGCGTAACTTGGGAGTTTTGTTGGATGATAATCTCCAGCTAGAATCACAAGTTACCAAAGTAGTTGGTACATGTTTCTCTCTGCTTAGAGCTCTGAGAAGAATTCTGCCGCTACTACCGACTGCCATCAGACCCCAAATTGTGAGGTGTATAATCCTGAGCAGATTAGATTATTGCAACTCACTATATTTGGGGGGCTCAAAGTCACTACTTCAAAAGCTGCAAAGGATTCAGTCAATTGCAGCTAAGCTGGCTCTAAATAGGCAGCGTAGTTCTTCACTTTCTCTAGCCTTGAAAGATCTCCACTGGCTGCCGATCTGGCAGAGGATACAATTTAAATCCTTGTGTACCGTGTTTAGAGCATTGCACGGAATGGGCCCAAAGCCCTTGCAGAGGAAATTCTTATGGTATGTTCCCGTGAGAGACCTTCGGTCAGCAAATGCTCACTTAGTGAACATTCCAAGAATTAAGAAAATGAAGTCGAGGGCAGAGCATTCGGTGTAACAGCCGCACGGCTGTGGAATGAACTCCCCCTAGACATTAGGCAAATTCAATCTTTGCCCCTATTTAGAAAGCAGCTAAAAATCTGTCTGTTTCCCAGGTAGGGTCTGGCTGAGTTCCCAATAATGTTTTCCTGGGTAAGATGCTCACAGGCTCTAATGTCGATTTTGTCAGTCACAGCGCCAGGATACCCGTAGGGTGACAGTATGCGCTATATAAGAACTATTTACATTACATTACATTACATTACATTACTGTCTTGAGAACAATAATATTCTCTTTGACGGTACTTTGTACAAACAGATCCTTGGGACTGCCATGGGTTCTTGCTTGGCGCCCAGTTTCGCAAATTTGTTTCTTGGATACTGGGAGGAAGAAATCTTCAAGGAGAATGAGAGACTTCCAGAGACTGAACAGGTCGTACTTTGGCTCAGGTACATCGATGACCTGTTCATCATCTGGAAGGGTACTGAAGAAGAAGCTGTGGGGTTCATTCAGAAACTCAACACCATCAATCGCAATATCAACCTCACCAGCACAATAAGTAAAACGACTGTCGATTACCTCGATGTGAGGATTGAAATTAAGTAGAACACCATTCATACGAGACTGCGGCCACAGCATTCTGCATGCCTTGAGCAGCCATCCTGAAAATCTGAAATGGAGCATTCCCTTCGGGGAATTGCTGAGCGCCAAACGCAATTGCATCTCCAAGGAGGCATACCTCTTGGAAGAGGCCAATATGATAGGAAGATTCAGGGAAAGGGACCTACCCCCTATGGGTCTTAAATAGGGCTAAGGAGAGAGCCAATTATATCAAAAGAAGTGAAACCCTCCTTGACACTGACAAAACCCTAGACGAGCACAGTGAAGATAACACCAGAATCATCCTTACACACAGTGAGAGTTCCAGTGAGATTAAAAGGATTCTAGTTAAGAGCTGGAATATCCTTACCAGTGACAATGTCATAGGTAGTTCTGTCAGGGACAGACCTAACATCACATACAGACGAGGATGCAACTTGAGGGACCTGTTAGTCCACAGTGACATTACCACACAGGTCACCAACAAGGAACATAAATTACAAGGCTTCTTCCCGTGTGGCCACTGTAAGGCTTGCAAAAACAGCTCCATACGGAATGAGTTCACTGTTGGCAAAACTATGAAACACATTTCCCAGTTCCTCACTTGCAGCACGACATTCGTGATATATGCCATTGAATGCCCCTGCAAATTGTGGTACATTGGGAGCACGACGTTGATGGCCAAGAAAAGAATATTAGAACACATGAGGGCCATCACCAACCAAGACCCCAACTATCCGGTTGCCTGCCATTTCCAAGACATACATTTCTCCAACACTTCCCTCCTGTCCTACTTTGCCATAGAACAAGTCATGAACAACACCAGAGGGGGTGACAGGGTCCTTAAACTCAGAAAGAAGGAGTCAAAGTACATCACTGATCTCCAAACCAAGAGCTCAGGGGGTTTGAAACTAGACAAGGAATTGGGTATTCATTTGAAAGAAGAGCAATTGTTTGCTATTTCCTGTATTTCCAGCACCCTTTTCTCTCTCTCTTCCCCCCTCCTCCTTTTCCCCTCATCTACCGAGTTCTCTCTACCCCTCCAGATCTGACATACTCAAGATGTATTTTGTATTTATAGTATATTTGTGTTTCATGTCATGATGTGCGCACTGATTCTTTTCTCTGTTTCTCTTCATTCCACAGGAGGAAAGGAAGGGACCCACTTACTCCTGAGAAACACAAGTCACGGGTTCCCTACCCTTTTCTTCGAAGGCACCGATGGAACTTTCGTCTCAGATAAGATTCACATCAATTTTTGTGCACTTATCATGTTTTTGTTTTTGACTCATGCACGAGATACGGTTGCAACCACTTTGGCAACATTGCAGAGCATTCAGGGACAGGAATTTTCCTCCAATGATGTCCCCCATGGCCACTTGGCTGACATTCGGCACTTGCCTTCATGTACCTTCGAGAGCTGGGAGCCAGTTGTTCCCCTATGCCTTTTCCAATGCAGGATTACTCTGACACTAGGTCATCACCGGTATCGTCCCTGACCAGCTGCATTTCCACTATCACACACAACATGACTATGCAGACCCACTTTGACACTATGTCATCACCTGGGACTTCTGCTGCACAGCAATTTTCACCATGACTGCTTCTGTCCTATATCCATTGTGATATCCATTTTTTATTATTTGTTTGAGCATTCACGTGGTAGTCTTTACTGAATGTACAGTGTTTGTATTACTGATTGTGATGCCCCAGCAGTTTGTTGACAGTCACAAGACATGTGGCATCATTGTTAACATTGCTTCATTGCTCTACTACTTGGATTTTCAGGCAAAATGTACTGTTTTTATTGTGGCATTGCTTCATTGTAACTGTGACATAGTATGCATTCCAAAATGGCTGACACAGTTACCCTCTGCAGTGTCTCATGTGCATTAACAGTCCTTTGTTTATTTCACCTCATGGAGTCATTAGGGCTCTGAACACTTGGCTTTGTTCTTTGTGATCAAGGCTGCCGCGCAGCCGAAACGAGTCATTGAAAATAAACGGATTGTTTAACCACCCTGCCTGGTCCTGAGAGTGCGTTTTGCACAGTAACAAACTTTGTTCTACATGAAATTGCCGGTTTACTCTGCCGGTGTGCGCACCACTTCCCGACGGGTCTGTTGGTTTCAGAAGGAGTGCGACTTTGTTGGGATATATCTATATATTATCTACTGGCGGTCGCCAGTAGATAGTTATAGTTAGGACCTAGTTTCCATAGGAAAAGCGTTTTTTCTTTTCCCAATAACTTTTGCGCAGGTTGACGAATCTTCGCAAAATTTTCAAAACTTGTGGCCCGCTCCGGTCAGCTCATATCCTGAAAGTTTTGCGGTGATTCGCCAAGCGGGGGCCGAGAAAAAAGGGGGGTCCCAAAACGTGTTTTCTCCATGTTATTTTCCATAGGAAACTTTAGACACGGCTCCAGCCCGAACTGCTGAATGGAATTACACCAAATTTGGCAAAAAGGTAGCCCTTGGTCCAGAAAGAGCCCTTTATGTTAAATGGTGTAAATCCATTCAGTAGTTCCTGAGAAATTGAAAAAAAAGAGGTCGGAAAATGAATTTCCCATAGGAAACTTTAGACACGGCTCCAGCCCGAACTGCTGAACGGAATTACACCAAATTTGGCAAAAAGGTAGTGATTGGTTCAAAAAGCGCCCTTTTTTTTAAATGGTGTAAATCCGTTCAGTAGTTGCTGAGAAAATAAAAAAATAAAAGTTTCGATATTTAGAGGCGCGGTGGATCCGCGGACCCTCCCGACCACGAGCTTTATTCTAATTGGCTGTCAACACTCCAAACCAGGGAGTGTTGGCAGCCATCTTGTGACTCGGTAAAACCGAGTCACAAGAAAACAGGGAAACAAACGCGAAAAACAAGAAAAGGGGGCAGGGTAGAAACACCCTGACCCCCTAGGCCTGCTCAGGGCCAAAAAAAGCGAAAAAATTTGGCAAAATTCATGCTGGGTCAGCGAATCCCGCCGAAATTTTAAAAAAATGAAGCGTGGCCTCCCGCGCTTCATTTAATTGAGGCCACCGGGTGGGCCAGGTCCCGGGGGCATTTGCAAAAATATATGCGGGGGCCCATGGGGGCCCCTGCAGCACCGGTGACCGCCACCCCGGGGGCTTGGTTAAAATGATGTGCGGGAGGGCACTTGGCCCTCCCGCAGCCCCGGGGACCGCCACACCCGGGGCTTCTTTTTAAATGTGTGGGGGGGCCTCCAAGGCCCCTCCAAGCCCCGGGGACCGCCACCCCCAGGGCTTTTCTTGAATATTTGCGGGGGGCACACAGCCCCCCCGCAGCCCCGGGGACCACCACCCCCGGGGCTTGTTTTAAAAAAAAAAAAGAACCTGTGTGGGGGGGGCTCGAGCCCCCCCACACGCCCTGGGGACTGCCACCTCCCAGGGGCACTAAGTATGTAAATTTGGGGGTCCGTTACGGACCCCCGAGCCCCGGGGACCACCACCTCCCCGGGGCTTTGAAACTGAAGGGAGGGGGGCCCCGCGGCCTCCCTCCTGGAGCCCATGATGGCCCTGCGGACCTCCACCCCCCAGCGCCGGCTCCTGCAGTGTCCCAGGGTGCCCACCCCCGGGACACTGCTGTTTGCTATGGCAGGGCGGGAGCCTCGCGGCTCCTGCCCTGCTATAGAAAACTTGCTTTGGATTTTGGAAGCGAGAGAAGGGAAACCGGCTCTCGCTTCCAAAATGCAAAGCAGATTGCTTTTCCACACGGGGAGCTGCATGTCAGCAGCTCCCCATGTGGAAAAGCAATGCCGGCTCCTGCAGGACGCGGGGAGCCGGCGGGACCGTGGGGGCTTTGGGGCTCCCCCCACGGTCCCCAATGGATAGGGCCTGCCCCGGGGGATGGGGTCCCCGGGGCTAGAAGTGGCCCAGGAGGGGGGCCACGCGGCCCCCCTCCCCCACCAAAAAATTAAATAAAATTTAAAAAAAGGCCGGCCCCGGGGGATGGGGCCCTAGGGCCAATAGAGGCCTCAGGAGGGGGGCCATGCAGCCCCCTCCTTAAAAAAACATAAATATATGTGGCCATGCCCTGGGGGATCTGGTCCCCGGGGCCGGAATTGGCCACGGGAGGGGGGCCCATGCGGCCCCCTTCCCATTCAGATTTTTATTTTTTTAAAAAGGGGTCAGGCCCCCTTCTAAAAAAAATAAAAAAGACCACGATCGTGCCGGAGGCCCCGCCCCCTCCCAGCAACACTCTGCAAACGCACCCTGTGGCGCGTTTTAAATTGGGGAATTAATTCCCCTTCAATACTGGGGGTCCCTGGGGGCCAACTAGCCCACCAGGTACCTCCAGTAAGCGCCACAGGGCTGCGTTGCAGAGAGGTGGTCCAGGCCACGCCCCTTTTTACAACTCTCTGCAACGCAGCTCTGTGGCGCTTACTGGAGGTACCTGGTGGGCTAGTTGGACCCCAGGGACCCTCAGGATTCAATGGGGCTTTATCCCCCAACTTAAAACGCGCCACGGGGTGCATTTGTACAGTGGTGAAGGGAGGGGGTGGGGCCTGAGGTGACATGTGTGCAAACACGCCCTGTGGCGCGTTTTAAGTTGGGGAATTAATTCCCCTTCAATCCTGAGGACCCCTGGGGGCCAACTAGCCCACCAGGTACCTCCAGTAAGCGCCACAGGCCTGCGTTGCAGAGAGGTGGTCCAGTCCACGCCCCTTTTTACACATCTCTGCAACACAGCTCTGTGGCGCTTACTGGAGGTACCTAGTGGGCTAGTTGGACCCCAGGGACCCTCAGGATTCAAGGGGACTTAATCCCCCAACTTAAAACGCGCCACAGGGCGCGTTTGCACAGTGGTGAAGGGAGGGGGCGGGGCCTGAGGTGACATGTGTGCAAACACGCCCTGTGGCGCATTTAAAGTTGGGGAATTAATTCCTCTTCAATCCTGAGGGTCCCTGGGGGCGAACTAGCCCACCAGGGACCTCCAGTAAGCACCACAGGCCTGCGTTGCAGAGAGGTGGTCCAGGCCACACTCCTTTTTACACCTCTATGCAACGCAGCTCTGTGGTGCTTACTGGAGGTACCTGGTGGGCTAGTTGGACCCCAGGGACCCTCAGGATTCAAGGGGACTTAATCCCCCAACTTACAACGTGCCAGGGGGCGTGTTTGCAGAGTGGTGGAGAAAGGAGGCATGGCCTTTGTCTACCTCTCACCAATCCCACTGCGTGGGGCTTACTGGAGGTAAAAGGTAGGCTAGTTGGCCCCTAAAGGACCCCCAGCAGTGAAGGGGACTTCAATCCCCATCCAAGAGCGTGCCAGGGAGCGCGTTTGTAGAGTGGTGGGCAAAATGGGCGTGGCCTGGTATGAGTACGTACCAGTGCTGCTGTGTGGGACTGACTGGAGGTAATAGTTTGGGAAGTTGGCCCCCAAGGATGTCCTTGGGGGCCAACTACCCCTCTTGTTACCTCCAGTAAGTCACACACAGTGGAATTGCTAAGACGTCTTCGGAGGCCATGGCCCCCTTTCTCTACCACTCTGCAAACATGCCTCGTGGCAAACTACGGGATGGGGGATGAAGTCCAATTTAGTCCTGAGGGAGTTTGGGGGCCAAGAATCCCTCCTGGTACCTCCTGTAAGTCCTACGCAGCGGAATTCCTGAGCGTTGGTTGGACGCCCAGCACCCTTTCTCCACCACTCTGCAAACGTGACTACTAGTTAAAGTAGCATATTTCTGCACCTCTGACTTAGAGGTAGTTTTAATCCCCCTGCCCTATTATGTACTAGGGCCTTACAGAGGAGGTCATGCTAATCACAGGGGTACCCCAACGCATAGTGTTCCCTAGTGTATGTAGGTGTTTTCACTGTATTCTAAGTGTCTTTTAGCATAGCACTGGCTCTAGGCCTGGTTAGTCAGAGTCAGTTACCACCAGTACCCGTCTGAAAAAGTTGTGGGCACAGGATGATTTTGCAACAAGGCCTCTTTCTGCTCCTCTGTTGGTTCTTTCTGCACATGTCTTGCTTCTTCCTGCACTTTTGTTAGTCTTTGTGGACTTCTGTTGCTTCTTTCTGCATTTCTTTTGCATCTTTCTGTGCGTTTTTTCTTCTTTCTTCAGATGTACTACCTCTGTAGGCATAGTTAGAAACTAGCATTTAAAAAACCTTTGAAATTCACTTAAAAAACCGTAGGTTTCAGGCACGTTATAGTTAGAAATTAGCATTTAAAAAACCTTTGAAATTCACTGAGAAAACCATAGGTTTCAGGCACGTTATAGTTAGAAATTAGCATTTAAAAAACCTTAGAAATTCACTGAAAAAACCATAGGTTTTAGGGAAAGTTATAGTTAGTTGGACACTCGTACAAAACACTCGTACAAAACCAGAGAAATTCCCCCGTTATAGTTAGTTCAGCTAACTATAACTTGCGCGCCCGCAATGCACTGCTGATGATGTCACATATTACATCACTCATGACATGGTCAGTGACATCACTGATGACATCACTGATGACATCTCAAATGACATCACTGATGACATCACTGATGACATCATCCAGTGACTGTGTGTTTCTGTAAAGTTTAAATATGTTTAATATATATAGGGAAAGGAGTATTGAAGAATGAGTGGGTGTATAAGTGTCTGAATGGATGATTTAGTAGGTGCAGGAATTGATCCATAAAAATGTTCGGATTGCACATGGCCACTGGAGGCATTGAGCAGGGTAATGAGACCAGGATTCCCAGAATGCAATACAAATAATAAACTTACCGGAAACAGCACACCTGAGGCTGATAGAATGGTTAAAGCACGTAAGGAATTGTGGGAGACCCCTAACGGAGTTGTGCATCTGAATTGCCTCTGAAGAAGGAGCTCAATAGCTTTGAAACACGTCAGGCAGGCAGATGGAAGAAGGTCAGAGCTGTAAACCTGTCTTTTAAGAAATAAAGGTTGTTTACCCCCGACTGAAGGAGTGCGCCTCCAACTGCATGGACAAATCTGAAAGGAATATATATATATATATATAAATTTATGTATACATATACATACATATATATATATATATATGTAATATATATATATATATATATATATATATATTCACTGAAAAAACCATAGGTTTTAGGGACAGTTATAGTTAGTTGGACATTTCACTCGTACAAAACCATAGAAATTCCCCCGTTATAGTTAGTTCAGCTAACTATAACTCGCGCCCCGCAATGCACTGCTGATGACGTCACATATTACATCACTCATGACATTGTCAGTGACATCACTGATGACATCTCAAATTAAAATGCGCCCCGGGGCGCGTTTGCACAGTGGGGAAGGGAGGGGGGGCCTGAGGTGACATGTGTGCAAACAAGCCCTGTGGCCGTTTTAAGTTGGGAGATTAAGTCCCCTTGAATCCTGAGGGTCCCTGCGGTCCAACTAGCCCACCAGGTACCTCCAGTAAGCGCCACAGAGCTGTGTTGCAGCGAGGTGTAAAAAGGGGCGTGGCCTGCACCACCTCTCTGCAACGCAGCCCTGTGGTGCGCACTGAAGGTACCTGGTGGGCTAGTTGGCCCCCAGGGACCCCCAGTATTCAAGGGGAATTAATGCCCCAACTTAAAACGCGCCTCAGGGCGCGTTTGCAGAGTGGTGAAGGGAGGGGGCGGGGCCTGAGGCACGATCACGTCTTTTTTTTGTTGTGATTTTTTAGAAAGGGGGCTGTGTGGCCCCCCTTCTTTTTTCCTTTTTTGGGCCCTGGGGACCCCATCCCCCAGAGCCTGACCCCTTTTTTTATAAAAAAAAAAAAAAACTGAACGGGAAGGCCAGTTCCGGCCCCGGGGCCCCATCCCCCGGGGCATGGCCACATTTTTAAAATTTTTTAAGGAGGGGGGCTGCGTGGCCCCCCTCCTGAGGCCTCTATTGCCCCGGGGACCCCATCCCCCGGGGCCGGCCTTTTTTTCTTTGTTTTAAAAATTTTTGGGGAGGGGGGCCGTGTGACCCCCCTCCAGGGCCACTACTAGCCCCGGGGACCCCATCCCCCGGGGCAGGCCCTATCCGTTGGGGACCGTGGAGGGAGCCCCAATGCCCCCATGGTCCCGCCGGCTCCCCACGTCCTGCAGGAGCCGGCATTGCTTTTCCACATGGGGAGCTGCTAACATGCAGCTCCCCATGTGGATAAGCAATCTGCTTTAGATTTTGGAAGAAAGAGCAGGTTTCCTGCTCTCTCTTCCAAAATCCAACGCAAGTTTGCTATGGCAGGACGGGAGCTGCGAGGCTCCCGTCCTGCCATAGCAAACAGCAGTGTCCCGGGGGTGGGCACCCGGGACACTGCAGAGCCGACCCTGGGGGTGGCGGTCCCCAGGGCCATCACAGGCTCCAGGAGGGGGCCGTGCTGCCCCCTCCCTTCACTTGCACAGCCCGGGGAGGTGGTGGTCCCCGGGGCTCGAGAGATCCGTTACGGACCCCCAAATTTAAATATTAGTGCCCCAGGGAGGTGGCGGTCCCCGGGGCGTGTGGGGGGGCTCGAGCCCCCCCACACAGGTATATTTTTTTCTAAAAAAAGAAGCCCCGGGAGATGGCGGTCCTCAGGGCTGCGGGGGGGCAGTGTGCCCCTGTGATTATAATTGATGAAAGCCCTGTGGGGTGGTGGTGTCCGGGGCTTGGGGGGGCCTTAGAGGCCACCCAAACTCTAAAAAAAACAAGCCCCGGGGGGTGGCGGTCCCCGGGGCTGCAAGGGGGCCGTGTGCCCCCCGCAAATATTGTTGCAAAGCCCCGGGGGGTGGCGGTCCCCGGGGCAGTGTGGGGGGTATTGGGGCCCCCCACACATTTTTTTACTGTCCCCGGGACCTGGCCCACCCCCGGGGGCTTCAATTAAACGAAAAGCGCGGGAGCCCACGCTTCGTTTTTTTTTTATTTTCACGGATGGATTCGCACACCCAGCGCGAATTCAGCCGATTTAAAAAAAAAAAGAAGCTTTTTTGGGCCCTGGGGGTCCTTGTGGGACCCCTGAGCAGGCCTAGGGGGTCAGGGTGTTTCTACCCTGCCCCCTTTTCTTGTTTTGCGCCTTCGTTTTTCTGTTTTCTTGTGCCTCGGTTACCGAGGCACAAGATGGCTGCCAACACTTCCTGGGTTGGAGTGTTGACAGCCAATTAGCATGAAGCTCGTGATCGGGAGGGTGCGCAGATCCACTGCGGCCATAGATATCGAAACTTTTATTTTTTGAATTTCTCAGGAACTACTGAACGGATTTACACCATTTAAAACAAAGGGCGCTTTCTGAACCAAGCACTACCTTTTTGCCAAATTTGGTGTAATTCCGTTCAGCAGTTCGGGCTGTAGCCGTGTCTAAAGTTTCCTATGGGAATTAACATGGAGAAAACACGTTTTGGGACCCCCCTTTTTTCTCGGCCCCCGCTTGCCAAATCACCCCGAAACTTTCAAGACAGGAGCTGACCGGAGCGCTGCACTAGTTTTGAAAATTTCTCGATGATTCGTCATCCGGCACCAAAGTTATTGGGAAAACAAAAAACGCTTTTCCTATGGAAACTAGGTCCTAACTATAACTATCTACTGGCGACCGCCCTCACACCCTCTTATATTACAGCGCTTGCACTTTAAACGGCAAAAGGACTGGCACTTTATGGATACCCAGGATTTGGATAAAGGATCCCTGCCTCCCTGTTCCAACGCCCCAAGGTGGGGCAGCCCTATGGCACAATAGGTAATAGCCCTTGAGCAATAAATCCATGTGAGAGCACACAAGAGCACTTGCACTTTGAACCTAAAGTGAACACAGGCACTTTATCATTATGGACTGGAACACAATTGGGGGATGATAGGTTCGTGATAAATTGCACTAATGCACTTGCACTTTACGAGATAGGAATTAGAACCTGATCTTGCAGTGTAAGGCTCAGGGTGAAATGGTATTAATGCACTTGAACTTCACTATGCAAAAATTGCACTCGTAGAAAGGGCACTGGAAGATTGTGACATAAGGGGCTGTTATGAACCATGACATGTCCCTTCCCTCGAAGAAACTCTTGGCCAAATGTGTAGCCATATTGGTTTACATTGATGCTTTGAAATGATTCAAAACTTGTGAAACCAGGCAGAAGAAGGATTTTATGATTGTAAGGCCATCAGTATCAGTTGCACACCAATGACTAAGGGGTACAGAATTGTTGCACTTTAGTAATTTTTTGTTTTGTGAAGTATTGACACATTGTGGGTTTCAGCGTTGAGTAGCACAAAAGTCACTTCTTTTGTTTTAAGTAAAAGATAAAAAATGAATTGGTAAAAAAAGAAAAAAGACAGAAAGAGAAGAAAAAGTAAAATAAGTAAATGATAAAAAGAAAAAAATGAATTTTATTATTCACGTTTGAACGGAGGAAAATTAAAATTAATTAAAATTTGAAGAAAACATATATGGATGTTAAGAATGTGCAACGAAATGTTGCATTTGTGAAGCATGGGCTTAAGAGATGTTTTTTACCTATACGAAAATGCATTGATTGTAACGCTGCAGTTTGTTGTCTATGTCCATTACATCATGTGACCCGCTCTCCCAACAAAGAGAGGAGAGTAGTGGAGCTCAGTGTGTGAGCAAGGCAGGGGATCCTGTCGAAACACGTTACAGCACAATAATTTGGTGAATAAATCTTGAAAAACAACTGAATTTGCGGTGTCGGTGTCCAGTTTCGTAAGGAGAACTGGTGTTTGGTTCGAATATATATATATATATATATATATCCCACAGCCAAGCGAGCAAAGCAACGCAGTTGCCTTACCCCTGCCTCTAACGACGGCGTTACACAGCGGGACGGCGAGTCCCAAAACAGCAAATCCAACGCTGACACCTCAATGAAGAAACAGCATGCCGTGGACCAAAATCGTTGCAAAGTGGTAATTTATTAGAAAGGCTTTGACAAACTCAACGCGTTTCGGGGAAGAACCCCTTGATCACGAGTGGCCATGTCCGGGTCTTGGTTGTTTAAATAAACATCCCATGTGATACAAAACATAGTAGACAGACTTCCGAGTTAGAGCACTCGAAATTCCAAAAACTAATAAAACATATTCCACTAAATAATACATCATAAAATTGTAATCTCCACTTCTAAGTGTCTTTGTTACATTGCAGTGCGGAAAGGAATTAAATCAGTCTTCAACCATTATTCAAATACTCGAAACTTTATTGTCTCTCGGCCCCGCTAACAGTATGTGCCAAAAATCAGTAAAGGTCCGCCGACCTGAGTGACACAATTGTTAAATTCATTCTCTCCCATTCAGCCGAAAGTAAATCAACAGTAAATATCCTGCAGCTTCCGCTGCTTATAAATTAATGAGACGCAATAACGCCCAAGTGGGCTATCGTCAGTCTGACTGTAACTCAATCAAGTTAATCTCAGGTGCACTTTTTATATTTAGGGTTCCAGCCCCAGTGGGCGTAACATATTCCAGGAGCCATACAGCTTTCAGATATGTCAAAGACCACCCCCATACTATGACCAAAATTACCAAGGTCATACTACTAAGATTTTCAACCCAAAGGGTAGACAAAACTGTTGAAACAGTCCAGACGAATAATAATCACTAAACGTCTCAAAAGTATTAAATCTTTCGGATACAGTAAATTGGAAAATAGTGCACGCTAAGGGCAGATATAATAGCTCAATAGTCTTCTTCTTCCGCACTGCAGTTTACATAATATCTAAAAGGGAACAAAAAATAGTGCATGAATAAAGCTTTTGTCAATATCACAAATTAAAAAAAACATATACAAACATACAGACAGTGAAATATATACATATAGCAGCGAGGCAGCAGTTTAGAACGTTACCAATACATCTTACTGTAAAACTTCAAAATTCAACTAAACCCCAATTGATGGTATCATGTTATCTACAGAGATACTCTAAACTTTAAGGTCTAATATCCAACAACTATAAAATTTAACAAAAATGGCAGTATTCGAATTTAGAACACAGTGCTCTCTCTTTCCATTGGGATTCATCCCCGTAGTCCAGGACTACCCTAAATGAACAGACAATTCCTCATCACAATTATGCCCTGTGGGGGCCATCGTTTGAAATTGAATGATGAGCCTTGATTCGAGGCGTCTCAGGTCTTGTACCCGATTACCTCCTCTCACGTTAATACCTATCGTATCCAAGACACAGAAAGTCAACAGATTTTCATTCTGACTATGATGTTTCTGGAAATGTCTTGCCACTGGGTATTGTTTATCGCCATTTCTTATAGCCCGTAAATGCTCTAGTACACGTTTTTTTGCTTTGTGCAATGTGCTCCCAATATATGTTTTATCACAGGGGCATTTTAGGGCATATACGGCATACTCCGTATTACATGAAAGGTGTTTTTCAATGACATAGGGTTTACAGGTTGGCGACAATTTGCATTCTTTACAGTTCTTGCTGTTTTTGCATGCCTTACACTTCTGGCATGTGTAGAACCCCCTAATCTCCGATTTCTTAGTGATGGGTAGTTCAAGGGTTCTACAAAGCGTGTCCTTGAGGGATTTGGCCTTCCTAAACGTTATCTGTGGATACGATTCAACTTGATTCGCGATATCTTTGTCCGTACTTAAAACCTGCCAGAATTTCTCAAGGCCCTTTCTCACTTTTTTGGCCTGTCTATTGTAGGTGGTAATGAATCTAATCTTTTGGTGGGGTTCTTCGGATTCCCTATCTTTTTCTCTCAGTAAGTTTGACCTAGATCTATTTCTTACCTCTCGACTTGCCTGTTTGATAGTGGACCTTTTGTAACCCCTCTGTAGAAATCTTTTTGTCATTACTGCTTCTTCTAACTCAAAACCAACCTCTGTGCTGCAATTTCGTTTTGCACGTAACAATTCTCCTAGGGGGATACTTTGAATCAAGGTGCCCGGGTGGCAACTCCGGGCATGCAAAAGGCTGTTACCTGCTGTTTCTTTTCGAAATAGACTACTTTCTAGTCTACCTTCTACTACAGTGAGTTTTAGATCAAGGAAGTCAATTGTTTTTTCAGAGAATTGGCTTGTAAATCTCAGGTTATAATTATTGCTGTTGAGGATATCAACAAATTCCTTAGCTTCCTCCTCATTACCATTCCAAACCACAAAGATGTCATCGATGTATCGTGCCCATGTTACCACTTTCTCATTGACGACCTCTAACTTCCTGACCACCAATTCTTCCCAGTACCCTAAATAGAGACCCGCAAAGCAAGGAGCAAAGCAGGTCCCCATCGATGTTCCGAGGGTCTGTGTGAGAAGTTGGCCTGGTATATGCTGTTCACTAATTAAAGTGGACACCTTGCACCAGAACAATTCGACTCTTATGGTAGATAGGTTTAAGACAACCTTTATAGAAAGCTATCCTAGTGGTAGCTGTGGAGAGCAGCCTTCAGGCTAAGTCTTGAAGGAATGTAAAGCAGCTTGTTTTACCACACAATCTCTTGAATCACCAAATGAAAAGACACCACACAGGTATATATATCAAATATATATGTATTTATTAATAAACACTCTCTACTAATCTCTTTATGAGATTAGAAGTCAGGAATATATGTACAAGTCAAATGTTATCAAAATAAGTTTAGCACAATCGAATATCACAATCTTAGTTTGCTAGACCTAGGTCTAGGGCATCTAGAATCGAGGGACCCCCAAGAACCACCCCAGGTAGTTGTAGGAGACCCACAGGGGACGGACGCGGTGACCTGGCACGCGGTGACCTGGCACCGGTGCGAGTCCTGTGCGAGTCTATGCGCTCAGACGCGATTGGGATTTCAATGTTAAAGGTCCCTTGCGTGTTCGAGGCGAACACACCGATCGGTCCTTGTACGAGTCGGTTATAGATAGAGTTGCAAGGGAGATGGACGCGCTGTGTCTAACACAGACGCGAACCTTGTGCGAGTCAATGCAATGGAGATCTCAGTGCTACAGGCCCTTTGTGTGTTCAAGGCGAACACCGATCGGACTCAGTACGAGTCGAAGGATACAGTTCTAGATAGTGTTGCAAAGGAGATGGACGCGGTGTGTCTAACACAGACGCGAACCCTGTACGAGTCGGCGCAATTGTCGCACTTAGAAAGTTAGAGTTTTAGGACACTTCGAGGGAAGCTACAAGCAAGTCACTTACAGGGTAAGTAGTTCTAGGGCCCACACCCACAGGAGCACCGTAGTGCTGACGTTACCTCACCCAGGGGAGCCGGGTGCATAGGTGTTCTTTGGTGTCGGGTCGCGGCGTCGTTTTCAATGAGAGCCAGTGAAGACTTGCTGCTTGTGGCGACAGGAGAAGTGTCCGGAGGAATCCAAGCCTGGATTCGGAAGATGGAAGACCTGAAAGCAGAGGGGACAGTGTTCAAAATCACTTGGCAGTGACTCGGGGCACGGAAGATGGATGCCCACCGTCGTTGCAAGATTCAGGTTGTTTGCGGTTGCCTTGACTCTTCAGCCACAAGATCCAGGAGGCGTCAACGACAACCAGGAGATGGATTCGGCATGTCCCACAATGTTTGCAGCTTACTGCGGTGTCGGCGACTCAATCGGAGCCAACAAGCCTTGGTAACAGCAAGTCTTGGGGAAAGTGTGATGAGACAATGGCGCAGACCAGCAAGGTCTGTGGGACTCACCCAGCGAGGGTAAATCAGGACAGGCCTGGAGCAATCAGGGGAGCCCTTTGGTTTCTTTATAAAGTCTTCTGGGGACCCACAAGCCGGCTGGCAAGGGATCGCAAAGACGCCTCGGGAGGATCTGCTCACAGGGGCTCACTGTCACTCGGGACGTGGTAGGCCTCTGATCTTAGAAGGGCTTCCTGCTGGAGGCTGGGACCACACGTGGTCCAAAGCACAAGATTCGTGGAACGTTGTGAAGGAGTTGCACTTGACAATAGTGCACGGTACCCAGGGGTCGCGGTTCCTTGTTACTCTTGGGGTCCACTGGCCTCAGCTTCACTGGGGACTCACGATGGCCTTTGAGAAGTCAGGAAATTAATTTTTTGGGCTTCAGGGACTTCGGACTCCAGCGGGAGCGGCGTAGTTTGCGACCATCATTTGTAGTTTTTAGTGCCTGCCAAGCAGGGGAGTCACTCCTTGACTCCAAGGGAGATTCTTCAGACTTCCAAAGGTAGTGGAACATCGAAGGTCCATGATTCTTCTTCAGAGCGTCGTCCAGGGAAATCTAGGGTGCAATGCACAGGTTCCCCCTCTTATACTAAAAGAAAGGGAGGGACTAGCTCTATGACCCTACCTATGGGAGGGTCAGGGGAGTGGGTGGCTACACCCACTTCCCTTTGTCCAGTTTCGCGCCAGAGCAGGGGCAGGTAGCCCCTGAGCTGGTTTGAACTGGCATATGCACAGAGGAGCCTTCTGCTCCCCCAGTGCAGGACTTCAAAGCACTCTAAGAGTGCACCCACCCAGCCCCAATACACTAAACCCTGTCTGGAAGGTGGTCACACCCCTTGGGACAGGATATCTATTGTTGGGCTTCCTCCACTGCGAGTGTTGGTCATCAGCAGGAGGGCAGCCCAGTGTCTGTGACTGGTGGCATCCATTTTGTGATGCCAGGGCTCTGCCGGATTCTACCGCGTTTCCACAGTAGGTACATGTCTATCCCTCTAGAAGGGTGGAATGCTACCCCTGCCGCCAGGACTGGCGGGGGGTAGTATTCCAAGATGTTTGACACCAAACACGACATGTTTCGATGCAGCCATTCCAAAGTTAGCATTTTACCGCGAGGATATAATGCACTTAAAAGTATATGGTTTAACCGCATCCACAAACAGCACCAGAGAATGGACTCTGAGAGCTGCAGAGAGGCCCTGCTCAGGCAGAGGCACCCCCTCACATGGAAGCCAAGCACCCTGCCCTCAGGATTGATAGGGCCTGCTTTAGGGGTGACTGATAAGTCTCATATGTGTGTGCAGGAGAGATATAGGGAACCTATATCTCAGTGAGGAGTGCTAGCACCACCTCACCCAGGCTGCAGTAGCAGGCCTGTGGTGTCAGATTTAGTCTGCTTCCCAGGGGTGGCATAATACATGCTGCAGCCCCTGGTAGGCCTGTGAAGTACCTATGCCCTTGGTACCTAAGGTACCATATACTAGGGACTCATAAGGTACCACAGTATCCAATCACTAGTGCACCTAGAGTGCACTCCAAGTCGTTTAGAGAGAACAGAGAGGCTGGGGCCCTGATTAGCAGGGGCCCAGCCAGACTATAGCCAGAAACCAGTGTAAACATCAGAAAAAAAGTGGGGGCAACATAAGAGGCAGATCCTACTCTCCTACACAACCCCCCCAAACGCAGGGACACTAAACTAACCTTGACCAGTTGAGTCTTCGTGTTCAAAGTGGAAATACCTTGAGAGTCTATCTGCATTGGCATGTTGGGTCCCAGGTCTATGTTCCACTGTATAGTCCATCCCCTGTAGGGAAATGGACCACCTCAAAAGTTTTGCGTTTTCTCCTTTCATTTGTTTAAGCCATAGGAGGGGCTTGTGGTCGGTCTGAACTATGAAGTGAGTGCCAAAAAAGTATGGCCTCAGCTTCTTCAGGGCCCACACCACAGCAAAGGCCTCCCTCTCTATAGCTGACCAACGTTTCTCTCTAGGGGTCAGCCTTCTGCTAATAAAAGCTACTGGCTGGTCTTGACCTTCATCATTCAGTTGAGACAGTACAGCTCCCACACCCAGCTCAGAAGCATCTGTTTGGACAATGAACTTTTTGGTGTAGTCTGGACTCTGTAAGATGGGGGCAGTGCACATGGCCTGCTTTAGGTCTTCAAATGCCTTCTGACAGCTAGCTGTCCACTGAACCTTTTTTGGCATTTTCTTTGAGGTCAGATCATTCAAGGGGGTCACTATAGATCCATATCCCTTGACAAACCTCCTATAGTACCCAGTCAGGCCTAAGAAGGCTCTCACCTGTGTCTGGGTGGTTGGAGCAACCCATTCCATTATGGTTTGGATTTTGCTCTGTAAAGGCTGAACCTGGCCTCCACCTACAAGGTGGCCCAGGTACACAACCTGACTCTGCCCTATCTGGCACTTAGTGGCCTTGATAGTGAGGCCTGCTTTCTGCAGGGCCTCCAAAACATTCCTGAGGTGGACCAGGTGATCCTGCCAGGAGGAACTAAAGACAGCAATATCATCTAGATAAGCTGAGCAATAAGTTTCCATCCCTGCCAGAACTTTATTCACCAACCTCTGAAAAGTGGCAGGTGCATTTTTCAATCCAAAGGGCATCACCACAAAGTGGTAGTGCCCACCAGGGGTCGAAAATGCTGTCTTGGCTTTTGCATCATCAGCTAATCTGATCTGCCAGTAGCCAGCTGTTAGGTCAAACGTGCTTAGATACTTGGCTGAGGCCAAAGTATCAATCAGCTCATCTGCCCTTGGTATGGGATAGGTATCAGTCCTAGTGACTGCATTGAGGCCTCTGTAGTCTACACAAAACCTCATTTCTTTCTTACCACCCTGGGTATGAGGCTTGGGTACCAGGACTACTGGACTAGCCCAAGGGCTATCTGAAGGCTCAATTACACCTAGCTCCAACATTTTCTGGACTTCAGTCCTGATACAGTCCCTGACATGGTCAGGTTGCCTGTAGATTTTATTCTTGACAGGCAGACTGTCTCCAGTGTCCACCTCATGGGTGCACCAGGAAGTCTGACTAGGGGTCAGGCTAAACATATGTCTATACTGTTGCAGAACTTGTCTGCACTCAGTTTGCTGATGGTCAGTGAGGCTGCTTGCCAAAGCAACACCATCTACTGACCCATCATCAGGGTTCTGAGAGAGCAGGTCAGGGAGAGGGTCACTCTCCTCCTCCTGGTCCTCATCAGTTGCCATGAGCAAGCCCATGTCAGCCCTGTCAACATATGGCTTTAATCTGTTGACATGGAGCACCCTCAGGGGGCTCCTGGGAGTTCCAAGATTCACCAGGTAGGTGACTTCTCCCTTCTGTTCAACTATTGTATGGGGGCCACTCCACTTGTCCTGGAGGGCTGCTGGGGCCACAGGCTCCAACACCCACACCTTCTGTCCTGGCTGGTATACAGTCAGTACAGCCTTCTGGTCATGCCAAGCTTTTTGTAATTCTTGGCTGGCCTCTAGGTTTTTGGTTGCCTTTTTCATGTACTCAGCCATCCGGGAGCGGAGACCAAGTACATAGTCCATCACATCTTGTTTGGGGGGCTTGAGAGGTAACTCCCAGCCCTCTTTTACCAAACACAGTGGACCTCTCACAGGATGCCCAAACAGAAGCTCAAATGGGCTGTAACCAACCCCCTTCTGTGGAACCTCTCTGTATGCAAACAACAGGCAAGGAAGAAGAAGGTCCCATTTCCGCCTAAGCTTCTCTGGGAGTCCTTTAATCATTCCTTTCAAGGTTTTGTTGAAGCGTTCAACTAAACCATTGCATTGTGGGTGATAGGGGGTGGTGAACTTGTAAGTTACACCACACTCCTTCCACATTGCTTTTAGATATCCTGACATGAAGTTGGTACCTCTGTCAGAAATGACCTCCTTTGGGAAACCCACTCTGGAGAAGACTCCAATGAGGGCTCTTGCCACCACAGGGGCTGTGGTGGTCCTCAGGGGAATTGCTTCTGGGTACCTGGTGGCATGATCCACTACCACCAGGATAAACCTGTGCCCAGATGCAGTTTGAGGGTCAAGGGGACCAACAATGTCAATCCCTACCCTTTCAAAGGGTACCCCCACCACAGGTAGTGGTATCAGGGGGCCTTTGTTGTGCCACCTGCCTTACCACTGGCTTGGCATGTGACACAGGAGCGACAAAACTCCTTTGTGTCCTCTGACATATGTGGCCAATGAAAATGTGGAACAAGCCTGTCCCAGGTCTTGTTTTGGCCCAAGTGTCCTGCTAAAGGGATGTCATGTGCTAGGGTCAAGAGGAACCCCCTAAACTTCTGAGGTATTACCAACCTCCTGGTGGCTCCAGGGGCTGGGTCTCTACCCTCAGAATATAGGAGTCCCTCATCCCAATAAACTTTATGGGACCCACTAGCACTCCCAGCAGCCTCAGCAGCAGCCTGCTGTCTGAGGGGTTCAAGAGAGGGGCAGCACTGTTGCTCCTTACTCAGATCTTCCCTAGAAGGGCCCCCTGCCCCCAAGAACTCAACCTGATCAGGCTCAAGTTCCTCTGGGGCAGTTCCTTCTTCAGGATCTGCTTCACCTCCCTCTGGGGGTGAATCTGTGATCTGAGACAGAGGGGAAGGCACTGCCTTTACCCTACTGCTCCTCCTCTTGGGAAGCATCTGGTCCATTGTTCCAGGATCCAGAGCTGGTTCAGTGTCATGCATTCTTGCTTGTGACCTGGTCACAGCAAATACCTCTGCAGGGATGCCCAACATCTCAGCATGAGTCCATAACTCTACTTCAGACCAGGCTGAAGTCTCTAGATCATTGCCCAATAGACATTCGACAGGGAGGTCTGCACTGACTACAACCTTCTTGAGGCCAGTTACCCCTCCCCAGGAGAAATTCACAACTGCCAGACTATGGTTGGTCCTGACATTGCTTGCATTGGTCACCTGGTACATTTCGCCCAGGATGATCTGTCCAGGGTCCACAAGATCCTCTGCCACCATGGTGACACTAGCACCTGTGTCCCTAAATGCCAAAGCCTGTTTGCCATTTATTACAGGCTGCTGTTTGTATTTGCCCAGATTACTGGGGCTCACTAGGAAGGACATATTAAGGTCTCCCTCACAAATCAGCATTGCCTGAGTGGGCACTCTGACTAGGTCAGAGTCCACTTCAGAACCCAGGGTCAACCCTACTACACCCTTATTCTGTGTACCACCTCCACCAGTAGCTGAGCTAGGGGGAACAGTTGCCTTAGGGGCAGGAGTGGTGGTGGTTTGGTCTTTGGACTTGTTACAGTCAGAAGTCCAGTGCCCTTTCTGTTTACAGAATTTGCACCAGGGCTTCTTTTGGCCTTTTCCCTTGTTGGATTGTGACTCCCCACCAGATGCAGATTTTTGGGGCCCTTGTGAAGACTTCTGGTCTTTTGACTTATCCCCACCTTTCTCAGAGCCCTTAGGATCTTGCTTCTTAGTGTCACCCCCTTGGTTCTGGGGTTTCTGCCTCACCCTGGTTCTGACCCATTTGTCTGCCTTCTTTCCCAATTCTTGGGGAGAGGTCAGATCTGAGTCCACCAGGTATTGATGCAACAACTGGTTCTGGCAATTATTAAGGATCTGTTCTCTCATCATCAGATTATACAATCCCTTGAAATCAGTAACCCTACTGCCAACCAGCCAACCCTCCAGAGCCTTGGTTGCACAATCAACAAAGTCAGTCCAGTCCTGAGTCTGTGCCTTCTGGGTGTCTCTGAACTTCAACCTGTACTGTTCAGTGGTTAAGCCAAACCCATCTATCAGTGCACTCTTCAGGACTTCATAATCATCAGCATCCTCTTCTCTAACAGTGAGGAGCTTGTCTCTACCTTTGTCTGAAAAGGAGAGCCACAAGATTGCTGCCCACTGCTTTTGGGGGACCTGCTGTACTCTACAGGCCCTCTCCATAGCAGTTATCCACTTGTGGATATCATCCCCACTCTGGTAGGGAGGAACAACCTTGCTCAGGTTCCTATGGTCTGGAATAGATTCTCTGCCTCTAGGGACACTGTTGCTGCCACCAAGGGGTTCTAACCCCTCTCTTCTAGAAGCTCTCTGGATCTCCAGGGCTTCTCTATCCAGTGCCAACTGCTTGGTTCTGAGGGCAACTCTTGCTTCCTCATACTGCAGCAGTTTGCACATTCTTTCAGAGGAGGTCTCTCTTATGGGAAAGTATGAGTTCCTCTGGTGGACAAATTCTCTGCCAGAGTGATAAGAGTGCTCAGATTCCCTGGAAGGGGACCTATGCCTCTCATCCACTCTGTCAGTTCTCTTAGGGAGAATTCCTCTGTCCTTTTCAGGCCCCTTGAGGCCTGGCCCTTCAATCACAGAGTCCTGGTCATTCTGATTTTCATCATCTGACCCAGATACTGTAATTGACCCACCCACTGATTCAGACCCATTAGCTCCTAGAGCCAATCTAAGATCATCTGCTGTCAGCAGATCTATCAGGTGTAGGGTTGAGGGACTCTGTCCTAGCCTCAGGTGTCTTTCAACACACATGGCTCTCAAGTCAGAGAAAGCCATGTCCTTATACTGAGGCTGAGTGGATCCACTGGTTCCACCCTTTAAGGACATTCTAGTGTTGTGCAGTGTTGTACTACCTACACTAGTTTGTGGCCTACTGATACTAGCTTGAGCTGTAGAAAGGGTGTGCTATCCCTTGGCACACAGCTCTAAGTTCAGTAGAACTTATTGATACTAAGCTTGACTTTATATGTACCTTAAGTACCTATAGTGGTTTTCAGTTAGTAATTCAAATAGAGATTTTCTGGTAAAACAATAGCAAGCTGGAATCCCACACGCTGCCCACCAATGTGAGAAGTTGGCCTGGTATATGCTGTTCACTAATTAAAGTGGACACCTTGCACCAGAACAATTCGACTCTTATGGTAGATAGGTTTAAGACAACCTTTATAGAAAGCTATCCTAGTGGTAGCTGTGGAGAGCAGCCTTCAGGCTAAGTCTTGAAGGAATGTAAAGCAGCTTGTTTTACCACACAATCTCTTGAATCACCAAATGAAAAGACACCACACAGGTATATATATCAAATATATATGTATTTATTAATAAACACTCTCTACTAATCTCTTTATGAGATTAGAGGTCAGGAACATATGTACAAGTCAAATGTTATCAAAATAAGTTTAGCACAATCGAATATCACAATCTTAGTTTGCTAGACCTAGGTCTAGGGCATCTAGAATCGAGGGACCCCCAAGAACCACCCCAGGTAGTTGTAGGAGACCCACAGGGGACGGACGCGGTGACCTGGCACCGGTGCGAGTCCTGTGCGAGTCTATGCGCTCAGACGCGATTGGGATTTCAATGTTAAAGGTCCCTTGCGTGTTCGAGGCGAACACACCGATCGGTCCTTGTACGAGTCGAAGGACGCGGTTATAGATAGAGTTGCAAGGGAGATGGACGCGCTGTGTCTAACACAGACGCGAACCTTGTGCGAGTCAGTGCAATGGAGATCTCAGTGCTACAGGCCCTTTGTGTGTTCGAGGCGAACACCGATCGGACTCAGTACGAGTCGAAGGATACAGTTCTAGATAGTGTTGCAAAGGAGATGGACGCGGTGTGTCTAACACAGACGCGAACCCTGTACGAGTCAGCGCAATTGTCGCACTTAGAAAGTTAGAGTTTTAGGACACTTCGAGGGAAGCTACAAGCAAGTCACTTACAGGGTAAGTAGTTCTAGGGCCCACACCCACAGGAGCACCGTAGTGCTGAAGTTACCTCACCCAGGGGAGCCGGGTGCATAGGTGTTCTTTGGTGTCGGGTCGCGGCGTCGTTTTCAATGGGAGCCAGTGAAGACTTGCTGCTTGCGGCGACAGGAGAAGTGTCCGGAGGAATCCAAGCCTGGATTCGGAAGATGGAAGACCTGAAAGCAGAGGGGACAGTGTTCAAAGTCACTTGGCAGTGACTCGGGGCAAGGAAGATGGATGCCCACCGTCGTCGCAAGATTCAGGTCGTTCGCGGTTGCCTTGACTCTTCAGCCACGAGGTCCAGGAGGCGTCGACGACGACCAGGAGCTGGATTCGGCGTGTCCCACGATGTCTGCAGCTTACTGCGGTGTCGGCGACTCGATCGGAGCCAACAAGCCTTGGTAACAGCAAGTCTCGGGGAAAGTGTGAAGAGACAATGGCGCAGACCAGCAAGGTCTGTGGGACTCACCCAGCGAGGGTAAGTCAGGGCAGGCCTGGAGCAACCAGGGGAGCCCTTTGGTTTCTTTAGAAAGTCTTCTGGGGACCCACAAGCCGGCTGGCAAGGGATCGCGAAGACGCCTCGGGAGGATTCGCTCACAGGGGCCCACGGTCACTCGGGACGTGGTAGGCCTCTGATCTTAGGAGGGATTCCTGCTGGAGGCTGGGACCACACGTGGTCCAAAGCACAAGTTCGTGGAACGTTGTGAAGGGGTTGCACTCGACAATAGTGCACGGTACCCAGGGGTCGCGGTTCCTCATTACTCTTGGGGTCCACTGGCCTCAGCTTCGCTGGGGACTCACGATGGCCTTTGAGAAGTCAGGAAATCCACTTCTTGGGCTGCAGGTACTTCGGACTCCGGCGGGAGCGGCGTAGTTTGCGACCGTCGTTTGTAGTTTTTGGTGCCTGCCAAGCAGGGGAGTCACTCCTTGACTCCAAGGGAGATTCTTCAGTCTTCCAGAGGTAGTGGAACGTCGAAGGTCCGGGATTCTTCTTCAGAGCGTCGTCCAGGGAAATCTAGGGTGCAATGCACAGGTTCCCCCTCTTATACTAAAAGAAAGGGAGGGACTAGCTCTATGACCCTACCTATGGGAGGGTCAGGGGAGTGGGTGGCTACACCCACTTCCCTTTGTCCAGTTTCGTGCCAGAGCAGGGGCAGGTAGCCCCTGAGCCGGTTTGAACTGGCATATGCACAGAGGAGCCTTCTGCTCCCCCAGTGCAGGACTTCAAAGCACTCTAAGAGTGCACCCACCCAGCCCCAATACACTAAACCCTGTCTGGAAGGTGGTCACACCCCCTTGGGACAGGATATCTATTGTTGGGCTTCCTCCACTGCGAGTGTTGGTCATCAGCAGGAGGGCAGCCCAGTGTCTGTGACTGGTGGCATCCATTTTGTGATGCCAGGGCTCTGCAGGATTCTACCGCGTTTCCACAGTAGGTACATGTCTATCCCTCTAGAAGGGTGGAATGCTACCCCCGCCGCCAGGACTGGCGGGGGGGTAGTATTCCAAGATGTTTGACACCAAACACGACATGTTTCGATGCAGCCATTCCAAAGTTAGCATTTTACCGCGAGGATATAATGCACTTAAAAGTATATGGTTTAACCGCATCCACAAACAGCACCAGAGAATGGACTCTGAGAGCTGCAGAGGGGCCCTGCTCAGGCAGAGGCACCCCCTCACATAGAAGCCAAGCACCCTGCCCTCAGGATTGATAGGGCCTGCCTTAGGGGTGACTGATAGGTTTATATGTGTGTGCAGGAGAGATATAGGGAACCTATATCTCAGTGAGGAGTGCTAGCACCACCTCACCCAGGCTGCAGTAGCAGGCCTGTGGTGTCAGATTTAGTCTGCTTCCCAGGGGTGGCATAATACATGCTGCAGCCCCTGGTAGGCCTGTGAAGTACCTATGCCCTTGGTACCTAAGGTACCATATACTAGGGACTCATAAGGTACCACAGTATCCAATCACTAGTGCACCTAGAGTGCACTCCAAATCGTTTAGAGAGAACAGAGAGGCTGGGGCCCTGATTAGCAGGGGCCCAGCCAGACTATAGCCAGAAACCAGTGTAAACATCAGAAAAAAAGTTGGGGCAACATAAGAGGCAGATCCTACTCTCCTACAGTCTGCCTAAAGATCTTGGTGTCAAAGATGAAGAAGTTTTGCGTCAGGCAACAGGACATCATTGAGATTAACATCTCAGTGTGGAGCAGATAGGATACTGATCTGTCCTTGAGGAAATGTCGACAAGCCTGTAACCCCAAATCATGGGGAATACAAGTGTATAAACTTGTCACATCCAAACATAACAGACCATAACCCTCCTTCCACTCAATGGTCTCCAAACATCTGAGGAAATCCCCAGTATCCTTGACATATGAGGGTAATTTTTGCACAAGGGGCTGAAGAAAAAAGTCCACATATTTCGATGTGTTTTATAGGCAGCTCCCCCTGGAAGATACAATCGGTCTACCAGGGGGATTCTGCCTATTTTTGTGGATTTTCGGAAGTAAGTACAGGGCTGGTAACTTAGGATATTTGCATGCCAAAAAATTGTATTCCTCATTTTCCAACAATCCCCTGTCCTTCCTATCCATCAACTGTGCTTGGTATGTGTTGACCGATTTTTCATACTCTTTCTTATTTCTAAGTTCGTATTTGTCTTGGTCAGAAAGCTGATGCATCCCCTCATTAATATATATCTCACGAGACATCACAATAACATTTCCCCCCATGTCAGCTTTTTTTCTGACTATGGAGCGGTCATTCTTGAGATTCTCAATAGCAGTCATTTGTGTCAGTGAAATGTTCCTTCCACCATACCACTTCTTTTTAGAAAGATTTAGAAATTCCTGCATTACCCCTTTCTCAAAAATGTCGATAGCATCATTTTTAATCTGAGGGAGGAATATAGATTTGGGTCTAAACCCGCTTTGTACACTCATATCTATACATACATCATCATTTATCAAATTCAAGATAGGGTGATCTATAAAATTTTCATCATTAGCAAGTTCATTCATAGTATGTAAGAGATCTACATCACCAATACTCATGATGCTAGGCTTCTCCCTGGGCGTCAATGCTCTGTCTGTAAGTTTAGTGGCATACCACTTCTTAATTCTAAGCTTACGGGTAAAATTAAACAAGTCAATGCAACTCTGTGTATAAATCATTTGATGGACAAAAAGACAAGCCCAAAGAAAGAATCTCTACCTCTTGATCACTCAATTCGCGTTTGGAAAGGTTAATGACAGTTTTCTTCTCCATTATTTCTTCAGTTGTTGGCCCCTTGTTCGGCTTCCCACCGGGCTTCCTAGATCTCCTAGTGTCGTTATATTTCCTTTTGCGGCGCCTCTGCCTCCTCTTCCACGCCCTCGATTTCCTCCTTGTTTGTTGGCTGTCATTCTTCCCTTCGCCATCAGCGTGAATCCTGTTAAAATGCGTTCTTTTTCTCCATCTTGTTGTGACACGCTTGACATGTCGCTTCACTGATTACGCTCTCATCTCTGTGATTTTCACTTAAGGAGCTCTCACCAGCTTCACTCGTCTGTCTGACTGTATTTTTGGCATTAACTGTTCCTTTTGACGTGGAGGCAGTGCCGCGCAGTTGATCATATTTCTTTGAAAAGGTCAGAATTTGACCTTTCTGATAATCTATCAAATCCCGATGAAATTTCCGTTGTTTTTTAGTTTTGATTTCATCCTCAATCTTGTTAAGTCTCACATCCAATTTGTCCATTTCACTCTGGTATTCCTCCTGGCCGCAGATCGCTTTCAGCTGTTTGGTCGTATTTTCTATGTCTTCCGATAGTCGCTCCACATCTTTGCGTGCATATTTTACTAGTAGACCCAACATGATTGTTGAACAATTGTGGTTGTTCGCCGCCCAATCACTTATTAACTCAGGGTCCGGGTCGTTGAAAGTCGGGGTTACAAAGATCCTCAGCCCCCTCGGTACTCTCCCCACATCGATGTACTTCTGCAGCGTAGTGGCCTCTCACCACTTATTCTGTTCCAACTTTAACACCTTCCAAAGGTGGTCCCAAAGTTGTCGTTTATTCGAGACTGTGTTCCCATTAGTCACTGGTTAATTAATTTCAACTGTACTATTGTCTCTGTAGTTCTCGAACATCTTTCCCGCTGCCTCTCAGCATTTCAAATTCCTTGTCAAAGCCATAATTATTCCCAATTGTTTAAACGCAATATGCGTCACCTCTTGCAACTCCCAGCATTTGAACAAAAATTCAATCAAAGCGGGGAAGACGTCTGCCTCATGTAATTTATAATGCAGGTATCTTCAAAACTGCGGAGTTACTCCTATCGTCCTGCAATCTCACCGGTTACAAAGTCAGGACGTGGAATCACCGGCGGCCAGTCCAACTCCCAATAAACAATGAGGCGGGCAGGGGTTTAAAAACAATCCCACAGCCAAGCAAGCAAAGCAACGCAGTCGCCTTACCCCTGCCTCTAACAACGGCGTTTCACAGCGGGACGGCGAGTCCCAAAACAGCATTATCCAACGCTGACACCTCAATGAAGAAACAGCATGCCGTGGACCAAAATCGTTGCAAAGTGGTAATTTATTAGAAAGGCTTTGACAAACTCAACGTGTTTCGGGGAAGAACCCCTTGATCACGAGTGGCCATGTCAGTGTCTTGGTTGTTTAAATAAACATCCCATGTGATACAAAACATAGTAGACAGACTTCCGAGTTACATCACTCGAAATTCCAAAAACTAATAAAACATATTCCACTAAATAATACATCATAAAATTGTAATCTCCACTTCTAAGGGGCCGATTCCGATTCGGGCCGGAAAACATACCGACCGACTCGGTACGGGAATATAGTCCGACCGACACGTACCGGCGTTGCCCGACCTGGGTAGTACGATGAAATGCATGTGAATCACGACCGACCCGTACGGAACACAAGCCGAACGACCAAACCGCACGGAAACCAGCTATCCGGCCGGGAAACCACGCGATTCGAACCGACCGACACGCACCAGGAATGAACCCGAACGAAACGTACCCGCGAACTCCGACACGCGCAGTACGATGTAATGCGTGGAAAACCAGACCGAGTTGCACGGAGCTCAAGCCGTACGACCGACACGCATACAAAAGCCAGCCGAAGGAAGCCAATACTCGGCGACCGACGCGTATGCCGCACAATAAACCAAGCAGAAACACAGCGTGAACGACTTGCATGAGACAACTGCAGCGTCCTACTCGGTCAGAAGAACGTCTCCTACATGCACAAAAAATACAAAGGAAAAAATACAAAAAAAAGGGCTAAACAAGCAATGACAAAGTCAATAAATACAGGGGAAAAAAACATGGACCAAGGACACACCCCCAACTCCACCTATATAAAGGCCACAAATCCCTACCATGATCCTTTGCAAATTCAACTGACCTGCCAGCACAGAACACCATCACACAGCAACCACAGACACACTCACAGCTCATCCATCACACAAGCCACACACCATTAGCACCTCAACAAATAGCACCCTCACATACACCCAGCAAAACGTACACTCACACACCCTCACCTGCACACACACACACATCAATCACCACCACCACCCATCACCTTGCCCCTAAAGAAGAATCCAAAGTTCCTAGACAGTGAATTGGAAGTCCTGGTAGATGAGATCCTCAGGGTAGAGCCACAGTTGTTTGGTACATTGGTACAACAGACCCCCATGTCGCAGAAAACCAAGATGTGGGAGAGGATCGTCGACAGGGTCAACGCACAATCACCATGTTTGCGCACAAAGGAAGACATCCAGAACAGGTGGTATGATGTGCGCAGGAGGGTCAGGGACCTACTAAAGAAGGATTACATCGTGAGTCAGCGCACCGGCAGTGGCCCTCCTGCCAAACCACTATACCTCAGGCCCTGGGAGGAGAAGGTGCGGGCCATCCTTCCACCATTGAGCGTATATGGACTATCAAACATCCCAGAGCCTGGTGAGTACACAACTAATATACACAATATTGTGTGACAATACACACACATCACTGTCAAGGGGATAGTCAAACCATGCACCCTTAGCAAATCCACAGCAACCAAAAGATAATCACCCCAAGATTTGTCTGTCAGTCAGATAAACACAATACATGCCATCTCATAGTGATATGTAACTGTGTCATGATATGTACAAACCTAGCTACAAATACAGCAAGGCAGTGGCACAAATATAACCAACAAACACAGTTAGACATTTTGCCACCACTAGAACACCACCTCACAGGGAAGCTCACTGAAAGGAAGGAATTGTGTGTATGCTGGTGAAGTCAGTGTAGCCAATAGCATGATGGGAGTTGTAGTCACAGATATTGGTCACCCTCACAATTGGCCCATCAACACCACTCTGAACCATGCTCACATCACAGGGAGTGGAAAACAACTGACAAGATGGCTGACACTGGGTACTGCTGTGGGGAGCACAAGGCCTTGCTGGGAACTGTGTACCAACCAACAGCAGGACACCACTGACTGACATCCTGAAAGCCAACTTGCACTCCCTGCAATGGAAGCACGTTCCATGGTGGGATATCTGGCTGGGTGGGAAGGAGGACTGACAGCTCTGCCCATAGTTACAAGCAGCTTTTCTCACATACACCCTTAACACAAACTCCACACAACTCACCTGGGAGAATGCAATGCCTCACACTCTAATCAAATATCCCACAAAGAACCACCACCCTGGGTCATGCTGTGTGAAGCACAGGGACACTCTTGGGACTTGTAGCCAAACAAACGCCAGGACAACACTGTCAGCCATCCTGTCAGCACAGGCACACTACCCCACAGGGAAGCAGAGTCAAAAGGAAGGAAGTATGGGCATGCTGGGAAGGGGGTGTAGGCAATAGCATGATGGGAGTGGTAGTCACAGCTCAACATCCCCCACCCACATGGCCCAGCAAGCTCACACTGAAGCATGCACACCTCACAGGCAGTGAAAAGCCACTTCAAAGATGTCTGACACTGGCCTCAGCTGTGGGGAGCACAAGGCCCTGCTGGGAACTGTGCAACAACCAACAGCAGGACACCACTGTCAGCCATCTTGCCATTGCTGTCACACTCACACACAGTGAAGTCCACTCAAAAGGAAGGAAGTATGGGCATGCTGGGAAGGGGGTGTAGGCAATAGCATGATGGGAGTTGTAGTCACAGATATTGGTCACCCTCACAATTGGCCCATCAACACCACTCTGAACCATGCTCACATCACAGGGAGTGGAAAACAACTGACAAGATGGCTGACACTGGGTACTGCTGTGGGGAGCACAAGGCCCTGCTGGGAACTGTGCACCAACCAACAGCAGGACACCACTGTCAGCCATCTTGCCATTGCTGTCACACACAGTGAAGTCCACTCAAAAGGAAGGAAGTATGGGCATGCTGGGAAGGGGGGTGTAGGCAATAGCATGATGGGAGTTGTAGTCACAGATATTGGTCACCCTCACAATTGGCCCATCAACACCACTCAGAACCATGCTCACATCACAGGGAGTGGAAAACAACTGACAAGATGGCTGACACTAGGTACTGCTGTGGGGAGCACAAGCCCCTGCTGGGAACTGTGCACCAACCAACAGCAGGACACCACTGACTGACATCCTGAAAGCCAACTTGCACTCCCTGCAATGGAAGCACGTTCCATGGTGGGATATCTGGCTGGGTGGGAAGGAGGACTGACAGCTCTGACCATAGTTACAAGCAGCTTTTCTTACACACCCCCTTAACACAAACTCCACACAACTCACCTGGGAGAATGCAATGCCTCACACTCCAATTAAATATCCCACAAAGAACCACCACCCTGGGTTATGCTGTGTGAAGCACAGGGACACTCTTGGGACTTGTAGCCAAACAAACGCCAGGATAACACTGTCAGCCATCCTGTCAGCACAGGCACACTACCCCACAGGAAGCAGAGTCAAAAGGAAGGAAGTATGGGCATGCTGGGAAGGGGGTGTAGGCAATAGCATGATGGGAGTGGTAGTCACAGCTCAACATCCCCCACCCACATGGCCCAGCAAGCTCACACTGAAGCATGCACACCTCACAGGCAGTGAAAAGCCACTTCAAAGATGTCTGACACTGGCCTCAGCTGTGGGGAGCACAAGGCCCTGCTGGGAACTGTGCAACAACCAACAGCAGGACACCACTGACTGACATCCTGAGAGTCAACCTGCACACACTGCAAGGGTGGCATGCTTCATGGTGGGATAACTGGGCTGGGGGGAGAAGGAGGGCTGGATGTCCACCAAATACCACCAATGCTGGCCATGCACACACCTCAACATTCACATTGAAAAGCTTCAGGTTGGCAGGACAATGTGCTACACCAATATCAACCTCTGACTGTGACAACTGAGGACAATGCAATGTACAGGCCCGCATCCAGAGGTACAGTCACAACTGTCAGGTGTGTGAACCATTGATGCCCGTACAAACATAACATACATTGTGTGTCTCTTCAAAAACAGGTGATGATGGGGACACAGCAGCAGACGATGAGGAGTCCCTGTCCCAGGCTCCGGGGGACACTGAGCTCACTGGTGTGGAACAGCCTCTGCACTCCTCGGATGGCGAAGACCTACCTGCACCTCCGGTGTGAGTCATCATGCAGCACCAGCAGGACCAACATCTGTACCCCCTGCACCCACCCCTCCAACAACTGCCAACACACAGACCACCCCTGCCAACACGGACAGACCAAGGACCACCGATGACAACAGCACAGGGACCCCGGCCCAACGTGGAGCAACGAACAACGACCCCAGTAACAACCCCCAAGTGGGCCTACGGTCACCTGTGCGTGCCACCACAGGTCCTGCATGTGTCGCCAGGGGTGGTGGGAGGGGTGGTAGACATAGGTCGCTGATTGCAGAGGGGTCTGGACTGCATGATGACCCACAACTGGCACGCATTGCTGAGGCGTACCAGAATAGCACCGGAGAGGTCAGCCAGGTAGTGGGGATCCTCAAGGACATTCAACAGCAGCAGGCTGCCCATCATGCCCGCTTGGACTCACACATGTCCCGTGTGGAGACACACATGTCCCGTGTGGAGACACACATGTCTGGCATGGAGTCCAAGTGGGATACATTGCAAGAACTGACAGCGGTGCATAGGGACATATTGACATGCCTCCGCCAGATTAGCACCAACATGGCCACACCTCCCTGTGTGCCCACAACATCTGGTGCTGCAACAACTGCAACTGCCACAGGGAGGGAGGATGACTCTGGCGGAGAGTCCTCTGCACCACAGCAGCCTGCACGTGAGGGTCCCCCCCGAAAGAAGAGGGGTCGTCCGAGGAAGGAAAACTGAGAGGCCGATGGCCATGTACATCCCCCAGGAACCCAACACCTGTTCTGGAAATTCTCCTTTGTGTGCAAACTGTTCACCCTGTCGAATGCAACACTACTATCCCACATGACATGGGGAGCTTAAGTTGGCCCAATGTATCAGATGACTGTGGACTTTACTCAGGACATTTCTGCTACCAACACTTCCAACTCATCTGGGAACTTTGGATTCCAATCCCAATGTACAGCACCCACCATCCTGTGCACTATCCTCACACATGTATGGAAATAAACTCACTAATACACCATACTTGCCTCTGTTGGGATTCCAACGTGGTTTCTGTCATGGAGATGGTGATCTGCTAAATGACACTGTGCATGCTAACTGTTACAGCAAGTTCAACACCGTCATGTGAGTCATGGCGACGTGACACATATGAGGGAGACACACCACTAGGGCTACACAACACACACATACACACCAGGGCCATCGGACTCATCGCCTACACTGATGTTGCCAGGAAATACAGTCGAATGCACAGACACCACACCTATTCAGAGTCTGTGTTAACTAGCCCACAGGTGCAGTAAGCAAATGTCAGTCAGATGTGTGACCACAGACAACGCACATCCCAAAGTGAAGCACAGGTTTATTACACATTTGCAACATGTTGTTTCCACTACAAATGCAAGGTAATCCCACGTGGCAGTGGCCACACAGTCAACAAGTGTAGAAGAAATAAAGTCCAGAGGTGTGTGGCACATCACCTGTAGGGAAACGACTGCTTCCACCCTGAAAGCTGAATCATGGTGTCGGGGGATCCGAGTTGACCAAACAACTCTGAAAGTACCCTGTGAAGGACAGACATGACACACAGTCAAAAGCACTGAAGAACAGGACAGAACTGAAATACTCATGGCCAATACATGTCACAAGATACTCACAGAAAACAAAGTTAGCATGTCAACACTGTTGGGGAGTACAGACTACCTGTAAGGACACATCGCTGCACGCTTCCAGTCAAGTAGCACATGGCCACACTCAAACAGCACCAGAGCACCACCAACACATATCACGCAAACTCACATCATTGGCATGACAACTCTCTGGATACTCACATTCAGCTGAAGAAGTTGGTGATGAGCTGTGTGCGGACATCACCATCATCATCATCATCATCATCATCACTGGCATCGTGGCCCAGGCCAGGATCCTCCACAGTTGGCGGATGTTGGTCATCGTCATCCAGGATGAGAGGCAACTCCTTCCGCACTGCCAGGTTGTGTAGCATGCAGCAGACGATGACAATCTTGCACACCTTTGCTGGGGCATATGGGAGGGCCCCTCCTGTCTTGTCCAGGCAGCGGAAGCGGCTCTTCAGGAGACCAAATGTCCGCTCGATCACTCTCCTGGTCCGACCATGTGCCTCATTGTAGCGCATCTGGGCTGGTGTCACAGGGTTCCTGAGGGGTGTCAGCAACCACAGCATGTTGGGGTATCCGGAGTCACCTACAGACAGACAATTGCACATTAGCTGAGTTGGAAAAGAGGGCGGAATACAACATAGCAGAACACACACAAAGGTACAAAGTCAGTACACACCGACAAGCCAGGCACGCTGGTTCTGCATCTGTGACATCATCCTCGGGATGCGACTACTCCTCATCACGTAGGCATCGTGTGCCGAACCAGGGAAACGGGCACACACATGTGAGATGCTCATATCTGCAAGACATACCACCAGAGCATTGATCGAATGATAATGTTTCCTGTTCCTGTATGCCTGCTCATGTGCCTGTGGTGGTACCAAAGCCACATGTGTCCCATCAATGGAGCCAATGACATGTGACATCCTCCCCAGGGCATAGAAGTCACTCTTGACATCAGTGAGTTGTTGACGTTTAGGGAAATAGATGTACTGGTTCAGGCATCTCAACATTGCCTCCAAAACATCGCGTAGCACACGGCTGAACATAGTCTGTGACATCCCACCAGCAGTCGCCACAGTGTGTTGAAAGGTACCGGTGGCAAAGAAGTGTAGGGCTGCCATCACCTTCACCTTGGGGGTCAGCTCTGTAGGGTACGGCCGGCCAGGTTGCAAATGTGGGGCCAAGCGCACTGCCAAATCCTCAATCAGCTGCCTGGTGAAGCGGTACCGTCTGATGCTGTCACGTTCCACCATCGTTGCTAGGTCAGGGAATGGTCTATGGACAGCTGGTGCCCTGCAGTGCATAGGTGAAGAAAGAAAGATTGTCAGTCACCCCACATATGTGCCATTCACCATACTCAATATCACATGATACATCATTACGAGACACAAGTACTTGATGTGTGTGCCGTTCTGTATGGACATATATGGCACCTACATGGCCATCATCTAACATCTCAGTTCAACATGTGTTGACAACAGGTTCCAGGTTGTGCTATGGGAAACCATTAGGCTGTGTCACAGTACCCATTTACTGCTGTCACGTTCCAAACACACACCACAGTGACATGTCTGGACAGATGCGCCACAGGCATCACAGCTCATTGACAGGTAGATTCCCAGGGACCCTGTCTTGCCACATGGACACTGGCATGACATGGCGTATCATGTACACGTCAGAAAAACAAACATGACTCCCACAGGTAGTGGCCCCTGTTGCCTCCGCAGGACAGACATGGACGTCTGTGACACACACACGCACAACATCAAAGTCCATGCACAAACAACGTGGATGTGGAGACTGTCTCCCATTGTGCACATGGAATCAGAGACATCGGAAACACAACATGCACACAGACTGTGGAGGGCCATCACTATTGTGGCAATGGGTCACCCTGTGACGTACATACCTTCCCACATGGGACTCTGGGGGTATGTGACATGTCATACACATACACAACCTGGAAATGTGACCATGCCACATGCTCTGAAATGAACAGTTGCACATCACAGTGGTCATGTGCACAACACACAAAGGATCCTGTCCCCATGAACACGTGCACAGCCTGGGAGTGGCTGCCCCCAAGTGCCACCCCAAAAACCACATGTTGACCCCCATACACAGAAAAGGTAATGCAGCCTTACATGCCTTAGGATACAGTGTGGACAGGCTGTGGTGTTGTAGGTGTGCCCCTGAGTCCCTGGCAAGTATATGTGGCTGGCATACGTTCACCAGTGACAAGCATGGTGACATATGCGAGTGACCTGTACAGGGACGCGTCGTACAGCAATGGACCGATCGGTGTGCACGCACTGGCCATTGAATCTGTTGTGAGCGGGTACGCATTGTTTCCCGGAATACGCGTTGTACAGCAATGGACCGATCGGTGTGCACGCACTGGCCATTGCATCTGTTGTGAGCGGGTACGCGTTGTACAGCAATGGACCGATCGGTGTGCACGCACTGGCCATGGAATCTGTTGTGAGCGGGTACGCGTTGTACAGCAATGGACCGATCGGTGTGCACGCACTGGCCATGGAATCTGTTGTGAGCGGGTACGCGTTGTACAGCAATGGACCGATCGGTGTGCACGCACTGGCGATGGAATCTGTTGTGAGCGGGTACGCGTTGTTTCCCGGAATACGCGTTGTACAGCAATGGACCGATCGGTATGCACGCACTGGCCATTGCATCTGTTGTACAGCACTGGACCGATCGGTGTGCATGCACTGGCCATGGAATCTGTTGTGAGCGGGTACGCGTTGTTTCCCGGAATACGCATTGTACAGCAATGGACCGATTGGTGTGCACGCACTGGCCATGGAATCTGTTGTGAGCGGGTACACGTTGTACAGCAATGGACAGATCGGTGTGCACGCACTGGCCATTGCATCTGTTGTGAGCGGGTACGCGTTGTACAGCAATGGACCGATCGGTGTGCATGCACTGGCCATGGAATCTGCTGTGAGCGGGTACGCGTTGTACAGCAATGGACCGATCGGTGTGCACGCACTGGCCATTACATCTGTTGTGAGCTGGTACACGTTGTACAGCAATGGACCGATCGGTGTGCATGCACTGGCCATGGAATCTGTTGTGAGCGGGTACGCGTTGTACAGCAATGGACCGATCGGTGCGCACGCATTGGACATTGCATTTGATGTGAGCGTGTACGCGTTGTTTTTTGAAATACGCGTTGTACAGCAATGGTCCGGACGGTGCGCATGCATTGGCTAGGGCCTGGCATGGCAACGGACGTGTTTTCGAAGCTGTAACGAGTCTGATGCAGTGAATTCAGTTGGCCAGCCACAACAATGTTGCAAATTCATGGTTGTCATGAAGTTTAACTTTTGAAGGATGCTGTGGGCGTGTATAAGTGGTGCAATTCCATGGATTGGCCAGATTCAGAAGATGCAAACGAATTGGACCTATCACTTTGGACACATGGGACAGTATCTGCCTCTGCAGAACACATATAATGCTGGCTGTTCCCCTGAGAGTTCACTTGCCTGCACTACATGCTCCAGGACGACATCTGCCACCAACACTGCTGCTGTCTCTGCATCCTCTGGCTACTGCAATGGTACGTACTGTGGAGAGAGCCCCAGCCTTCAGCCTTGAGGAGAACCAGGCCCTGCTGGACAGCCTCCTTCCACAGTACAGCAAGCTGTATGGGAAACCAGGGGAGCAGGTGAGTGTGCTGTCCACTGTCTTACTAATTGTGCATGTTGTCTGACTAGCAAGACTTACAGTGTGCACACCACTGGCTAGCATGCTCACTGAGTAGTTCTCACCCCCCAAAGTGTGTAGTTACATGCACTGAACAGGTACAGTGCAGTAACAGTGCATTCCAACAAGGTTTTACTTCCCAGACAATGATACCATGTAGTAACTGCTGGCAAACTGTTCATAGCCATCGTTGCACTGCCTGTGTTCATCATATGCCCCTGTGATTGAGACATGTATATCCAACTGTGTGATGCACGTATATGTTGCATGTGCAGTAATGACATTTTCACTTTGTCATCCTCACAGGTTGATGCCCACCAGAAGCAGGAAATCTGGCTGACCATCGCCCGGGCAGTAAGATCCGTGGGGGACTACAAGCGCCGGATCCGCAACTGCCAGAAGAGGTGGCAAGACCTTCGGGGCTGGACCAGGAGGATCACAAGGGTCCAGCTGAAGCTGTCGCCTCCTCGCAGGAGGGGCGGACACCGGACCCTGACCCCCCACATGCTCAGGATCCTGGCGGTGGTCTTCCCTGACCTGGATGGGCAGCTGAAGGCCAGACAGCAGCAAGGAAGGGGTGAGTCACTGACTGCACTGTGAACTTTGTCTGACATGCTATGTGCCCTCCTCTGGCCTGGTTAAACTTCCACAGTACATCAGTCTTGTGGTCCAGGACCCATGTCCCTCAATTGTGACATGCCCACTCCTCATCTGATATGCATATGTGTGTCCCTTACAGTCAGGAAATTGTGTCACTTGGGTACTGTATCCTTGCATTTTGCTTCGCTCAAGGTGGGGGACAGCATTTGTTCCCGTGACTTTGTTGTGGATTCATGGGTGGGTCAATTGCTTACACAATGCCTAAGTTCTGACATGTAATCTGGGTGTAACTTTGATATGTGGTCCACTTGCTGATCTGAATCACCACATGTCCCTGGGGTATTTGGCACACACCCATGCTGCGGGTGGGAACAATGTTTGGGCCTCAGGAGTATGTATATCAAGTGTGTCACACATGCTTAGCCACCTGCCTACTGTCCAGGGCTCATCCCTCTTTCAGGTGGAGCAGGACAGTCATGCCTACTCCAGGGCATACAATACACTCTGTACTCCCACTCCCGTGTATCAGCTGACATGTTGTGATCAGTGAAATGTTCCCTCAGGTGTCTGCCTCTGTGTCATTGTGCTGTGGCTTCGTTGTCAGGACTACTGGGATGTTTATCGTTTAGGGCTCAGCATGCCATCTGAGATGTGACCATGAGAGACGATACTTCTGTGACTTATAGGTGTTTGATCACTTGACTGTGCACACAGGTGTATGCGACTGTGAACTTCAGGCAGCTGTTTTTCATTCACAGCAGACTGTGAGATGCTCAGGTTCATAGAGTTGTGTTTCATGTCTCCCATATGTCCAATTGGCATGACGTGGACAAATAAGAGTTCAGATGATGTGGTTTGTGGGGGATGGACATGTGCACTTGTCAGCTACATAACTTGCATTCCCCATAACCTAGGATTGTGACACAGTGCAGACTGTTGTTGGCTGGCTGCCATGCCCATGTGACTGGAGACAGTGATGTATGACTTTGCAGGCATGCCTGTGCCATGGCATTTAACTTCCTAAGAGTGATCCTGCAGGGGAGTGACATGTGCAACATGCACCCCATTGTGGCATTGACTATCCGGACATGGGTGCATCATGGTGTCTGGTGCTGGTATGCATCACATGCATTTCTAATTAGACTCTGGCCATCCCTTTATCCGGACACCTGTACTAACTCAGTGGCAAGAGATGTGATGTGTGCATGTTCACATACTGCACCGTGTTCTCTGCAATGTCCAACAACTGTGTACGTGGTGCATGTGTCCACACTGGGGTATTACCATCCAACAGGCACCAGTCAGATGGGTGCAAGGGCAGGAGGGGTGTGAGTGCCATGGTTGACCATCATACTGACAATTGGCTTCTCCTAATCTGTGTGAGGACTTTTGGCAATGTTCAAGTGAGGATGCCAGGGCTTGCTGTGTAATGTGCTGTACTTACTGTGGTGTGTGCGGTCAGTGCAGGTGACTGATGTTTGTCTGTTTCCCTAATTGTTTGCAGATACATCCACGGCCACAGGAGGGGACAGCTCCACGGACCAGGAGGAGCTGCAGAGCAAGACTGGGTCAGCAGCCCATGAGTGGTTGGAGGGACCCAGTGGCACTGAGGGCGAGGGGAGCCACACCGAGGAGTCCTCAGCACCATCCACCTCAGCTGAGGACCACAGCAGCTCGTAGGATGACTCCCTTGTGGAGGCGGGTGTCAGCAGCCACCAGACCCCAGCTAGTATGTCTGGCCCCGCCACCACCACCACCAACACCACCGCCCTCCCATTGGCTCCCATTCCAGAGGTCCGTGGAGGCTCCCGTGTTCGGGAGCGTGTCTCCTTCGTGCCAGGCACCGCACCCCCTGCCCCTGTGTCCCCTGCTGCCCTGAGTGAGGAGTCTGTGTACATACTTCGGCAGCTCCATGTAGGGCAGACAGCAATGCTGAGTGTCCTCCAGGCACACACCACTCTGTTGACACAGCTGGTGTCGTTCATGGAGGACATCTCGACGGGCTTGTCTGTCCTACAGAGGAGCAATAGGTCCATGGACTCCTCCCTGACGGCAGCAGTGTCCCTCCTCCAACAGTCCCTCACCCCTCCTACCTCTGCCCCATCCACACTTCCTGGCACCCTACCTGTCCCAAGCACATGCACACCTGCACAATCACCCAAACACACAGACACGAGCAGCACAGAAACACACAAAACAAGGGCAAAACGTGCACACAAGCATCCTCAGGGGACTGATACCACACCCACAGGGGATGGGGAACAGACACACACACAGGCATCCACAGTCACTCTGCAGTCCTCAAAATCCTCTCCCTCCAAGACCCCTTCCCTTGCCTCACCTGCAACCCCACCTACAAAGCAGCTCTTCCTCTGTGACCTCGGCCTCTTCCCCTCCGATCCCGCTGATCCAGCATACAGGGGGAAGAGGAAGTCCACCCACACAGAGGGGGTGCCCCTCGCCCCTGGACACCCTCCCCCAGGCGCAGACAGACTGAGGCCCCCACCCGCAAGTCCCCCCGGGCCCGGAAGAGCAAGACCCCGCCACCGCCCTGCAGGTCAACCACACAGTCTCCTTCCTCCATCCCTCAGGCACCCACAACACAGGTTCCACCACCACACCCTGTCCCAGGTTCCCCCACCCACAGATACACCATCCCCAAAATGATGCGGCCTTCTCCACCTACCACTTGCTCTTCCAGCCCCACACCCCCCGCTGCACATGTTTGTGCCACTGGTGTGGAGACCGTGTCCTCCCCTCTGTCCTGCCCACCTTACCTGAACCCCATTCTACTCCCCCGGAGATGGGCACTGCAGTGGAGTCCACTACCACCCCGTCTGACTTGGGCACTGCAGTGGGGAACCTGTCCACTCCATCTGGCCAGCCCACTGGAGTTGTGCCGGCACCCACACCATCTGACTCATGCCCCCCAGTTGTGCCGGCACACACCATGTCAGACACCTCCACTGCAGTTGTCAGTGACTCTCCACCACCAGCCACCCCTTCCCTGCCTCCTTCTGGTGAGCCCTGATCCTGTCCCTGCGGTGCCTGGCCTGACCCCCCGTGTGCCCCTCCGAGGGGAGTGTCCCTGGTTAGTAGCAGTGCAGGAAAGCTAAGGGTGACATCTGCCACTGTCACCCTGTTTGGACTTTAGTTATGCCCTGGCCATTGGCCTTTGGGTTTTGTCTGGACTTTCTATTTTAAAATCACATATGCTGAATAAAGCTCCTTTCAGTTCTCCAGTGGTTTTGCTTCAGATGTACATGATGTTGAGGATGCTAAACATGCCCTTGCTGCAGTGATGGTGATTTTTGCTATCAGGTAAATGAAGTGTTACTGTGCAGGACCCCATGTGGTCCAGGGTGAATGTGTCCTATCCTGGTGTGTAGCCATGTCATCCTTTGCAGCAATATGAGGGTGTCATGTTTTTCATATTTGCCAATGGGATTCCCTACATGTTTTTGCAATATCACATCTGTGGCTTACACCCCTGCACAACAGATGTGCTTGCCATTGTTCAATTTGTCTATTTCCCTGACCGTGTGACCATCTCCACTGGACATGCAAGTTTGGGCATCAATGGGGAAGGACTCACCTGTGGTATCAGTGCAACTTGCTATACATGTGTATTGGATCGGTGCAGATGATTTCGGTGACACTGCCATGACCAGGCTGATGTGACGTGAGCCTTCATTTTGTGCTAATTGTTGACTGAGTGACCAAGTGTTCTGCTAACATGATTGAGCCCTGCAGAGACAACGTATGGCACAGCTTTCCGTACATAGGAGTGGAGTCCCCTCATGGCAGTGTGTAATTCCGTGACATTGCCTGAGCCCAAGGTGTGTGTTGTGTGAGCATGTCTGTGTGTGTTCACTTCCATTTTGCTACGCAGGCTGGGGTCCCTAGTGATGTTCCTGTTTGTGATGTTTGCTGAGTTGAGCAAAGTTCCCCCCAAATCTTCGCCCTGGGTTCTCTGTGATGTGGGTGCATGGCACATTACTGGTGATCAGGGTGTCATCCATAGGTGTGTTTGCTGTCAGGGCTGAGTTTGTGGGCAAACGCAGATGAGACACAGTCAGGATTCCCCTTGGCACTTGTTGGTTACACAAGTCATGTAATTTACAGTTTGTGTTAGCTATGAGTGATTGTGACACGTTGTGTGTGTGACTGCTGCCACTCCTCAGGGTCAGAGCTGCAATGTTGGAAGTTGTCTATGTGTGTTCTTTGTGGGTGACCTTGGCTTCTTCATTGGTGTGTGACTGTGGCCGGGATACCATTGGTTGGTGTGGATTTGACGTCATGCCCATGTACAGCGTACTGTGCAGTGTGTCAGACATTCACAAGTCTGGTTGACTGGCCATGTGTGATGGGTATCTCCACCTTAGTTCCCCCCACCACCCCTGGGATTGTCATGGGTGCATGTGCAATGTCACCAGTCCATGTGAGCTTCACTGCTGCACATTGGTGGAGGTCAAGGTGTGTGGTGTTGAGTTTGTGCAAATGAGAGTTGTTGCACGGCTAGACCCCTACCTCCATGTTGGCCTTGGCTGACAGGCCGTGCTGATTGATTTGTGCTTGTGTAGGTGTGATGGTGGTTACTTGCTCAGGACACATGACTGTGGTTCACAGTGTGTACGACATCTAGCTTTGTCATCACAGTGGGATTATCATGCAGGCCAGTGTCACCACAATGTGGGGTCCCTGGGGGTAGTGCTGGGGTGGGTCTGTCTCTTGCTGAGTTAGTTGCTGTTCCTACAAGCTTGTGTGACATTTGTAATTTGGGCTCCCTCTCATCTAACAATGCCTGATTGCCCACATAGGGGAATCCGATCCATGAGTTACTTTTGTGTGGCACTGTATTGACATCTGTGTAATAGGGATTCAGGCCTCCTCATGTGTTGTGTGGTTGCCTGGGGACACTGGCACACCCCCCCATCACCTGTTGTGTTTGATATGCAGTGTGAGTCTGCCTGTTTGTGTTTGTGCATTTGCACCACTGCATTGGCATTTCTTTAGTGTGCCATTGGCTGTATGTTGTTTGGTGGCTTTCCCCTGCTGTCCCTGGGACTCCTAGGTCATCAGTCAGCACAATGATCATGTCATTTGTATGTCCTATTGCTGCCATGGAATGGTATTTGTTCACCTGACATCTACAGTCTCCACAGGATATCTACGTTTGTGTGTCCATTGGTGCAGATATGTGGGTCTGCATTATGATGGTCACTTCTGTCATTGTGTTATTCGTGAATGTTGACAATGTGAGCCCCCATGGGTGATGTTTGTCTGCACATGGCCAAAGCGATGTTTCATTGGCACTGCACTGTTTGCCTCACCCAATCTATGTTGCTATGGGACACAAGCACTACTATGCCACTGATGTGTTTGTTGTTGTGTGAGCAGGAATCATCCATGCAGTTTGGCATTTGCAGCTTTTCCCACTGTTCAAAATGTGCTTCAGCTATGGACCCCACACTTACATTTTGGTCACTGTGGCGATGGTCTGCTTGCATTGTGGAGGCCACACACATTTATGTGTAACACATGTGATAGGGGGTCACATTGTATGTTCAATGTCATGTTCAATGTTGTAGACATTTGACACAGACTACACACGCTTGTCATGGTGTTGGGGGGGATGTATTTTTCAGACATTCCTTATGTTGGAGTATGCTGGTTGTGTCATGCATTACCCGTCCTATGAGTAGGGGTTGTGTGGGTGGTAGGCATCCAGGCCCCCATGAGTAGGGGTGGTGGTAGGCATCCATCCCCCTATGAGTGGGGATGGTATTAGTGGCAGGCATCCATCCCCCTATGAGTGGGGAGGGTAGTAGTGACAGGCATCCAGGCCCCCCTGAGTAGGGGTGGTGGTAGTGGTAGGCATCCATCCCCCTATGAGTGGGGATGGTAGTAGTGGCAGGCATCCATCCCCCTATGAGTGGGGATGGTATTAGTGGTAGGCATCCATCCCCCTATGAGTGGGGATGGTATTAGTGGTAGGCACCCATCCCCCTATGGGTGGGGAGGGTAGTAGTGACAGGCATCCAGGCCCCCCTGAGTAGGGGTGGTGGTAGTGGTAGGCATCCATCCCCCTCTGAGTGGGGATGGTATTAGTGGTAGGCATCCATCCCCCTATGGGTGGGGAGGGTAGTAGTGACAGGCATCCAGGCCCCCCTGAGTAGGGGTGGTGGTAGTGGTAGGCATCCATCCCCCTATGAGTGGGGATGGTAGTAGTGGCAGGCATCCATCCCCCTGTGAGTGGGGATGGTATTAGTGGCAGGCATCCATCCCCCTATGAGTGGGGATGGTATTAATGGCAGGCATCCATCCCCCTATGAGTGGGGAGGGTAGTAGTGACAGGCATCCAGGCCCCCTTGAGTAGGGGTGGTGGTAGTGGTAGGCATCCAGGCCCCCCTGAGTAGGGGTGGTGGTAGTGGTAGGCATCCATCCCCTTATGAGTGGGGATGGTAGTAGTGGCAGGCATCCATCCCCCTATGAGTGGGGATGGTATTAGTGGCAGGCATCCATCCCCCTATGAGTGGGGATGGTATTAGTGGTAGGCATCCATCCCCCTATGGGTGGGGAGGGTAGTAGTGGCAGGCATCCAGGCCCCCCTGAGTAGGGGTGGTGGTAGTGGTAGGCATCCATCCCCTATGAGTGGGGATGGTAGTAGTGGCAGGCATCCATCCCCCTATGAGTGGGGATGGTATTAGTGGCAGGCATCCATCCCCCTATGAGTGGGGAGGGTAGTAGTGACAGGCATCCAGGCCCCCCTGAGTAGGGGTGGTGGTAGTGGTAGGCATCCAGGCCCCCCTGAGTAGGGGTGGTGGTAGTGGTAGGCATCCATCCCCCTATGAGTGGGGATGGTAGTAGTGGCAGGCATCCATCCCCCTATGAGTGGGGATGGTATTAGTGGTAGGCATCCATCCCCCTATGGGTGTGTATGGCATTGGTGATAGCCATCCCGCCCCTATGGTTCTGCTGTTGCTAGTGTACATCATTTGTGCATCCCTATGTGTGTGTGACATATTTCGGGTACGTGTCGTTTGTTTGTGTTGTGGGTGTTTGACTTACCGTCTGCGCCGTACGCGTCCGTACCGGTCCCGGTAATAGATGTAGAGTATTGGTAGGACCTGCGCGATGGGATTCATGGTTGGGTCGTCTCGTTCGGGTTTCTCGTGGCTTGGACTCGTACTCGTCGCTGGCTTGTCCGTCTCGTCGCCGTGGATCGTCTTGTGGCGCGAATCGGAGCTTATGTACAGCTCTCCCGGATGCTCTGACGTGCCGGACGTAGCGACGGGTTCGGCGCGTACGGAAGGCGCATCGTACTAGTCCGGCCGGAAGGTGCTGTGTATTTGCTTCCGTGCGACTCGAATCGGCGTTTACGGATCCGGCTCGGGCGGGGAACAGGAGCTGGAATTGGTGAGTACGGCTCGCTCGGAATCTGGGCTGTTATGCGCATCGTAATTGTTCGTTCGGACGACTGTTCGAATCGGTCGGAAAGCACCCGTTCGGCTTGGTTTTTTTCCGGACGAATACTGTTAAGTGCACTTCCGGCCGGGATCGGAATCGACCCCTAAGTGTCTTTGTTACATTGCAGTGCGGAAAGGAATTAAATCAGTCTTCAACCATTATTCAAATACTCGAAACTTTATTGTCTCTCGGCCCCGCTAACAGTATGTGCCAAAAATCAGTAAAGGTCCGCCGACCTGAGTGACACAATTGTCAAATTCATTCTCTCCCATTCAGCCGAAAGTAAATCAACAGTAAATATCCTGCAGCTTCCGCTGCTTATAAATTAATGAGACGCAATAACGCCCAAGTGGGCTACCGTCAGTCTGACTGTAACTCAATCAAGTTAATCTCAGGTGCACTTTTTATATTTAGGGTCTCGTGAGATGTATATTAATGAGGGGATGCATCAGCATTCTGACCAAGACAAATACGAACTTAGCAATAAGAAAGAGTATGAAAAATCGGTCAACACATACCAAGTACAGTTGATGGATTGGAAGGACAGGGGATTGTTGGAAAATGAGGAATACAATTTTTTGGCATGCAAATATCCTAAGTTACCAGCCCTGTACTTATTTCCGAAAATCCACAAAAATAGGCAGAATCCCCCTGGTAGACCGATTGTATCTTCCAGGGGGAGCTGCCTAGAATACACATCAAAATATGTGGACTTTTTTCTTCAGCCCCTTGTACAAAAATTACCCTCATATGTCAAGGATACTGGGGATTTCCTCAGACGTTTGGAGACCATTGAGTGGAAGGAGGGTTATGGTCTGTTATGTTTGGATGTGACAAGTTTATACACTTGTATTCCCCATGATTTGGGGTTACAGGCTTGTCGACATTTCCTCAAGGACAGATCAGTATCCTATCTGCTCCACACTGAGATGTTAATCTCAATGATGTGCTGTTGCCTGATGCAAAACTTCTTCATCTTTGACACCAAGATCTTTAGGCACCCTCAGAACATCGATGGGGACCTGCTTTGCTCCTTGCTTTGCGGGTCTCTATTTAGGGTACTGGGAAGAATTGGTGGTCAGGAAGTTAGAGGTCGACAATGAGAAAGTGGTAACATGGGCACGATACATCGATGACATCTTTGTGGTTTGGAATGGTAATGAGGAGGAAGCTAAGGAATTTGTTGATATCCTCAACAGCAATAATTATAACCTGAGATATACAAGCCAATTCTCTGAAAAAACAATTGACTTCCTTGATCTAAAACTCATTGTAGTAGAAGGTAGACTAGAAAGTAGTCTATTTCGAAAAGAAACGGCAGGTAACAGCCTTTTGCATGCCCGGAGTTGCCACCCGGGCACCTTGATTCAAAGTATCCCCCTAGGAGAATTTTTACGTGCAAAACGAAATTGCAGCACAGAGGTTGGTTTTGAGTTAGAAGAAGCAGTAATGACAACAAGATTTCTACAGAGGGGTTACAAAAGGTCCACTATCAAACAGGCAAGTCAAGAGGTAAGAAATAGATCTAGGTCAAACTTACTGAGAGAAAAAGATAGGGAATCCGAAGAACCCCATTAAAAGATTAGATTCATTACCACCTACAATAGACAGGCCAAAAAAGTGAGAAAGGGCCTTGAGAAATTCTGGCAGGTTTTAAGTACGGACAAAGATATCGCGAATCAAGTTGAATCGTATCCACAGATAACGTTTAGGAAGGCCAAATCCCTCAAGGACACACTTTGTAGAACCGTTGAACTACCCATCACTAAGAAATCGGAGATTAGGGGGTTCTACACATGCCAGAAGTGTAAGGCATGCAAAAACAGCAAGAACTGTAAAGAATGCAAATTGTCGCCAACCTGTAAACCCTATGTCATTGAAAAACACCTTTCATGTAATACGGAGTATGCCGTATATGCCCTAAAATGACCCTGTGATAAAACATATATTGGGAGCACATTGCACAAAGCAAAAAAAGTGTACTAGAGCATTTACGGGCTATAAGAAATGGCGATAAACAATACCCAGTGGCAAGACATTTCCAGAAACATCATAGTCAGAATGAAAATCTGTTGACTTTCTGTGTCTTGGATACGATAGGTATTAACGTGAGAGGAGGTAATTGGGTACAATACCTGAGACGCCTCGAATCAAGGCTCATCATTCAATATCAAACGATGGCCCCCACAGGGCATAATTGTGATGAGGAATTGTCTGTTCATTTAGGATGAATCCCAATGGAAAGAGAGAGCACTGTGTTCTAAAGTCGTATACTGCCATTTTTGTTAAATTTTATAGTTGTTGGATATTAGACCTTAAAGTTTAGAGTATCTCTGTAGATAACATGATACCATCAATTGGGGTTTAGTTGAATTTTGAAGTGTTACAGTAAGATGTATTGGTAACGTTCTAAACTGCTGCCTCGCTGCTATATGTATATATTTCACTGTCTGTGTGTTTGTATATGTTTTTTTAATTTGTGATATTGACAAAAGCTTTATTCATGCACTATTTTTTGTTCCCTTTTAGATATTATGTAAACTGCAGTGCGGAAGAAGAAGACAATTGAGCTATTATATCTGCCCTTAGCGTGCACTATTTCCCAATTTACTGTATCCGGAAGATTTAATACTTTTGAGACGTTTAGTGATTATTATTTGTCTGGACTGTTTCAACAGTTTTGTCTACCCTTTGGGTTGAAAATCTTAGTAGTATGACCTTGGTAATTTTGGTCATAGTATGGGGGTGGTCTTTGACATATCTGAAAGCTGTAGGACTCCTGGAATAGGTTACGCCCACTGGGGCTGGAACCCTAAATATAAAAAGTGCACCTGAGATTAACTTGATTGAGTTACAGTCAGACTGACGATAGCCCACTTGGGCGTTATTAGCGTCTCATTAATTTATAAGCAGCGGAAGCTGCAGGATATTTACTGTTGATTTACTTTCGGCTGAGTGGGAGAGAATGAATTTGACAATTGTGTCACTCAGGTCGGCGGACCTTTACTGATTTTTGGCACATACTGTTAGTGGGGCCGAGAGACAATAAAGTTTCGAGTATTTGAATAATGGTTGAAGACTGATTTAATTCCTTTCCGCACTGCAATGTAACAAAGACACTTAGAAGTGGAGATTACAATTTTATGATGTATTATTTAGTGGAATATGTTTTATTAGTTTTTGGAATTTTGAGTGATGTAACTCGGAAGTCTGTCTACTATGTTTTGTATCACATGGGATGTTTATTTAAACAACCAAGACACTGACATGGCCACTCGTGATCAAGGGGTTCTTCCCCGAAACACGTTGAGTTTGTCAAAGCCTTTCTAATAAATTACCACTTTGCAACGATTTTGGTCCACGGCATGCTGTTTCTTCATTGAGGTGTCAGCGTTGGATTTGATATATACGATGCACCGCCAGTAAGGGCGCCATCACTGCCCGGAATTTAACCGTCCTTTGTTGCCCGTGAAAACGTTTGGGTCAGTAGGCGCCACCGAAGACCGGCTTTGGCATGGACTCCAGCAACTTTTAAAGGAGGATTGCTATGGAGCAGCGGTGAGCGGGAATAGACTTTTTTAATAAAAGATGAATTGATAAAGAGAACTGGAAGGAATATTTTTGCATCTCCCACTGGAGGGTTTGATTGAATTGAAGCAGTGAACCACTAATTCCAGCATGCCTTGCAAATGACCCACTAAGGGCGCCCACCAGGGGGCGAATATTATAAAATGCAGCAATCGCAATTTGGTGGCTGCTTAAAAACAGATGCTATGGCTTACCTTTGATAAAGGTCAATGTTTTACTGAAACGCGTCAGGACTGCCTTTGAAGATTAAAAAATAAATGTATTTACATTCACCGCTGCGAGTGCGGCTCTTGCTTTCCGAGGAGGAGAGAGTGTGGTTGATGTTTCAGCGGCTTGGTTCCGCCGCGAGCGACGCACTGCCAGTAAGAGCGCCATCACTGCCTGGAATTGAACCGTCCTTTGTTGCCCGTGAAAACGTTAGGGTCAGTAGGCGCCACCGAAGACTGGCTTCGGTATGGACTCCAGCAACTTTTAAAGGAGGATTGCTATGGAGCAGCGGTGAGCGGGAATAGACTTTTTTAATAAAAGATGAATTGATAAAGAGAACTGGAAGGAATATTTTTGCATCTCCCACTGGAGGGTTTGATTGAATTGAAGCAGTGAACCACTAATTCCAGCATGCCTTTCAAATGACTCACTAATGGGGCCCACCAAGGGGCGAATATTATAAAATGCAGCAATCGCAATGTGGTGGCTGCTTAAAAACAGATGCTATGGCTTACCTTTGATGAAGGTCAATGTTTGACTGAAACGCGTCAGGACTGCCTTTGAAGATTAAAAAATAAATGTATTTACATTCACCGCTGCGAGTGCGGCTCTTGCTTTCCGAGGAGGAGAGAGTGTGGTTGATGTTTCAGCGGCTTGGTTCCGCCGCGAGCGACGCACCGCCAGTAAGAGCGCCATCACTGCCTGGAATTGAACCGTCCTTTGTTGCCCGTGAAAACGTTAGGGTCAGTAGGCGCCACCGAAGACTGGCTTCGGTATGGACTCCAGCAACTTGTAAAGGAGGATTGCTATGGAGCAGCGGTGAGCGGGAATAGACTTTTTTAATAAAAGATGAATTGATAAAGAGAACTGGAAGGAATATTTTTGCATCTCCCACTGGAGGGTTTAATTGAATTGAAGCAGTGAACCACTAATTCCAGCATGCCTTGCAAATGACCCACTAAGGGCGTCCACCAGGGGGCAAATATTATAAAATGCAGCAATCGCAATGTGGTGGCTGCTTAAAAACAGATGCCATGGCTTACCTTTGATAAAGGTCAATGTTTGACTGAAACACGTCAGGACTGCCTTTGAAGATTAAAAAATAAATGTATTTACATTCACCGCTGCGAGTGCGGCTCTTGCTTTCCGAGGAGGAGAGAGTGTGGTTGATATATATATATATATATATATATATATATATATATATATATATATATATCCAAGGAAATGCAAATCCAGAACAAAAGATCCACACGAGCCCACTCGGTCAGTTCAGCAGGTTTATTTTTGGTATAGCAGAAAAGGACGACGCGTTTCGACCACGTCCGTGGTCTTGGTCACATGACCACCGCCTGCATTACGTGACATTTTAAAGGTACGTGCACATTTTAAATTCATAAACATAAAAGAAATGTTTAAGGCACATTGTTTAAATTGTGACAACAAAAATGGTAAAAACAGGCGCAGCTGTTTTATAAAACAATATGGGGCCGATTCCGATCTCGGCCGGTAGGGCTCCGAATCGGACTCGGCATTACCGGATCCGATTCGGAGCCCTGTTTCCCGACTGAGTCGGATGTGCGTCTGGGCGAGCGAGTACGATGCGAGCGTACGCGAAATCGCCGACTGACTCGTTCGCGGGACCCAACCGCTCTGACCGACTCGCACGGACACGACTCGCCCAACGCAATGGAGACGTTCCCCGGCCGGGTAAGTACGATGCGCGCCTCGAGCAGTCCGACCGACTCGCGCCGTCCGGCTTGAAAGAGCAGTCGGAGCCGCACTTTGGGGGTCCGTGGTCGGACCCCCTGTATGCCTGAGCCGCGCGAGTCGCACACAGGGGGACCCATGGGTCCCCCTACCTGTGCATGTACGGCGCGACCCGCCTCAACGCGTACCCGCTGTAGGGGGTGCCCTTGTTCGACTTCCGCACCCCATTGAGTCAATGGGAGCCCGCGTACGCGTTGTACGACTGGCTCCCATTGACTTCAATGGGAGTCCGACCGAATCGAGTCCGATAGCATGCAAACGCATCGTACTCGTTCGGTCGGACTGCTAGGGTCCGATTCGCTCGGAAATCTCACCGGGTCCGGCTCGGTCGGAGAGATTTCTGGCCTGAATCGGAATCGACCCCTATGTGTACAATACTGATCATTCTCAGTGATTTGAATTAATTGTCATCTTGAGTCTCATGGAATGTGTCCATTGTTTCAGTATCAGGGTGATAATCCACTGATGTCCGGTGTATATTTGGCCGTTTAGGGAGAATTAGGGTCTAGTGCCCTATTTCTAAAGGGTAGCTATGTGCAGTGGTGTGACTAGAGGGCTATCCCTCGTGAACGGGATAAATGCAGGACATAAGCTATTGATGATACTCCATATACAGTGGTGGTATATACATATACCAAGAACATAAAATATTTAAAAAAAACAAATCCGAGATGATGTCGGTCAGAGGCAACTCTAACTGACATCATAATCGGGCCCAAAGTGTTGGACTAAGGATGTATAAAATTCACGCCTCCCACTTCACACAACGCAACAACAGGAAAACTGTTACATCACACAGCGGTCAAATTTATTATTTCCACTACAGCCAGTTTAACAGTACAGAAAGCATTAGATAGCGGACAGATAAAATTAACTATTCCCATACTATTCACTGCAGCAGTAAGGAAACTGATGAATTGCTGAGGGGTAAAACTTACTATTCCCACTCCAGTCAGTGCAACAGTAGAGAAAATGTTGGATTGCGGAGGGGTAAAATTCACTATTCTTTCTCCAGTAAGTGCAACAGTAGGGAAAGTGTTGGATTGCGGAGGTGTCAAATTTACCATTTCCACTCCAGTCAGTGCAACAATAGGGAAAGTGTTGGATTGTGGAGGGGTAAAATTTACTATTCCCACTCCAGTCAGTGGAACATTGGAAAGAAACAAGTTCTCTTCAACATAATAAAATAATTAAAAAAACATTATAAACAATTAAAAATATAAATATGTAAAAAAGAGAAATACAAATATATTTTATATTAAAAATTAAATAAAATGAAAAACATATTACAATGTTAAATATATATCATAAATAACTACCAATATTATTGTTATGATAAAATACAAAAATATATATTCTCAACAACTAACAAGTAAAATATTATTTACATTTAAAAAACTCAACACAATTAACACATACAATAATAGATAACATAATGTTTATAAAATATTTACTTAAATTTAAATTTATTACTTAAGTTACATTCTACCCTAAACTTCAACAAAGAATACAACACATAACTACAAATGTTATTTTAAATAATGTTATTTACACATGTTGCATATTTAATTATTACTTAAAATAATAATAATATAAATGTATTCCTAAAATAATTATAGTTAATTACCACCCCACCATTTAACTTTACAAATAAAGCAACACATACCAAACATATAAATAGAAAAATTATTATTTTCAACATTTTCATAATTAAATCTTAATTACACATTTATTATTAACAAATAAGTAATAATAAATTAATAATATTTAATTAACTTCCCACCATTTACTCCTACAACTTCTACAACTCACACCTGATATATAAAATGAAAACAAAGTATGTACATATTTTACATAAATATTTTTAATTTCTATAAATATTATAAATTCCCTTTATTTATTATTTAGTATAAATAATTTCCTATAACCCTTTACATATACAAAAACTACAACACACATCTCAAACAAAAACCATTTAATATATTATACAATTTACATAGATATTTTTCATTTAAATAAATAACATTATACAAAAAATATTAATTATCATAAATATCTTTATTAAATAATAATAATGTAGGGACTTCCCACACTAAACCCCTACAAAACTCACAACCAGCACCTAAAACATAACCATAAAAACATATTTTTTACATTATTAACATAAATATTTATCAATTTACTAATTAGCATTAATTAAAAATTAATTGTTACTTAATTATAATTAATTTACTTCCCACACTATACACCTACAAAACACACAACACGCTCCTAACATTTAAATTAACGAAACATTAATTACACAATCAACATACTTAATTAACAATTTAATAATTACTATCAATTAAAAATGAATGATTACTAAATTTAAATTAATTTACTTCCCACCCTATACCCCTACAAAACCCACAACCCACACCTAAAATGTAAGTTAAAAAAGTAATTTCACAATTAACATAATTAATTATCAATTAAATAATTATTACTAATTAAAAATGAAATATTAACTACTTATAATTAGTTTACTTCCCACCCTGTACCCCTATAAACACCACAATCCGCACCTAAAATTAAAAATAAATGCACCTTCAATTAAAATAAAAAAATATTAATTACACAATTAGCATAATTAATTATCAATTAAATAATTAATATTAATTAACAACTAATTATAAATAAATTATAATTAATTTATTTCCCACCCTGTACCCCCATAAACCCACAACCCTCCACAGTACTAAAAATCACAAAAAATAATTACAAAATATTTAATAACTACTAAAAACATAAACAATAATTATACAAACAAATTATATCTTATACATTTAAAATATATACTAAAATACATAACTTTAATTAAAAAACAATGTTATTAACAACTACATTTTTGTACACGATATTAATGACTTTGATATTTTCAAAATCGATATTACTTACCTTAAAATCGATATTCTTGACAACAATATTCTTGCATACGATATTTCCATATCATGATATTTTGTACACAATATTTTGGTAGGACGATATTTTAGTTTCGATATTTTGTCTGAATATCCAGGTGAAGTCTTTGATGGCCCTGAAACTTCTTAACAGGAGGCAAGCACACACAAACCCATGGAGAATCTTGGAAGCAGGATGTAGAAAGCAAAGTCCAATCCTTTCACTCCCAGGACAGAAGCAGCAAGCAGCAGGCCAGCACAACAAAGCTACAAGCAGAGTGGCAGTTCCCCTCCTACAGCATCCAACTCTTCTGCCTGGCAGAATGTCATCTTAGTCCAGAAGTGTTCTGAAGTTATAGTGTCACAGCTCCAGTACTTATACCAGTTTCTGCCTTTGAAGTGGGCAAAATTCAAAGGAAAGTCTTTGTAGTGCACAAGACCCTGCCTTTCCCTGACCTGGCTCCAGACACACTTCAGGGGGGTGGAGACAGCTTTATGTGAGGATAGGCACAGCCCTAGTCAGGTGTCAGTTACAACTCCTCCCACCACTCTTGCTCAGGAAGACCCATCAGCCTGTTGATGGCCCATCAGGATATGCAGGGCACACCTCAGCACCCTTTGTGTGACTGTCTAGAGTGATGAATGCACAAACAACCCAATTGTCACCCTCCATCAGATGGCAGGTCTGAGACATGTTTGCAAGGTTTCTCATGCGGGTGGCACAATCAGTGCTGCAGGCCCATTAGTAGCATTTGGTTTACAGGCCCTGGGCACACATAGTGCACTTTACTAGGGACTTACCAGTAAATCAAATTTGCCAATCATGGATAACCAATTACAGATACACTTTCCACAGGGAGCACCTGTACATTAGCACTGGTCAGCAGTAGTAAAATGCCCAGAGTTCTAAAACCAGCAAAAACAAAATGCAGCACATAGTCAAAAACTGGAGGTCAGAAGCAAAAAAATATAGGGGAAAAACACTCCAAAGATGCCAGGTCTAACAGTGAGGGTGATAGGCGTGGTAAACCACTAATAAACAAGGAACACTGCCAGAGTCAGTTCAAGCTTCTCCAGTATTACAGTTCCATTGCTAAGATAGGCAACCAACCGTCATCTACGCAGAACAGCAGCAAAGTCTATACATAAGCCCCCAACGTCTTACACTAAGGGGCTTATTACGCTGTCGGGACCGTCACAGATACTGGTCCGACCGACTTCTGGTCGGCGGTCCCGACTGAACTCCGGTCAGCCATCCTGGCCGCCTAATCACGATGCGTCCGCTCATGGTGCAGTTGCATACTCACATTTTCCTATGGGAGCATGTGCTACGGCCGTAAACTGGCCATAGCACATGCTCCCATAGGGGAATGGGAGGTTGTGTTCATCTCAGGGTGCCTGCCACACGGTGCAGGGAAGAACAGGGGGGCACCATAGGTGCCACCATGGCCACCAACCATAGGCCGCTGGTTGAAGGGGGCCCTGCTAGGAGCCCCTAAACTCGCTTTGTGACAGGCTTTCCATGTCGGAAAGCCCAGCATGGAAAGCCTGCCAGAAACTGAGCATCATAGTCCGGATGGCATAAAACGCCATCCATATGGATTATGGGCCGGTCTCCGACAGGCCGACGACTCCTTGAGCCCTTTGGAAGCCAGCTGGAATGAGCGGACGGTTTCACTTCCAATCGCCTAAATTGAAATTAGGCAGTCGGAAGTGAAACCGACGATGTCGGTCAGAAAGCCTCCGACCTAAGGTCGGAGGCTTTCCGACCGAGATCGTAATCGGCTACTAAGTGTTCAACAGGCACTATGTTTTCCTCCTCGCACCCTTTCCACAGCCTCAGACACTAGAAAGAACATGTGCTAGCATCAGTGTACCAGAGCAGACACTATCCATCTGGAGCATCTTCACCAAGCTCCTTCAACACAATGCTCTGCTCCAGTTTGGTCACAAGCCTAAATGTTTCTCTCTAATCCTGTGTGGTATCAGTTCAACACTTCTCATAGTCATGGATAAGGACAGCAGAAACACCTGCCATGTTCAGGAGCAGCTGACATCTCTTTTGGCTCTGGTGTGGACTCCTGAATTCGGGCCATGGGCACCAGCAAAACTGTAGTAGGGGATGTTTTGGAGTTGGCACTCTGCTGGGTAGCTGGCAGGTCTCTAGAATCTTGATTGGCTTCTTCCAAGGGGCTCTATTACTTCTCCAGTGGAAGTCAGTGAAGATTCCTCCCTCCTGATTGAGATAAGTCAAGATGGCCACACAGGATTTGGGAGATCTGATAAGCCAGGTCTGGTGGCTTAGTGGACTAATGCGTCCACTGTACTGGCCTGTGTTTGACCTCATGATCACAGGTTCAAATCAGAGCCAGTCTACTCAGTCTTTCATTCTTCTGAGTTCAATAAAATGGGTACCATTGAGTTGGGTAACAGTAAACATGTGTTATTCAGCACCAAGATACTCTTCTGGTTGAATATATGCTTTACAAATACACATGTTATGTTATAGGAGAACCCTGTATAGGTCTGTCTGAAACCTGTAGGCAGATTCCTGGAGCCCAAGGCCCAGTGGTGTTGCAAGTCCTCTGCTCCATCAGTAGGTAGTATTACTCTCAAGCATTTTGCTTTACCCTCCACGTTTTGCTAACCAGTTCTGAATTGCTTGTGCTCTCTCCTTAAAGCACAGTAGAATTGACTTATACCCTATTGCCATATTTAATTTACTTGTAAGTCCCTAGTAAAGTGACACTATGTGTACCCAGGGTCTGTAAATTAAATGGTACTAGTGGTTCTGAAGCACTAACTGTTCTGCCCACTCACTTAGCCCTTTAAACATGTCTCAGGCCTGCCATTGCAGCCTGTGTGTGCAGTTTTTAATCTGCCATTTCAACTTGATGAAGTAGACCTTTTGTCTGGCCCAAACTTTCCTTTTAATACATAGAAGTCACTCTTAGGGTAGGCCCCGGACAGCCCAGAGGGCAGAGTGCAGGGTATTTAAAAAGTTGGACATGTACTTCGAACCTTTACATGTCTTGGTAGTGAAAGTCTTCTAAAGTAATTTTTCACTACTGCAAGGCTTACCTCTCCCATGGAAATAACATTGGAGTTACAGTATTACATTTTATAAGTGAAATTTCCAAATGGGAATAGGTACCCAGTTAATGTTTGGTGTCTCTGGAATCCTAACTTAAAATCCTAACTTATAGTGAAGTCAGATTTCGAATTACAATTTTGAAAATGCCACTTTTAGAAAGTTGCCATTTTCCAGCCTTAGCAATCTAGGGCCCGATTACAATCTCGCTAGAAAAGCCCTCCGTACGACACAGATCCACAGGGCTTTCCAAGCGAATCGCGCTGTGCGAGTCGGACCGAACGAGTACGATGCAGCCGTATGCTGATAGACTCGGTTCGCTCGGACTCCCATTGAACTCTATGGCAGCCCATGTACCGACGCGTACACAGGCTCCCATAGCAAAAAAGGGGTGGGTGGGGAGAAGTATACACCCTGTGGTGGGCAACCCATGTTGCCCGCCACACTGTGCATGCTTGGATTGGGGGGACCCATGTGCACCCTCCGTGACCGATTCAGAGGGTTCCAGGTGAAGGGGAGCCTGCTCGGCCCCCCAAAGTCCGATTCCGACAGCCGTTTCATCTTGCTGAGACCGAGGTGATACAGCTGTCCGAATCTTGCATTGTACTCGCTCGGTCAGAATCCGGCTCCATTGCGAGGCACGATTCATCTGAGAACAAGTCGGTTGGACGGGATTGGGTTCTGGAAACGATTCGGTCGACGCGGACGAGCTCTTCGCATCGTACTTGGTCGTTCCGAGCGGGTGACGACTCGGTCAGAAACATAGGCTCCGAATTGGATTCGCACGTTCCGGTACCCGTCTGGAGGCCTTCCTAACGAGATCGTAATTGGGCCCTTAGTGTCTGCAGCCTGTCTCTTGTAACATGACTTGGTGTAGCTGAAAGATGACCTTTTTGTATTCCTCCTAGACAGCCACACACAATAGGAAGCTTAGGTGTGCCTGGATGGTCCATCACTGGGAGGATGGGAGGGAGGAGCTGGCTACTCCCCCACTTACACTTGAATAGGCTGTGTCCTGCCTCCACACAAAGGGCTGCATCCCCCTGTGGTTAGTCTGGAACCTGGACTGGGTGCTTGGAAACTTCAAAGGGAATTTCTAGAAGCTTCCCCCAATTTCCTGAGAAAGGGTACCAGGTATAAATACTGGACCTCAGGCACCAACTCTTCAGTACACTTCTGGACCTGTGGATACTCTGCTAGGAAGAAGAACTGCTGTGCTTCCACAAGGACTGCCAATCTGCTGGACTGTTGCTCTAAAGGACCTGCTACCCTGCTGTGCTGACCTGCTGCCCTCTTGCCTGAGGAAGAAGAACTGGAAATGCACATTCATCTAGAAACCCAGGATCCCAGAGTGACTCCAAGGGCTAGTCTGATGGCCTCCTGATCTGAACCTCAGGGACATAAAAAGCGCCCCAACACTCATGGGGACTGCCAATGCTAAGCACCAGAAATGTCCACCAGTGCCTCAGTCCACTCTTCATGCTTCGCCAACAACCTCCTGTGACACTCTCCTTGCGACCCTATTCAATGTGAACGGGACTCTTGGCACAAACTTGAGTACGTAAACTTCAGCAGGCTAACCTAGTGACTGTATCCAACCTGCGCTCCATAAGCAGTCGGCCTGAAAGTGTGACTTTGAACTGGTCCAGCATGACCAGATATCCATAGTTGGAGCTTTGTGACCTTTGGCGCTATTTTTAATAAAATCTTTAAAAATTCATATCTCCGGTTCTACTGATTGGATTTTCCTGTTTTGTTCTTGTTTTATTTATTGAAGTCTCCTCTATTTTCTAGCTAGGTGTGGGGTCCTTTTTGTGTGCTGTTCTCATAAAACTGAAGGTTAGTGTTCTTGAGGGATGTATGGGAAAATCTGGAGGAGGTCTGAGAACTAGGAGTAGGGGATGAGTGAATCTTCTAGAAGACTGGGTTTTTACAGAGGTATCTCAGCTTTGGAAGATATGGAAGGGCTTCACAGAATTCTGCTGTGTGCTCTACATTATGTTCTACTGTTTGAAGCGTTGCACAAATACTTTACACATTGCCTGTAAGTTAAGCCTGACTGCTCTGTGCCAAGCTACCAGGGGGTTGAGCAGAGGTTAATTTGGGGTTTGCTTGTGTCATACCCTGACAAGGACTGTGGTTGCTGCTTGGCCTGGGCTCACACCCCGGTCAACCAACAACCCAATTTCTTACACATTAGGTCTACTCATAGTTTGAGGTGAAATTAATTGTTCAAAATGTTTTTCATGTGCCCTCATGACTTAGATCAAAGAAGCTCATAAATTAGCACTGGAAAAACATAACAGAGTGGCAGTGTTAGGGCCATGGAGTTCAATGGAGGCAAACAGTACAGATGGAAAGAAAGTAAAATCATTAAATTGGGAGGGAAAAAGTAAAATGTAAGCGTGCTGAAAGGGTGAAAGAGAGGCAATGAACAAAAGCAAGGAAAAGCAAAAAGATGGTGAGGGAAATACTAAAGACGTTGAGGGAGAAGGAAGGAAAGAATGACAGGGAGAGGGAAAGAATGAAGCATAAAGGGAAGAAAGAAGGCGCAAAGGAAAGAAGGAGGGGAACAAAAGAAAGGCAAGAAAGGAAAAAAAGGAAGATCAAAAGGAAGAAGGAAGAAACACAGAAACAAAGAAAGAATAACAGAAGGTAGGCAGGAAAGAAGGAAGGAAGAAGAAAGAGGGAAAGAAAGGAAGCAAGGGAGAAAGGAAGTGAGAGAAGAGGAAAAAATGGAGGGAATGATAAAGGAGGAAAAGAATAAGGAAGGAAGGAAACATGGATGGAAGATGTTAGAAAAGAAAGAGAGGGTGGAGGAAAGGATAGAGAGGACAGTAGGAAGAAAGAAAAACAGGAAGAGTGAAAAGGAGAGAGAAAGAAAAAAGGGACAGAAAAAAGGAAAATGATGAAGGAAGGAAGAAACGAAGATAATGGAAGGGGAAAAGAGAAGAGAAAAAGAAGGGAGGAAAGGAAGAAATGAAAGAAGAAAAGAAGAAATGACAGTTGAAATTTAGGAAGCAATAAAAGAAGTACAGTGGCAAAATGAAAGTACGGAGGAAAGAAATTATGTCATGAAGAAAGAAAAATAAAAAAAAGAAAGAATGAAAGAAAGAAAGTGAACTAAAGAAAGAACAACAGGATGAAAGGATGAAAGGAAGGAAGTAAAACGGTCCATGAACGAAGAACAAAAATGATGAAGGGTAAAGAAGAGGAGAAAAAGGAAGGATGGAAGTAAGAGGGAAAGAAGAAGGAAAAAATAAATGAAAGACAGAAAGAAGGAAGGGGACAAATGAGGGCCAGAAAAACAAAGGGAGAAGGAAGGGAAAATGAAGGAGAGGATGAAAAGAAAAAGGAAGAACAAAAGAAGAAAAGGAAGAAAACAGAATGGAAGAAAGGAAAGGAAAAATATAGGTTAATAAAAGAGGGAAAATGGAAATTACGAAGGAAGGAAAAAGGAAAGAAGAAATGGGAAAGAAAGAAAAAGTGAAGTAGAGAAAAAATAAAGATGGGAGATGAAAGAAATAAGCAATGAAAGAAATAATGGGAGATGAAAGAAACAAAGAAAGAGGAAAAAGGGAGCAAAAAGAAAGAAAGAGAGAAGAAATAGTCAAGGCGAGAAGATAAATTGAAAGAAGGAGATAATAAAAAGAGGTAACATGGAGAACATCAAAAGAAACAAGGGCAGACAATAAATAAGGGGAGAATAAAGACAGAAAGGAAAAATGAAAGAGAGAGAAAGAAAGCAATAAAGAAAGAAAGTAAGAGGGAGAAAAAAGAGTGTAGAAAAAAGAAGAGTGAGCAGAAAGAAAGACGAAACAATGAGAACCAAGAGAGAATGAAGAACAAAACAAGATTAGGGGGTCGATTCTGATCCCGGTCGGAGGCGCACCTAATACCATTCGGTCGGGAAAAAATCCAGGCGAATGCCTGTTTCCCGACCGATCCGCACATACGTCCGAACGAGCAAGTACGATGCGCACAGCTGCCCAAATCCCGACCCAGTCGTACTCACCCAATACAGGACCTGAACTCAGACCGAGGCGGATCCGGAATCGTAGAATCGAGCCGCACGGAAGCAAAAATGCAGCCCCGTCCGGCCGGACAAGTACGATGCGCTTCCCGTACGCGCCGAACCCGTCGCTACGCACGGCACGTCAAAGCATCCGGTCGAGGCGCACATAAGCTCCGATTCGCGCCACAACGCGATCCACGGCTACGAGACGAACACGCCAGCGACGAGGACGAGGCGAAGCAAAGAGAAAGACGAACGAGACGAACCAACCATGAATCCCTTCGTGCCGATCCTACCAATATTCTACCTCTATTACCGGAACAAGCACGGACGCGTACGGCGCAGAAGGTAAGTCAGACACCAACAACAAAAACGAACTACACGTACCCGACACATCACACACAGAGGGATGCAGAAATACCTACACCAGCAACAGCAGCACCATAGGGGCGGGATGGCCCTCACCAATGCCACACATACACATAGGGGCTTGTATGCCTACCACTACTACCACCACTACCCAGGGTGGGCTGGATGCCTGTCACTACTACCACCTCTACCCATGGGGGGCTGGATGCCTACCACCACTACCACCCTTACCCAGGGGGTGCCAGATGCCTACCACTACTACCACCTCTACCCATGGGGGGCTGGATGCCTGTCACTACTACCACCTCTACCCATGGGGGGCTGGATGCCTGTCACTACTACCACCCCTACCCATGGGGGGCTGGATGCCTGTCACTACTACCACCTCTACCCATGGGGGGCTGGATGCCTACCACTACTACCACCTCTACCCATGGGGGGCTGGATGCCTACCACCACTACCACCCTTACCCAGGGGGTGCCAGATGCCTACCACTACTACCACCTCTACCCAGGGGGTGCCAGATGCCTACCACTACTACCACCCTTACCCAGAGGGTGCCAGATGCCTACCACTACTACCACCTCTACCCAGGGGGTGCCAGATGCCTACCACTACTACCACCTCTACCCATGGGGGGCTGGATGCCTGTCACTACTACCACCCTTACCCAGGGGGTGCCAGATGCCTACCACTACTACCACCCTTACCCAGGGGGTGCCAGATGCCTACCACTACTACCACCCTTACCCAGGGGGTGCCAGATGCCTACCACTACTACCACCTCTACCCATGGGGAGCTGGATGCCTGTCACTACTACCACCCTTACCCAGGGGGTGCCAGATGCCTACCACTACTACCACCTCTACCCATGGGGGCTGGATGCCTGTCACTACTACCACCCTTACCCAGGGGGTACCAGATGCCTACCACTACTACCACCCTTACCCAGGGGGTGCCAGATGCCTACCACTACTACCACCTCTACCCATGGGGGGCTGGATGCCTGTCACTACTACCACCCTTACCCAGGGGGTGCCAGATGCCTACCACTACTCCCACCCTTACCCAGGGGTGCCAGATGCCTACCACTACTACCACCTCTACCCATGGGGGGCTGGATGCCTGTCACTACTACCACCCTTACCCAGGGGGTGCCAGATGCCTACCACTACTACCACCCTTACCCAGGGGTGCCAGATGCCTACCACTACTACCACCTCTACCCATGGGGGCTGGATGCCTGTCACTACTACCACCCTTACCCAGGGGTGCCAGATGCCTACCACTACTACCACCCTTACCCAGGGGTGCCAGATGCCTACCACCACTACCACCTCTACCCATGGGGGGCTGAATGCCTGTCACTACTACCACCTCTACCCAGGGGGTGCCAGATGCCTACCACTACTACCACCCTTACCCAGGGGGTGCCAGATGCCTACCACTACTACCACCTCTACCCAGGGGGGCTGGATGCCTACCACCACTACCACCCTTACCCAGGGGGTGCCAGATGCCTACCACTACTACCACCTCTACCCATGGGGGCTGGATGCCTACCACCACTACCACCCTTACCCAGGGGTGCCAGATGCCTACCACTACTACCACCTCTACTCAGGGGGTGCCAGATGCCTACCACTACTACCACCTCTACCCATGGGGGGCTGGATGCCTGTCACTACTACCACCCTTACCCAGGGGGTGCCAGATTCCTACCACTACTACCACCCTTACCCAGGGGGTGCCAGATGCCTACCCTACTACCACCTCTACCCAGGGGGGGCTGGATGCCTACCACCACTACCACCCTTACCCAGGGGGTGCCAGATGCCTACCACTACTACCACCTCTACCCATGGGGGGCTGGATGCCTACCACCACTACCACCCTTACCCAGGGGTGCCAGATGCCTACCACTACTACCACCTCTACCCAGGGGTGCCAGATGCCTACCACTACTACCACCTCTACCCATGGGGGCTGGATGCCTGTCACTACTACCACCCTTACCCAGGGGTGCCAGATGCCTACCACTACTACCACCCTTACCCAGGGGGTGCCAGATGCCTACCACTACTACCACCTCTACCCATGGGGGGCTGGATGCCTGTCACTATTACCACCTCTACCCATGGGGGGCTGGATGCCTACCACCAACACCACCCCCACTCATAGGATGGACAATGCATGACACAACCAGCACACTACAACCTAGGGAATGCAAGAAAAACACATCCCCCCAACACCATGACAAGCGTGTGTAGACTGTGTCAAATGCCTACAACACTGAACATGACTTTGAACATACAATGTGACCCCCTATCACATGTGCCACACATATATGTGTGTGGCCCCCACAATGCAAGCAGGCCATGACCATTGTGGCAATGGGGATCAAAACTCCATCATCACAGTGAGCAAAATGTAAGTGTGGGGGCCCATAGCTGAAGCACATTTCGAACATTGTGGCAATGGGGTCTAAACCCCCATCATCACAGTGACCAAAAGGTAAGTGTGGGGTCCATAGCTGAAGCACATTTTGAACATTGTGGCAATGGGGTCCAAACCCCCATCATCACAGTGACCAAAATGCAAGTGTTGACAAAGAAAAAGCTGCAACTGCCAAACTGCATGGATGATTCCTGGTCACAGAACATAAAACACAAGTGTGGCAAAGTAGTGCATGTGTCCCATTGCAACCTAGATTGGGGGAGGCAAATACTGCAGTGCAAATAAGACATACCTTTGGCCATGTGCAGACAAACAACACCCATGGGGGCTGACACTGTCAACATTCATCAATGACACAATGACAGAAGTGACCATCAGAATGCAGACCCACATATTTGCACCAATGGGCACACAAATGCAGATACCCTGTGGAGACTGTAGATGTGAGGTGAACAGATACCATACCATGGCAGCAATGGGACACACAAACCATGATCATTGTGCTGACCGATGACCTAGGAGTCCCAGGGACAGCAGGGGAAACCCACCAAACAACATACAGCCAATGGCACACCAAAGATATGCCAATGCAGTGGTGCAGATACACAAACACAAACAGGCAGACCCACACTGCACATCAAACACAACAGGTGAGGGGGTGCCAGTGTCCCCAGGCAACCACACAACACATGAGGAGGCCTGAATACCAATTACACAGATGTGCATACAGTGCCACACAAAGGTAACTCATGGATCCAAATCCCCTATGTGGGCAATCAGGCATTGTCAGATGAGAGGGAGCACAAATCACACATGTCACACAAGCATGTAGGAACAGCAAGACACAGACACACCACAGCACTACCCCCAGGGCCCCCACAATGTGGTGACCCTGGGCTGCATTACAATCCCACTTTGATGACAAAGCTAAATGTCGTTCACACTGTGAACCACAGTCATGTGTCCTGAGCAACAAACTACCATCACACCTACACAAGCACAAATCAATCAGCACGGCCAGTAAGCCAAGGCCAACATGGAGGCAGGGGTCTAGCCGGGCAACAACTCTCATCTGCACACACTCAACACCACACACCTCGACCTCCAACAATGTGCAGCAGTGAAGCACACATGCACTGGTGACATTGCACATGCACCCATGACAATCCCAGGGTGGTGGGTGGGAACCAAGGTGCAGAAACACATCACACATGGCCACTCAACAAGACTCCTGAATGTCTGACACACTGCACACTACGCTGTACATGGACATGACGGCAATACCACACCAACCAATGGGATCCCAGCCACAGTCACACACCAACGAAGGTCACCCACAAAGAACACACATAGACAACTACCAACATTGCAGCACGGACCCTGAGGAGTGCCAGCAGTCACACACACAACGTGTCACAATCACTGACAGATAACACAAACTGGAAATCACATGACAGGTGTAAACAAGTGCCAAGGGGAATCCTGACTGTGACCCATCTGCGTCTGCACACAAACTCAGCCCTGACAGCAAACACACCTCTGGGTGACACCCTGATGACCAGTAATGTGCCATGCACCCACATCACAGAGAATCCAGGGAGAAGACTTGGGGGGAACATAGGTCAACTCAGCAAGCATCACAAACAGGAACAACACTAGGGATCCCAGCATGCACAGCAAAACGGAAGTGATCACACAGACATGCTCATACAACACACACCTTGGGCGCAGGCAATGTCACAGGAGTACACACTGCCATGAGGGGACTCCACTCCTGTGTGAGGAAAGCTGTGCCATATGTTGCCTCAGTAGGGCTCCATCATGTCAGCTGAGCACTTGGTCACACAGTCAACAATTAGCACCAAATGAAGGCTCCCGTCACATCAGCCTGGTCATGGGAGTGCCAACGAAATCATCAGCACAGATCCAACACACTTGTATAGCAATGTTGCACTGACAACACAGATGAGTCCTTCCCCATTGATGCCCAAACCTGCATGTCCAGTGGAGATGGGCACACGGTCAGGGAAGTAGACTAATTGAACAATGGCAGGCACAACAGATGTGCAGGAGTGGAAGCCACAGATGTGAAATTGCTAATGTAAGTAGGAAATCCCATTGCCAAATATTGAACACATGACACCCTCAGATGCTGCTAAGGATGACATGGATACACCACAGGATAGGACACATTCCCCCTGGACCACATGTGTTCCTGCACAGTAACACTTCATTATCATGAGACCAAATATCACCATCACTGCAGCAAGGGCATGGTTAGCATCATCAACAACATGTACATCAGAAGCAAAAGCACTAGAGAACAGAAAGGTGCTTTATTCAGCATATGTGGGTCTAACAGTTGATGTCCAGCAAAAAATTAACAAAGGCCAATGGCCAGTCCAACATGAAAGTCAAAACAGGGTGACAGTGGCAGATGTCACCCTACGCATACCTGCACTGATGAAAACCAGGGACAATCCCCTCGGAGGGGCATACGGGGAGCAGGCCAGGCACCGCAGGGACAGGATCATGGCTCACCAGAAGGAGGCAGGGAAGGGGTGGTGGGCGCTGGAGAGCCACTGACAACTGCAGTGGAGGTGTCTGACATGGTGTGTGCCGGCACAAGTGGGGGCATGACTCTGATGGTGTGGGTGCCGGCAAGACTGCATGGGACCGTGCAGATGGAGTGGACAGGTTCCCCACTGCAGTGCCCAAGTCAGACAGGGTGGTAGTGGACTCCACTGCAGTGCCTACCTCCAGGGGAGGAGAATGGGGATCAGGTAAGGTGGGCAGGACAGAGGGGAGGACACCGTCTCCACACCAGTGGCACAGACAAGCGCAGCGGGGGTGTGGGGCCGGAAGAGCAAGTGGCAGGGGGAGAAGGCCTGATCCTTTTGGGGATGGTGTATCTGTGGGTGGGGGAACCTGGGGCAGGGTGTGGTGGGGGCACCTGTGGAGTGGGGGCCTGAGGGATGGAGAAAGGAGACTTGGTGCCTGAGCTGCAGGGCGGCGGCGGGGTCTTGCTCTTCCGAATCCGGGGGGACTTGCGGATGGGGGCGTCAGTCGGTCTGCACCTGGGGGAGGGTGTCCGGTGGCGAGGGGCACTCCGCTCCATGTGGGTGGGCTTCCTCTTCCCCCTGAATGCTGTATCAGCTGGATCGGAGGGGAAGAGGCCGAGGTCACTGAGGAAGAGCCGCTGGGTCTTTGGGGTTGCAGGTGAGGCAACGGAGGTGGCTTTGGAGGGAGAGGCAACTGTGGACTGCGCAGTGCTCGTGGATGCGTGTGTGTGTGACTGGGCCCCATCCCCTGTGAGTGTGGTTTCAGTCCCCTGACTGTGCATGCGTGTGCGTCTTGTCTGTGGCGTATGTGTGTGTGTGCTGCTCGTGTCTGTGCTGGTGTGTGCCTGTGCCGGTGTGTGTGTGCTTGGGACAGGTAAGGTGCTGGGGAGTGTGGATGGGGCAGAGACAGGAGGGGTGAGGGACTGTTGGAGGAGGGACACTGCTGACGTCAGGGAGGAGTCCATGGACCTATTGCCCCTCTGTAGGGCAGACATGCCCGATGAGATGCCCTCCATGAACGACACCAGCTGAGTCAACAGAGTGGTGTGTGCAAGGAGGACACTCAGCATCGCTGTCTGCCCTACATGGAGCTGGCGAAGGAGGTACACAGACTCCTCACTCAGGGCAGAAGGGGACACAGGGGCAGGGGGTGCGGTGCCTGGCCCGAAGGAGACACGCTCCCGAACATGGGAGCCTCCACGGACCTCGGGAATGGGAGCCGATGGGAGGGCGGTGGTGGTGGTGGTGGCGGGGACAGCAACACTAGCTGGGGTGTGGTGGCTGCTGACACCCGCCTCCATAAGGGAGTCATCCTCCGAACTGCTGTGGTCCTCAGCTGAGGTGGATGGTGCTGAGGACTCCTCGGTGTGGCTCCCCTCGCCCTCCGTGCCACTGGGTCCCTCCGACCACTCCTCGGCTGCTGACCCAGTCTGGCTCTGCGGCTCCTCCTGGTCCGTGGAGCTGTCCCCTCCTGTGGCCGTGGATGTATCTGCAAACAATAGGGAAACAGACAGACATCAGTCACCTGCACCGAACGCACACACCACAGTAAGTACAGCACAATACAGAGCAAGGCCTGGCATCCTTAGTTGAACATTGCTAAAAGTGCCCAAACAGAATAGGAGAAGCCAATTGTCAGTCTGATCGTCAACCATGGCACTCACATCCCACCTGGCCTTGCACCCATCTGTCTGGCGTTCGTTGGCTGGCAATACCCCAGTGTGGACACATGCACCACCTACACAGTAGTTGGACCGTGCAGAGAACACGGTGAAGCATGTGAACATGCACACATCACAACTCTTGCCACTGAGTCAGTACAGGTGTCCGGATGAAAGTGATGCCCAGAGTCAGATATATGAAATGCATGTGATGCATACCAGCGACAGACACCATGATGCACCCATGTGCTGATAGCCATTGCCACTATGGTGTGCATGTAGCACATGTCACTCCCCTGCAGGATCACTCATAGGAAGTCACATGCTATGGCACAGGCATGCCTGCTAAGTCATACATCACTGTCTCCAGTCACATGGGCAGGGCAGCCACACAACAACAGTCTGCACTGTGTCACAATAGTAGGTCATGGGGAATGCAAGTCCTGGAGCTGAACAAGTGCACATGTACATCCCACACACACCACATCATCTGAACCCTTATCTGTCCAGGTCATACTGATTGGACATATGGGTGACCTGTAACACAAGCCTCTGAACCTGAGCACCTCACAATCTGCTGTGAATGGGAAACAGCTGCATGGACTTCACATTCGCATACCCCAGTCTGCACGGTCAGGTGTTCAAACACCTATGTGTCACACAAGTATCGTCTCCTATGGTCACATCTCCGGTGGCATGCTGAGCCCCAACCGATAAACACCCCAGCAGTCCTGACATCGAAGCCACAGCACACTGACACAGAGGCTGACACCTGAGGGGACATATCACTGAGCACAACGTGTCAGCTGATACACGGGAGTGGGAGTACAGAGTGCATTGCATGGCCTGGAGTAGGCATGACTGTCCTGCCCCACATGAATGAGGGATGAACCATGGACAGTAGGCAGCTGGCTAAGTATGTGTGACACACGTAATATACACACTCCTGGGGCCCAAACATTGTTCCCACCCGCAGCTTGGGTGTGTGCCAGTTACCCCAGGCACATGTGGTGGATCAGCTCAGCAATTGGACCACATATCAAAGTAACACGCAAATTACATGTCAGAACACAGGCATTGTGTAAGCAATGGACCCACCCATGATGCCCACCACAGTTAGGGGAACAGATGCTGCCCCCACCTTGAGTCAAGCGAACTGCAAGGACACAGTACCCAAGTGACACAATTCCCTGACTGCAAGGGCCAAACCTGGGTATCAGATGACCAGTGGGCAGTGCACAATCGAGGGACATGGGTCCTGGACCACATGACTGATGTGCTGTGGAAGTTTAACCAGGCCAGAGGAGGGCACATAGCATGGCAGACAAAGTTCACAATGCAGTCATGGACTCACCCCCTCCGTGCTGCTCCCTGGCCTTCAGCTTCCCATCCAGATCAGGGAAGACCACCGCCAGGATCCTGAGCATGTGGGGGGTCAGGGTCCGGTGTCCGCCCCTCCTGCGAGGAGGCGACAGCTTCAGCTGGACCCGTGCGATCCTCCGGGTCCAGCCCCGAAGGTCCTGACACCTCTTCTGGCAGTTGCGGATCCGGCGCTTGTAGTCCCCCACGGATCTCACTGCCCGGACGATGGTCAGCCATATCTTCTGCTTCTGGTGGGCATCAACCTGTGAGGATGACAAAGTGAGAATGCTATTACTACACATGCAACATATCCGTGCATTACACAGTTGTGTATACATGTCTCAATCACAGGGGCACATGATGTACACAGGCAGTGCAACGATGGCCATGGACAGTATGCCAGCAGTTACTACATGGTATCATTGCCTGGGAAATAAAACCTTGTTTAAATGCACTGTCACTGCACTATACCTGTCCAGTGCATGTAACTACACACTATGGGGGGTGACAACTACTCAGTGAGCCTGCTAGCCAGTGGCGTGCAGACTGTTAGCCTTGCTAGTCAGACAACATGAACATTTAGGAAGGCAGTGGACAGAACACTCACCTGCTCCCCTGCTTTCCCATACAGCTTGCTGTACTGTGGAAGGAGGCTGTCCAGCAGGGCCTGGTTCTCCTCAGTGCTGAAGGCTGGGGCTCTCTCCACAGTACGTGCCATTGCAGGGTCCAGAGGGTGCAGATACAGCAGCAGTGGTGGTGGCAGATGTCGTCCTGGAGCATGTTGTGCAGGCAAGTGAGCTCTCAGGGGAACAGCCAGCATTATATGTGTGCTGCAGAGGCAGTTACTGTCCCATGTGTCCAAAGTGATAGGTCCAAGTCGTTAGCATCTTCTGAATCTTGCCAATCCATGGAATTGCACCACTTACACACGCCCACAGCATCCTTCAAAAGTTCAACTTCATGACACCCATGAATTTGCAACATTGTTGTGGGTGACCAACTGAATTTCCAGCATCAGACTCGTTCAAGATTTGAAAACGCGTCCGTTGCCAGGCCAGGCCATAGCCAATGGATTCGCACCAATCGGTCCATTGCTGTTCAACGCATACCTAGGATACAACGCGTACCCGCACACATTGAATGCAATGGGCCGGCCGGGCACACCGATCGGTCCATTGCTGTTCAACGCGTACCCAGGATACAACGCGTACCCGCACACTTGAATGCAATGGGCCGGCCGGGCACACCGATCGGTCCATTGCTGTACAACGCGTACCTAGGATACAACGCGTACCCGCACACATTGAATGCAAGGGGCCGGCCGGGCACACCGATCGGTCCATTGCTGTTCAACGCGTACCCAGGATACAACGCGTACCCGCACACATTGAATGCAATGGGCCGGCCGGGCACACCGATCGGTCCATTGCTGTTCAACGCGTACCCATGATACAACGCGTACCCGCACACATTGAATGCAATGGGCTGGCCGGGCACACCGATCGGTCCATTGCTGTTCAACGTGTACCTAGGATACAACGCGTACCCGCACACATTGAATGCAATGGACCGGCCGGGCACACCGATCGGTCCATTGCTGTTCAACGCGTACCCAGGATACAACGCGTACCCGCACACATTGAATGCAATGGCCAATGTGTGCGCACCGATCGGTCCATTGCTGTCCAACGCGTATTGCGAATACAACACGTACCAGCACACATTGAATGCAATGGCCAATGTGTGCGCACCGATCGGTCCATTGCTGTCCAACGCGTCCCTGTACATGTCACTGGCATATGTCACCATGCCTGTCACAGGTGAACATATGCCAGCCACATATACTTCCCAGGGAGTGAGGGGCACACCTACAACACCACAGCCTGTCCAAACTGTATCCTAAGGCATGTAAGGCTGCATTACCTATTCCGTGTATGGGGATGAACATGTTGTTCTGTGGGTGTCACTTGGGGCAGCCACCCCCAGGCTGTGCACGTGTCCATGGGAAGAGTATCCTTGGTGTTTCGTGTACATGACCACTGTGATGTGCAACTGTTCATATCTGAGCATGTGGCATGGTCACATTTCACGGTGGTGTATGTGTATGTCATGTCACATGCCCCCTGAGTCCCATGTGGGACGGTATGTTTAACCCAGGGTGACCCATTGGCACAATTGTGATGGTCCTCCACAGTCTGTGTGCATGTTGTGTTTACAATGTCTCGGATTTCATGTGCACAATGGGAGACAGTCTCCACATCCACGTTGTTTGTGCATGGACTTTGATGTTGTGCGTGTGTGTGTCACAGACGTCCATGTCTGTCCTGCCGAGGCAACAGGGACCACTACCTGTGGGGGTCATGGTTGTTTTGCTGTGGTGTATACATGATACGCCATGTCATGCCAGTGTCCATGTGGCAATACAGGGTCCCTGGGAATCTACCTGTCGTTGAGCTGTGATGCCTGGGGCACATCTGTCCTCACATGTCACTGTGGGGTGTGTTTGTAACGTGGCAGCAGGAGATGGGAAATGTGACACGTCCTCATGATACCCAATGGCACAACCTGGGACTTATTGATGCCACTTGTTGAACTGTGATGTTGGATGTTGGCCATGTATGTGCCATACATGTCCTTACGGAACTGCACACATCATGTACTTGTGCCTCATAATGATGTATTGTGTGATATTGAGTGTGTACAATGCCACATATGTGGGGTGAGTGACAATCTTTCTTTCTTCACCTATGCACTGCAGGGCACCAGCTGTCCATAGACCATTCCCTGACCTGGCAACGATGGTGGAACGTGACAGCATCCGACGGTACCGCTTCACCAGGCAGCTGATTGATGATTTGGCAGTGCGCTTGGCACCACACCTGCAACCTGGCCGGCCGTACCCTACAGCGCTGACCCCCAAGGTGAAGGTGATGGCAGCCCTACACTTCTTTGCCACCGGTACCTTTCAACACACTGTGGCGACTGCTGGTGGGATGTCACAGACCATGTTCAGCCGTGTGCTCCGCGATGTATTGGAGGCTATGTTGATATACCTGAACCAGTACATCTATTTCCCTAGACTCCAACAACTCACTGACGTGAAGAGTGACTTCTATGCCCTGGGGAGGATGCCACATGTCATTGGCTCCATTGATGGGACACATGTGGCTTTGGTACCACCACAGGCCCAGGAGCAGGCATACAGGAACCGCAAGCACTACCACTCGGTCAATGCACTGGTGGTCTGTCTTGCAGATATGACCATCTCACATGTGTGTGCCCGTTTCCCCGGTTCTGCACACGATGCCTACATGATGAGGAGTAGTCGCATCCCGAGGATGATGTCACAGATGCGGAACCAGCGTGCCTGGCTTGTTGGTGTGTACTGACTTTGTATCATTGTGTGTGTTCTGCAATGTAGTGTTCCACCCTCTTTTCCAACTCAGCTAATGTGCAATTGTCTGTATGTAGGTGACTCCGGATATCCCAACATGCCGTGGTTGCTGACGCCCCTCAGGAACCCTGTGACACCAGCCCAGATGCGCTACAATGAGGCACATGGTCGGATGAGGAGAGTGATTGAGCGGACATTTGGTCTCCTGAAGAGCCGCTTCCGCTGCCTGGACAAGACAGGAGGGTCCCTCCCATATGCCCCGGCAAAGGTGTGCAAGATTGTCATCGTCTGCTGCATGCTACACAACCTGGCAGTGCGGAAGGAGTTGCCTCTCATCCTGGATGACGATGACCAACGTCCGCCACCTGTGGAGGATCCTGGCCTGGACCACAATGCCAGTGATGATGATGATGATGATGGCGATGTCCGCACACAGCTCATCACCAACTTCTTCAGCTGAATGTAAGTATCCAGAGATGTCATGTAACTGATGTGAGTTTGCATGATATGTGTTGGTGGTGCTCTGGTGCTGTTTGAGTGTGTCCATGTGCTACATGACTGTATGCATGTAGCGATGTGTCCTTACAGGTAGTCTGTACTCCCCAACAGTGTTGACATGCTTACTTGGTTCTGGGTGGGTATCTTGTGACATGTATTGGGCATGAGTATTGCAGTTCTGTCCTGTTCTTCAGTACTTTTGACTGTGTGTCATTTCTGTCCTTCACAGGGTACTTTCAGAGTGGTTTGGTCAACTGTGATCCCCGACACCGTGATTCGACTTCCAGGGTGGTAGCTGTTGTGTCCCTACAGGTGATGTGCGCCACACCCATGGACTTCCTTCCTTCTATACTTGTTGACTGTGTGCCCGCTGCCAGGTGGGATTACCTTGCATCTGTAGTGGTTACAACATGTTGCAAATGTGTAATAAACCTGTGCTTCACTTTGTGATGTGCGTTGTCTGTGGTCACACATTTGACTGACATTTGCTTACTGCACCAGTGGGCTAGTTGACTAAGACTGTGAATAGGTGTTGTGTCTGTGCATTGCACCGTATTTCCTGGCAACATCAGTGTAGGCAATGAGTCAGATGGCCTAGGTGTGTATTTGTTGTGTAGCCGTGGTGGTGAGTCTCCCTCATATGTGTCACGTTGCCATGACTCACATGCCTGTGTTGTACTTGCTGTAGCAGTTAGCATGCACAGTGTAATTTCGCTGGTCATCATCTCCATGACAGTAACCACGTTGGAATCACGACAGAGGCAGGTATGGTGTATTAGTGTGTTTATTGTCATACATGTGTGCGAATAGTGCACAGGATGGTGAGTGCTGTACATTTTGATTGCAATCCTAAGTTCCTAGATGAATTAGAAGTCCTGGTAGCAGAAATGTCCTGTATCAAGTCCACAGTCATCTGAGACATTGGTCCAACTTGTACTCCCCATGTCATGTGGGAGAGTTGTGTTGCAGTCAACAGGGTGAACAGTTTGCGCACAAAGGTGATTATCCAGAACAGGTGTTGGCTTCCTGGGGGTTGCACATGGCCATCGGCCTCTCAGTTGCCCCTCCTCGGACGACCCCTCTTCTTTGGGGGGACCCTCAAGTGCAGGCTGCTGCGGTGCAGGGGACTCTCCGTCAGAGTCATCCTCCCTCCCTGTGGCAGTTGCAGTTGTTTCAGCAGCAGATGTTGTGGGCACACAGGGAGGTGTTGACTGGTTGCTGCTCATCTGGCGGAGGCATTGTAATATGTCCCTATGCACTGCCGTCATCTCTTGCAGTGTGTCCCACTTGGACTCCACGCGGGACATGTGTGAGTCCAAGCGGGCATGATGGGCAGCCTGCTGCTGTTTAATGTCCCTGAGGAGCCCCACTACCTGGCTGAGCTCTCCGGTGCTGGACTGGTACGCATCGGCTATGCGTGCCAGTTGTGGGTCATCATGCAGTCCAGACCCCTCTGTGAGCAGCGACCTATGTCTCCCACCCCTCCCACCACCCCTGGCGACACGTGCAGTACCTGAGGTGGCACGCACAGGTGACCCTGGGCCCCCTTGGGGGTTGTTGGTGGTGTTGGTGTCCATGGCCCCACGTTGGTCCAGGGTCCCTGTGCTGGTGGTGGTGGTGCTCCTTGGTCTGTCCATGTCGGCAGGGGTGGTATGTGTGTTGACAGTCGTTGGAGGGGTGGGTGCAGGGGGTGCAGCTGGTGGTCCTGCTGGTGCTGCATGATGACTTGCTCCGGAGGTGCCAGGTAGGTCTTCTTCATCCGAGGAGGGCAGAGGCTGTTCCACACCAGTGAGCTCCGTATCCTCTTGAGCCTGGGACGGGGACTCCTCAGCGTCTGCTGCTGTGTCCCCATCATCACCTGTTTTTGGGAGACACACACAATGTATGTTATGTTTCTGCAGGCATCAATGGTTGACACACCTGACAGTTGTGACTGTGCCTCTGGATGCGGGCCTGTACATTGCATTGTCCTAAGTTGTCACAGTCAGGGGTTGATATTGGTGTAGCACATTGTCCTGCATTATTTGGGCATTTCTATGTGAATGTTGGGGTGTGTACATGGTCTGCATTGGTTGTATTTGGTTGACATCCGGCCCTCCTTCCCACCCAGCCAGATATTCCACCATGGAACGTGCTTCCATTGCAGGGAGTGCAAGTTGTCTTTCAGGATGTCAGTCAGTGGTGTCCTGCTGTTTGTTGGTGCACAGTTGCCAGCAGGGCCTTGTGCTCCCCACAGCAGTAGCCAGTGTCAGCCATCTTGTGAGTTGTTTTCCACTCCCTGTGATGTGTGCATGGTTCAGGGTGGTGTTGATGGGACAGTTGTGGGGGTGACCAATATCTGTGACTACCACTCCCATCATGCTATTGCCTCCACCCCCTTCCCAGCATGCCCATGCTTCCTTCCCTTTGACTCTGCTTCCCTGTGGGGTTGTGTGCCTGTGCTGACAAGATGGCTGACAGTGTTATCCTGGGGTTAGTTTTGCTACAAGTCCCATGTGTGTCCCTGTGCTTCACTCAGCATGACCCAGGGTTGTGGTTCTTTGTGGGATATTTGATTGGAGTGTGAGGCAATGCATTCTCCCAGGTGAGTTTTGTGGAGTTTGTGTTAGGGGTGTGTGTGAGAAACGCTGCTGGTAACTATGGTCAGGGCTGTGAGTCCTCCTTCCCACCCAGCCAGATATCCCACCATGGAACGTGCTTCCATTGCAGGGAGTGCAAGTTGTCTTTCAGGATGTCAGTCAGTGGTGTCCTGCTGTTGGTTGGTGCACAGTTGCCAGCAGGGCCTTGTGCTCCCCACAGCAGTAGCCAGTGTCAGCCATCTTGTCACTTGTTTTCCACTCCCTGTGATGTGCGCATGGTTCAGGGTGGTGTTGATGGGACAGTTGTGGGGGTGACCAATATCTGTGACTACCACTCCCATCATGCTATTGCCTCCACCCCACTTCCCAGCATGCCCATACTTACTTGCTTTTGGGTGGACTTCACTGTGTGTGAGTGTGACAGCAATGGCAAGATGTCAGTCAGTGGTGTCCTGCTGTTGGTTGGTGCACAGTTCCCAGCAGGGCCTTGTGCTCCCCACAGCAGTAGCCAGTGTCAGCCATCTTGTCAGTTGTTTTCCACTCCCTGTGATGTGGGCATGGTTCATGGTGGTGTTGATGTGCGCATTGTGAGGGTGAGCAATATCTGTGACTACCACTCCCATCATGCTATTGCCTCCACCCCCTTCCCAGCATGCCCATACTTCCTTCCTTTTGAGTGTACTTCACTGTGTGTGGGTGTGACAGCAATGGCAAGATGGCTGACAGTGGTGTCCTGCTGTTGGTTGTTGGCCAGTTCCCAGCATGGCCTTGTGCTCCCCACAACAGAGCACCAGTGTCAGACATCTTTGAAGTGGCTTTTGACTCCCTGTGAGGTGTGCATACTTGGGTGTGTTCTTGCTGGGCCATGTGGGTGGGGGATGTTGGGCTGTGACTACCACTCCCATCATGCTTTTGCCTCCACCCCCTTCCCAGCATGCCCATGCTTCCTTCCTTTTGACTCTGCTTCCCTGTGGGGTTGTGTGCCTGTGCTGACAAGATGGCTGACAGTGTTATCCTGGGGTTTGTTTTGCTACAAGTCCCATGTGTGTCCCTGTGCTTCACACTGCATGACCCAGGGTTGTGGTTCTTTGTGGGATATTTGATTGGTGTGTGAGGCAATGCTTTCTCCCAGGTGAGTTGTTTGTAGTTTGTGTTAGGGGGGTGTGTGGGTGGAGCTGCTGGTGACTATGGTCAGTGCTGTGAGTCCTCCTTCCCACCCAGCCAGATATCCCACCATGTAACGTGCTTCCATTGCAGGGAGTGCAAGTTGTCTTTCAGGATGTCAGTCAGTGGTGTCCTGCTGTTGGTTGGTGCACAGTTGCCAGCAGGGCCTTGTGCTCCCCACAGCAGTAGCCAGTGTCAGCCATCTTGTCAGTTGTTTTCCACTCCCTGTGACGTGAGCATGGTTCAGAGTGGTGTTGATGGGCCAATTGTGAGGGTGACCAATATCTGTGACTACAACTCCCATCATGCTATTGGCTACACTGACTTGCCCAGCATACACAGTATTCCTTCCTTTCAGTGAGCTTCCGTGTGAGGTGGTGTTGTGGTGGTGGCTACATGTCTGACTGTGTTTGTTGGTTAGATTTGTGCCACTGCCTAGCTCTATTTGTTGTTAGGTTTGTACATGTCATGACACAGTTACATTTCACTATGAGCTGGCATGTATTGTGTTTATCTGGCTGACATACACATTTTGGGATGATCTGTTTTGGTTGGTGTGTATTTGCTAAGGGTGCATGGTTTGACTCTCCCTTGACAGTGATGTGTGTGTATTGTGGCACAATATTGTGTACATTTGTTGTGTACTCACCAGGCTCTGGGATGTTTTCTAGTCCATAGACGCTCACTGGTGGTAGGATGGCCCGCACCTTCTCCTCCCAGGGCCTGAGGTATACTGGTTTGGCAGGAGGGCCACTGCCGGTGTGTTGGCTCACGATGTAGTCCTTCTTCAACAGCTCCTTGACCCTCCTGCGCACGTCATACCACCTGTTCTGGATGTCTACCTTTGTGCGCAAACATGGTGATTGTGCGTTCACCCTGTCGACGATCCTCTCCCACATCTTGGTTTTCTGCGACATGGGTGTCTGTTGGACCAATGTACCAAACAGCTGTGGCTCTACCCTGAGGATCTCATCTACCAGGACTTCCAATTCACTATCTAGGAACTTGTGATTCTTCTTTGGGGGCATGGTGTTGGGTGGTGCTGGTCTGTGATGTGTGTGTTGGTGTGCAAGTGAGGGTGTGTGAGTGTGTGTTTTGCTGGGTGTATGTGAGGGTGCTATTTGTTGTGGTGCTGCTGGTGTGTGGCTTGTGTGATGGATGAGCTGTGAGTGTGTGTGTGGTTGCTGTCTGTTGGTGTTGAGTGCTGGCAGGTAATTTGAATTTGCAAAGGATCATGGGAGGGATTTGTGTCCTTTATATGGGTGGAGTTGTGGGTGTGTCTTTGTTCCCTGTTTCCCCACCCAGTATTTATTTGCTTTGTGATTGCTTGTTTGGCCTTTTTTTGTGTTTTTTTTCCTTGGTTCTTTTTGTGCATGTAGGAGACGTTCTTCTGACCGAGTCGGACCCTCCAGTTGTCTCGTGCGAGCCTCTCAGATTCGTTCACGCTGTGTTTGTGCTGTTTTCTGTGCTGCATACGCGTCGGTCGCGAGGTTTTGGGTTGCTTCGGCTCGCAGTTTTGTATGCGTGTCGGTCGTGCGGCTTGGGCCCCGTGCGACTCGGTCGTGTTTTCCATGTGTTGCATCGTACTTGGCGGGTAGGAGTTCGCGGGTACGTTTCGTTCGGGATTCTTCCTGGTGCGTGTCGGTCGGTTCGATTCGCGTGCTTTTCCGGCCGGATGGCTGTTTTCCGCGCGGTTCGGTCGTTCGGCTTGTGTTCCGTACGCGTCGGTCGTATTTTGCACGCTTCTCATCGTACTTTGCGGGTCGGGCTGCACCGGTACGTGTCTGTCGGTATTTATTCCGGCTCCGAGTCGGTCGGTACGTTTTCCGGCCCGAACCGGAATCGGCCCCATTGTCTGAAGAAAGTGTGAGAATAATAAAAAAGAAGAAGGTAAGAACAAATATACTGGCCATCTCTTCTATAATGGTGGCCACTGATAAAGATTATCATCCTTGGCTTATCTTCAGGATCCTTGACGTTATGTAGACCAACCCATTCATAGCGGTAGCCATCTCTGACTTATTGTGTCTACTCATGGCTTCTGATGGGCATCATGTGAAATCTGCTACATTTAGGGCCTTATTATAAGTACGGCGGTCCTAGGACAGCTGTACTCATGGTGGCGGTCTGGGGGTGCATGCAGGGGGCACATGTTGTGCCCACCTGGAATTGCACCTCCATTACTGCACGGTGTGGCATGGACGACATGGTGCATTCCACGCTGTGCAGGAATGTGCTGCAGGCACTGTCACAGTGGTGGTCTGCTGTTAAGGTTCTTCTATGTGCCTAACACAGCTCCCACCATGAGACCGCTGCAACACCGCCTGCCTGCTCTGGATTCAACTCAGGCTTCAGTGGGTGGGCACACCATGGGCTTGGTGGTCTTCCTGCCAGTGCAGCTGAAGCCAAACTCATAATAAGGCCCTTAGTGACTACCACTGACGTTCTACTAGTACATGGGCTTCCAAGGCAGATTCTGACCTTATAGGGAATAAGCACATGTCATTTAAAATGTCAAAACTTGAGGTTTTTTTTTAAAATAGAAAGAAAATTGTGTTTTTTAAGGAAATGTGAAGGCGATGTTTGGGAACAAAATTATTGTACTTACATGACATACTTAAAAGTGATATTTGAGTGATAATTGATAATGAGTTAGGAGAACTTATTACTGATCCAATTTTATTCTGCTGGAGGGTGTTTCCTGGTGTAGTTGGTAATTCCGGATTTATGTAAAGATATTTCTTAATTTATAAATGTAAAGGCTTCTATGATATAATAGTTGTCCTGCCTGTACCACCTCATACAAGACTTTCCAAAGCTGTTTGGTCCCACACTGTCACAGCTGGGGCAAGGAGGATAAGTCACGTTCCTCTTGCTCTCGAGCCTTCGGGTCATGAGTAAGAGCAGAGTGTGCAGTCAGCAAACTGGTGTTTGGGAATCCACTACCTCATGGGGCCATGCAGGTGTCCAGAGCTCCCATCCTGTGATAGTAATCAGTGGTTCCCACACCTCTAATTATCAGGGAGATTTTGAAAATAGCATGGTCGCGATTCTTGGTCTCTGGGGACAGGGACACACTTATTCCAGTTGCTCCCTGGGGTGTGGATGATCTTTCTACTGCAGTCAGGGTCCTCCAGGAGAAAACAATGATCCAGAATGAAATTACTGTGGCAAGGCACGTGGCCCGACCATCAGGGCACCTGCTACTGTGGGGTTTTTCAGCACCTCAAACGACTGGCTGCTTCTGTATAAAATATCTCTGGCCCAGAGGTGTCAATTTATATGGGATTTCTTGCTCATTGCTCCTGGTGGTGTGCTCCAGCCACCAGAAGTGCTTTTAAGAGGTGTCCTAGCCTGCAAATGTTCTTGCACTTTAGCTCTTACCTTTCCAAGGGAAGAGGTGTGGCGCAGCGGCCAGGGCGACTGACTTCGGAACCTGGGGCTCAAGGTTCGATCTCCGGTGCCGTCGGCAGATCAGCCCAGCACCATGTGACTCTGGCAATAGCTCGTTTAATCTTCCCGACGGCCCCCAGCTCCGGGACACCTCTCCGGCGGTAGCTGTGCGCTTTACAAATACTGGACATTTACATTTCCACAGACTTTGGCACTGTTGCTTCCTTCTCCTCATCAGACGTGAGGCTGTAGGAGTCAGTACTGGTGTTCTTCTCACCTTGGGTCTAGTGGCACTAACTATCAAGACAGATTCCACAACAGCCCCAAAATTACAAGTCCAGAATCGGTCCTTCAGACTCAAGACAGAGTTTCTTTTGCCATGTGAGTCTGTCCTCTGAGTTCTGTCGTTTCTCCTCTTCTCAACTTTTCTTCCCTGTTCAGAAGTTTAAAAAAGATGTGAGAATTCTACAATCTTAGAGATGCTATCAGTCCAGTAATGTCACATCCCCACTCCTAACTTGCACTTCCAGGGATGAGTCCACTGGTTGCAAAGCCTTTTTCTCAGTTTTCTGGGAAGAAAGTAAGATGGAAATAGAGAGAAATATTTCAGGATACCTATCCACTGAGACAGACTCTGCACTCTCAGTTCTTGGTTTATCCCCTCAAGCTTCAAAGAAACATCTTATGCTGACTGGTTCAGAGGTTATCCTGTGGGGATATCCAGTAAATTCTTGACAGGGAGGTGCTGCCAATCAGCTTAGGGAAATTTCACCATACCCAATATCCTCTGCCAAGGGAAGACCAAGCTCCCCAGATAAGTGTATTGGTCCAGAGGAAGCTTTGCACTGCCAGCTTGGCAGCAGAGTGATTACTTGTCCAGTAGGGCAGCTAAAACATGAATTTCATTATAGCTGGCTCAAGGAAATATCCCCAATTATCTAGGTATATGAAGGGACTTGTATTGAGTAAAATTGACTCTGTATATATGTTTGTGACCCAGAAATTGTTAGGAAAGGTCCCTTGTGTCAATCAAAAGTATCATTTATGCACACTTAATCCAAAGTGCAAATCAGTTAAAATATTTCACAGTTTACACTTCAGGCTGAAAGACAGCCTACATTTCTCATTGGATGCCCAATTGAATTATAAGGCCAAGGCAGGCCACAGCCAATTTAATCTATATTCCCTCTGTGACAGGTAACCTGCACAGAGCATCTTACCCAGCTGTGCAGCAAAGGACCTTATTCTAAAAGGTGGGCACTGGAGGTTAGGGCTCAAAACCGTTATACTATAGAACTTACAATAAGTGAGAGTCCATTTGAGGGACTTACACACAGCAGCGGTCCAAAAGCATGAGATTCATTAGTCAATAAACTGGGATTTTTCATGTGTTAGAACCCCCTTTCTTACAGTTGAATTGGAGGAAAGACAATATAGGCACATCGAAAATGTAAAATTGCTTATCAAAAATACTGAAATGGCCTCTAAACCCTATTGCTTTTTAAAATTTGAAGGTAAATTTGACTGACATGCTCAAATATTATACATTTTTACCAAGTTGTCTTGGGAGGTGAACCCTCTTACACCCCTGTGCAGAATAGGAGTTGTCCAGCACACCATGAAAATATCAAAATATTTCATAAGTGTCCCTTCAGAAATGCAGATAAATCCTATGGGCCTTATTTACAAGCCCCTTGCGCCGCTGGAGCGTCACTTTTAATATGGGAAAAAGTAACGTACCGGCAGCGCAAGGGGCTTGTAAATAAGCCCCTATGTCTTTATTAAGCGCAATGTCTTTAAAATCTGTGTTGTAAAATGTACAAGTTGACACCACTTTCTCAAAGATGTCATCAGAGAACGTTCTCTAAGGAACACACCCCACCAACCCAAAACTCCAAGACCAGGCCAGAAGTGACTAGTTTTTGATTTCTTGAAATATTTCATTTTCATAAGTGGTAAATTCAAAACTTTCTTTAAACAGATAGCTTTTTGCTAAATTCTTTGAACATTGTGCTGTAAAATGCACTTTATGGTCCCATTGGTTTCAACAATTCTTGGGGGAGAACCACCTGAAAATTCCTAGACAGAATTGCTTTTAGGATATTGTTCAAAGTGGTGTCAGGGTATTTTATTTTTCAGACTACTGTACTTCCTTAGAAAGACCTATGACTGCAGCACCTGAAACTAAGCCTAACAGCACAATTAGATTAGAGTTGACTAAGGAACACATGAACACCGAATTGTTCAAGTTTGCCATATTCCAATAGCGAGGCAATTAGAAATAGGGAGGGAATATGGTGGCTTTGTATTGAACGCCATTATTGAAACATGGTTTGGGATATGGATCCGAGAATTTGCAACTGCTTATATGACCACGAACAGTATCGACTCTGGCAAATTGTGACCAATATGTAAAAATAGCCAAAAGGGGCCTGTATTACATGAGTTAGGCTTGTCCAAGTATTGCCCTGTAGAAGTTCATTCAAACAAAATGCTTTGGCTGTATGGGCTTTCTGAGTGGAATTAAAATAAAAAAGATGGATTCACAAAATCAAGACTCTTAATTCTTGCTTATTGGATACAATGGACATGATGGATGTTACATTTTGAATTGAGTGATACTTGTTTTGGTTTCTTTGATTAATAAAAAATGTATTTGAACACATACAAGACTGTGCTTTTTATGTAATATGCAACAATTCATTAAAAACATTTGAAATGCTGGCTTTGCCAATGCTTGTTTTTAAACAATGTTTTTGGAAACATTTCTAACAAAAAAATCCTGCATGCACCGGTGGCCATCTTTAAATGTCTTTGTAATAAAGTTTTACATAAATATTCAAAGAAGGCTGCTTGTGAGTGCCCAAGCACATGCATGCATGCATGAGTGGCCATTTTTGAAAGTGATTGACGCCCCTTAAAAACTGTATGCTGCTAGCAGTGCACATGCAGTATGAGAGTACTTCAAGCAGCAGTGAAAGCCCAGTAGCAGTGTCAGGATGCTGCCTGTCCCCGCTAAGTTTAAAAAATGTTTAAAAAACGTTTAAAAAAAGAAAGCAACCAATAGCCAACGCATCATTGACACCGAAAGGAACTACTTTCTCTGTGGGTAACAGAATTGTGCTTCAGCAGAATGTTGTCACTCAATGCAAAAGGAAGAATGGCTGCAGTGAGCTGACCCATTGCTTTGAGCTGTGATGGGAGTAAACATAATGTGAATGACACTCAAGCAGATCGATGGATGAAGAGGGGAGGCGGAAAGCCCTTCTAACTAAATGTATTATATATGAATGTTTTTGGTAAAATCTAAAAGTCTTGCAAATGGAAGATCTAAAACTATAGGACTGTGCTGCTTCACAGGAGAGTGAGTCATCATATAAGATCTTTCTTCACAAAGTAATGTCAACACTCTCCCTTAACCCCTTGGGTGCTAAGGACGGAACAGTTCCGTCCTCAGTCGCGGAGCACATGTGCTGAGGACACAACTGTTCCATCCTGGCACCCACCCATGGGGGAAGCATTGGTGCTCCCCCGTGGGCCACCCATCTCTGGGCCCGCACCAGGGAAGGAAGCAGAAGTGCTTCCCCTGCCACCTCCGATCCCCTCCTGGCGATCTTATTACGTCAGCACGCATGGTGAGCCCTGATGTCATCAAAACATGCCGGGGACGCGATGGAAGCTGTTTGCTTCCAGCGTGTCTGAGAAGTAAGTACAATACTTCTCCGGGGAGGGTCCAGGGAAGGCAGAGAGGCACCGGGGAAAGGAAAGAATTTTTCCTTACCCCCGGTGTCTCTTTACAGTGCATTCCTGCTGTTTGATCGCAAGTGGGATATTCTTTGTATTTTTGTGGCTTTGGGTAGTGGCCCCTTGGGCAAGTGTCGCTCCATTTAATTTTTGGGCACTCTTTGGCCATTTCTGCCCCCCTTGGGAACAGATCAGCCATATTTTAGATCAATCTGCCCCCAAGGGGGGAAGAAACCCACTAGACGCCAGGGAACAATTTTTTTGAGAAGAACAACACAAATGCCAATACTGATATCTTTTCATAGGATCATTCACTCATGAGATCACACACACGTTATGATCAACAGCAATTTATTTCTTTTTCAAATATTTCTTATTTTTAGATCAACATTTTCTTCAAGTGAATCATTATAAAACTCAATTTTCAAACATCATTAGAAAAATCGATAACCAGAAAGAACATTAAAAACATGTACAAAAAATAAAGGTTATTAATGAATCACTTTGTTTATACAAGAAATTACACCACAGTCACAATAATACAACAAACAATATTGAAACAGCCTAGGTTCCGTTGTTTTTTTAGTTAATTTTTACCAAAAATTGCCCACAAAATTAATTGAGATGATCAAGTTCTTTACTCAGCGGGTCAACACCTAACGGGGCCCCTCCTGGGCTCCAAGGGAAATCACCTGTCTTTCAATAATACGTTTTCTCGGAGCTACAGTATTATCATAAAAGCACTCGTTTGGTGGAAAAAATGTTGACGCGTTTCGGACCCCTTTATATCGATTTTTGGGGTTCTCCTCAGGACTCAGAACCCTAGAATGCTGAAAAATTAAACAAAAAAAGATTTTTATTTTCTAAACTCTCATTACTAAATCATCACACAATCAAAGCACCCTTTGGCTCTAAATTACCTTAAATATCCGCACTACCTTAGTTTAACGCCAGAATAATTAGTCATCAATCTGAAAGCCTTCAGACACCCACAAAAAATAGGACACGGACTCACACTATGTACAAAAACTACCATTTGTCTGATGTCAAATGTTGCAAAATTCACTTACATCTATCTTGAAGGGAAGCTTTTATATTTGCGCCGCATGGTTCCTGTTCTTTGTCATTTTTATATAAATTCCTAAAACAAAGAGAAAAATTAACTACATTCTCCAAGCTTCCTTTCCGAGATCAAACCAACAACGGACTTTGTTAGAAGCTGACTCATTTTGCTTGCTCGGTCTACTTTGCAACCTGCCATTGACATCGATCAAGGCACTTTACCTGTCTAAATGTACCACGTTACAAGTTTTCAAAATAATTAATTTCTTTTGAATTACAACTACATTTCCCACAAACCATTGGGCCCCTCACATTTCTGTGTGGGAAGGTTGTGGGATCACCTGAACAGCACAAACTTCCTACCACCCAGCATTCCTCCAGGTCTCTCGATAAAAATGCTACCTCACTTGTGTGGGTGGGGCAAGTGCTCATGACAGGGGCATGACAGGGGAGGGCCTAAAACATATTGTAGAGGGATCAAAATCATGGTTTTGCAAGGGGGTCACCTGCGTTTTTGGTCCTGGGCTTGGCAGCCATCTAGGGAAACCTAACAAACCCAGACATTTCTGAGAACTAGACACGCGGGGGTGACCAGGGAGGTGTGGCTTGAGTGGATCCCCCAACTTTTTCTTACCCAGAATCCCCTGCAAACCGCAGGTTTAGCTAAGAAATCATATTTTCCTCACATTTCTGTGTGGGATCGGTGGCACATATTTCCTACCACCCAGCGTTCCCTTCGGTCTCCCAATAAAAATGATTCCTCACTTGTGCGAATGGGCCATATGCCTGCGACAGGGAAGGGCCAAAAACATGTAGAGATTGAGGGGGCATCTGTGAAACCCCAGACTTGGGCCTCGAGCAGTAGCTCTGTGAACGCTGCCATAACCAAAGTGGACAGCCCCCTCCCCGGGAGTAGCATGCGGTATGAAATTGTCTTGGCATGTACTTGCAGATCTATCACAGCCTCACTGAATGGTGGGAGCCTCACGGCATCAATCAGGCTGGTAAAAGAGAGTCAGCAACAACAGACTGTGAGGATTAAACTACAACAACCATGAGTAGTTACACGCAGGCTCAGCGACAACTACTTCATTATGTCATAACCCAGAAGCACTTAAACAGTACTTCTGCTTTCACCTCGTTGCAGATTATTCCGTATTTGCTCTTGGAGGCTGATTGGTTATGTATTCCAGGAGGGGAGAATCATTTGTTGCAGTGTGGTAAGTGTGCATCTACACCAGCTTTCCCCTTTCATTTACGAAGTCCTCCCTTTTTTGATTCTGTTATTATGGAGTAAGGATTAGGGTTACGGACTGTGATTACTCTTCTGGAGGTATTAGGTATTCAGCGCTGTTGCGGTAAGAATCAAGAACGTGCCCTGATCTACGAGCTACTTATTGAAATTCCCGAAGCCTTGCAAGTACACGGCTCCTGCTTTTAAGTATATTTGTACATTGAGAATCTTTACAGCATTCCTGAAGATAAATACATCATTTATGAGACTGATTTATTTCTACCTGGAGATAGTGCTTTGCACTGTGACTTTCTAACTGTGTGGGCTCACATTCAAGACTCTGGTCCTCTCGCTAGTCATGAGGAGAGACATCTCATTTACTTTTTTATGGTCTTTTTGTTTGCAGTAGCTGTATGGGATACAGACAAAGTGAGGGGATATGAATATGTGATGGTGCGCTATGATGAAAATAAGCGCATAGGTTTTGGAAACCATTCTCATGAGTATTCTTGTCTTGTCATTTAACAGGGGTGTTCATAGGTCCTACGGGTTGATTCTCTCCCTGTGAAGTTTGGTGATCTCCTTGTTCTGGCGGATATCATTCTAGTATGGTATGAATTGACTCAAATGTAAATTCTTATCTAAATCTTAGATTTGTAGTAACACTCTCCTCGTATTTTAGTACAGCAGAAAAACGTGACTGGAGCAGTATTGTCACAAATGAATATATGCTACTACCTGGTTCCATATTGTTAAAGAGCATATTTTGTTACAGGTAAAAAGGTTTTCATACATGTTAGGTTATAGACAAAGACTAGTACTCCGAGGTCAGAAAGATTCTGATGGCGTGCATTTTTGTTTCCAGGTGTCCTTCACTGCTGTTCCCTTCCTTTCCTTCCCTCACTTGATCATCTGAAGCTTCTATGCAATAGGGCTTTTCAGATTTGAGGCTATCAAGGGGTGGACCCTATTGAGCCATGAACCAACCCTGTGGATTCAGAAGGTTGCACCTGACATCATCAAAGCGTGTTGATAAGCGCAAAACTTTTTTATACGTTTTTAGGCTAACTCTGCTTTGGGCACCCACACAAGTGAGGTATCATTTTTATTGGGAGACCGAGGGAAACACTGGGTGGTAAGAAATTTGTGCCAGTGTGGTGTTCCCACACAGAAACGTGAGGAAAATTTGATTTTTTAGCTAAATTTGAGGTTTGCAGGGGATTCTGGGTAAGAAAAGGTTGGGGAACCATGCAAGTCACACCCTGGACTCCCCCAGGTGTATAGTTTTCATAGCTGTCTGGGTTTGGTAGGTTTTCCTAGATGGCCACCGAGCCTGGGTGCAAAAACACAGGCGACCCCCCTTGCAAAACCAGGTCATTTTGTGATAGATAATTTTGATATCTCCATAATACATTTTGGGCCCTTCCCTGTCGCAGGCATTTGGCCCACCCACACAAGTGAGGCAGCATTTTTATCGGGAAACCCGGGGGAATGATGAGTGGTAAGAAACCTGTGCCAGTCCGGTGATCCCACAACTTTCCCACACAGAAATTTGAGATAAATTGGAATTTTTTAGCTAAATTTGACATTTGCAGGCAATTCTGGAAAACAATGAGGGATCCATGCAAGCCATACCTCCCTGTACTGTCCTGGCTGTCTAGTTGTCAGAAATGCCTGGATTTAGTAGGTTTCCCTAGATGGCGGCTGAGCCCAGGACCAAAAATGCAGGTTACCCCTGTAGGAGAGTAGGATCTGCTTCACATGGGTACCCCCACTTTTTGCTGATGCTTCACTGTTTTTCGACTTTAGTCTGGCTGGGGCCCTGCTAATCAGAACCCCAGCCTAGCTGCTTCCTCTCTAAAATGGTTTTCCATGTGCCTTAGTCACATCTCTGATTGGAATCTGGAGTGCCCTTGTAAGTCCCTAGTATATGGTATACTATGTACCAAGGGCATAGGTACCTCAGAGACCTGCCAGGGGCTGAAGCATGTATTGTGCCACCCCTGGAAGGCCAGCCAAAAGGACACCACAGGTCTGCTACTGCAGCCTGGGTAAGGTGGTGCATGCACCCCTTACTGTGATATAAGTTACCTATATCGCTACATACCTACACACATATAAACCTATAAGTCACTCCTATGGCAGGCCTTGTCAATCCTGAAGGCAGAGTGCTTGGTTCCTATGTGAGAGGGTGCCCCTGCATGAGCAGAGCCCCTCTGCAGCGTTCGGAGAACCTTCTCTGATGCTGTTTGTAGTGCAGCCTGACCATATACTCTTAAGCGCATTATAACCTCGCGTTAAATGCTAACTTTGGGATGGCTGCACGGAAACATGTCGTGTTTGGTGTCAAACATCTTGGAATACTACCCCCCGCCAGTTCTGGTGGCGGGGGTAGCATTCCACCCTTCTAGAGGGAGAGACATGTACACACCGGCCTGCCCGGTAACTTCTTTCCAAGCCCTGGCATCACAAAATGGATGCCGCTGCCACAGACACGGGTCTGGCCTCCTGCTGCTGACTGAAACTCCGGCAGGGGAGGCCTGGACAATAGGTTTCCTGTCCCAGGGAGGTGTAACCACCTCCCCAGACAGGATAATGTGTATTGGGGCTGGGCGGGAGCACTCTCTGGTGCTTTGAAGTCCTGCACTGGGGGCACACTTGGTGTCCCTGTGCATACCCCAGTTCAAACTGGTTCAGGGGCTTCCAGCCCCTGCTCTGGCACGAAACTGGACAAAGGGAATGGGTGTAACCACCCCTCTTCCCTGACCCTCCCATAGGTGGGTCCCCAGAGTATGTCCAACCCCTAACTTAGTATAAGTATGGGACCCCAGTCCTTAGGACTTTAGATTTACCTGGACGAAACTCTGATACAGAATCCTGGACCTTCGATGCTCTACTTTAAGATTAGAGGACTGAAGAATCTCCCTTGGGGTCAAGGAGTGACTCCCCTGCTTGGCAGGCACCAACGAAGCAATTGTCCGGTCTGCATCGCTGAAGCTCCCGCCGGACGCCGAAGTCTTTGCATCACCAGAGGTGGATTTCCAGACTTCCCCGAGGCTGCCCTGAGTCCCCAGCAAAGCTGAGGCCTGTAGCTGTCGTGGGTAACGTGGAACCGTGACCCCTGGACACCGAGCGCATTTGCAAGTGCATCCTCTTCCTGGTCTTCCACGAAGTTGTGCTTTGGGCTCCGAGTAGCCCCCGCCTCCAGCACCGACTGCACCGAAGATCACTGGCCTCCACTCCACGAGTGTCCCGTGAGCCAGCTCTAAGTGCGTCCACTCGAGGCTCCTTCACGGTTGCTAGTCCGTTGGCTAGTAGGCCCTCCCGAAGGCCAATCTTCTTCTGCTTGGGCTTCACTAGTTGCTCCAGGCATGCCCTGACTTACCCTCGCTGGGTGAGTCCCTCAGACCTTGCTGGTCTGCACCACCGTCCTTCTTCTATTTCCACGAGACTTGCCGTTGCTAAGGCTTGTTGGGTCCAATCCGGTCGCCGACACCCCTGCAATCGACAAATCTTGTGGGACAGCTGGAATCCAGCTCCTGGTCATCGTCGACACCTCCTGGACCTCGTGGCTGAAGAGTCAAGACGACCATCAACCTACCTGAAGCACCCAACATCGGTGGGCATCCGCTCATCGCCTTCCTGGTCACTGGCTAGTGACCCAGACTCTGTCCCCTCTGCTTTCAGGTTCTTCAGATCTTCGATCCACCTTTGGATCCACCCGAACACTTTAGACTTGGCCGCCAGCAGCACTTTGCAGCAGATCGCCATTGAAAACGACGACGAAACCCGACCCCGAAAGACACCTATGCACCCGGCTTCCCTGGGTGAGGTAACTTGAGTACTCCGGTGCTCCCATTGGTATAGACTCTAGAACAACTCAGTTCTAAAGGGGTTTGCTCCAAGTCCTCCTCTAAGTGTCACTTTTCTTTAAAATTCCAACCGCGACTTTCCCCATAGAAGTCAACGGCGATTCGCGGCTGTGTTCTCACACTGCACGCGTCCCCCGTGGGTCCCCTGTGTCACTACCTTGGGTGGTTCCTTGTGGTCCAAGCACTTCTACAGGCTCTAGGCCTTGTGTCTAGCTCAGTCGTGGTTCTTATACCACTTTATTGGTATATGGTTTGGTACGCCCCTAGGGCTCAAACGTGTATTTGTGCTATTACTGTTGATAACTAACTTATAACTTATGTACTTCGAACTCTAGCCTCATAAAGAGACTAGAGGGGTGTGTTTAGCAATAAATACATATATTTTGAATATATACCTGGTGTGGTCCTCTTTCATTTGGTCACTCAAGAGATTATAGACTGGTAAAACAAGCTGCTTTACATTCCTTCAAGACTTAGCCTGAAGGCTGCTCTCCATAGCTACCACTAGGATAGCTTTCAATAAAGGTTGTCTTTAACCTATCTCCAATAAGGGGTTGTTTGGACTGGTGCAAGGTGCCCACTATAATTAGTGGACAGCATATACCAGGCCAACTTCTCACATTGGTGTGCAGCGTGTGGGATTCCAGCTTGCTATTGTTTTACCAGATAATCTCAATTGAATTGATCAACTGAAAACCACTAAGGGTACCTTAGGTACATATAAATCAAGCTTAGTATACAGTAAGTTCTACTGAACTTAGAGTTGTGTGTTAAGGGATAGCACACCCTTTCTACAACTCAAGAGAGTTTAGTAGGCCACACTAGAGTAGGTAGTGCATACACCACACCTCACTAGTAATGTCTTCAAAGCCAGGGCCCAGTGAGTCCTTGCCAGAAGCCAGTGGGCTTCTTCCCTCCAAGTATGATAATCTCCCATTCTTGGAATTGAGAGCATTGTGCAATACTAGGAAGCTGAAGGCAGGCAAAAGTGCCAGCACCCAACACCTCAGAGAGGTGCTACTAGCTGATGATCTCAGCAGGCCCCTAGGGTCTGAAGGGGTAGGCAGAGAGGGTGGGGCAGAAAATGAGGAAGGGGTCAGGGGTGAAGAAACCCAGGGCCCCCCTCTGAAACTGGCCAGGAAGGTGAAAATGACCTTGACCTGGAAAACCCAATTCCTCCTGTGGAGGAGGAGGAGGATCAGAATGACCTCCCCTTTGCCCCCCAGGAAGAGTTGTGAGTGTGCCCAGAAGGACTAGATCTCCTTCTCAGGAGTCTAACCACTCTGACACCTCAGTAGGGACCTCTGTCTCCTCTCATGGAAGGGAATCCTCTCATGAGAGGAGGAAGAGACTGATTCAGTATGAGCAAGCCCAGCTTGAACTCAGAAAACAGCAATTGGCTATAGACAGGGAGTCCCTAGATCTCTATAGAGAGAGAAAAAGTTGGGACTAGAGTCCCATGGTGGCAGCAATTTCCCCAGAGATAGGGAAAGGTCTTATGACCATAGAAACCTGAGCAAGATTGTCCCTCCCTACCAGAGTGGGGATGACATCCACAAATGGATAACTGCACTGGAGAGGGCCTGTAAAGTACAGAGGGTCCCTCAGGAGCAGTGGGCAGCAATCTTGTGGCTCTCCTTTGCAGACAAAGGTAGAGACAAGCTCCTCACTGTAAGAGAAGAGGATGCTGACAATTACAAAGTCTTGAAGAGTGCTCTGATTGATGGGTTTGGCCTAACAACTGAACAATACAGGTTGAAGTTCAGAGATACCCAAAAAGCACAGACTCAAGACTGGGTAGACTATGTGGATTGTTCTGCTAAGGCTCTGGAAGGTTGGTTGATGGGCAGTAAGGTATGTGACTTCACAGGATTGTACAATCTTATCATGAGGGAGCAGATTCTTAATAACTGTCAAAATCAGCTGTTGCATCAGTACCTGGTGGACTCTGATCTGACCTCTCCCCAAGAATTGGGAAAGAAGGCAGACAAATGGGTCAGAACCAGGGTGAGGCAGAAGGTACAGAACCAAGGTGGTGACCCTAAGAAGCAAGATTCTAAAAACTCTGATAAGGGTGGGGAGAAGGGTAAAGACCAGAAGTCTTCACAAGGCCCCCAAAAATCTTCTTCAGGTGGGGATTCACAGTCTAACAAAGGGAAAGGCCAAAAGAAACCATGGTGCAAGGTCTGTAAGCAAAAGACCCACTGGACCAGTGATTGCACCAAGTCCAAAGACTCTACTCCAGCCCCCACCAATGCCCCTAAGGCACCTGCTCCCCCTAGTGCAGTTACAGTTGGTGGTGGGACTACACAAGCCAAGGGTTTAGTAGGGTTGACCCTGGGTAAGGAGATGAGCTCTGACCTAGTCAGAGAACTCACTCAGGCTGTCCTAGTCTGTGATGGAGGCATGGATGTGACCTCCTCTGTGAGTCCCAGTAATCTGGGCAAGTACAGGCAACAGCCCTTAATCAATGGAAAAGAGGCTTTGGCATTTAGGGACACAGGGGCAAGTGTCACCATGGTGACACAAGACCTTGTGGATCCTGGGCAGATTATACTTGGTGAAATGTACCAAGTGACCAATGCTAGCAATGTCAGAACAGACCATACTCTGGCAGTTGTTAACTTCTCCTGGGGAGGGGTAACTGGCCTTAAGAAGGTTGTGGTAAGTGCAGACCTACCAGTTGAATGCTTGCTTGGCAATGATCTAGAAACTTCAGCTTGGGCAGAAGTGGAGCTCAGGACCCATGCAGAAATGCTGGGCATCCCTGCAGATGTGTTTGCTGTGACCAGGTCACAAGCCAAAATGTCTAACACTGAACAGGCCTTGGATTCTGGAATAATGGACCAAGTGCCCTCCAAGAAGAGGAGTAGTAGGGTAAAGGCAGTGCCTTCCCCTTGGCTCAGAAGGAAGATCAGTCTCTTGAGGGGGATGATCTCAGTCCTGAGGAAGGAACTGTCCCAGAGGAGCTTGAACCTGACCAGGTTGAGTTCTTGGGGACAGGGGGCCCTTCCAGGGCAGATCTGAGCCAGGAGCAGCAGAGCTGCCCCTCTCTTGAACCCCTCAGACAGCAAGCTGCTGCTGAGGCTGCTGGGAAAGCTAGTGGTCCCCATACAGTGTATTGGGATGATGGACTCTTGTACTCAGAGTGTAGAGACCCCAAGCCTGGTGCCACCAGGAGGTTGGTTATACCTCTGAAGTTCAGGGGCTTCCTATTGACCCTAGCCCATGACATTCCCTTAGCAGGTCACCTGGGCCAGAACAAGACTTGGGACAGAATTGTCCCTCACTTTCACTGGCCCCACATGTCTGAAGACACCAAGGAGTTTTGTCGCTCCTGTGTAACCTGCCAGGCCAGTGGCAAGGCAGGTGGCACTACAAAGGCCCCCTGATACCACTACCTGTGGTGGGGGTTCCCTTTGAAAGGGTGGGGATTGACATTGTTGGTCCCATGGATCCCCAAACAGCATCTGGGCACAGGTTTATCCTGGTGGTAGTGGATCATGCCACCAGGTACCCAGAGGCTATTCCCCTTAGGACCACTACAGCACCTGTGGTGGCAAGAGCCCTCCTGGGGATTTTCTCCAGAGTGGGCTTCCCTAAGGAGGTTGTATCAGACAGGGGTGCTAACTTTATGTCTGGATACTTGAAAGCAATGTGGAAGGAGTGTGGAGTGACTTACAAGTTCACCACACCCTATCACCCACAATGCAATGGTTTAGTTGAGAGATTCAACAAAACCTTAAAGGGCATGATCAAAGGGCTCCCAGAGAAGCTTAGGCAAAGATGGGACATACTCTTGCCCTGCCTTTTATTTGCATACAGGGAGGTGCCTCAAAAGGGGGTTGGCTACAGCCCTTTTGAACTTTTGTTTGGTCACCCTGTCAGGGGTCCATTGTGCTTGGTGAAGGAAGGATGGGAGTTACCTCTCAAGCCCCCAAAGCAAGACATAGTGGACTATGTACTTGGTCTCCGCTCCAGGATGGCTGAGTACATGAAAAAGGCAACTAAAAACCTTGAGGCTAGCCAGGAACTTCAAAAAGCCTGGCATGACCAAAAGGCTGTACTGACTGTTTACCAGCCAGGACAGAAGGTGTGGGTGTTGGAGCCAGTGGCCCCAGCAGCTCTCCAAGACAAATGGAGTGGACCCCATACCATTGTTGAACAGAAGGGTGAGGTTACCTACTTAGTAGACCTAGGAACACCCAGGAGTCCCCACAGGGTTCTCCATGTCAACAGATTAAAACCATATGTGGACAGGGCAGACATGGGCTTGCTCATGGCTACTGATGAGGGACAGGAGGAAGAGAGTGACCCACTCCCTGACCTGCTCTCACAGAACCCTGATGATGGGTCAGTGGATGGTGTAGCCTTGGCAGGCAGCCTCACTGCCCAGCAGCAAACTGATTGCAGACAGGTGCTCAATCAGTTCAGGCACATATTCTCACTGACACCCAGTCAGACCACCTGGTGCACTCATGAAGTGGACACTGGGGACAGTCTGCCTATTAAAAATAAGATTTATAGGCAACCTGACCATGTCAGGGACTGTATCAGGACAGAGGTCCAGAAGATGTTGGATTTGGGAGTTATTGAACCCTCAGATAGCCCTTGGGCTAGTCCAGTGGTCCTTGTGCCAAAACCTCACACCAATGGTGGGAAAAGAGAGATGAGGTTTTGTGTGGACTACAGGGGTCTCAATGCAGTCACTAGGACTGATGCCCATCCAATACCTAGGGCAGATGAGCTAATAGACACTTTGGCCTCAGCCAAGTATCTAAGCACATTTGACCTGACAGCTGGCTACTGGCAGATCAGACTAGCTGATGATGCAAAGCCAAAGACAGCATTCTCAACCCCTAGTGGGCATTATCAATTTGTGGTGATGCCCTTTGGTCTGAAGAATGCACCTGCCACTTTTCAGAGGTTGGTGAATACAGTCCTTACAGGTCTGGAAGCCTATAGTGCAGCATATCTAGATGATATTGCTGTCTTTAGCTCCACCTGGGAGGATCACCTGGTCCACCTCAGAAATGTTTTGCAGGCCCTGCAGAAAGCAGGCCTGACTATCAAGGCCACCAAGTGCCAGATAGGGCAGAGTCAGGTTGTGTACCTGGGCCACCTTGTGGGTGGAGGCCAGGTTCAACCACTGCAGAGCAAGATCCAGACCATCATGGACTGGACTGACTGCTCCAACTACCCAGACTCAGGTGAGAGCCTTTTTAGGCCTGACTGGGTACTATAGGAGATTTGTCAAGGGGTATGGATCAATAGTGACACCCCTGAATGACTTAACTTCCAAGAAAATGCCCAAAAAGGTTCAGTGGACAGTTAGCTGTCAAAAGGCATTTGATGACCTAAAGCAGGCAATGTGCACTGCTCCCATTCTACAGAGTCCTGATTACTCCAAGAAGTTCATTGTCCAAACAGATGCATCTGAATTGGGGGTAGGGGCTGTACTGTCACAATTGAATGATGAAGGTCAGGATCAGCCAGTAGCTTTTATTAGCAGAAGGCTGACCCCTAGAGAGAAACGTTGGTCAGCCATTGAGAAGGAGGCCTTTGCTGTGGTCTGGGCTCTGAAGAAGTTGAGGCCATACTTGTTTGGTACTCACTTCCTTGTTCAAACAGACCATAAGCCCCTCTTATGGCTAAAACAAATGAAGGGTGAAAACCCCAAACTGCTTAGGTGGTCCATTTCCCTACAGGGGATGGACTTCACAGTGGAACATAGACCTGGGAGTAACCATGCCAATGCAGATGGACTCTCTAGGTACTTCCACTTAGAACATGAAGACTTAACTGGGCAAGGTTAGTTTAATGTCCCTACGTTTGGGGGGGGTTGTGTAGGAGAGTAGGATCTGCTTCACATGGGTACCCCCACTTTTTGCTGATGCTTCACTGTTTTTCGACTTTAGTCTGGCTGGGGCCCTGCTAATCAGAACCCCAGCCTAGCTGCTTCCTCTCTAAAATGGTTTCCATGTGCCTTAGGCACATCTCTGATTGGAATCTGAGTGCCCTTGTAAGTCCCTAGTATATGGTATACTATGTACCAAGGGCATAGGTACCTCAGAGGCCTGCCAGGGGCTGAAGCATGTATTGTGCCACCCCTGGAAGGCCAGCCAAAGGACACCACAGGTCTGCTACTGCAGCCTGGGTAAGGTGGTGCATGCACCCCTTACTGTGATATAGGTTACCTATATCACTACATACCTACACACATATAAACCTATAAGTCACTCCTATGGCAGGCCTTGTCAATCCTGAAGGCAGAGTGCTTGGTTCCTATGTGAGAGGGTGCCCCTGCATGAGCAGAGCCCCTCTGCAGCGTTCGGAGACCCTTCTCTGATGCTGTTTGTAGTGCAGCCTGACCATATACTCTTAAGCGCATTATAACCTCGCGTTAAATGCTAACTTTGGGATGGCTGCACGGAAACATGTCGTGTTTGGTGTCAAACATCTTGGAATACTACCCCCCGCCAGTTCTGGCGGCGGGGGTAGCATTCCACCCTTCTAGAGCGAGAGACATGTACACACCGGCCTGCCCGGTAACTTCTTTCCAAGCCCTGGCATCACAAAATGGATGCCGCTGCCACAGACACGGGTCTGGCCTCCTGCTGCTGACTGAAACTCCGGCAGGGGAGGCCTGGACAATAGGTTTCCTGTCCCAGGGAGGTGTAACCACCTCCCCAGACAGGATAATGTGTATTGGGGCTGGGCGGGAGCACTCTCTGGTGCTTTGAAGTCCTGCACTGGGGGCACACTTGGTGTCCCTGTGCATACCCCAGTTCAAACTGGTTCAGGGGCTTCCAGCCCCTGCTCTGGTGCGAAACTGGACAAAGGGAATGGGTGTAACCACCCCTCTTCCCTGACCCTCCCATAGGTGGGTCCCCAGAGTATGTCCAACCCCTAACTTAGTATAAGTATGGGACCCCAGTCCTTAGGACTTTAGATTTACCTGGACGAAACTCTGACACAGAATCCTGGACCTTCGACGCTCTACTTTAAGATTAGAGGACTGAAGAATCTCCCTTGGGGTCAAGGAGTGACTCCCCTGCTTGGCAGGCACCAATGAAGCAATTGTCCGGTCTGCATCGCTGAAGCTCCTGCCGGACGCCGAAGTCTTTGCATCACCAGAGGTGGATTTGCAGACTTCCCCAAGGCTGCCTTGAGTCCCCAGCAAAGCTGAGGCCCATAGCTGTTGTGGGTAACGTGGAACCCTTACCCCTGGACACCAAGCACATTTGCAAGTGCATCCTCTTCCTGGTCTTCCATGACGTTGTGCTTTGGACTCCGAGTAGCCCCCGCCTACAGCACCAACTGCACTGAAGATCACTGGCCTCCACTCCACGAGTGTCCCGTGAGCCAGCTCTAAGTGCGTCCACTCGAGGCTCCTTCGCGGTCGCTAGTCCATTGGCTAGTAGGCCCTCCCGAAGGCCAATCTTCTTCTGCTTGAGCTTCCCTGGTTGCTCCAGGCGTGCCCTGACTTACCCTTGCTGGGTGAGTCCCTCAGACCTTGCTGGTCTGCACCACCGTCCTTCTTCTATTTCCACAAGACTTGCCGTTGCCAAGGCTTGTTGGGTCCAATCCGGTCGCTGATACCCCTGCAATCGACAAACGTTGTGGGACAGCTCGAATCCAGCTCCTGGTCATCGTCGACGCCTCCTGGACCTCGTGGCTGAAGAGTCAAGGCGACCATCAACCTACCTGAAGAACCCGACATCGGTGGGCATCCGCTCATCGCCTTCCTGGTCACTGGCTAGTGACCCAGACTCTGTCCCCTCTGCTTTCAGGTTCTTCAGATCTTCGATCCACCTTTGGATCCACCCGAACACTTTCGACTTGGCCGCCAGCAGCACTTTGCAGCAGATCACCATTGAAAACGATGACGAAACCCGACCCCGAAAGACACCTATGCACCCGGCTTCCCTGGGTGAGGTAACTCGAGTACTCCGGTGCTCCCGTGGGTATAGACTCTAGAACAACCCAGTTCTAAAGGGGTTTGCTCCAAGTCCTCCTCTAAGTGTCCCTTTTCTTTAAAATTCCAACCGCGACTTTCCCCATAGAAGTCAACAGCGATTCGCGGCTGTGTTCTCACACTGCACGCGTCCCCCGTGGGTCCCCTGTGTCACTACCTTGGGTGGTTCCTTGTGGTCCAAGCACTTCTACAGGCTCTAGGCCTTGTGTCTAGCTCAGTCGTGGTTCTTATACCACTTTATTGGTATATGGTTTGGTACGCCCCTAGGGCTCAAACGTGTATTTGTGCTATTACTGTTGATAACTAACTTATAACTTATGTACTTCGAACTCTAGCCTCATAAAGAGACTAGAGGGGTGTGTTTAGCAATAAATACATATATTTTGAATATATACCTGGTGTGGTCCTCTTTCATTTGGTCACTCAAGAGATTATAGACTGGTAAAACAAGCTGCTTTACATTCCTTCAAGACTTAGCCTGAAGGCTGCTCTCCATAGCTACCACTAGGATAGCTTTCAATAAAGGTTGTCTTTAACCTATCTCCAATAAGGGGTTGTTTGGACTGGTGCAAGGTGCCCACTATAATTAGTGGACAGCATATACCAGGCCAACTTCTCACATTGGTGTGCAGCGTGTGGGATTCCAGCTTGCTATTGTTTTACCAGATAATCTCAATTGAATTGATCAACTGAAAACCACTAAAGGTACCTTAGGTACATATAAATCAAGCTTAGTATACAGTAAGTTCTACTGAACTTAGAGTTGTGTGTTAAGGGATAGCACACCTTTCTACAACTCAAGAGAGTTTAGTAGGCCACACTAGAGTAGGTAGTGCATACACCACACCTCACTAGTAATGTCTTCAAAGCCAGGGCCCAGTGAGTCCTTGCCAGAAGCCAGTGGGCTTCTTCCCTCCAAGTATGATAATCTCCCATTCTTGGAATTGAGAGCATTGTGCAATACTAGGAAGCTGAAGGCAGGCAAAAGTGCCAGCACCCAACACCTCAGAGAGGTGCTACTAGCTGATGATCTCAGCAGGCCCCTAGGGTCTGAAGGGGTAGGCAGAGAGGGTGGGGCAGAAAATGAGGAAGGGGTCAGGGGTGAAGAAACCCAGGGCCCCCCTCTGAAACTGGCCAGGAAGGTGAAAATGACCTTGACCTGGAAAACCCAATTCCTCCTGTGGAGGAGGAGGAGGATCAGAATGACCTCCCCTTTGCCCCCCAGGAAGAGTTGTGAGTGTGCCCAGAAGGACTAGATCTCCTTCTCAGGAGTCTAACCACTCTGACACCTCAGTAGGGACCTCTGTCTCCTCTCATGGAAGGGAATCCTCTCATGAGAGGAGGAAGAGACTGATTCAGTATGAGCAAGCCCAGCTTGAACTCAGAAAACAGCAATTGGCTATAGACAGGGAGTCCCTAGATCTCTATAGAGAGAGAAAAAGTTGGGACTAGAGTCCCATGGTGGCAGCAATTTCCCCAGAGATAGGGAAAGGTCTTATGACCATAGAAACCTGAGCAAGATTGTCCCACCCTACCAGAGTGGGGGTGACAAATCCACAAATGGATAACTGCACTGGAGAGGGCCTGTAAAGTACAGAGGGTCCCTCAGGAGCAGTGGGCAGCAATCTTGTGGCTCTCCTTTGCAGACAAAGGTAGAGACAAGCTCCTCACTGTAAGAGAAGAGGATGCTGACAATTACAAAGTCTTGAAGAGTGCTCTGATTGATGGGTTTGACCTAACAACTGAACAATACAGGTTGAAGTTCAGAGATACCCAAAAAGCGCAGACTCAAGACTGGGTAGACTATGTGATTGTTCTGCTAAGGCTCTGGAAGGTTGGTTGATGGGCAGTAAGGTATGTGACTTCACAGGATTGTACAATCTTATCACGAGGGAGCAGATTCTTAATAACTGTCAAAATCAGCTGTAGCATCAGTACCTGGTGGACTCTGATCTGACCTCTCCCCAAGAATTGGGAAAGAAGGCAGACAAATGGGTCAGAACCAGGGTGAGGCAGAAGGTACAGAACAAAGGTGGTGACCCTAAGAAGCAAGATTCTAAAAACTCTGATAAGGGTGGGGAGAAGGGTAAAGACCAGAAGTCTTCACAAGGCCCCCAAAAATCTTCTTCAGGTGGGGATTCACAGTCTAACAAAGGGAAAGGCCAAAAGAAACCATGGGGCAAGGTCTGTAAGCAAAAGACCCACTGGACCAGTGATTGCACCAAGTCCAAAGACTCTACTCCAGCCCCCAACAATGCCCCTAAGGCACCTGCTCCACCTAGTGCAGTTACAGTTGGTGGTGGGACTACACAAGCCAAGGGTTTAGTAGGGTTGACCCTGGGTAAGGAGATGAGCTCTGACCTAGTCAGAGAACTCACTCAGGCTGTCCTAGTCTGTGATGGAGGCATGGATGTGACCTCCTCTGTGAGTCCCAGTAATCTGGGCAAGTACAGGCAACAGCCCTTAATCAATGGAAAAGAGGCTTTGGCATTTAGGGACACATGGGCAAGTGTCACCATGGTGACACAAGACCTTGTGGATCCTGGGCAGATTATACTTGGTGAAATGTACCAAGTGACCAATGCTAGCAATGTCAGAACAGACCATACTCTGGCAGTTGTTAACTTCTCCTGGGGAGGGGTAACTGGCCTTAAGAAGGTTGTGGTAAGTGCAGACCTACCAGTCGAATGGTTGCTTGGCAATGATCTAGAAACTTCAGCTTGGGCAGAAGTGGAGCTCAGGACCCATGCAGAAATGCTGGGCATCCCTGCAGATGTGTTTGCTGTGACCAGGTCACAAGCCAAAATGTCTAACACTGAACAGGCCTTGGATTCTGGAATAATGGACCAAGTGCCCTCCAAGAAGAGGAGTAGTAGGGTAAAGGCAGTGCCTTCCCCTTGGCTCAGAAGGAAGATCAGTCTCTTGAGGGGGATGATCTCAGTCCTGAGGAAGGAACTGTCCCAGAGGAGCTTGAACCTGACCAGGTTGAGTTCTTGGGGACAGGGGGCCCTTCCAGGGCAGATCTGAGCCAGGAGCAGCAGAGCTGCCCCTCTCTTGAACCCCTCAGACAGCAAGCTGCTGCTGAGGCTGCTGGGAAAGCTAGTGGTCCCCATACAGTGTATTGGGATGATGGACTCTTGTACTCAGAGTGTAGAGACCCCAAGCCTGGTGCCACCAGGAGGTTGGTTATACCTCTGAAGTTCAGGGGCTTCCTATTGACCCTAGCCCATGACATTCCCTTAGCAGGTCACCTGGGCCAGAACAAGACTTGGGACAGAATTGTCCCTCACTTTCACTGGCCCCACATGTCTGAAGACACCAAGGAGTTTTGTCGCTCCTGTGTAACCTGCCAGGCCAGTGGCAAGGCAGGTGGCACTACAAAGGCCCCCTGATACCACTACCTGTGGTGTGGGTTCCCTTTGAAAGGGTGGGGATTGACATTGTTGGTCCCATGGATCCCCAAACAGCATCTGGGCACAGGTTTATCCTGGTGGTAGTGGATCATGCCACCAGGTACCCAGAGGCTATTCCCCTTAGGACCACTACAGCACCTGTGGTGGCAAGAGCCCTCCTGGGGATTTTCTCCAGAGTGGGCTTCCCTAAGGAGGTTGTATCAGACAGGGGTGCTAACTTTATGTCTGGATACTTGAAAGCAATGTGGAAGGAGTGTGGAGTGACTTACAAGTTCACCACACCCTATCACCCACAATGCAATGGTTTAGTTGAGAGATTCAACAAAACCTTAAAGGGCATGATTAAAGGGCTCCCAGAGAAGCTTAGGCGAAGATGGGACATACTCTTGCCCTGCCTTTTATTTGCATACAGGGAGGTGCCTCAAAAGGGGTTGGCTACAGCCCTTTTGAACTTTTGTTTGGTCACCCTGTCAGGGGTCCATTGTGCTTGGTGAAGGAAGGATGGGAGTTACCTCTCAAGCCCCCAAAGCAAGACATAGTGGACTATGTACTTGGTCTCCGCTCCAGGATGGCTGAGTACATGAAAAAGGCAACTAAAAACCTTGAGGCTAGCCAGGAACTTCAAAACGCCTGGCATGACCAAAAGGCTGTACTGACTGTTTACCAGCCAGGACAGAAGGTGTGGGTGTTGGAGCCAGTGGCCCCAGCAGCTCTCCAAGACAAATGGAGTGGACCCCATACCATTGTTGAACAGAAGGGTGAGGTTACCTACTTAGTAGACCTAGGAACACCCAGGAGTCCCCACAGGGTTCTCCATGTCAACAGATTAAAACCATATGTGGACAGGGCAGACATGGGCTTGCTCATGGCTACTGATGAGGGACAGGAGGAAGAGAGTGACCCACTCCCTGACCTGCTCTCACAGAACCCTGATGATGGGTCAGTGGATGGTGTAGCCTTGGCAGGCAGCCTCACTGCCCAGCGGCAAACTGATTGCAGACAGGTGCTCAATCAGTTCAGGCACATATTCTCACTGACACCCAGTCAGACCACCTGGTGCACTCATGAAGTGGACACTGGGGACAGTCTGCCTATTAAAAATAAGATTTATAGGCAACCTGACCATGTCAGGGACTGTATCAGGACAGAGGTCCAGAAGATGTTGGATTTGGGAGTTATTGAACCCTCAGATAGCCCTTGGGCTAGTCCAGTGGTCCTTGTGCCAAAACCTCACACCAATGGTGGGAAAAGAGAGATGAGGTTTTGTGTGGACTACAGGGGTCTCAATGCAGTCACTAGGACTGATGCCCATCCAATACCTAGGGCAGATGAGCTAATAGACACTTTGGCCTCAGCCAAGTATCTAAGCACATTTGACCTGACAGCTGGCTACTGGCAGATCAGACTAGCTGATGATGCAAAGCCAAAGACAGCATTCTCAACCCCTAGTGGGCATTATCAATTTGTGGTGAAGCCCTTTGGTCTGAAGAATGCACCTGCCACTTTTCAGAGGTTGGTGAATACAGTCCTTACAGGTCTGAAGCCTATAGTGCAGCATATCTAGATGATATTGCTGTCTTTAGCTCCACCTGGGAGGATCACCTGGTCCACCTCAGAAATGTTTTGCAGGCCCTGCAGAAAGCAGGCCTGACTATCAAGGCCACCAAGTGCCAGATAGGGCAGAGTCAGGTTGTGTACCTGGGCCACCTTGTGGGTGGAGGCCAGGTTCAACCACTGCAGAGCAAGATCCAGACCATCATGGACTGGACTGGACTGCTCCAACTACCCAGACTCAGGTGAGAGCCTTTTTAGGCCTGACTGGGTACTATAGGAGATTTGTCAAGGGGTATGGATCAATAGTGACACCCCTGAATGACTTAACTTCCAAGAAAATGCCCAAAAAGGTTCAGTGGACAGTTAGCTGTCAAAAGGCATTTGATGACCTAAAGCAGGCAATGTGCACTGCTCCCATTCTACAGAGTCCTGATTACTCCAAGAAGTTCATTGTCCAAACAGATGCATCTGAATTGGGGGTAGGGGCTGTACTGTCACAATTGAATGATGAAGGTCAGGATCAGCCAGTAGCTTTTATTAGCAGAAGGCTGACCCCTAGAGAGAAACGTTGGTCAGCCATTGAGAGGGAGGCCTTTGCTGTGGTCTGGGCTCTGAAGAAGTTGAGGCCATACTTGTTTGGTACTCACTTCCTTGTTCAAACAGACCATAAGCCCCTCTTATGGCTAAAACAAATGAAGGGTGAAAACCCCAAACTGCTTAGGTGGTCCATTTCCCTACAGGGGATGGACTTCACAGTGGAACATAGACCTGGGAGTAACCATGCCAATGCAGATGGACTCTCTAGGTACTTCCACTTAGAACATGAAGACTTAACTGGGCAAGGTTAGTTTAATGTCCCTACGTTTGGGGGGGGTTGTGTAGGAGAGTAGGATCTGCTTCACATGGGTACACCCACTTTTTGCTGATGCTTCACTGTTTTACGACTTTAGTCTGGCTGGGGCCCTGCTAATCAGAACCCCAGCCTAGCTGCTTCCTCTCTAAAATGGTTTCCATGTGCCTTAGGCACATCTCTGATTGGAATCTGGAGTGCCCTTGTAAGTCCCTAGTATATGGTATACTATGTACCAAGGGTATAGGTACCTCAGAGGCCTGCCAGGGGCTGAAGCATGTATTGTGCCACCCCTGGAAGGCCAGCCAAAAGGACACCACAGGTCTGCTACTGCAGCCTGGGTAAGGTGGTGCATGCACCCCTTACTGTGATATAGGTTACCTATATCACTACATACCTACACACATATAAAACTATAAGTCACTCCTATTGCAGGCCTTGTCAATCCTGAAGGCAGAGTGCTTGGTTCCTATGTGAGAGGGTGCCCCTGCATGAGCAGAGCCGCTCTGCAGCGTTCGGAGACCCTTCTCTGATGCTGTTTGTAGTGCAGCCTGACCATATACTCTTAAGCGCATTATAACCTCGCGTTAAATGCTAACTTTGGGATGGCTGCACGGAAACATGTCGTGTTTGGTGTCAAACATCTTGGAATACTACCCCTCCGCCAGTTCTTGCGGCGGGGGTAGCATTCCACCCTTCTAGAGGGAGAGACATGTACACACCGGCCTGCCCGGTAACTTCTTTCCAAGCCCTGGCATCACAAAATGGATGCCGCTGCCACAGACACGGGTCTGGCCTCCTGCTGCTGACTGAAACTCCGGCAGGGGAGGCCTGGACAACAGGTTTCCTGTCCCAGGGAGGTGTAACCACCTCCCCAGACGGGATAATGTGTATTGGGGCTGGGCGGGAGCACTCTCTGGTGCTTTGAAGTCCTGCACTGGGGGCACACTTGGTGTCCCTGTGCATACCCCAGTTCAAACTGGTTCAGGGGCTTCCAGCCCCTGCTCTGGTGCGAAACTGGACAACAAAGGGAATGGGTGTAACCACCCCTCTTCCCTGACCCTCCCATAGGTGGGTCCCCAGAGTATGTCCAACCCCCTAACTTAGTATAAGTATGGGACCCCAGTCCTTAGGACTTTAGATTTACCTGGACGAAACTCTGACACAGAATCCTGGACCTTTGACGCTCTACTTTAAGATTAGAGGACTGAAGAATCTCCCTTGGGGTCAAGGAGTGACTCCCCTGCTTGGCAGGCACCAATGAAGCAACTGTCCGGTCTGCATCGCTGAAGCTCCTGCCGGACGCCGAAGTCTTTGCATCACCAGAGGTGGATTTCCAGATTTCCCCGAGGCTGCCTTGAGTCCCCAGCAAAGCTGAGGCCCATAGCTGTTGTGGGTAACGTGGAACTGTGACCCCTGGACACCGAGCACATTTGCAAGTGCATCCTCTTCCTGGTCCTCCACGAAGTTGTGCTTTGAACTCCGAGTAGCCCCCACCTCCAGCACCGACTGCACCAAAGATCACTGGCCTCCACTCCACGAGTGTCCCGTGAGCCAGCTCTAAGTGTGTCCACTCGAGGCTCCTTTGCGGTCGCTAGTCTGTTGGCTAGTAGGCCCTCCCGAAGGCCAATATTCTTCTGTTTAGGCTTCCCTGGTTGCTCCAGGCGTGCCCTGACTTACCCTTGCTGGGTGAGTCCCTCAGACCTTGCTGGTCTGCACCACCGTCCTTCTTCTATTTCCCCAAGACTTGCCGTTACCAAGGCTTGTTGGGTCCAATCTGGTCCCCGACACCCCTGCAATCGACAAACGTTGTGGGACAGCTCGAATCCAGCTCCTGGTTGTCGTCGACACCTCCTGGACCTCGTGGCTGAAGAGTCAAGATGACCATCAACCTACCTGAAGCACCCGACATCGGTGGGCATCCGCTCATCGCCTTCCTGGTCACTGGCTAGTGACCCAGACTCTGTCCCCTCTGCTTTCAGGTTCTTCAGATCTTCGATCCACCTTTGGATCCACCCGAACACTTTCGACTTGGCCGCCAGCAGCACTTTGCAGCCGATCGCCATTGAAAACGATGACGAAACCCGACCCCGAAAGACACCTATGCACCCGGCTTCCCTGGGTGAGGTAACTCGAGTACTCCAGTGCTCCCGTGGGTATAGACTCTAGAATAACCCAGTTCTAAAGGGGTTTGCTCCAAGTCCTCCTCTAAGTGTCCCTTTTCTTTAAAATTCCAACCGCGACTTTCCCCATAGAAGTCAACGGCGATTCGCGGCTGTGTTCTCACACTGCACGCGTCCCCCGTGGGTCCCCTGTGTCACTACCTTGGGTGGTTCCTTGTGGTCCAAGCACTTCTACAGGCTCTAGGCCTTGTGTCTAGCTCAGTCGTGGTTCTTATACCACTTTATTGGTATATGGTTTGGTACGCCCCTAGGGCTCAAACGTGTATTTGTGCTATTACTGTTGATAACTAACTTATAACTTATGTACTTTGAACTCTAGCCTCATAAAGAGACTAGAGGGGTGTGTTTAGCAATAAATACATATATTTTGAATATATACCTGGTGTGGTCCTCTTTCATTTGGTCACTCAAGAGATTATAGACTGGTAAAACAAGCTGCTTTACATTCCTTCAAGACTTAGCCTGAAGGCTGCTCTCCATAGCTACCACTAGGATAGCTTTCAATAAAGGTTGTCTTTAACCTATCTCCAATAAGGGGTTGTTTGGACTGGTGCAAGGTGCCCACTATAATTAGTGGACAGCATATACCAGGCCAACTTCTCACAACCCCCTTGCAAAACCAGGTCGTTTTCTGATAGATAATCTAATTTCTGAGCCATTTCCTGTCACGGGAACTAGGCCTACCCACACAAGTGAGGTATCATTTTTATTGGGAGACTTGGGGGAATGCGGGGTCGATGGAAGTTTGTGGCTCCCCATATATTCCAGAACTTTCCATCACAGAAATGTGAGGAAAATGTGTTTTTTAGAAAAAGTTTAAGGTTTGCAAGGGATTCTGGGTAACAGAACCTGGTGAGTACCACACAAGTCACCTCATCCTAGATTTCTATCGGTGGCTAGTTTTTGAAAATCAACAGGTTTGCTATGTTTACCTAGATGTCGGCTAAGCTAGGACCCAAAATCCACAGCTATGCACATTGAAAAAAAGGGTTAGTTTTCAGTGGGAAAATGTGATGTGCCAACGTTGCGTTTTGGGATGTTTCCTATCGCGAGCACTATGCCTACCCACACAAGTGAGGTACCATTTTTATCGGGAGACTTGGGGGAATGCTGAGTGGAAGAAAGTTTGTGACTTCCCTAAGAGTCCAAAACTTTCCATCACAGAAATGTAAGGAAAATGTGTTTTGTTAGACAAATTTTGTGGTTTGCACGGGATTCTGGGTAACAGAACCTGGTGAGAGCCATACAAGCCACCAAATCCTGTATTCCTCTAGGTATCTAGCTTTTAAAAATGTGCAGGTTTGTAAGGTTTCCCTAGTTGCTGGCTCAACTAGGGCCCAAAATCCTCAGCTAGGCACATTGCAAAAAAGGGTCAGTTTTCAGTGGAAAAATGTGATGTATCCATCTTGCATTTTGGGCCCTTTCCTGTCGCCGGCATAGGCCTATCCACACAAGTAAGGTACCATTTTTATCTGGCGACTTAGAGAAACAAGTGTAGTAGAACAAGTGTTATTACCAATTGTATTTCTCTGCATTTGCGCCTTCCAAATGTAAGACAGTGTGTAAGAAAGAAGTCATTTTGATAAATGCCCTTTAATTTACATGCTAATATGGGTACCCACAAATTCAAAGATGTGCAAGAACCACTGCATCTAAACTCCATATCTTGAGCCCATTTCGGAAATATATAGATTTCCTTGATACCTATTTTTCACTCTTTAAATTTTACCAAATGAATTGCTGTATACCCGGTACAGAAGGAAAAACTATTGATAGGTGCAGCTCAGTTATTGGCTCTGGGTACATCAAGTTCCTGGTGAACCCATAAGCCCTATCCCAGCAACCAGAAGCATTCAGCAAATGTAATGGTATATTGCTTTCACACATCTGCCATAGTTAGAACAAGTTACAGATGCAAATTTAGACACAAATGGATGGTTTTTTTCAATTCGATTTCAATATTTTCTTAGTTCAACTCTTACTTTTAATAGGAAAACCTTGAAGGATCTACACACATGACCCCTTGCTGAATTCAGAATTTTGTCTAGTTTTCAGAAATTTATAGCTTTTTGGGATCCACCAAAGGTTTCACATCCATTTCCACCACTAACTGGAAAGAGGTGGAAAGCACAACAAATAGGAAAAATGGTCTATCACCCAGTAAAATGCCAAAACAATGTTGAAAAATCTGGTTTTCTGATTCAAGTCTGTCTGTTTCTGAAAGCTGGTGACTTTAACACCACAAACCCTTCATTGATGCCATTTGCAGGGAAAAAACAGACGCTTTCTTCTGCAACACTTTTTTCCCAAAAACCTCAAAATGTAACTGTATTTTGGCTAATTTCTCGGTCCCCTCCGGAGGAATCCACAAACCCTGGGTACCTTTAGAATACCCAGGATGTTGAAAAAAAAAACGCAAATTTGGCGTGGATACCTTATGTGGACAAAAAAGCTATGGGGGTGTAAGCGTGAACTACGCTAAATAGCTTAAAAAAGCACGGGGAGGGTAGGTGGTGTGGGGAAGGCTTAGCAGCGAAGGGGTTAAAAAGTTAAAACATCTGTATTCTTAACTCGACTGTTTTTGGCTGTTATTATTTACAGCCGTGCTTGCTGTTACTATTTACAGCCTCGCTTTCAACTGTCGCAGTGGCTTGTAAAGGCGGCATACTCATGCCCATGCCGTGTTTGACAAGATGCTGTTTGCTCGTTGCCTGGAATGCTGCTGTCAGGCCCGCTGGTGTTCTGCTCCTTGTTTGGTACAGGAAGGGCCTCTGATGTTAATTATCTGACACTTCCTTCACTTGATCTTTTCTTTTCTCTGTGTCAGCAGCCTTCGCTGTAGCTCGGGGCTCTTCACTGTGCGCTGAGCACACTCTGAAGGATTCCTTTTGACTTCTCAAAATGACAAATGTTTTATGTGGCACTCCGGATTTCTGTTTGAAGGACGGGGATAAGCAATTTAACGGAAACAGCTAGTTTAATCTTCAGAGGAGAGTACACAACAGCGTTGTAAAAGCTTAAAGTAGCCCTGCATTGAAGCATTGTTCTAAGATTTATTTTCTCTTAAAAAGTATTTCTGTTATTCCACCGAAAAAGAAAGAAGCAATTTTGAGGCTGAAGGCAGTATTTGTTTGTGTCTTAATGTGGGGCTAAATTTGGATACATTTAATGGGATCCTGGTGATGTCATCTGACGTTTTCGCCCAACAGGAAAAAGGTAATGTACTTCATTAAACTCTATAAGCCACTGATGTCTAATGTAAGTCATAGAAGCTCCATCCAAATAAGATTTTCAGGATAGTCACTTAATATACATTTACAAACAATAAATCTAAATGGAACATATTTACATAGTGAGTGGTTATCCTGAAACTCTAACGTGGGTTTGGACCGCCAGGTCCAGTGTTGAACCCCTTTGGTAAATACTAGTGTTGAGGTCTGAGGCCATATGAGGTGGAATAGTCCATTCCGACCCTGGTTACAGCCCTGTCTTTCCCTCAGCTGCAGTGGAGATGAGATGCACCAAACATGAGATTCAAAATGCAGCAATATTCTGGTTTCCCAAAAAAATCATTTACAAGCATTTGCCAGCACAAAGCAGTTTACAATAACTACAAAATTGAAACTAGCATTACTAATGAAAAAACTGATAGAGAAGTATGACAATGTCAGGAACAGATTACACAGAAACATTTACAACGCTGTAACAAGCAGAGACGTTTTAAGGCATGGGCATAGTGGGCAATTGCCCAGGACCCCAACATTCTAAGGGGCCACTTGGGAAAGTGAGTGTACAAAAGTCGAAATAACTACCATAACAAGGGTGGCCATACAAAACAGCTTCTTTTCTAATTTGACAGATGAGTATTGTTAACAGAAACAATGGAGCAAATTTACAAAGAATTCACGCAGTGCGGCAACCAAAGTTGCAGGGCTGCACTGCATTAAAGGGAAAGACTAGAACAGCACCATATCTGTTGAGATATGACGCTGTTTTCTTCTCTCCCTGCACTGGTGCACTTTAAGTTGCCTTGCGTCAACGCACAAACCCTTGCACCATAGAGCAAGGATGTGTGTGTGATATCAAGCATAGGTTTTATAATGGAAGGATACTCTTCCAGTTCAAAATACTATGCTTTGGTATACTTTAACACTTTTATAACTTAGCCTGTGTACAGTATAAGTGCAGCCCATGTGCAAAGTTAAAAGTTTTGAGAAAAGAAACATTTTCTTTCACTTTTTGCTTGACTTGAGGAGGTGTAAAATTGTTTGCGCAAATCTCTGCCTATCTATGCCAGAAGATATGAATATGTGTCAAAATCTATGGGATCAACTATGCACCACCTATGGTGTACCCACTTGGCACAAAGTAGGGCAAAGAGCTACTTTGCATTAATTGGAGCTACTTCCCAGTGCAAACCATGTTTTGAGCTGAATAGTAAATCTTAAAATCAACACATTGCTCCAGTTTGCATCAATTTTGTGATTCAAACCTGGCATGAGTGTTAGTAAATTTCCCCCTTAATGTGCATGCCTGGCCTCACCAGCCTTCACCCTCACTCCCTCATACAGTTGGTGACTAGTATATTGAAAAATAATCTTTCTGTATCGTTTCTCTCTCCTCACTTAATCTCAGTCTTCTATCTTACCCAGCTCTCTAAACCTCTCTCTTTCTTTCTCTACATATATATGTGCTTACTCTCTGTTTCTTCCTTGGCCCTTTCTACTTCATCTTTGGCTACCCCACCTCTCTCTCAATCTACCCAATATACCTCACTCAACGTTATCTCTCTCTAATGACCTTGCCTCTCTATCACTGTCTGTGCCTACCTCTATATCTGTCACTCTTGATCCCATCTCTGTACTGTATCCCTATTTCTGTACTTCACTGTTCTTTTTCCTTCTGACCTCCCATATCTCTCCTCCATCTGCTTACATTCCCCCTCAACTCAACCCTCTCTTTTCCTTGTCTCCCTCTCTCTCTCTTTCTCTCCATCTCTCTAACACCTCACCTCTCTTTCTCAGCCCCTTTGCTGCCCTTATCTTTCTCCTTTCCATCTCTACCTCTCATCTCCTGCACTACCTCACCTCATCTCCCTCTACCCTACCTAAACTCTTGATTGATCTCATCATTATTTCACCACTTCATGTCTCCACCCCTTTCTATATCTCTGTTCCTTTCCCTTCACCTCTCTAAATATCATATTCTTTTCTGGGTACTTTTATTTACCTACTTCCATCATTGTCTCAATCAGCAGCTTCACTCTCTATCTCTCTCTCTCTCTCTCTCTCTCTCTCTCTCTCTCTCCATCTCTCTCTCTCTCTCTCACTCTCTCTCTCACTCTCTCTCTCTTACTCTCTCTCTTACTCTCTCTCTCTCTCTGTCTTTCTCTCGCTGGACCTCCTTTGCTATTTCAACTCTGTAGCAAAGTGCCTCTTTTGACATGGTTAGCCCCCACCTTTTGACTGATGTGAGTCAGTGGCGTAGCTAGGCACTCTGCCGCCCGTGGCGGTCCCTGCCTTTTGCCGCCGCCGAGCGCCTAAGAGCAGGGGGGGGGGGTGCTGGCGATAAATTTACCTGCCGCCCCCAAATCTCGTGCCGCCCGGGGCGTACCGCCCCCTCCGCCCCCCCCTTGCTACGCCAGTGATGTGAGTCCGAATTGTAAGTGCACTGGGTCCCTGCTAACCAGGTTCTCAGTGCCAGATCTCTTTCCCAGAAACTGTACCACGATTGGCATCACTTCCGTTACCCCTGTTTGATTTGATTTAGAATTTGTAGAGGGCAACAATTACCCAAAGGCATCAAGGCGCTATAGACAACTGTCCGGAGGATGCCTGCTAGACCTCCAGATGCAAAAAAGGTCTACAGAGGATAAAGCCAGGTCTTGAGAGCCTTCCTAAAGGGCAGGAACTAAGCCCTAAGGTTTTGTGAAAGGGTATTCCAGAGTCTGCTCATGGCCGTTGAGAATGCTCTATCGCCCCATTTCTTTCTTTCAGCTGTCGGCACCGTGAGCTGGAATTGAAGCGATGAACGAAGGTATCTGCTTGGGGTGTACTAACTAAACATAGCTTTTAATCTTGTTGGATATGGGAGATAGAGAGCCTTATGTACAATGCAAAGAGATTTGAACATAATGCGCTTTCTGATTTGAAGCCAATGAAGGGCCTCCAATCCCATGGCGGCCGACTGACATCTGGGGTTATCGAGAATAAGTCTGGCCAGTGCATTTTGTACCACCTGGAGTCTGTGCTGGGTGTTCTTATTTGAGTCCATGTACAATGAGTTGCAATAGTCCAATCTAGACATTACCAGGGCAAGAGTGACCTGCTTACTGGCAGACTGCTGAATAAACGGAAACATTTTCTTAAGCATCTTTATAATCCAGGTGCAGGTTGCTATTGTATGATTCACTTGGGCATTGAGGATAAGTTCGCTATCAATCAGAACTCCAAGGTCCTTAGCCTTTTTCCCCAGGGTCGGGCAAGTTCCTATAAAATGCGGCCAGCAGTTGCTATTCCAGCAAGGTGCTCCTGAGCCAAAAATCATCACTTCCGTCTTTTCCCCATTAAGTTTTAAAAAGTTACAAGACATCCATTCTGCCACTGTAGACATGCATCGTGAGACATTCTCTGCTAACGAGCATGAGTTCTTGGGAATTGACACCATAATTTGAGTGTCATCAGCATATGACAATGCCTTCATTCCGAATGTCTGGATTATTGCCGCTAGGGGGCCACATAAAGATTAAAGAGCGTGGGGCTCAAAGTGAGCCCTGCGGCACTCCACCAGGCAGGGAAAAGACCTCTGAGTAAAAGTGCTGTACCTTCACCTTTTGAGATCTTTCCCTAAAGAAAGAGGACAGAAGGGCTAGGGCTTGGTGAGAAATTCCTAGGCCTTGAAGTCAATCCAACAGCAGCAAAGGCGAGATGGTATCAAATGCCGCTGATAAATCCAAGAGTATCAACGCCACACCATGTCCTTCATCCACTAACCGCTTTATGCAGTCCGTGGCTGAGATTAATGCAGTTTCGGTCCCATGATGTTTCCTAAAGTCGAATTGAGAGTCATTAAGCCAATGCTGCTGTTCTGCAATTTCCATCAAATGGATATTTAGGTGCTTCTCCAGAATCTTTGCTGGAACAGGAAGCAGGGAGATCGGGCAATAATTTTTACTGTCTGTGATATACAGATACGGTTTCTTTAGAAGGGGCCTAATGATAGTCTCCTTCCAACACCGAGGGCAAGATCCTTATATGATCACTTTATTCATTAATTTGGAAAGTGGATCGGCTATAATACTGTCTGCCAAGTGGAGAACTGCTGGTGGGCAGGCTTCCATATGTGATCCTGAGTTTGTTTTAAGAAGATATTGTTTCACCATCTTAAGGGAAAGCATTGGAAAGGCGGATAAAATTTTCGTCTCTTGAACTGCTTCCGATGACATCCCTCTGTGTGTCAGTTGGGGCCAGCTAGTAGCACTTAACTGAGTGAAGACATTAGGGGTTAACTCAAATCCTGCATGGATGTTTATGATTTTAGAATGAAAGAAGGTTGCTAACTTATTACAAAAAAGTTGAGAGCCCTCTGGCTCCTCCCTGGGTTGCGAGGAAGAGAGCTGCTTCACTAACTTGAAAAGTTCTTTGGCAGAAGAAGCATTCTCAATTTTGTGCGTACAATAATTAGATTTTAACTCAGTTAGCGCAAGCTTATATTCTTTAATGGTTTTTCTGTATAAGATTTTTTCTTGCTCATCTTGATTTTTCCTCATGTCCGCTCTTGACGATGACATGCCTGCTTAAGCATCCTAGGCCTATCGTTGTACCAGCGGGCTGATGATGAGCGTCTTTTTTGCGAGGTTACCTTAAAAGGGGCCAGTTTGTTGGCTGCTCTCTCCAGCCATTCAGCAAAGACCTCCGCCCCCCTATCTGAATCATCTGGGATTTCGCAGGGTATGCTATTTAGAGTTCTGGCCAGTGCTTCGGCAGAGACACCCCCTTCCAGTTTCTTGATTTATCCAAAAAGCAAGGAGTTTTATTATTTCTGGCTGTAGGTAAGGTTAAGAGAGCAAAGGCTACTGCGCTATGATCAGACCAGCTAATAAGAATGCTTTTTTGCTAAGCCAATCTAGTATCATTCGTGAAAATACCATCCAGTGTATGGCCCGCCCTATGGGTAGGGGCGGATACCAGTTGTGACATTCCAAAATTTGCAAGAGCTTCTATGAGGGAGCATGAATCTTGATTATCCAACTCTTCTAGGTGAATGTTAAAATCACCCAAGATGGTCATACAGTTATTGGCTAAACAAGGTTCTAGTAAGAGTTTAAGTTCCATAAGAAAAAGAGAGTATAGGACCTGGAGGTCTATAAATCAGCACATCTCCAAATGAACAAGTGGCTGAAGTGATAAGTTTGAAATGGAGGGCTTCACATGTTTGTAAATTGTAACCAGATTCCATCAGGCATTTAAAATGAGATTTAAACACAATGGCCAGACCTCCACCCGTCCACCCAGCCCTATCTACCCTCGAAATTGAATAGTTTGCCGGGATAGCTCCACTAAATTGGGTCCCGATGCGTTATTAGCCCAGGTTTCGGTAATAAGGACCCAGTCAGGTTCAAATTCTGCAAAAAAAACAGCAAACTCCAATTTATGTTTTATAAGGGAGCAAGCAGTTACAAGGAAGCCACTGTATCTCACTCCAGATGTGGGACTAGAATTTCATGGGTCATTAGTGGGTTTAATAATCATGTGAGACCTGGGAAGGTTTTGGCAGAGAGACACACAATAGCCACAAAATGTACATATACATTGCTGCTGCTCATAAAGGTTCATGAAGGGGAACCTAATACAAGAGGAGGCCTTCCAATTCTCTCTAAGTTCTAGCAATAATTCTCTGGAGTAGCTAAGCCTTATTGCCTTTTACCTCTCACGAAAGCCAGGGGTCCGGACGCTGGGTGCAGTCTGGATGCAGACAGGCGTAGACGGGCTTGCCTTTGGCACGCCTTTGGTGTGCCAAAGGCGCGCCCGCTGCATGCGTATGCTGCGCGTCCGCGTGCACACGCGATCCTTAAGTAGAAGTGTCTAATCAAGACACTAGAATGCTACCTGCCGGGTTCTCCCCTACCCTCCCCGAAACTGGAAGTGCTCCAAGTACCTGCTTCACTCAGCACCAATTGAGCAAAACTGCTTGTGGCAGACCGGGTAAGCAGGAGATGCCAAGAAGGATCGAGAAATGCCAGGAAGCGCAGGTGAGTAAAAAAATAAGTATTTTTAAAATGACGCTCATATTTTAAAACGATAAAATGGTGACCGTAAGGTGGACAAGAGTACCGGACGGCACGGTCTACCGGCACGTCCGGGTGCACATGGCCCTTAAGTAGAAGTGTCTAATCAAGACAGTAGAATGCTACCTGCTGGGTTCTCCCCTCCCCAAAACCAGAAGTGATACAAGTACCTGCTTCCCTCTGCAACAATCGAGCAAAACTGCTCATGGCAGACTGGGGAAGCAGGAGATTCCAACAAGGATTCAGAAATGCCAGGAAGCACAGGTGAGTAAAATATGAAGTATTTTTAAAATGACGCTTATATATATATATTTTTTTAAACTTCTTTTTATTAAACATTCGTCAGTATCAATATACAGTATTACCATAGGCACTGTTTGCTAATAAATACTTCGCATTTCTGTAACACATGGACGTTTGTAGAATAAACAACATTTCTAGCAGGTTTCCCGTTCAATACACTCCTTGTCTCCCACCCCCTCCCGCTGTTAGCAATCAGGTATCCCCCAGTTGCCCCTGTACACTTCCCAGTACTGCCACACCTTTTCCCATTTCTTGGGGCAGACCCTACTTTCATATATTGTCTTTTCAGCAGCGCAGCGCAGCACCAGTCCATATCCATCTTCCATCGTGCCACTGTCGGCGGTTGAGTGGCCCCCCAGGCCCCGGCGATATTTCTTTTGGCCACTATTGCTGCCACCAGAAGCCACATTTTTTGGTATTTAGGCCATGTCTGTTCCCCAGACACACATAACACATGCCACCTGGCATCCATAGGAACTTCCTGCCCCACAACCTCCGACATTATCCGCGTCACCTTCCTCCAGTACCGTTGTATAATCGGGCATTCCCATATAATATGGAAGAAGGTACCCCTCTGATTGCATGCCCTCTGGCAATTCTCCGTGGGTATGCACCCCAACTTGAACATGAGCGTGCTGGTGGAGTAAGACCTATGTAAGATTCTCAGTTGGACGAGCCTGAACCTTGCCCTAATCGCCACTTCTCTAGGACTTTGCACCGCCTCCGCCCAGCCATCATCCTCCAGCAGGCCCACATCAGACTCCCAGAACTCCCTTAGCTTTATAAGGAGATCTGGGGCGTTATTGACAATCTTCTTATATGTGCAGGACAGTGCTTTTTCTGGAATTGGATCTAATACTAATCTATCCTCTAGCGGGCTATATTCAGGGATCTGATCCCCCTCCTTGAGGTGCCTACCCAGCGCGTGTTTCATCTGCAAGTACCTATAGTGTTCTGTATCCGCTAATTGATATTCTTTTTGTAATTCGGGGGACGCTTATATTTTTAAATGATAAAATGCTGACCGTAAGGTGGCCAAGTGTACCAGACAGCACTGTCTACCCTGTGAGTCCCTACTAAGTGGTACCCCTGATACATAGGGCATAGGTACAGAAGAAGGTTCTCCGGGGCTGCTGCAATGGTTGTGCCACCCCAGAGACCCCTCACCAACGCTATGCACTCTGCCATTGCAGTCTGCGTGTCTTTGTGCAGAGAAATGCAAAGAATCGACATGTCACACAGCCCTGTGTGCCATGCCCCCCTACACTGCATAAGGTATAGGTAAGGCACCCCTACTGCAGGCTTTAGCTGCAAGGCAGGGTGCACTATATCCTATATGAGGGTATATCAGCATGAGCAGATATGCCCCTGCAATGTCCAGTCTAATCTGAGATGTTGTAAGTGCACGGGGAAGCCATAAAAAGTGCATGGGCTGGATACTTGTCAACACGAGTTTCCTAGCTCCATGATGGCTTCACTGATTTCTATGTTGTTTGGTACCAAACATCTTTTCTTAAATCCTCACTGATGCTAGTGGTGGAATTGTTAATAAATTCACACAGGAAACCCTTTTAGAGTGTCCCCTGAACACCTACCAGACCCTGGTGTTGGCTCTGACATGTTGTTGCCAGTCTGCTACCACCAGACATGTTTCTGACCTCAAGGAGTGAGAGCCAGTGCTCTCAGAGGAGAGAGACAAAGCCTGCTCTGGGCATAGGCGCTTCACACCTCTGCCAGGACACGATGGCCTTCCTGAGCAGGAAGCTTCAAAGGCGATGTCGCCTTTGAAATCCAACCCAGGAACCTCTAGATAGTAGGGGAGGCCACGCCCCCTTTCCTGCCCCACCTTTGCTGGGAGCAAAGGTGGGAAATTAGTTAGATTAGGAGGAGGGTCCCCACTCAGCCTATACTACCCCTAGGGTGATGTGAACCCCTCTCCTGAAACACCACCATCTTGCTTTTTCCCCATTATTTCATATGGTGCATAATTGTGCATTGAAGTGATATATTTATCAAACTTTTCAAAATCAAATCTCCAAAAGTACTTATCTTAGAACTGTGTTCTTGGTCTTAAAAATGATATAAAAATCTATATTATTTGTACAAATTGGTCTTGGATTTATTCTGGAGTGTGTGTCTTATTTATTGCCTCTATGAGTACAACAAATGCTTAGCACTACCCTCTGATAAGCCTAACTGCTCACCCACACTACCACAAAAAGAGCATTAGAATTATCTGCTTTTACCTCTGTATACCAACTAGGGATTCCCCGAACTCTCTACTAAGGGGCCGATTCCGATCTCGGCCGGTAGGGCTCCGAATCGGATTCGGCATAACCGGATCCGATTCGGAGCCCTATTTCCCGACCGATTCGTACGCGCGTCCGGACGAGCGAGTACGATGCGAATTCGCCGACCGACTCGTTCGGGCGTCCCAACCGCTCCGACGACTCGTTCCCGGGTCTAACCGCACCGACCGACTCGCTCGGACACGACTCGCGCCGCGCAATGGAGACGTTCCCCGGCCGGGTAAGTACAATGCGCGCCGCGAGCAGTCCGACCGACACGCGCCGTCCGGCTCGAAAGAGCAGTCGGAGCCGTACTTCGGGGGTCCGTGTCGGACCCCCCTTGTACGCGTAGCTGCGCGAGTCGCACACAGGGGGGACCCATGGGTCCCCCCTACCTGTGCGTGCACGGCGCGAGTCGCTTCGCCGCGTACCCGCTGTAGGGGGCGCCCTAGTTCGCCTCGCACCCATTGAGGCAATGGGAGCCCGCGTACGCGTTGTACGACCGGCTCCCATTGACTTCAATGGGAGTCCGACCGACTCGAGTACGATAGCATACGGACGCATCGTACTCGTTCGGTCGGGCTGCACGGGTCCGATTCGGTCGGAAATCTCTCCGGGTCCGGCTCGGTCGGAGAGATTTCCGGCCCGAATCGGAATCGGCCCCTAAGTGTACTTCATTTTAGTACACTGTACAGGTATGCAGACAGAATATCGAGTTGTAGATGTCGACTTACACAAATATTGAGTTGAAAATATCGTGACACAGAAATATCGACAGCAAGAATATCGTGGTCAAGAATATCGACTTTAAGGTAAGAAATATCGTTTTTTTAAAATATCGAAGTCATTAATATCGTTTGCAAAAATATAGGGGCCGATTCCGATCTCGGCCGGTAGTGCTCCGAATCGGATTCGGATTTACCGGATCCGATTTGGAGCCCTGTTTCCCGACCGAATCGTACGCGGGTCCGGCCGAGCGAGTACGATGCAGGCACCCGCGAAATCGCCGAACGACTCGAACGCGGCTTCAACACACTCCGACCGACTCGCATGGACACGACTCGCACCACGCTATGGAGACGTTTCCCGGCCAGGTAAGTACGATGCGCGCCGCGAGCAGTCCGACCGACTCGCGCCGTCCGGCTCGAAAAAGCTGTCGGAGCCGGACTTTGGGGGTCCGCGTCGGACCCCCCTGTATGCGTAGGCACGTGAGTCGCACACAGGGTGGACCCATGGGTCCCCCCTACCTGTGCATGTATGCCGCGATGCGCTTGGACGCGTACACGCTGTAGGGGGCGCCCTTGTCCGCCTCGCACCCATTGAGTCAATGGGAGCCCGCGTACGCGTTGTACGACAGGCTCCCATTGACTTCAATGGGAGTCCGACCGACTCGAGTCCGATGGCATGCGTGCGCATCGTACTCGTTCGGTCGGACTGCTAGGGTCCGATTCGGTCGGAATTCTCTCCGGGTCCGGCTCGGTCGGAGAGATTTCCGGCCGGAATCGGAATCAGCCCCATAGTTGTTTAAAATATAAATTTTTTAATTAGTGTTATGTATTTTAGTATGTATTTAAAATGTATGTGATCTATTTTTTTGTATAAGTATTGTTTTTGTTTTTTAATATATGTGTTACATTTTTAGTAGTTATCAATTTTATAATAATTAAATTTTGCATTCTTTAGTTCCATAGCAGGTTGTGGGTTTATAGGGGAATAGGGTGGGAAGTAATTTAATTATAATAAATTAATGATTAATTTTTATTTAGTAATATTTATTTAATTTAGGTTTTATAGTGTTAATTGTGGGAAGTAATTTATTATTAATTAATTATTAATTGGTTGTTAAATACTATTAATTAATTAATTGGTAATTAATTATGGTAATTGTGTTATTTTTTTAGGAGCGGGTTGTGGGGTTTATAGGGGTAAAGGGTGGGAAGTAATTTAATTGTCATAAATTAATGATTTTTAAAAATAATTAATAATATTTATTTAATTTAGATTTTATAGTGCTAATTGTAGGAAGTAATTTATTATTAAGTAATTAATAATTGGTTGTTAATTATTATTAATTAATTGATAATTAATTGTGTTAATTGTGTCATTTTTTTGGAGCTGGTTGTGGGGTGTATAGGGGTCACGGGTGGGAAGTAATTTATTTTTAATTAAATAATAATAATTTGTTAACTAATGCTAATTAATTATTTAAAAATTTAAATATGGTAAGTGTGTAATTAATTTTAGATGTGAGTTGTGGGGTTTATAGTGGTAAAGGGTGGGAATTAATTTATTTTTAATTAATTATTAAGCAGTTGTTAATTGATATTAATTTATTATTTTTAAATTAATTAAGAAAATTGTGTAATGAATTTTAGGTGTGGGTTGTGGGGATTATAGGGGTAGAGGGTGGAAAGTAATTTATATTTAATTAATTAATAATTAGTTGATCATTAATATTAATTCATCAATTGATAATTAATTAGGGTAATTGTTTATTTTTGTTTGTTTGTGAGATTTGGTTTTATAGGGGTAATGTTTGGGGAGTAAATTAAATTTTATTTGTTTTAATTTGTTTTTTAATTAATAATACTTCTTTAATTGATAGTTAATTATGTTAATTATGGAGGTACATTTTTTTTAAATTTAGATGTGTGTTGTGAATTGTGCGCTGTTATAGGGTAGGAAATAAAAAAGATTACATTTATGTAATAATTAATGTTTTGGTTTATAAATAATTTCTAATTAAAAATAGTAATTTGTTTGTAAATTATTTTCAAATTTATGTAATATAATATTTCTAGGTATTTGTGATATATATTTAACATTATAATATGTTTCTGTTTTTTAGATTTTTTAAATATTTTTATATATTTTTTATTTTATTTTGTTTTAAATTTTGTGTTGGTGATATTTTGTTTGTTTTTAATTTTCAACTGACTGGAGTAGGAATATACATTTTACCCCTCCGCTATCCAACACTTTCCCTACTGTTGTACTCATTGGAGTGGGAATAGTTATTTTTATTCCTCCGCTATACAAAACTTTGCCTACTGTTGCACTAACTGGAGTGGGAATAGTAATTTTTACCCCTCCGCTATCCAACACTTTCCCTACTGTTGCACTCACTGGAGTGGGAATAGTATACATTACCCCTCCGCTATCCAACACTTTCCCTACTGTTGCACTCACTGGAGTGGGAATAGTCATTTTTATTCCTCCGCTATCCAACACTTTTCCTACTGTTGCACTCACTGGAGTGGGAATAATATTTTTTACCCCTCAGCTATCTAACACTTTCCCTACTGTTGCACTCACTGGAGTGGGAATAGTAATTTTTACCTTTCCGCTATCTAACACTTTCCCTACTGTTGCTCTCACTGAAGTGGGAATAGTCATTTTTATTACTCCGCTATCCAACACTTTCCCTACTGTTGCACTAACTGGAGTGAGAATAGTAATTTTTACCCCTCCGCTATCCAACACTTTCCCTACTGTTGCACTAACTGGAGTGGGAATAGTCATTTTTATTCCTCCGCTATCCAACACTTTCCCTACTGTTGCACTCACTGGAGTGGGAATAGTAATTTATACCCATCCGCTATCCAACACTTTACCTACTTTTGCAGTCACTGAAGTGGAAAATTTAAGTTTAAAGACTTTTAAATAGTTTAATGTTTTAATTTATAATATTCGTACTTGATCTTCACGCCACCATGCCGCTCGTCTGATGTTACAATGATCATGGCTACAATGCAGACATCTCCTGATCTGGAATAAATACCACTCTCAAATAATTTGAGTAAGAAGACAATACTCTCAGAATTTCTTATAAGAAATATCAGACAAAACCCTTATTTACCTGCTCATGGAGGAGATGGCTATATTTTGATCCTGCACCATTGCTAACTACAATTAAACAGTTTTCTGCCCTGAAGAAGTCCGAGAGGACGAAACGCGTTGGCTACGGTCTTTTTACCATGTCATAAGGAAGACAACAATAAAGAATTTGAAGACTCTACTTTGTTGAATTGCCATTTTGTGTATTTCTATGATACATATTGTTAAACTGATGTGTCAAAATTGATATTAGCGGAGAGTGCTGGACCTTATGATGTTCACAGTTTAATGTTTTAATTTATAATATAATGTTTTTTTATTAGATTTTATGTTATTGGTGTATATATATATTTATATTTATGTTTAAACTGTCATATATACAATTATAAAATAAATTAAAATTAATAATTTATTAATTGTTTTAAAGTAAATATATATATATATTAAATTTTATATACGTATGTTTAAATTTTTTTAATTACATTTATTTGTTATATTTGTTAAAATGTATATTAAATCTAATTTTTTAAAGTTAATTTTATTATTTAACATATTTAATATTATTTTTTGTACATATATTAAAATTGATATTTTGTACAACTATATTTTTACATCGATATTTTTTTCTCGATATTTTTGTACCTACAATTATAAATATAGGATGTCGATATTTTTGACATCAATATTTAAAACTCGATATTTGTGTATGGGGATATTTTGGGGGTCGATATTCTATCAGTGAACCCACTGTACATAGAGCCAGTTTCCTCAAAATTCATATCTCTCTCTACCTCTTTTTTAATAGATCTCACTACCTGTTTTTTCCACTCCCTCTCTATGTCGATATCAACCTCAGCTGTTTCTCTGTTTCGCATATGTGTCTCTAATTCCTGTTTTTGCTCTACATCACATTTCTCTTTCTACCCATCAAACCCTCTACCTTTCTCTCTTCCCCACTACTCTCCTTATCTAAGAGAGTTTTCTATGCCTCTTCTCATTTTGCTCTTCTCTACCTTGCACATCTTTGCTTTTCCTCAAGTTTCTCTAACTGTCACCCTCTACCTCTGACTGCCTTTACCTCTCTCGATGTCAGAATTTTTTCTACATTACCTCAGACTTAACCTCACTTGTTGGAGTACTGTACTATTCTGCATCTCTACATTTCCTTCTCTCAATCTGTCACTCTCTACCTCACTCTAAAACTTAACCTATTTCTCTACCTACATCTTCCTGTCTTTAAGTTTTCTTTTGGCAACCTGACCTTTTTCTGTTTACTTTACATCTCTCCCTACCTCACATATCTGTATACGTCTTCTCTATCTCTTCTGCCTTAGCCCTCTACTACAAGTCTATGACTATTCTGTTCTCTTTATGCCTTTGCCCATCTCCGTGATCCTTCCCTGCCCATTTCTCTTACTCAGTAGGGCAACTGTCTAGTCAAAGAAGGGCACACATATAAAGAGGAGAACCGGAGCAAGGCAGGGAAAGAGAAATAAGGAGCATATAATCTGATTTTAACCAATGGAATGGTGAAAATACTCAGAGCAGCAATTTGATGTTCACTGTTGCAGTAGGCACCCTAGCAGTGAATGAGAATCTATTTGTGATTCCAAATATCTGGCAACTAGAACTACAATTTCAACTGCTATGTGTATATGTCTTATTATAATGTTATGCACTAGTCACTAAACATTTACCAAATCACCCCTAGCATGTTTTTCTTACCATGAGAGTAACATGCTGTTAGGCCCTAGATTTCCCTAGATTTCACATGAACTGATATTATAGGTAAAACAATTTAGATCCAAGCTTTGCTAATGCTTGATCAAGCTTTCTTTTGGTACCATTTGGCTGGCAGATATCAAGCAGATCGAGCTTTCAGCTGTTTTTGAGCTCCTCCTTTTTCTAATGGTTTAACATATAATTCAATACTGTGTGGGGTCAAGACGACTTGAATGAGGTGAAAAGAGGTAATGCTCCAAAAAGGGGGCCTCGAAATATATCTTGTCCGGGACCCCATAATTCCTTAAGATTTCACTGATAACAAGAATTTGAAGCTATCACCCTTTTATGGAAGAAGCTATATGTTCAGATAGTTTTGATTCTCAACAAGCGGCACATTAGATATCTATGAACATTCCTAGAAAGTATGCAATTAAAGTGGAATTAGAAGGAAACTACATTTTTGTCAACTGATGAGGGTAAAGAAATGATTGAAAGAGAGTAACACTAGTGACACTCCTAGCTACAGAGTGAAGCTTCAAAGTCCAGTGAAGAATTGAACAAACAAACGCTGTGAGGGGTAACTGTGACAAATCGAGGCGATGAAATGGGGAAGCCACTTTGTCACATTGATGAAGAACAGATGTAATCCTGAGGGTCTGTAGTAACTTGATGGAATTTAAAATTTGACTGCCTAATTGAGTGGAAACTCCATTCACAGCAGAGAGATCCCAGCCAGATAAAAAGATTCTTTCATTTGTTGACGTTTTTGAGAGCTGCAAACCCTAAACAAGAAGTTCTGCCCTACTGATGTTGTTTGCTGGGGCATTACTTTCTGTCCTGTTAAATTAGGGTGTGCAGACTACAAGCATTTGTGAATTACGGAATGCCCAAAACTAGTCCACAGTTTTTCCAAGTTTGCAGACCTGGCTGCTGGGTCTGCAGACTCAGATGAGGAGAGACCAAAATGGCTCCTCAAATCCGTGAGGTTCAATCCTTGGTTTCAGTTCTACACAAATGACCCTTTGATGAACTCAGAATTTTGTCTACTTTTCAGAAGTGTATACCTTTCTGGAAACTCCCATGGGTTTCACACCTGTTTCCACCCCAAACTGCAAGTAGGTTGAAACCACATAAATTAGGAACAAGCATTGGCAAAGCCAATAGGTCTTGGCAATCCAAGAGCTATTGGCTTTGTCAATGTTTTTTAGCTATGTGCAGGTCAACAGTAGGAGAAGAGGGCATGGGCTGATGATGATTGGGGGCATAGAAGATGTATTTGTATCTTAATTAAGACCCGTGTTCCTTTGTAAAGGAAATGCTCCAATAGCTATTTGCACCTTGACACCTCCTGAAGTGCTATACCTTACCTTCATGCTCTCTTTTATCAGAAACAGTTGTTAGGGTTTTACATTCTCAGATAGGGGTCTCTGATACATGGCTGAACTGACAAAGACACCATATGTGTAAACTTACTAGCAAATGTGAGCAACATTTGGGCAAATGCATAAGAAGTGCATGTCCCTGGTGATAAACAATATGAATATCTTTCTTCAAATACAAAATTAGCTCATATATTTATAAAAACAATGGAATGCCATTCATGAATTCAACAGTGTTAAAGTGGTGCGAGCTAAGACGCAGTAAGTACTCGTTAGGAGAAAACACATATGCAGCGATTAGCTGGCATGCAACGCGCCAACACGGGCATGTGATACATTTGGGGGAAGTCATTTTGTAGATGGATGAGATAAAATGAGGTGGCAGGATAAAGCTAAAATATTTATTCATGGGCTGACCCTAAAAGAATGAGTGACGTGCTAGGAAGTAGATGGGCTGTGGCACAGAAGTGCATTCAAGGTTGACACAAAAATGCATATAATATGGCATTTCAAAAAGTCTCAGCAGGAGGAATTGCAAGTGGACTGACACTTTGAACAAAGTTGATTTATTCAGCACATTGTGTTTCCAGTCTTTCTGCACCAAACTCCCCCTCAGATGCAAATTTAGAGGCAGGTGCTGGTTTCTGCATAAGCGCCATGACAAGGGCTCATAAAACGGAGAGGCAATGTGAACCTTTTCACATACATAAGGTTACTACCCGTGAACAATAACCACTGACCACCATAAATGGCTGGTGAGGGAAATGATAATCATTGTAGATTTAAAAGGAAGGAGCTCAAGTTTCGCTGCCTTTCTGCAGCCCAATTACCCTACATTTTAATCACGTTTACTTTTTGTTTACTAAGACAAAGGTAAAGGCAGATGAAGGTAGAGTTAAAGTTGGCATGCTATTATAACCTCGGTGTGGCATTAGAAATGAGCGGCCAAATAATAAACCTTTAAAATATTTCCACACTCCTCCTGTCAGTGCATGAGCGCTTTTTCAAACACGTCAAGTGAAATGTTCATGGAACAAAGATGAGGCAATTACGCTTCTTGCTTGCATTTCCCACAGTGCCAGCAGTTAAAAGAAATTAAATGTAAAGCATAGACAGGAAGATGAGAAGTGATGGTTGAGCAGCTCTCGTCACCGGTAAGTCTTTAGCAAAACCATTTCAGGCTTATTACCCAGTGTCATATGGTTCATAATTTCACAGTACAAAAGTGAGTTTGTTGGACAACATAAACGTCAAAACTGCTTAAGTCTGATTCTACGCACACGATCAGGATATGTTGGCCTGAGTCCTGGCTAGCTCACAATGAACCATCTGTACCCCTAACCTAGCAGGGTAACAGGTGGTATGGGCAGCCTGAGAACATGACAACCCTGACTCCCCAAGGAAATCATGGAAACAGATCTAGAACCTTCTGTAACTTATGTAACTCATGCATACCCAAAGAGAGACACTAGAAATGTTTGAACTGGCATTTCAATATTTATTGAAGCAATAGGCTTCTTGTGTAAAATACATGTGCTGCAATAATCAATAGAAGGAAACTGAACAGTGTAATCAGCATTATGAGAATGGTAAAGAAAATAAACAATTCAGCCATTGTGCTGTTGCATAGAGCTTGCATATGAGTACTGGTATATTTTGTGCTACTACCTAACGCTACCTATCCTAGTGTGTCTAGGGTGGTTGAATCTGCAAGAATCCCTGTAGGGTGATCTCACTCCCCCGTTACCTGTGGGTAAGTGTCATCAGTGAGCCTGTCTTGGTGTAGAGATGGGCACCATCCTTCTCAGGCGTAAACAGGATTCAGCTGGGCTGGAAATCCAGCATGGGGCAACCTCAACATTGTCAGCCAAATGTTCCTCTGTATAACAAAGGAGTGATGTTGTTTATATAATAAGCTTCACTCATGCAATCATGCCGAAGCCCCAGTCCCTCTGCTATTGTTGATTCGTTCGTGATAGCTCTGTCCCCGAGCAGACAGTAACAAACAACCACATTTTGGGCAGTGAACTTAACCCTTGTACAGAATGTTCAAGGCACTCTATAATATGCCCACGAAGAAGTGTAAATGTAAGCAAATCCATTTCGGAGAATATTATCCTGCACGAGCATGCAAACAAATGTGTGTCAAATGCCAGCGTTTCAAGAAAAGATGTCAAATTTAAAATGTGAGCATGTAAAATGGTTGTGTCCCTACTCGGGCCTAATGTGACCACATGAAACTCACTCCTTGGATGTAAGGTGACTAAAGCTTCCTAAAATATATACTAAAATTTAAAAAAAGATCTGGTCATGAAAACCTAAAATGCACTGTGTGCTTTAATAATAAAAGCATGTAGAAAACCAAATTGCAGTACAATCAATATAAAAAGCGAATAAAAGGTACAATTTAAAGGAATTTAGAACAGTAAAAAACAAGGCCGAATTAAAAAATCAGCTCTGCTCAAAACTGACAGATTATTTGAATGTTCCAAGGAGTGGACGAAACATTGCTGTTCCCAGCAACTGTAGAAGATGTCCCAATGGCACTCATCACACCAGCTACATAGAGCAAACATGTTCAAATCCAACCCCTTCAGCAGCTGCCAAAGGAAGAACGGCTAGCAATGAATCCATGGAGGACAAGCCAGTATCCAAATCACCAGGAGTTGAAGCATCCCAGGAAGACTCTTAGTATGCATTTTGAAGCAATGGCAATCGCGAAGGGCAACGGTACAAGTAGGCCTTCAGGGGACCCACCAGCTGGTCTATGTCTATAGCTTGAACTGGTTGCATTTCCAAGCATATGTCCAGGGCACACCATCCCTACTATTTAGGGGTCAATTCCGATCTCGCCAGGAAAGCCCTCCGTCCGACTCGGATCCGGAGTGCTTTCCGACCGACTCGTGCTCCGGGGCTCCGAGCGCACGAGTACAATGCGAAGAAGCGCTGACCGACACAGGTCGCTCAGATCCCCATTGAAGTCAATGGGAGCCTGTTGTACGACGCGTACACAGGCTCCCATGGACGAAAGAGGTACGTTGTGCACAAGGGCGCCCCCTGTAGTGGGGACGCGTCTATGCAACCTGCGCTGTACAGGCATGTGTAGGGGGACCCTTGGGTCCCCCCCCTGTGCTCGACTCGTAAGGCTACGGGTGAAGGGGTGTCTGGCGCGGACCACCGAAGTCCGCTTCCTGGAGCGTTTACGTGTCGGAGGCTCCGACTTGATCCGGCTGTCCGAATCGTGCATCGTACTGGCTCGGTCGGAAATCGCCTCCATTGCATGGCACGGATTGCTTACGGTCGAGTCGTACAGAGCGGTTCGGAGCCGGAAACGATTCGGTCGGCGAGTTCGCGTATCTCGCATCGTACTTGCTCGTCCGTACGGCTGTACGCGTCGGTCGGGAAACACGCGTACGGCTCGTGCTCTTTCCGGCCGGTTCGCTTTCGGAGCCCTTCCGAGCGGGATCGGAATCGACCCCTAAGTAGTAAATGTGGGTGGAAACAGGGGAGTGGTTAAAAAATGGGGGTACCTACTACGAAATAGGTGGGGTTTAGGTAGAGATGTACAGAGAGGTTATGGCAGGCTTAAGAAAGGGTTTAAAGAAGGACAGACACCCTCCTACAATAGAGTTCGCCATCACAATTCACAAGCTGCACTTCTAAATCTACTACAGTTAAAATGGTCCTTAAACAGAAGAAATGTATTCCATCATAGACCACCGTTAAGGCCAGCACCACACATGGTCAATCACAGGTACTTTAACACCCTCCCATAGAAAATAATGGAGTTCGAAACTTGAAATAAAACTTCATAGGAAATCATCTTAAAGTAAATACATTTTTGAAACTTTTTAAAAATATAAACACATTTAATTCAATGTTTAAAGATATCTAAAAACAATAATAATAATAGTATACATTTTTTTAACCCTTTTGAATTTAAAAATAATGTAGCCTTAATTTTATTGTAAAACAATTAATTTACTTTTAAATAATTCTACAGGTTACTTTAAATAATTATTAGCACACAACAAAAAGGCCCTAATTACGATGTCGGTCGGGGTTGCCTCCGATTGACACCGTCTCCTTGTGGGAACTGACTGACCATAGGTCGGCAGTTCCGAACGGTGTATTACAATGTGACCGCACATGGTGCAGTCGCAAACTCCCATTTCCCTATGGGAGCTTGTGCGACGGTTGGAAACCGACCACAGCACAAGCTCCTATGGAGAAATGGGAGTTTCTGTAAATCCTTGCACTGCGTGACAGGCACCTCACGGTGCCTGCCATGCGGTGTAGGGATATACAGGGGGGCACCATAGGTGCCCCCAGGCATCCAACCGGAGGCTTCAGAGGCATGGAGGCCCTATTAGGGGCCCCCAAATTCACTTTCCTACAGGCTTTTCATGTCAGAAAGCCCGACATGAAAAGCCTGTTGGAAACCGACATCATAATCCCGGTGGTGGACACGCCGCCTGTAGGGAATTATGTGCAGTCTCCGACTGGCCAATGGGCTCACCCGCCAGAAGCCAGTCGGCCCGACCTGCCGGTTAAAACATCTGACCGCCTACATTGTAATACGGTGGCCGGACTTTAAACCATGGATGTCGGTCGGAAACCTCCGACCTATGGTCGGAGGCTTTCCAACCGACATCCTAATCGGCCCCTTAATACTGCTTTACTGTAGGTTGGGATTTTTTAATGTAAACTTCAGGAAAATATTTTTTATTTCAATTAATCTATTTAAATTGATTTAATATTTAATTCAAAATTAAGTTAACAATTCTGTAGCATTTTATTCATTTTAAGCTGCATTTAAAATAATAACATTTTTTGTTCAAGTTTAATAAACCTTTTTTCTTACTTTTCCCTATAATTTACGATAGGGATATTACCACCACCACCAACAATGTGTGTTGTGTCAGTCCACACATTTGAGCTTGCCCATGGTGTAAATAACTTAAATTTTCATGTAAAATATTTACAGCAGTAAAGGTGATAGCAGAGATACTATAGATTTGTTAAGACAGAGTTTGAAAGCTATTGTCCATACCTTTGAAAGTGTTTTGCATTATTTTCCTGTCAGTTTGTCTAATTCCCACTGTAGATGATCTCTCTGAATATGCCTGCTCTATTTTTGTACCTGCATACTATATACTCACTATAAACCTTTTATTTGTTACAACACATTGGGGCCGATTCCGATCTCGGCCGGTAGGGCTCCGAATAGGATTCGGCTTTACCGGATCCGATTCGGAGCCCTGTTTCCCGACCGAACCGTACGCGGGTCCGGCCGAGCGAGTACGATGCGAAATCGCCGACCGACTCGTCCGGGCGTCCCGACAGCTCCGACCGACTCGCTCGGACTCGAACCGCTCCGACCGACTCGCTCGGACTCGACTCGCACCGCGCAATGGAGACGTTTCCCGGCCGGGTAAGTACGATGCGCGCCGCGAGCAGTCCGACCGAGCCGCGCACTCCGGCTCGTAAGAGCTGTCGGAGCCGTACTTTGGGGGTCCGTGTCGGACCCCCAGTACTGCGTAGCCGCGCGAAGTCGCACACAGGGGGGACCCATGGGTCCCCCTACCTGTGCGTGTATGGCGCGATCGCTTCGCCGCGTACACGCTGTAGGGGGCGCACTTGTCCGACTCGCACCCATTGAGTCAATGGGAGCCCGCGTACGCGTTGTACGACCGGCTCCCATTGACATCAATGGGAGTCCGACCGACTCGAGTCCGATAACATACGGACGCATCGTACTCGTTCGGTCGGACTGCACGGGTCCGATTCGGTCGGAAATCTCTCCGGATCCGGCTCGGTCGGAGAAATTTCCGGCCCGAATCGGAATCGACCCCATTGTCTTAAAAGAAAATCACATAAATCCATAACATCCCTTATTTGTGACATATGATTATCCACAGCATTCAAATTAGGTTGTGACAGCAATATTATTATATTGTAGGTTCCTTTGTGAACCATCCCATTCAATTCATTATCAATAATGTTTTCTTTCCATTTCCAAACTGCAAAAATGTGTCAAAATTATTTTCACAAGTGATGGTGTTTTTAAATCTGAAAGAGAAACAAAACTGATGTAATTTGTTTGATGAAGAGTCTCATTAATAAATAAAATATGTTTTAACAATCATACATGCTCTAAATAAGGGTAAAGTTCCCAGAATTTACTAGAATTTAGTTCCCCAAACACTTTTTTCAGGAATATTTTCTTTCCAACATCTGTAACCTTGTTCTAGAACTGAATCATTGAACAGTGGAAGATAAATACATCTATGATGGTATAGCAAAATCTTGTAAAGCATTTTAGGCTCTTGCAAATCATAAAATACAGAGGGATCTAATCTGTCATCACTGTTAATAGAGGAAAATAATTTCTGAAAACTTCTGGAACTGTTAACTGGATGGTGCCCCACAATGCTCCCACTTCGTGAAAGAGCAGGAATTGACCACAAGCAATAAGTACTTATATTTATTGATTATTGGCGTTGGGCCAATCCATTTAGGAAATCAAAATTGAAGAATTTATCGGACATTGTGAAGGGAGTAGGACCTGGTCTTACATCTTCATCTGTCAATAAACATTGCATTGCTGAATGCACTTTTTCACATTCTTTGGTAATGGGGCACTGACACCATAGCACTAATGAGAGCATTGAACCAGAGCTAGCCCTTCATGAGATACTATAATTACATTTATTATATATTTGCCTCCCCCATCACAGATATAAAAACCAAAGTAACATTATCTTTAGTAAAACTATAAGAATATTTGCCTTTCAATGTTGCTTGTATTGCCACCATGATGTCTACTTACATCAGTAACCTTAATGGTTTCCACCACTGTATCTGCAGCTATATCAGCTGCACAGATTACCTTAGCATGAATTCCTTGAATTGTAAGAACCAATGTTTGTTGTGCAATGGCCAAAGAAAACTTGACATGTAGAACAGCTACCTATTTTGCTTTAATCAATTTAACCCATGAATTTCTGAATCCATTCATGCGCCAATGTGGCAAATACTAATTTTAACATTGACAAAGAATGCTGAATCTGACACAATAACTGTGAGAACTGATGTATCGGTCTTCTGAAGGACAAATCAAAGGGCACTAATCTCTGCTATTTGTGCAGTGGAATTATATGTATGCGTAAGTAGCACTATAAAGTCTCTGTCTTCAAAATTTGACTGCACTGCATGGCAAGCATCTCAATATTTTTGCATAGTGTCAATTGCAGATTGTGCACAGCTGCCTGTATAAAACATGGTGTCATACTCATTTAAGTGTAAAATATTTGGAGTTTTCATGATTGTCACTCGCATGAGTACTAGGGACCCTTGCTTTATCAGCCTCTTCAAACACTGGTATAGGGGAAATTACGACAATCTGCTTTATTTGAACCAGAGAAATCTTCTTCAAAATGGCAGTCTGAACCGCAATGAGAATTTTCTCAGTCAGAGTGAATCGTTCCTCTGCAGTGGAATGTGTGATCAGTAAGCTAAGGGGCTCATCAGACCCTCAATGTAAAATAAATATGTATAGCCTGAAGCCGTAGGAGCAACCCTAATTGCTAGGTTTGTCATGTGGTTATGCATCTGGAAGTATTTCTTCTCTAACATGTCTGTATGCAGTCCCATACGATAGCAATGTGAATATTCTTCCACTTTTTTCTCAGACAGTGTTGGAATAATTAATTTATACAAGGACTTCACTCGTTCAGCATAGTGCAACAAGTAAGGTCTTCGAAAGATCAAGAGCCCCATCAGCACTTGCAACTTTCTTAATGTGTTAGTAGGGCCTACTTGAAAAACAGCACACTTTTGTAGGAGGTCTGGTAACTAACTAACCTTTACACTCACTGGATAATGCATATCAAAGGAAGATTACATTTAGATATACAATCTTAGATTACCTAAAATTAATTTTTTACCCGTGTTCAGCCAAATATCTCATTATACTGTCCACCTTATATAGATCTGTGATGTGGATGTCATCAATATATGATAACACCTCATTCGTTTGCTTTCCATCACTGGGAAGAGGGAGTCATGCTGGTCACTGCTGGGGACTACCAGTCCCAGGAAACTGTTTGCTTCTCCTGCCTCATCTGCCCTTAAAAGCGTGACGCAGTCCCACGGCCGAGGTTGCCACCACCGCATTTGTTTGCCATCCATTGCTGGGAAGAGGGAGCTGTGCTGGTCTCCGCTGGGGACTACCAGTCCCAGGATCCTCTTTGCTTCTCCTGCCTCATCTAAGCTTAAAAGCGCAACGCAGTCCCGTGGCATGGGCCGTGCCCGGACGAAGCCCGAGACAAGGGCGGGCCCATCCATGATCGTCAGAGCCCGGAAGAGGCTGGGCTGGGGCCCCCCCTAACGCCTGGCACTTGACCACTTGCGCTAAGTCTCAACTGAAACCAGTATCATGATGGGAAAGAAGAAGATAATCCCCTCAGACTCTACAGGGGTAACTATATCCACTCTTGATTCTTTCCTAACCAAAGCTACTAACGCGATTTCCAAGGAGATCGTCCTGGCAGAGAGAAGACTTTCTCTGGGAGGTGGCGCTCTCGTTTGTAATGGAGGGACGTTGCCTGCCAATGGGGCAAATGTCAATATTGTGACTCAGGGGCTGTCAGAGATTATTAGTTTGCCACCAGTTTTACAGGCGACTTCCCTGAACATTTCTATATCTTCCCAATTGCTAAATGCAACGAAGACTCTCCTTATCACGGTCATAAGTGGCAAGAGGAAAAGAGGCCCCTTTAAGGAACCCGCTCTCATAAAACCAAAGAAACCACCCCATTACAGATCACCATAGATCTTGGAAAAGACATCTCTGATCTTCCGCGGACTCTTATCCCCACTGAGGACTTTTGTGATAAGTTGTCTTCCATGTTACACCCCATTCCGCTATGATAGGGCTCCATCGAACTCAAACTCTAAGAGTTACTAAAACTAGCCCGGTCTTAACACAAAATACTGTCCCTAGCATCCAACCTACACACCCTCAAAATAACCCCCCCAACTCGCTAATCCCACACTACCAGGTTGGCAGGGGTAGTAAAGCCGGTAAAACAGGGCCCGCTCTGGAAAAGGAATCCTGCCCCTTTAAGGCCCAATCCCGCTGACGAGATTTTAATCTACCTGTAAGGCCCATTGCAGAAACATCTTCAGGTTTTTTACGTCTGACCACGCAAGATGACAGGCCCATTTCCAGCAGACCGCTGGTGGGAACCGTTAAACCTAACAAAACTTTCACCAATTTAACACAGAATGAAAATACTCAGCATCAGAGGGAAACTAATCACCTAACCCTCAAACTTCTGCCTGCAGCCTGCCCTTTTATTTTAATCCTGGTAAACGCTCCAGCACTTAGATCAGCTCAAAGATAATCCACCACCCAGCTCATGGACAAATCTCGTCATTGGCTCTCCAATCACACTAGATCAGGGCACATAGTCCAGCAACACCTCATCATGGCCAGGAGAACCCCATGGGTAGGACCAACTCCAACGGCTATAAGAGCGACTGTATTGTATCAAATTTCGATAGTCCACAGATCATGGGTGATTTACTTTTACAACCCCCATTAGCTTATATGGCAGTGACCCAGATTTTCCTCGTACCCCTGGGTTTTTTCTACAAACCACAGAGTCCCCCAGGCGAAAAGGTATTAAACATCGGTTTGGAACCCCCATAGGTGATAGTAGATCACTGACGAACAAATCTATGGGTTTCCGTACATCTAATAGGTTCGCTCCACTATCAGGCCTGGATTCTTGTGATTGACTTCAGAATAATACTAAGAGATCCCAGACGCTACTCCAAATAGAGGGTAATGGGAGCGAGGAAAATTGTGCACTAAGTGCGACCCACAGGGAGGCAGAGCAGGGTAGGTGTAACGGTTCCCATTTCTCAGAATTATCTCATAACGATGTCTGGGAGCCTACCTCCGGTGTAAATAACCTAACCTATACTCTTCTTTCCTGGAACATAGCAGGCTATAATAGTAAACGGAATAATGGGGAGTGGCTTAATGTCATAACCTGTGAGATTACACCAATTTTTGTCAATGGATATCGATCTCTCCAAACACCGGCATTACCATCTAAAGGGGGCAGATTTAGGGCGGCCTACTCACCTGATATCTAATACTGTTGCACTTAATATCGTAAATTTTATAAATAACTCGCCCTATTTCCATATCCTAGTAATTAAAGGCTACGTTATCTGGGATTAATGCTTGTAAATTGTTATAACAACAACTTCTCAAATCCTGAAGTGGTAGTTGAATATCTATACAATACTCTAGAGGACTTAGTGGAGCATCACCCAAGCCCTGTACAATTTATCTGGGTGGGAGATTTTAACTCAATAGCATGCTTAACAAGAGATGTGAAGTTATGTGGGATCGTAGATCACAGGAAAGTCCCTATAACCCACTTTTATCATGATCCCCAGGGGAATGCTCTAAATAGCATACTGATGACATGGCAACTCGAGCTCCGTAACGAAATAGACCCAGATACGGGGCAACTTTCTCCCATTTTTCAAAGTGCAGAACGCTCCTCCATGATCTAGTATATAATCTGTTATGACACCCTCAGAACTAGCATTACCAAAATGAAGGTCAATTTCACAGAATTTAGTGATCATGCTATGCTTTCATGTGCTTTATACTGGTACGATTCGAGAATAAGGAATGGTATTGCAGCGCAAAATCCAATCCTAGCTAGAAAAAATAACTTTGTTCTAAAATGGGACAAAATTGATGAGACCATACTCTTCACTAATCTCATAGTGTCAAACCACGAGGACATATAACTGTGTTTAGATCCACAGCTAAAGTAC